>JASPKZ010009822.1:1142500-1834440 GCA_030220185.1 Diploptera punctata
ATGTATGTATGTATGTATGTATGTATGTATGTATGTATGTATGTATGTATGTATGTATGTATTTTTTTTTAATTTATTGAAAATCAGTCAACATGCCCCACTGCAGAGCAGTATTACATGCATTATTTTACAACACCTTATTAACTATAAGTTCATAGAGTTTATAAATTTACAAAATTGTTTTAGATGTTTAGTTACTAATTCGTTGTTAGTAACAGGCCAGTTCCCTCCATTTTATATATGTCTGCTATTAAGGTAGTTCTCTGCTGCCGAAATTCTTTACACAAGTAAATCATATGATTCGCAGTTTGTCGCGGGCAGCCACATGCACATCCCGGGTTATCTATAATATGGAATCTATGTAAGTAGTCATTTGTTTTACCGTGGCCTGATATCAATGCAGTAAACTGCGGTGTTATAGGAATTTTAATGTTAAGTCTTTCTTTGATATATGGGAAGAATAGTCTGCATTGAGCACCCTTATTTGTTGCATTCCACCTATGTATGTATGTATGTGTGTGTCTAGCGGCAGAAAGTTTTGTTTAACAAAACCAAACTTGGTATATAAGTATCAGTTCAAAAAGTAAGGTCGAGTTCGTTGACCAGCAAAATCGTATCAATAGGACTACGAGTTCACTGAAACGATTTTTTTTAAATGGCTCTAGTGGTCGTTATTATCGATGTTTCGCAACAAAACTCAGAATAAAATACATAAATAAACATCCTCAACTCGTGTCCAACTCAGGGTCGAGTCGAGGGATGAGATGAGATGAAGCCCCTATATTTATAGAGGTCTGTGAACTACAAGGGTGCCGGCCGACCACTCCTGACGCACTGCTACAGGGGCGGATGGATCAAATGAAACGGAATGGATGACTATGGAGAAATGGTGTGAAATTTGTGGCAGGGGAAAACGGGAGAAACCTGCCCAAACTCCGATTCGTCACCTGAAACCTACATGGCGTGACCGAGACTCGATCTCTGGACACCAACGGTGAGAGGCAAGCGTCTAACCGCTTGCGCTACGGAACTGCCTAAACTCAGAATATCCTATTAAAATAAGAAAAAAATTATCAAAATTAAAAATATTATTTGTTTTTACTGCGGTACAACATTTTTAAATAAGTAAGAAACAGAAATTGAGTTTCTCCAGTTTAACAAAATACATATATATATATATTCCGAGAACCAGGAAAATTGAACCATAAATTCGACTTGCTGATAAATTCGCTTAGTTCAAGCAGTTCCTGCGTGACGGACTTTTATTTCTATGTTTCAAGTAATTTTGTAAATGCCAGACTACATAGTCATAAGTTAGTACTTTTAAAATTCACTCTGAGCCAACTTTGAAGATACTGTGTAAAACGTTAGAATAACAAAACATGTACTGGGATCTTAGTCGTCCGCAACAAAGTTAAACTCCATTAAAACATTGTAGGCACGTTCCATCATCAGCTCTTGAATAGGTATCAAATAGAGGAACTTTTTGAACGGAAGTCTAGACGCATCAATCATTGTGCGCGGGTCTTTCAACTCGTGAGTCAACGACTCACGGCTCTATTTCTACCAATACTCTCGCCATCATCATCATCATCATAGTACATTCACGAATTTAGGCCATTTGTGGACCTGTTTCGGCCTCAAGAGAAACACCATCCAGAAGTCTTTTGAGTGGACGTCCTGGTCTTCTTCTTCCTGCAGGTTGATATCTTAACATTAGTTTGGGTATTCTGTGATCTTCCATTCCATGAACATGTTGTATCCATCTTGACTTATAATCAGAAATTTTGTTTTCTAAAGATTCCATGTGTAATTCTTCTAAGATGTCTTCATTTTTTTTGTGATCTAGTAGTGTGTATCCTGCAGTCCTCCGAAGATATCTCATTTCAGCAGATCTAAGTCTCTGTATATCCTTCTGTTTCAACGTCCATACTTCGCTACCATACAAAAGAGTTGGAAGAGGCCAGTGTTTTATACACTTTCAGTCTTGAATGCTTTTGGACTAACTTACTGATCACCCGACAAATTCAAACACTGTTATTATAAAGCGTCACAAAATATACTTCATCCCGGAAGCTTTCCTTACTTTATTTTTTGCGCGATAGTGCGTTGTCGTACTTACAGCGATGGCGACCATAATTGAAAGTTCAACTTCCTACATTTCGGGGTTGAAAAACTAACTAAACTTTAATATTACATATAATATAAACCACGTGCGGGAAGTAAAACCACTGCCCTTTATGTATACTGCGTACAGTATATACACAAAAATATATCCAAAAGGTAGAGCTGTACTTGCCGCCATTTTATGACTGATTGGTGTCACGGCCTGCTGTAGTTGAAAACTAATAAACATTGCCCACGCTGTTAACGTTAGTCAGTTGTTTATAATAAACGCAAATATTTCCAACGAATATATTATTTTACTATTACTTATTATTTTGAAAACACCATCGCGCAAAAAAATAATGTACAACGCACGTTTGTGAAGTGTTTTACAGAACCTCGGAAATTAAAAACCTCACTATCCCAACCCCGCTTCGTATTATACTATTATTGTAGTTCTTAGTGCTAATACGTAATAGACTACGTTCACATTGGGCAATATTTAATCTAAAATTTAATAATATTTTAAAATTGCAATAAGTATATAAACCTTTGTATTATTTAATTATTCACTGATTGAGTGGAAGTGGCCTTAACTCTGCCAATTTAAATAAAGTTTCGTTATTATTAGGTTAATTCCACGTAATATTTGATATAACACATGAAAATTAAACTTTCATCCTTGATTCTCAAAATGGTATATGGGCTATTAAAATGATTTTCAAGTGCCGACATCCCAAAACGTTATAGAAAACGAATAAATTCATGTGTAACAAAACAATTGTAATTCATTTTAATTAAAACTTACACAATCGCAGAAACGTCAGTTTGTTATGTCAGTTACCTTTATTTTGTATAGTATTAGTGAACAATGTATATTGTCTAAATGTGTCTAAATGGCACAACGAGTACGGTGCGTGTAGGCAAACTGTTTTCGGACACTTTTGAAACCCAGAATGGGTTGAAGCAAGGAGATGCACTATCTCCTCTACTATTTAATTTTGTACTAGAGCATGCCATTAAATCTTTAGAGAATGACGAAGGCTTACAACTCAATGGTATTAATAAGCTGTTAGTTTATGCTGATGATGTAGTACTACTGGCCGATAGCGAGGAGATACTAAAGGACAACACGCACACACTATTGAGTAACACTAAGAAATTAGGACTGGAAGTAAATATCAATAAAACTAAATATATGGTCACGCATAGAAATACATTATATAATGGACATGGGCAGCTAATGACAAATGAGGGAAATTTTGAGGAAGTGGCTGAATTCAAATACCCAGGAACAATAATCACAAATAGGAATGAGATGCACAAGGAAATTAAACATGGACTCAATTCTGGAAATGCATGCTATTATGCATTACAGAGACTTTTGATGTCCCAACTACTTTAAAAAAACGTTAAACTGAAAATATATAAAACTATTATTCTACCAGTTATATTATATGGATGTGAAACATGGACTCTTACTTTAAGGGAGGAAATGAGATTACGACTATTTGAGAATAAAGTACTTAGGAAATTTTTTTGGACCAAAGAGAGATGAACAGACAGGTGAATGGAGAAGACTTACATAACAATGAACTGCATGGTCTTTATAGGAAGCCAGATATAATAAGAACAGTGAAGTCTCGTAGACTGCGATGGGCAGGACATGTGGCACGAGTGGGGGAATGAAAGACGTGTATGGAAGCTACTTCTAGGAAAGCCTGAGGGGAAAACGTCCAGTTGGTAGACCAAGAATGAGGTGGGAGAATAGCAGTAACTGTGATTTGAGGGAAGTAGATTATACAGGGAATGATTGGAAAGCATTGGCTCGGGATAGGGATGTATGGAGAGCTTATGTCCGCGCGGCCATGAACCTACGGGTTTGATAGCGCCAGTGAGTGAGCAGTAAGTAATGTATATTGGAACATGAATCTAAAACATATATGTTTGTAAATTCTCTTATATACGCCTGCTACATTCACAACTGCTTGTTGAAATAACATGAAAACTTCACAGAGATTATTATTTTGCTCTCATTCTGTAAAGCTTGATGTCATTCTACAATTACATCAATTACCAATATAAAACTTTTAAGTACAATTAGGGCCTATTAAGGTAGAAACTCCATAGTTTATGTATTACACATCATCAAACTAAAATATTAAAATAGTCAACGCGTTCCGATAGCGAAAGCTATCATTATCAAGATTTTAAGGGATTCCGGGCTATGTGGCCGTGGTCGATTACTGGTGTTTATTCCATACGTTTCTCCCTCAACTGCGAGGGTCATCTTCAGAGGCGAGTACTTGAGGTAGTGTTCCCTGGTCGGAGTCTCGACTGTGAAGGTGATTCACAGTTGAAGGAGAAATGTATGGAATAAACACCACGGCCACATAGCCCGGAATCTCTTAACATTAGGATTCCCGGCCGTGAAAGCCTTCATTCAACTATCATTATCAAGACTAGCCATTGAATTTAATCAATTTTATTGATAATGTGTAATACAATTTGTATTATTACCAAGAAGATCTTATTTATTCATATTCCACATTTTATGTTGAATATATTGGAACCTATAGCCTATGTAAATGTTTTGAAGAGAAAAATTGGTGTCCTACTATCTGAATGTTAAAAACATATATTTTTTATTTTGTTGCGTAAATTACCACGGGATTCATTATTGGTATTATTTGTTATTAAAGAAACACGTATATACATGAAAGAATGGGGTAAGTCACCTTGAAAGACTACAGGAATGCGGTAAGTTATATTTATGTTCTTGAGCAATACTATTATGGTGACTAAGCTTATGTTGTTGATGTGAGGTACACATACAGTTACTTGATTTAAATCTAACGCTGTTAAAATCAAGTTAACATTGACTATTTAACTCATGCCCCAAATGGGAGTCAATGGTCAATCACATTTCAATGATTTTTTATTTACAACCAATCACAGTCGTGTATCGCCTAAAACTTATCAAACTAAAGTTTATCGTAAGTAATGGCATTTGTTGACTATTTAACGAATAAAATTACGCTGTTTACTCACAAATCATTATTTAACTGTAGTTATTTTAAAATATTTATATACTTAATGTAAATGGCGATGTTTGAAAACAAATAAGAAACGATAGGTACGCTTCATCTGCTTCTTTTGTTTATCACTGCAACAGATCATACTATTTATTGCCAAAGGAACGCAATATTGTAAGAATGCTCTCTAGTGGAGAAAAAATTAAACACATCAAACTGTATATTAATTCATTTTTAATGTCGTATGATGTAAATATGACAATTATATTTTTCTGGATTGTTACCTGGGAAAAAATACATTTAAGAAAGTGCAAACAGTGGTTTATTTTTTTGGTGGTATAATCAATTGCTACAAATGTTTTTATATTAACTCCCGCATGCGGCATGTGTTGACATTCATGCACTATATATACAATCTGGTAGCCGTACTTCTCACGGCCTCAGTCACTGCGAAATAATGGTCAGACCTGTTCAGAATATTAAAAAGGAGGAGCTTTCTTTTTAACATTCTGAATAGGTCATAGCATTATTTTGCAGTGACTGGCCCTCCAAGAAATACGGCTACCAGATTATATATATAGGCCTAGTGCATGAATGTCAGCAGATAGCGCATACGAGAGATAATATAAACACATTTGTAGCGATTGAATATACCACAAAAAAAACCACTGTTTGCACTTTCTTGAACGAATTAGTTTCCAGGAAATGACGTTGCAGAAAAATATAACTGACATATTTACATCATAGGACATCAGAAATTAATTAATACCTATAAGTAGTAGTAGTATTCAAATGTTCTGAGGCTCTTGATGTTGGTTATAAATTTCTCCACTAGAGTGCATTTTTACAATATTGCGATCCTTTGGCAATAAATAACATAGAGAACGAAAAATATGATCTGGTTGCAGTGATGAACAAAAGAAGCAAATGAAGCGTACCAATCGTTTTCTCATTTGTTTTCAAACATCGCCGTTTACATTAAATATATAAATATTTTAAAATAACTATAGTTAAATAATGATTTGTGAGTAAACAACTTATTTTTATTCTTTAAATAGTCCTAACAAATGCCACTCTTGGTTTCCAAATTATCTAGATAAATTCACTTCTCACTTCGTGAGTTGTGAATTTATCGATAATTTGGAAATCACTCGTGGCATTACTTATGATAATGCCGCATATAGTTGATGTAGCAACAAACAGCTCAAGATTGAAAGGATCCATTATTTCATTTCCGTGTAATAGTTGCATTATGCTTTCCTGGCGGTTCCAGAGGAGTATTGGTGGTGGACCGCACCATGATTTTTCGGGCTTTTCTCGGGACTATCCGTATCCGAATTCCATCACACCAATACTCTCCACTTCTCTTCCCTTACCCATCATGTCATTTCATTTCCATTCATTTATTTAATATCATTTTTCATCTAATCTCAAGTAAAAAAAAGTTTGGTTTAGAAAACCATTGGTGTTTAAAATTTGTGGTTGTGGTGAGATTTAGTCCCGCGCGTAGCCGAGCGGTTAAGGTAGGAAGCCTTGGCGCAGAGCTACGGGACTTGCGCTGGTTCGAGTCTCCATGGGGGAAGAAATTTTCTCATGGTATTTCGGCCAGTATGGGACCGGTGCCCACCCAGCATCATGAGGCAATTGGGTAGCTACAATAAGTAGCGGCTCCAGGTTGAGGAACCAGCTATAAGGGCTGGGGGACTCGACATGCTAACCACATGTCACCCCTACACTGGCTGTTGATCATCTCTGTGATTGACACATGTGGATGTGAAGGGCCAGCAGCCGGCTGGTAAAAGGGCAACCGCTGAAAAAGTGGAAAGACCCTCAATCGGATCGGTGAGATTTAATGGGGTACACTCATGTACTGCCTCATGATTCCGAGCCTATGTCTCAACTTACGGCAGAATAAGACCTAAGGGAGGATTGTAGCCCCTCCCGATCACTTTAGTCCAACCCAAATAAATGGCGGTATAAGACATGTGTAAATGCTTGATGTTGGGAGAACCAGGAACACCATAACAGACTACGTATCACACTGCATAGAGTAAATTTAATCTCATTCATTCCACAAAATAAATGTGGGTAACATACAATGAACTAAAAAAAAAGTTGCCTTAATCTAAGTCACTGGCTCTATCGAACACGTAGGTTCATTGCCGCGCAGACATAAGCTCTCCATACACCCTTATCCTGAGCTAATGTTTTCAATCACCCCTGCATAATCTTCTTCCCTCAAATCATGGTTAATGTTACTCTCCCACCTTATTCTTGGTCTACCAACAGGACGTTTTCCCTGTGGTTTTTCTACAAGAAGCTTCCATGCACCTCTTTCATTCCCGATTAGTGCCACATATCCTGTCAATCGCAGTCTGCGAGACTTAACTGTTCTCATTATATCTGGCGTCCTATAAAGACCATGTAGCCCCCTATTAACCTATGTCCATGTTTTGCATCCATATAATATAACTGGAAGAATAACAGTTTTATATATTTTCATTTTAACGTTTTTTGAAAGGAGATGGTACGACAAGAGTCCTTGTAATGCATAGTAATATGCATTTCCAAAATTGAGCCTATGTTTAATTTCTTTGTGCATCTCATTCCTATATGTGATTATTGTTCCTAGGTATGAATTCAGCCACTTCTTCAAAATTACCCTCATTTGTAATTAGTTGTCCATTTGCATTATATAGGCCTAATGCATTTCTATGTGTGAACATAGGCTATATTTAGTTTTATTGATGGTCATCTCCAGTCCCAATTTCTTAGTGTTACTCAATAGTGTGCGTGTTGGCACTTAGTATCTCACGCACACTATATCCCAGGTACCTATTTTATATTTTTAATTTTTAAGAAATACGTGACAAACACAACAGCTAATAGACACCGTTTAAGTTTCAATGGACTTGTATGTTAAAGCGACTAAAATAAAATATTGTTATAATATCTTATATATAACAATTAATATTTGTTTGTTCGTACTTTATGCGCGGCCATACCGTTGATCCGATTGTGATGGGGTTTTTTTTTTTGCAAAATGTTCAGAAGATTCCCGGGATGAACATAGGCTATAAGAGAGTTGTGACACTCAACTCCTACACCCTTAAAAATCGTCTGTTGTAATGGAAAACGTGAAAAAAGTAGCTCTTTGGACTATTAAATTGCTTACGCTGCCTAAACCATAAGAAATACATAAAATTAATGTACACAGAATTTAATATCTCAAAAAGCTCTACAAAAAAGTCCGCGACAGCATATGTTATCTCTTACGGATAACTCACAAGAACCATTTTTGTCTTTCTTTGATACCAAGATGCCATTCGTATGAACCTTGCATCTTTATTATTGATACCGACAGTCCCGCGCCGTAGCCGAGTGGTTAAGGCAAGAAATATTGGCGCAGAACTACGGGACTTAGGCTGGTTCGAGTGTCCATGGGGGGAATTTTTTTTTCTCGTAGAATTTCGGCCAGTATAGGACCGGTGCACAGAGGGCCAGAAATGAAATCTAGCTGGAAAAGTGCTATTTTCACTAACCCTCATGAATTTATCTTTTTTTTTTCACTCTAATTTAATTGTTATATGATGGTTCTTAACTTATCTACAAAGGAGGGTACAATTGTAATGTGAAAAAAGCAGCTCTTTGGACGCTTAAATGGCTTACCCTGCCTAAACCATAAGAAATACACAGAATTAATGTACACAGAATTGAATATCTCAAATTAATGTAGAAAAAGTAGATTAATTTTAATGTTACTTTAGCTCCTGTAATAAATGAATATTATAAAATAAATGTGTGTATTCTTTTTTGTTAAATATTTTAATTATCTGTAATGTTTATCGATAGGAATGTATAATAGCCGAAATTTTCTCAAGAAATTTTATTGAATGGGATGTTTGTAGAATTTTATATTAATAATGTTTAGGTACGCAAAATAATGATTGTGAATGTATTTTTAAATTTTCAGAAGTGGGTATCTTTATTTACTCTGTAACTGTCGGCCATTTTGAATTTTCATAGCATAACTATTTTGGAGAGGAAGTTATTTACGCAGTTAAACAAATTCAAGTTCCATTATGCTTAGAATATTTTAGAAAATCATTTTATAATGATTAGTAGAATATAACATAAGTTACAATTTAATGAAATTTCCACATAAACTGCAAAAGACATTTAAAAATACATTCACATTCATTATTTTCCGGGCCTAAATATGTAATATATAAAAATGAATGTTTGTTTGTTTGTACTTATGCGTTGCCATACCGTTGATCCGATTGTGATGGACCTTTTTGCAAAATGTACAGGAGATTCCCGGGATGAACATAGGCTATAAGAGAGTTGAGATACTCAACTCCTACACCCTTTAAAATATTCATTTATAGTGAAAAACGCGAAAAAGTATATATTTTTTTTACTCTTCAATAGCTAACGCTGTCTAAACCATAAAAATACACAGAATTAATGTACACAGAATTGAATATCTCAAAAAACTCTACAAAGAAGTCCACGACAGCATATGCATATCTTTTACAGATAACACACAATAGTCATTTTTGTCTTTCATTGATGTCTAGGAGATCGGGATAAGTAGATTCACGGGCAAGCATGTGCTGCCATTACCATTCATCCGATTGTCATGGGGTTTTTCCCGGAAGGTTATAGGTTATAAGAGAGTTTAAATGCTCAAGTCCTTAACCCTTAAAAATCATCTTCTGTAGTGAAAAAACGTCGCTTTCTGTAAACTAAAATGGCTTACACTGCATAAACCATAACAAACACCAAAATTATTGTACACAGAATTGAATATCTCAAAAAAACCTCTACAGAGAAGTCCGCCACAGCAAATGTTTATCTTTAAGGATAACTCACTATAACCATTTTTGTCTTTCATTGATGCCAAGAAGATCGGGATAAGTAGATTCCCGTAGCAGCGCACGGTGGGTATTCTTTCATGTATATATAAAAAATAACGAATTTGTCTTTCAGCAGGGGGATCCAAAAATAATAACGATATAAATGTATATTTATTTTTCCTTTTACTTATTCAACTAAGTGCAAAAAACACATTATAATTTATTTAGGTGTAGCAGCGCACGCTGGGTATTTGCTAATCATCATCATCTGCATTCATGGATTAGGTCTGTTGACCCGTTCCGACTTCAGCCCATCTCTTTCTAGGTCTGCCCACATCTCGGGTGCCTTTAGGTTTGTGTTTTGTTATTTGTTTTGGATATGTATCTTCATTCATTCTGTCTATATGTTGCTTCCATTTTTGTCTATATGTATCTATTTTATCAGTTATTGCAAATATTTCAAGTTCCTGTCTTATTTCTGTGTTCTTGATTCTGTCTTCCTTAGTGCACCCTTTAACAGATCTCAAAAATGTCATTTCTGCCGCCGTTATCCTACTTAGATCTTGTTTTTTATGTATCCAGGCTTCTGAACCATAGAGCAGTACCGGTACTGCCAACGTTTTGTAACATTTCAATTGGGTTTCACTTGTTGTTTTGTTATTTAGTGATCGTTTTATCGTACCACATATTACCTGGAATTTTGCTATTTATTAGTTATATCATTATCATAATTAAATGAAATGTCACATCCTAGATAATTGAGATGGTTCACCTGTTCTATGATTTTGTTTCCTATTACTATTTTGGATCTGATTTGATTTTTCCCTTGGAATGCCATTACCTTAGTTTTTTCTATGGATATTTTGAGATTATATTGTTCACATATATTATGTAGTTCAAAAATATTCCTTTCAAGTTCGTCTTCCGTATTTGCTATTATTACCTGGTCATCAGCGTATAATGTTTTCAAGTAGTGTGTTTTATCTAATTTTATTCCTTTATTTGTATTAGCTAATATTAAATAAAAAATTGGTATCTGGTAAGTCAGACATCCTCAACTAAATTGTTAAACTTCATCAAATAGTTGGAACGACTGATTTACCAGGTACAAATTTTATATTTAATATTTTATTACATAACCTCAACGGTGCTTTAATATGAATTTGATTAACGTATTGTTGCCGTTGATAAAGTAGAGATGCGTTTTCCCGCCTTTGTGAAAGAGTAGTAGACCTCAAGGGCGATCAGATGGTCAGTTGGACAGCGCACCTGAGATGTCAACATTCCTATTTGCCTCATTTACTTTTATCGTGAATAGTGGCCAAGTCTATTCATAGCTCACTGCACTCCTCACAGCTGTAGTATGCGTGGAAAATAAACAACCAATTTAAAATTAGGCTATACATAAAAATTCATACATTTAACATTCCTAAATTTTTATTTAGGAATGTTAAATGTATGAATTTTTATGTATAGCCTAATTTTAAATTCCTAAATTTGTATTTTCCCTCAGGGGTCCTCATCTAGGGGATATGTGGATGGCGACCACAAGGTGCCCAAGCTGAGCAAAACATTTCTTCCACTTACTTGTGTTTTGCACTCTTTTAACTTTACTATCTAACTTCTCTTGGTTAACTCTTGTTTTTTTCGACTCCGAGCTATTAGGGCATCCGAGGGCTAGGGAGTCTTTCCTTTCTTCCATTTCTTCTTTCCTTTATTTTCTTTTCTTCTCCAGAAAAGCCTGACCAGAGGCTATAAGATGGCAGCCCCATCACTGGTCTTGCCTTCCTTTGGCCAGCAACCAATCGAAGGGACTATTATTATGCTTTCAAGTCTTATACGAGAATTTCCCGGAAGGATCAAAACGCTGGAGGGAAAATTGTCTATAGGATCGTAACAGGCCTTGGCCTAATACTTGGAAGGAAGAAGAAGAAGAAATTTGTATTTCCTCTTGTTATATTTGAAAGTTGTTTAAAAGTTAAAAACTAAATATGACAAACTTAGAAAAAAAGTTATGTAAGCTTAATCTTTATATATAATAAATAATAGTTTTAAAAAACTAAAACAACACGATGATCTTGAAGATTTTCGGGCTGTAGGCCGTGTCGTGAGGCTTGTAGTTCCCCGACGTTTCGCCAGAGACTGCGTCTGGCATCCTCAAGGGTTGTCTTGAGACTGGCATTTCTGTCCGCTGTCTGATGCCAGTCTCAAGACAACCCTCACGACCACGGCCTACAGCCCGAAAATCTTCTTCAAGATCATCATAGCAACTCCGGCCGTGAAAGTCTACGTGAATATACAAAACAACACGCTTTATTAGAAAACCGAACTAAAAAAATGAAAAATAATTTTAATTTCCAACACGTTTGGGATAAATAATTTTACCATCAAAAGCGTGGGGTACTCTTTATAAATTAATATATTTGATAATAAACAGATATTGGTAAAAGTAAAGTATCTAAGAAGAAAATGTAAAAATCATAAAAGCACCCCACGCTTTTGATGGTAAAATTATTTATCACAAGCATGTTGGAAATTAAAATTATTTTTCATTTTTTTAGTTCGGTTTTCTAATAAAGCGTGTTGTTTTAGTTTTTTAAAACTATTATTTATTTTTATTTTTTTAGTTTTAATATTTTACAGAATAAGATAAAAATGTAAATATATTTAAATTCGATTCTAATGTAGTATGAGCTGAAAAAAAAAAACCCTCCCAACCGTATTTGAACCAGCGACCTATGAATTACAGAAATTATATACCACTAGAGTGTACCGCTCTACCAACTGAGCTCTTACAATGATTGACTAAAAAGTCGACAAGTCCGCAACCAATTATACCAATTTTATTTTTTTTTAATTTTCTGATGATTCTGGCCAGGATTCTAGAAACAAAATATGAAATTATTGTAGTGTCACGGGTCCTTTACAAGTACACAAAGTTTCAAGTCGATCCAATGTTTCTAAGTGGGTGAAAATCGTGTTCAAAAATTCCGTTACATAGATACAAAGACACTTTTTTTTATTTTCTGATGATTCTGGGCAGGATTTTAGAAAATAAATATGAAATTATTGTATTGTCACGGGTCCTTTACAAGTATACAAAGTTTCAAGTCGATCCAATGTTTCTAAGTTGGTGAAAATCGTGTTCAAAGATTCCGTTACATAAATACAAAGACACTTTTTTTTTATTTTCTGATGATTGTGGTCAGGATTTTTGAAAAACAATATGAAATTATTGTATTGTCACGTGTCCTTTATAAGTATACAAAGTTTTAAATCGATCCAATTATTTTAAGTGGGTGAAAATCGCATTGAAAGAATCCGTTACATAGATAGATAGATAGATAGATCGATAGAGGTCAAGCTAATATAAAGCGTGCAAAAATGAGTCTTTTTCTCTGTCCTTTATGGACTCGAAAACTTTTTTATTCAATGCCACCACGTTATCAGTTCGTCATTCTGGTCTTCTCTCCTGGCACTGGCGTAATTGTAACCCACTTCTGAAGCCTTGAAGGCGGAGTTACGTTGCCCCGATGATATGATGGATGATAAATGATAATGAAGCGCCAGAAGAGTTCTTAACCTAAATTCCAGACCATGGACAACCACAGGAATAATTCCATTTAAGGAAAAATTCCTATGGTTTGACCGGGAATCGAGCCCGGGACCTCATAAACGTACTCAGAAACGCTGAGCAGTAGCCCATGAGACTGGTCGAGGACTTAAACTCTACTTGACCGATTTGAATGGCGGTTTCACCATCATTTAGAGAATTTTTCTAGGACAATTAACGTATATAATATATTGCCGTAAGTACTGTGGCCGGAGCTAAAAAAAGGGGGGGCATCGGTGTGCATTAAAAAAGTAGCTTTTGAACGTTTGAATGGCTTATGCTACTGGTTCCTAAATTTTTATTTCCTCTGCTATATTTGGAAGTTATTTAAGAAAGTTAAAATTAAATACGACGGACTTAAAAAAAATTGTGTAAACTTAATGTATAAATAAATAGTCTGAATGGATAAATCCTTAACAAGACATCCATGCAGAGCCAATGACAACGAAAGTAACTGCCTTGACAGACTAGCAGATGGAAGTTCTCAACCTTACATTCAGTCTTTTTAACCAGATTTCGAAAATGTTACACCTAGAATTGATTACACAATTGTATTCTTATGAAATTAGATATAAACAATATCAGATTGCACCGTATAGGTGCTGGATCAAACCGTTATTGTTGATAACTATTTTGATTGGAAAGCATAGATTGTTCAAATTGTGACATCTTTGCCCGTGCCCATAGAGGCAAAGAGGAATTCAACTTTCTTTACTAAATTCTCCCAATATGTAATGTTTTCTGAGTTATAAAATACAATCGTGGAAGCTTTGGGATAAAGGAACTAACACACGGTTGAGCAAGCTTTTGGAATTTGACTTTGATACCTGACTTAACACACTACTAGATCACAAAAAAAATGAAGACATCTTAGAAGAATTACACATGGAATCTTTAGAAATCAACCTGCAGGAAGAAGAAAACCAGGACGTCCACTCAAAAGACTTCTGGATGGTGTTTCTCTTGAGGCCGAAACAGGTCAACAAATGGCCTAAATTCGTGAATGTACTATGATGATGATGATGATGATGATACCTGACTTATGCTAACTACTGAATGAATAGGCATAAGTATAAAGCACAACTAAAGCTTTTAATGCGAGTCTAAATGTAGTCAGATATAATATAAAGATAAATAAATAAATAAATATTCGATTTACAAAGAAAAGAAATCATAATAGATCATCTATACAAAAAGAAAATATGATATAAATCAACATACATACATACATTATCACTCACTCTAGTCCAGCCTCGGTTTGGGGTAAATACTGTCCTAGCATCCCCACCCTGGCTTACTGGACTAAAAAAACAAAACCAGCTCTCCTGAGCTGCTCTGGCCAGACTCCAATGATGACTGAGTAGATGATTCCCCGATGTTACAAAACACAACTATTTATGAGAGTTCACAGGGAGAGGGGGGAGTGCGCGATAGCACAGGGTGCGCACTAGGAAGGCAAAGGATAGATAGGACAGCATTTGGCACTGTTCATAAAGATGACACTCGAGATGGAGACACGATGACGTATAGTTTGCGCAGTAAGACGTAATTCCTGTACCGAAATATTTCGGTACAGGATAGTGCTTTTCTCATGGATAATGGATAAAAATTCTTAAAACATGAGAATATGACTACTACCAAGTATTATTTATTTAGTAGGATTCGGCCTACATACTAACGTTAAACTACGTAATTATATAATCAATTGAGTTGGTGTTTACTTGATGAAAATCCATATTTATTAATTAAATAAAAATAAAACGTGGTTTTATTTGATTTTCATATTTATTATATAATTCAGTATTTATATAATAAATATGAAAATCAAATAAAACTACGTTTTATTTTTATTTAATTAATAATAAGTAATTATATTTTATACCTTGGAGAGAAACACATCACCAGCCAATGACTGTGACACTGCGCACGGGACAGTGTAGTCAACTGTTTGAAAGCGACACGGCAATAAAAAGGCAATGAAGTCCGAGCTCTAGTCATTAGCATTACCATATCAGTATTATCTACATTATTATAGTTCCCACTATTTTAATATTATGTTAAAAACGGACAGCGTAACCCAGCCTTGCAGTCGCCCCAAACTCAGAAATGTATTACAAGTATGCTAATGTCAGGAGATAATACCAGAAATGTAATAAAATAAGTTCACATTTTAAGTAAAACTTCAGCAAAACATGCTGAAAGAAGAAAGGAAAAGAAACACTTTATTCTAAAAAAAAATGGCACAGTTGACAAAGGACAAATTAGTATGTTTGGAATTGTAAAATCGGGAAGTTTGAAATGTTTACCAACAGACTAAAATAGTATTAGGTCTAATTTTTTTTTAAATACAATTTTTTAGATCGATTCAGCCAACCCCCGCGCGGCGTCCGCTAAATATGCTAATAAGTAGGGATCCAGTTTAACTATTACTACTCTTTTTGACCTGGGATCCAATTTACGTACTACCTTTTCGACGTGGGATCTAATTTACCGCATTTTCTGGGATCGAGAGCCAGCTTATCTAGCGCCGAGTTGTATATCACAAAGGAAAATAGTGGATGGTAAATTTGTCCTTGAGGCGAAATGTTTGCCGATTTAAATAACTGTTAGCTTTAACGAATTCCCTCTATCACATTCAATAGATTCATCAATTACAGTACTAGGTTCATAGATTCTGAACATAATTTTAATACCTTTCAGCTTATATTCTCGTTTTGTTAAAAAAAAAATCTTATACGATACTATATCGAGCGAGCGAATTGGCTCAGAACTTTGGATGTCTCCATTAAAATATGGCCCAATGCAGGGCTGGAAAACAGTTTGAAAATTTTAATTTAATAAGCATTCATATACGTACATAAATATATATTACCAACGGAGGGGTTGAGACGCATATTCTGAAAGTCCAGTGTTAAAATTCTGGGATCAACCAACCTAATTAGGGTTTCTTCGGGGATTTCCTTAATCATCCAAACGAATACTGGGACTGGATTTCATTACCTCTATCCTTTTTATAAATAATCATTTCATATTACCATTAAAATTAAGTTCCTGAACTTTTACAGACTATTCACAAGCGAAACAATGGATTCTGGATTCCATACAAATATATACTAAAACTTATCTCTGTACAGTTGAAGTAACAAAAGAATAATTGATTACGAAAATAACACGCGGTTACTACATGTTGCCATACATCTCTAGCAGCGCTTTTCGAACAATTTACACACGTAGTCGAAATCTGGTCTATGGTATTTCTCTCTAGAACAATCATATCCTGTTTCAGGAAAAAATAACAGCAGTGTTAGCATCGAAGAACGAAACCAGGCTAATTCAGAAGGTATCATTTAACGCAACTAAGTACAGGCCTCAAAGCTGAATATAATCCGGAACACTACATAATATACTTTAGAACTGTGATTGCCACAGTGTGGTCCGAGATCACCAGAGGATCCGCAAAAGTCGTGCATTCTTCAAATAAATAATATATTAACAATTTGTTTCTGTGCAATACCGTATGCTGACTACATTGATATAGCATCAAGTGTATAAGTATTGCAGACATTGGATAATATAATTTGAAGGTTTGTTATAATATGATTTAATATAATTAATGGAGTCAGGCGTAATTTTGTGGAAATCCTATTATACAGAGTGCCTCTAAAGTCACTATCCATTTCCATGGAAACATTACTATTTTTTCTTTACATACACTGAAATGTCCTGCGATTATATTAGTTGCTAATCGAACTGCTAAGGTTCCAGGTCGAATCATATTTCTGATTTGTCTCAATTACCTTAGTGCAACATCCATAGCGCGGAAGAATGGGTTACCACTGTTTGTGCACGGACACGTGGATTGTCATATGAAGATGCCAGAGCTGAATTTACGCATTAATTCCGTAAACCAGCCCCAACAAAGGCTTGTAAACAAATTTAAGCGTACCGGCAGTGTGTATGATGACTTGATGACGCGTATCAGCAGAACAATACAAGCAGGTTCAAATTACCAGTGATAATCCGAACGCATCAACTTGACGCCTCAGTAAGGAGTTGAATGCGCCTCGCAACACTATGTGGAAAATTCTGCGTTTCACTCTATGGAAACGTCCTCATCACGTCCTGCTTGATTTATGGAATCGTGCACGGAAGCTACAGGCTTTTTTACGGTTTTAAATGTTAAGGTGTAAATTTCGTTTCACAGTTGAAAGATGGAGTATGTATTTTCACCCAGATGGCGGTCATGTAGAAAGGCAGTAGAATATACGTAAAACTTCACAATAACATTGGAAACTTCAAAATAACATTGAATTCAATCATTGCATTCCTTCATTTGAAATGATAGTGACTTTAGAGACACCATATAATATATAAAATAAAACAATTTACCTTAGTAGTAATTCCGCTATAAGAGTCAGCAATCAATCTGGGATGCTAATATGTCCAATTAAAACCTAGATGCCAGTAAAAGTGATGAAGAGAAAAACATGGCCAAATTGATACCGACACGAGTTTCGCCCTTGACCAGGGCATCATCAACAAAGTGTGTCCAATTAAAACCTAGATGCCAGTAAAAGTGATGAGAGAAAAAACATGGCCAAATTGATACCGACACGAGTTTCGCCCTTGACCAGGGCATCATCAACAAAGTGTGTCCAATTAAAACCTAGATGCCAGTAAAAGTGATGAGAGAAAAACATGGCCAAATTGATACCGACACGAGTTTCGCCCTTGACCAGGGCATCATCAACAAAGTGTGTCCAATTAAAACCTAGATGCCAGTAAAAGTGATGAGAGAAAAACATGGCCAAATTGATATCGACACGAGTTTCGCCCTTGACTAGGGCATCATCAACAAAGTGTGTTCACCCTTATGATGTTATGTTCAAGGGCGAAACACGTGTCTGCATCAATTTGAGTGCGTTTATTGTCTTCTCACTTTTACTTGTATCTGTGGTTTTAATTAGGCATATTTCCATCCCAGGTCGAATGTCTACTCTTTTAGCGGAATTGTGACTAAAATAAAGTATTTTATATTATATATAACATGATTTATTATAAGTTCGAAGGGATCCGAAAAAAAAAAAACATGTGTGTGAACCATTGCTTTTGAGAATATGGGATCATCATATGAAAGAAAAAGCTGCAACAAATGAAGGCTATGAAAGACTCAAAGTACATTCCATATCGTTTCAAAAGTTTGCTTTCCAGAAAGAAATTCTATATGGACGAATTGAAGACCCAATCGTTACTACTACACCTCTTCCGAGCTAAGTTCCAGCTGTATTGTAAACAAATCAGATGTATGGACTGCATTTTCATTATCAAATAATTGTTTACGTTTAAGGTGAAAGAAAATGTAGTTCACTGTCTAACATTCAAAATAAATAAAATAAAAATATTAAAAATATATGTTATCTAGTACATGTCTATAAATAGGAGAATCTTAAAATATATACTTACAATTTTAATGGGTTAAATAAATAAATAAAAATTTCATTCTTTAATTCTTACGCACGCGCGATGCAGAATATATTGGGATTCCTATTGTTCTATTTGTCGCTTTCTGTAGAATTTCTTAAAAGATGGAAAAGAAACAATTTTAAAAGCAGAGAGAGACAAACTACTTTGAATGTTCTCAAACAGTTTAGTAAAAAAATCCCACATTAGTCATTGCGGACGTGGTGAAAATAACAGCAGAATTTACAGATGAATCAGAATGGAGCACAAATTCTGCTCATAATCAAATTGCAAATAAAGGATATCTATCGGCATCTTGGAAAAAAAAGTGTAAACGCTCATATAATAGGCCTATATATATATATATATATATATATATATAAATATATATATATAAACTATATATATATATATATATATATATATATATATATATATATATATATATAAACTTATATATATATATAGTCAGAAATAAATAGGAAATGTAAGTTCTTATTATTGTTACCATCTTACCTTGTATTCAGACTTATTTCCCGTTAATTACGATGTTGTCTAAGAACAATGTTTCTATAGATGATAGTTCCGTACGCAATCCACTCATATGGCAGGTAAAAGTAGCACCAGGGTTCCCCCAATAGACGAAGACCTTATGCAAGTTTATTTGGAGTAAAACTGGAACTTAGCTCGGATATAGTATATCCTCTACTGACATTGACAGGATCTTAGAATTGCGAGAGAAAAAAAATTGCATGCGATGAATTTTGTTCGATAAACGCTATAAAGCATTAGACTCTATGACCTATGTCAAATATATCATTGATCTATAATTCGATCTTAATTATCTTTCTTCAAAAGAATAGTCCGTTCAGATAATGAATTGAAATATAATCACGTGCAGTTAATTGAGAATGCTAGAATCTGAGAATGCCAAATATCAGTTTTATATTTAAATTGAAGAACGAGGCTTGTAGCCATTCTGAGTTATACAATTTTATTTTCGTGTCAGGAACCAAGTATAAAAATAGTTTTATTCGCTGTTTAGTCGCATTCCAGAGTAAAGTACAGTTCCGCTCGTAAAAAGTGATGAAAAACACCCGTCTTAAAGATACCATCAAATTTGTAAGCATTCCTGTCATTCATAACCATATTTCCATTTATATTACGTGCAGTAATTCATAAAATACTCAGCATCTATCTAAATTTAAAATCTTTATTTTTTCTGAATTATCAAATTCGCCGCTGAAGTCTCGAGGTAGCGTGTTGTCTTGTCACGCAGCGGACCCGGGTTCGATTCCCAGTCGGGACAGGCTCCTGAATGAGGTTTTTTTTCGGGTTTTTTCCTCGCCTGTAAGACAAATTTCAAGAAGCTTAGGGCCCAACGGTCCCCGAAAATCATCCGATCATCATCCTTATCATTATCATCATCCTTCACCGGTGTGGAAAGCAACGGGAAGCTACCACACCTATAATTCCCTAGTAAAGCTGCAAAGCATAGCATGAAAATGCTATGATTGCAGTGAAAGACATTCCCTCGCGCAGAATTACTATGGATAGATGGAATGCCACCAGATTGTCATTACGACATTTTTGTTATTCCCTTCTGACATGGTGAACTTGTACCACTTCTGAGGTTGGGGCGCCTGGAAGGCGGGGATATCGCTACGCTATGATATGAAAGGGGATGATGATGGTTATAGTGCGCCAGGAGATATCTTAATATAAACTTATTCTAATGATGTGACTATAATAGTGATGATAATGATGGCCAGATCATGTTCCGAGGCCGTTTGTGTCTTAAAAGTTTTCTGACATTTGACAGGTGAGGAAAAACCCCGCAAAACTTCACCTGTCCCGACCGAGAATCTAATTAGGGCTCGCTGCGTGACAAGGCAATACGCTACCACAGCGGTGGACAGAAAGAATTATTGCAGTAATTTTATCTATCAATATCCATTTTAGTGTCTGCTGCATATATAATTACAGATTGGTGCTAAAAAAAAGCACATTACAAGTGAGCATGAACAATACAAAGGTAATTATAAATACATTTAAGGATGCTTTGTGACTAATTGTTTATAGAACAGGCTCGCAAGTGGGAAATCAAATATGACAAAACTGCATGAAGATGTTTTTTTTTTGAAATCCCCGTTTTACTACATATATAACCTTTAGACCTCATTCGTCATTTTGTAGTTATCCTTGAAGCATTATTTTCCGGTTATGATATTAATCTAAAGAAATTTGAAGCAAACGCAAAATAAACAAGGTCATGCATCTACAATCATAGTGTTACATGCCACAAACTGTCCACAAAATTCTAACTCACGGCCCAGAAATAATGACATTTATTTCCAATTTGACAGCAGTCGGAGGTAGATCAAGAAGCAATAAATAAGACACTCCGAAAATTTAGAGAAAGTTATACAAGACAAATTTCTAGAATATCAACAAATATATATATATATATATATATATATATATATATATAAAGCAGAGGATAGCAATGGCAAAAGAAGCTTTAACAAGAAGAGAAGCATTTTCTACGGACCTTTGGCAAGAGAAATAAGAAAGAGGCTAGTGAAGTGCTTTGTGTGGAGTGTAGCATTATATGGTGCGCAGACGTGGACATTACGACGGAATGAGGAAAAGCGACTGGAAGCTTTTGAGATGTGGATATGGAGAAGAATGGAACGTATAAACTGGACAGACAAGTAAGAAATGAAGATGTGCTAGACAGAGTGGGTGAAAGAAGAACAATACTGGAACTCATAAAGAAGAGGAAAAGAAATTGGATTGGCCACTGGCTAAGAAGAAACTGCCCGCTGAAGGATGCTCTAGAAGGAATGGTCAACGGAAAGAAAGTTAGAGGCAGAAGAAGACATCAGATGATAGACAATATTAAAATAAATGGTTTGTATGGAAATACCAAAAGGAAAGCTGAGTCAAGGAAAGAGTGGAGAATATTGAGTTTGCAGTGAAAGACCTGGTCTTGAGCAGAACACTATGAATGAATATATATATCTTGATGATTTCATTGGATACATCCGATTCAGTCATTTCTGCAATTAGAAACATTTCTGTGAAGAAAAGAGGAAGCCTGTCTAAAGATGTCTTCAACGTCCTCTCCAGCAATGAACGACATATGTCCATTCAATGGCATTCAGATTCCAATGATTCTGACGAAAAACCACTTCATAATTTTAAAAATATTTAACATACTTCAAATTATCTTACATATATAAATGTTTGTTTTAATTAGGGCTGCCCATACCCATGAGAAAAGTAGTAAAACTAACACCTAAAAATCGCTACAAATGGCTAACACGCAAGTTTTATCTGTGGAGGAGCTGTATTACAAAATAGGCTTACAAATCTGCACCTCTGAAGTACAATTTTGCTAATAATTTTTCTTTTACTCTATTGGAATTTCTGCAATATAATATACTGATTAAATTGTGAATATAAATTTTAATTTAAGAAATAAATATATTTTTACAACGAAATATTCTATAATTCTGGATTTTAAAAGAAAGTTTTCTTTGATTTCTTTCTCTTTAATTGTATCCAAGTTATATTTTTATTCTTTTCTCACGAGAAATTCTATTCATATGGGATATTCATCGTTTATATCTTGCTATCACTGAGTGGCTGTATGAATAACTACTTCCCTAACTAACTAACTCACTGGCTTTATCAAACCTGTAGGTTCATGGCCGCGCGGATCTAATGTTTTCCAATAATCCCCTCAAATAATGGAAAAATGTTATTCTGCCACTTCATTCTTGGTCTACTAGCTGAGCTTTTCCCTCTGATTTTCCTACAAGAAGCTTCCATGCACTCCTTCCATCCCCATACGTGTCACATGTCCTGCCCATCGCAGTCTACGAGACTAAACTGTTCTTTTTTATATCTGGCTTCCTGCACATATAATGTAGCTCACACTATTATGTAGTTTTCTCCATTCACCTGTCGATCTTTTTTTTTTGCCCAAAAATTTCCTAAGAACTTTATTCTCAAATACTGGTAATCTTTTCCTCCTTTAAAGTAAGAGTCTATGTTTCTCATCCATATAATATAACTGGGAGAATAACAGTTTTGTATATTTTCAGTTACTATCTACATACTTCCCTTGTATATTTAGCTTGTTCTATACTAACATATTGCCTATCTGATTAGTAATACCATCAGGGGATGTCAACGATTCTTTGGGCATGCTCTTTCTTGGAAATAAGGTACTCATATTAATTTTTTTATGATGGAACATTCTATCAATCTTCATCCATTATAATTACAGAATTTATATAAAACAATTGAATTAAATAAAAACTGGCTACAAGTGGTTTAATAAAAGGCAACAAATGGCCTCAAAAGCTATTATTGATTTTATCACAAATTTGTGGTTAGATACATTTTAAAAAAACCCAGTTCTAGCCACAAAGTAGCATAACTGGTAACCCTAGTTTTTAATATACTGATCTGTATAATGTGGTCTATTCAGTAGCACCGAGCAAGGGCACGCACTCACATACACAAAGGTAAACTAATATTCGCAAACTTGCGGTTGGGCTCAATTTATCTTCTTGTGCTTGACCAATTTTAACCTCGATCAGAAGATTGCTACTAAAATAATTGATGTTAATGGGTTCTGTTATCTGAATTATATATATATATATATATATATATATATATATATATATACATAAAGCGTCACTGCTATAAAGTAAAAATATTAATCTTTAATTTGCTTACTTGTGATAGGAGCTACCGGTGGCAGTGGAGACCGAGTTTCCACTACATCTAGTAACAATGAGAATGTATATCAGAAAAATGAATGTTTGTACTAGACTTGCTCGGTGGCGTAATCGGTAGCGCACTGGAATATAAATCCGAGGTCCGGATTCAAGTCCCGTCCGAATATTTATTTTTCTTATCATGTCATATATATATGGTATGATAAGAAAAATAAATGCCTGGACGGGATTCGAACCCGGATCTCTTCGAATCCCGTCCAGGCATTTATTTTTCTTATCATACCATATTAAGCTTGCATTGCTCAATGTTAAACATTTAATTATAATATATATGCATATATATATATATGACATAAGAAAAAATGCCTGGACGGGATTTGAACCCGGATCTCTGAATTGGTACTTCAGCGTGATATCCATTACACCAACGGACAAATCTAATACACATTTATCTTATATATATATATATATATATATATATATATATGTTATAATTAAATATTTAACATTGAGCAATGCAAGCTTAATATGGTATGATAAGAAAAATAAATGCCTGACGGGATTCGAACCCGGATCTCTGAGTCCGGGTTCGAATCCCGTCAAGGCATTTATTTTTCTTATCATACCATATATATATATATATATATATATATATATATAAAGGGGGCATCGCTACAATAAAAAGTTGTTTGTTGGACATTTAAGTAGCTTACGTTACCTAAACCATAACAAGTGCACCAAATTAATGTACACAGAAATTCCGATTGAGGGTCTTTCCACTTTTCAGCGGTTGCCCTTTTACCAGCCGGCTGCTGGCCCTTCACATCCACATGTGTCAATCACAGAGGTAGATGATCAACAGCCAGTGTAGGGGTGACATGTGGTTAGCATGTCGACTCCCCCAGCCGTTATAGCTGGTTCCTCAACCTGGAGCCGCTACTTAATGTAGCTACCCAATTGCCTCACGATGCTGGGTGGGCACCGGTCCCATACTGGCCGAAATACCATGAGAAAATGTCTTCCCCCATGGAGACTCGAACCAGCGCAAGTCCCGTAGCTCTGCGCCAAGGCTTCCTACCTTAACCGCTCGGCTACGGCGCGGGACACACAGAAATTAATATCTCAAAAATTCTACCAAAAAATCCGCCACTGCATATGTTAGGCTATATTTTACGGATAACACATAATAATTTTTTCACTGACGCCAAGAAGATCGGGACAAGTACATTCCCGGCAACTACAACTAATTACGATATACATTTATAATTGTTTTCTAAAACTTAAACTCAACACACATTTAATATCAATATTATCTGGTGGAAAATAAATTAAACTTTTAATTTTGGAAACTTTCCGAGTTTTGATACCAAAAAAGATTGAGTGTATTTATGCGCCGCCGGATTTCCTCCCTCATTCCGTATAGAGGATATTATAGATACTTCCAGTTTTATCTCTGATGGCATAAAACCGCATTTCTCTACCTTATTTCACGTTGTATCATAGCTACTAACTAAAGTAGTTTTACACAAACGGTAGCAATGGATTTACAAGAAAAACATAAAATATATAAGTGGGTCGGTTTATAGTCCATTTATAGTGTCGGCAGTTATTCAGTCTGTATATCATACTGCAACATTGTATCACATTTAAACAGGAATCGTATGAAGTAACCCACGCAATAATAGAATTGATATGGGACTGCTGTAAGTAAAATAAACACATAAAGGCACAATAATTGTGAACTGAATACTCGGCGTGCGCTGCTACGCCTAAATAAATTATATGCGTTTTTATGATTAGTTGAATAAGCAAAACGAAAAAAAAAATATAAAATTATATCGCAATTATTTTTATACCCATGCTGATTACCCGGCGTTGCCCTGGAATCTGTTTATCGTGATATACTTCGCATCAATAACTTGAAAGAGAAAAATTATAATTGTGAGTTATCCATAAAAGATAAGATATGCTATCGCAAACTTTTTTTAGATATTCAATTCTGTGTACATTGATTTAGTGTATTTGTTACGGTTTAGGTAGCGTAAGCCATTTAAGTAGGCCTATCCAAAAAGTGACATTTTAGTGCACCGATGCTCCCTTCTTTTTTTTTAGGTCCGGCCCTATAGTAAAGTAATCCACTACAGGCCTCAGGAGGCCCTTGGGGTAGTAGGAGGTTAAGGCTCCCACTTTTTCTAGACAATCGGCACTTGATGTCAGCCGGGTTGTCAGCCCTGCGTGACGGCCGCCTTTATCCCAGAACAAGCGTCTGGTACTCATTTCCGTTAGAGGCTGAGTCGACCCCAGGGCCATAGTGCCGCCAGAAGGTTTTGGTCAGTTTAAAAATCCTGACCCCATCGGGACTTGAACCCTCGACCTTCCGACTTGTAGCGCAGTGCCTTAACCATTACGCTACGGCGTGCCCCAAAGTAAAGTGATCCCACAACAGGCCCGGAGGCCCTTGGGGTAGCAGGAGGTTAAGGCCCCCACATTTTCTAGACAATCGGCACTTTATGTCAGCCGGGTTGTCAGCCCTGCGTGACGGCCGCCGTTACCCCCAGAACAAGCGTCTGGTACTCATTTCCGTTAGAGGCTGAGTCGACCCCAGGACCATAGTGCCGCCAGAGGGTTTGGGTCAGTTTAAAAATCCTGACCCCAACGGGACTTGAACCCTCGACCCTCCGGCTTGTAGCTCAGTGCCTTAACCACTACGCTACGGCGTGCCCCCCGGTCCTATAGTACATAGGGCAATATGTTATATACTTAATTGTCCCAGAAGAATTTTCTAAATGATGGAAGAAGATTCCATTAAAATCGGTCAAGTAGTGTTTGCGTCCATAAAGGGCAGACAAAAAGACTCGCACTCATTTTTATATATAAAGAAAAAGATTGGTTAATTCATCGCTACTTCTCCCATATCCAATCCCCCTTCGATGGTAGAATAACAGTACCACAGGTGTATTAACACTGCTCACTTTTTGTTCCAATACACGGTATATATTGAAAGTCTTCTTCTTAAACTTAATTTGTAGGATTTTCATCCTGTTTATTTCTAAAATCACTCCTCGGAGGAAGACGTACTGGATGTACATTCACTGTCTATCCATCTCTTGGCAGTCTTCTTCTTGTTCTTCTCCCGTCCATTGGTCTATCTTCTTTAGCTGTTTTTGCAAGCCGGTTTCCTCCATTCTTTCTATATGACCCTCCCAATATTTTCGTCTATCTATAATACATTTGGTTATGTCTTGAAAGTAAACATTCCAAATATTCTAAAAACTGAAGTTAAATCCGGGAGGCTGCACCAATCTCTTCGATTAAATATTTCCAGATCGTCACCTGAGGCTAAAAGTACTCTTTAGTTTATTTTTACAGAGAGGTAAGATTTAGTTTAGTATTCGTAAGATTTTCTAAGGGAGAAGAGAAGATTACAAGTATTTGAGAACAAAATTCTTAGGAAAGTTTTTTGGATCACAGAGAGGCGAATTGAGAAGACTACTTAACAGTGAACTACGTGACCTTTATATGAATACTTTTAAAATCAATTTTAAACGTTTCATTCATTTAGTTGAGGACGACTGATTTACTAATTTTGTATTTTAACATCATGTGCTATTTTTATAGTAAAACAAATACTACAAGAACAATTAAGTCTCTTAAACTGCGATGGGCAGATCATGTTGGACTAATTGGGAATGAAAGAGGAGCATGGAGCCTTCTTGTAGGAAAATCAGAGGGAAAACGCCCAGTTGGTAGACCAAGAATTGGGTGGGAGAATAACATTAACCATGGTTAGAGGGAAGTAGATTATACTGGGGATGGGAAAATATGAAAAATATTAGCTCACAATTGAAATGTATGGAGAGCTTATGTTCGCGCGGCCTTCAATTAGCGAGATCGATAGTGTGAGTTAGTTTTACTTACATAAGATTATTTCAGTTAATTTTTAAAGGATGCGATTTAAATTATTGCTCAATTTTTATTTCGCCTATGTGATATGTTCTTGTTGCACCAGTGTGTTTTTAATGTTGTTCAGACAAAGCAATGCCTTCCGTATCAGTTACTGTTACTACAAGGGGGGGGGGGAAGAAAAAGATATTTACTATCACCCGGTGAGATAATTTAACTACCTGTCACACTAAGTAGGGCCTTCTCAATTAAGTGCGACATAAATTTCGAGTTGTTTTTGTAAATGATTAATTTCCAAGAGTTTTAATTTCTCATTCTAAGAGCACGCACACACACACACATATATATATATATATTGGTCATGGTCATTTTCGGTGCAAACAAGATAGGATTGATGAAGATCTGTAAAAAAAAAATCAAAAATATATACGTGAGAACAACCTCAATGGCTTCATTCCTTTGGAAATATTAATGCATCGAAATTTTTCCGATCATTGTACAGAAAAGAAATGGGAATATAATGGTACCATACATCAACTATATGTAGATTTCAAAAAACGCATATGATTCTATTAAGACAGAGAAGTTATACAGTATCCTGCTGAAGTTCGAAAATCCTAAATTGTTAGTTAGACTTATACGAATGTGTCTAAATGGCACAACGAGTAGGGTGAGTGTAGGCAAACAGTTTTCGGATACTTTTGAAATACACAATGGGTTGCAGTAAGGAGATGCACTATCTCCTCTACTATTTTATTTTGTACTAGAGCATGCCATTAAATCTTTAAGACGGTGAAGAAGGCCTACAACTCAATGGTATTAATAAGCTGTTAGTTTATGCTGATGATGTAGTATTATTGGACGATAGCGAAGAGATACTAAAGGCCAACACGGACACACTATTGAGCAACAGTAAGAAATTGGGGCTGGAAGTAAATATCAATAAAACTAAATATATGGTCACACATAGAAATACATTATATAATGGAAATGGACAGCTAATGACAAACGACGGAACTTTTGAGGAAGTGGCTGAATTCAAATACCTAGGAACAGTAATCACAAATAGGAATGAGACGCGCAAAGAAATTAAACATAGGCTCAATTCTGGAAATGCGTGCTATTATACATTACAGAGACTCCTGACGTCCCAACTCCTTTAAAAAAAAACGTTAAACTGAAAATATATAAAACTATTATTCTGCCAGTTTTATATGGATGCGAAACATGAATTCTTACTTTAAGGGAGGAAAGGAGATTACAAGTATTTGAGAATAAAGTTCTTAGGGAAATATTTGGACCAAAGAGAGATGAACAGACAGGTGAATGGAGAAAACTTCATAACAGTGAACTACATGGTCTTTATAGGAAGCCAGTTAAGACTGCGGTGGGCAGGACATATGGTACGAATAGCGAAGGAAAGACGTGCATGGAAGCTTCTTATAGGAAAACTAGAGGGAAAACGTCCAGTTGGTAGATCAAGAATGAGGTGAAAGAATAACATCAACTTTGATTTGAGGGAAGTAGATTATATAGGGGATGATTGGAAAACATTAGCTCAGGATAGTGTGTATGGAGAGCTTATTTCCGTGCGGCCATGAACCTACGGGTTCGATAGTGTCAGTGAGTTAGTTGTTGAAAGCTTCAGGTGAAGTTTCACGTGTTCAGAAGTCTAGCTCTTCTTTGCCATTTACGGAAACAAGTAAGATTGTTATTTTTTAAATACATATTAGAGCTTTAATAAGGATGTGAGAACAGCGTCGGCCGCGGTGAACTGGTGGTTATGTTCCTTACATCTAGTCCCCACGGTCCCGGGTTCAAACCCGGCCGGGTAAATTAATTTTTTAGGATGGAGAAGTCCTCCCGAATCTGAAGATTTTCAGGCTCGTAAAAGAACCGCAAGCCTGAATAAAAAGGCCTAAGTGCAAAATTTACCGACATTCTTCATCCTAGTTATACCTTAGATGCCTACTAGATGTCTTATTGGGTTTGTATGTTGACTGTATACCATTTCTAGGGAAATAAGAGCAACTATCTTGGTCTAGTAACACCTAACAAAAGAGAGGCTAATGCCCAACATTTGGGCTGTTACGTCATTGTAGATGTGGCAAAGGTGTATTTTTAAATGTGAATTGATTTGAGGAGTGGGAACTTACGTTTCGAGATGAAGTACATTTCTACAAAATCTATTAAATCCGAAGGCTTGAAGGTAAGTTAACCCGTTTATATCTCAAGTAATAAACAAATAAACAATCTCCTAATCAGATTATTTATTATTTTTTCAAATGTACAGTATAAAGGCTTAGATAATCAGATTACATCCTATATTTAAAGTTTACAATTACAAGCAGAAAGAAAATACAAAGGATTGCGAACATATGTAGATCAACAGTACCACTACGGGATGTAAATATCGAATGTTCTGCAACAGTAAAATTTGTAATGTTCCTTTTGTTTGAATCGAACACGAAAAAGAGTTGGAATCTACATCCAATTCAATCAAAACCTCAGCAGAACCTTGGAAATGGAATTTTCTTTTATACGACCCACGATAAACTATTCCAGAAAATGTGTGTAAAAGCCAACAATATTTTTACGTTTTTATTTTCCCCACATAAAACATAAGCAATCTAAAATTCAATAATAAGTTGTCAGCGGAATTTAACACTAACTTGGAGATTAATTTTAGGTTTACATAATTATTATGAGCTTTGACCGCTTCTAAGGTGTAGGACTTATCATGACTGACTAGCATCCGATATATCCCGGGTTCGATATTCGCCAATACATACAATTTTATCTTTCGATGTAGGGTCTGAAACGGGGTTCACTAACCTTCATGAGAAAAACTGATTAGCTATTTGATATATAGTTTATATATCCATTCTTACAGTCATTTGCGCTATGGAATTTTGTTGTGCAGCAACCATAATCTATCGACAAAAAAATTCTACAGAAAATACCCATTAGAATAATTAGTGGAAATAGTATCAGAACTCACTATAAACCACCTTTATAAAATTAGGAGTTCTTACTCAGACATCAAATTATTGCATTTAGTTACTTTATATAAAAAAAAGTCCACCGCTGTGGTCTCGAGGTAGCGTGCTGCCTTGTCACGCAGCGGGCCCGGGTCGGGGCAGTTTTTCTGGGCGAGGTTTTTATCGGGGTTTTTGCTCACCTGTAAGACAAATGTCAGGAAAACTTTACGGCCCAAACGGTCCCCGAAATCATATGGCCATTATCATCATCCTCATCATTATCACGATCATCATCCTTCACCGGTGTGGAAAGCAACGGGAAGCTACCACACCTGCAATTCCCTAGTACAGCTGCAAGCATAGCAAGAAATTGCTATGATTGCAGTGAAGGACCTGCCCTCGGCCAGAATTACTATGGATGGATGGATGTAAAAAGATAATTCACACAAATATGCGTAACTATTCTAACTATTAATTCACTGGTACTACCGAACGCATGGATTTATCCCGCGCGGGCACAATCTCTCCATACATCCCTAGCCTGAGTTAATGTTTTCCAATCATCTGCTCTATAATCGACTTCCCTCAAATCATGTTAATATTATTCTATCACCCCATTCTTGGTCTACCAACTGGGCGTTTTCCTTTTCGTTTTCCTACGAGAAGCCTCCACACCCTTCTTTCATTCCCATTCGTCCCACATGTCCTAACTATCGTAGTCTACGCGACTTTACTGTCCTTATTATGGTTTTCTATAAAGATCAAGTAGTTAGTGCATATAACTAACTATCCCTCGAGGAATAGTAATACGAATTTAAATAAATGTAAATTTAGTAAACATAATAGTTATGAGGTGCTATCCCTGGAGGGGAAAGGTAAATCGATCAGAGCATTATTGGCAATTTTAAGTAATGGTGTCTAATTCGTAAAGATTTATTAATTTATTTATTTCGTGAATATTCACAAGATAAAAATTAAAATATGCACCTTTTAGCAGATGCCGTCGTCCTCAACTGTGTTAAAATGTTGTATTTAAAATATTAACTGGAGGCCTTTCGGAAGATAACTTCCATCATCAGCAGGATGATGGTGAATATATTCAATAGTCTTCCAAACGATATAAAAAATCTTCTTGTTTACAGATTTAAAATATCAATCAAATCAGTATTAACTTTGAACCTTCTTCACTGTGTATTCACGTAGACTTTCACGGCCGGAGTTGCTATGATGATCTATAAGCCTCACGACCACGGCCTACAGCCCGAAAATCTTCTTCAAGATCATCATACTTCTTCACTGTGTCCGTGAATACTGTATCATTGACTGGTTGAGACACCTCAGTAATTGAAAAAAGGCCATATACTAAATTACATAGCTTCTTCTTCTTCTTCTTCTTCTTCCGAATGCAGTATTGGGCGATGATGCCCGTTCTGCGACTACAAAAACTGATCTTTCCATCGGTTGAAGGGTCTTCCGAGGTCTCTTTTGCCTTTAGGGTTGAGGTGGTAAATCATCTTTGGTAAACGGGAATTTGACATTCTCTGGACGTGTTGGAACCATTTAATCTGATAATTTTATATATGTTAAACCATTTCCCTACTATTCCACTGCATCCTTATCTCATCACTTTTCATTCTATCCCTTAATGTTACTGCAGTTAGTGATCGGAGGAATCTCATTTGTGAACTACTAATGCGGGATTTATCTTTTGCTCGAAGTGTCCAGCATTCACTTCCGTATAGTAGAGCAGGTTTGGCTATGGCATTATGAAATCTCAATTGGATTTCTTTCCTCATTTGTTTTCCAAAATTTCTCCTAATTATACCATTTAATCTGTTATATTTTTCTAAATTTGCTTCCACATCTTTTTTATTATGAAACTGTGATATAGTATTACCTAAATAATTAAAGTGTGTTACTTGTTCTATTGGTTTATTATTTATTATTATTTTTACTCTCGAAAGTCCCTTTCCAGTGATTGCCATGGATTTGGTTTTATTTTCAGATATTTTCATGTTGTCTTTTTCCAGGGTATTCTGCAATTTAAACACTGATCTCTGCAAATTACATAGCATTGTACTATATTGTAATGTTACAAAGTATTATGTACGGTGAAATATTATAAATCGGTTTGTAACAAGCTAGCATTAATATGGTGCAAATAAAATATGAAAATATTTACTAATGCAGAACATGTCATTTATATTAATTAATTTAAAGTTCAAATAAGATTAACGTAATTCACAGATTGTGAAGATTAATTTATGAGACGTACAATGTAGCACAGGTGACCTGTATACTTAACACGAAGTCATAGTCATGACGCATTTTCGAGTCAAAGCAACTAATTATGAATATCAATGCAGTAAGTTATGAGACACAACAGTATTATGCAATTCGCGCGCTGGCCAAGATCCAAATTACACGGAATCGCATTCAATTTATCACGAATCCGGAAATGCCACAAATCCTTCCCCAAGAAATACATGCATAACTTCAACAAGTATCCTTAGTCTCTTTAAAATCAATGCGAATACGACATCAGAGGAAAAGTACATAGAAAATCAAGTTAATTACTTCCATCCATAAGTAATTCTCCCCGAGGGCAAGGTCTTTTCCTGTAATCCTAGCATTTTCATGCGATTCTTGGCAGCTTCTACTAGGGAATTGTAGGTGTGGTAGTTGCCCGTTGCTTTCCTTCCACACCGGTGAAGGAGGAAGGTTGACGATGATGGCCATAGGGTTTCGGGGACCGTTTGGGGGGCCTTAAAGTTTTCCTGACCTTTTGTCTTACACAGGTGAGGAAAAACCCCGATAAAAACCTCACCCAGAAAAACTGCCCCTACCGGGGGATCGAACCCGGGCCCGAAATGCTTGACACGGCAGCACGCTACCTCGAGACACACAGCGGTGGACTTGTTATTCATCAAAGGTCGGAATAGAAACGTAATAAGTATTCATATAGGCCTATAGGCTCTAGCCGGGAACCCAGTGGGTCATTCGCCATTTTCTCGCATCATTTTAAAATGTCTCTGCACTAATATGTATGTTATTAGTATTATTATATATTTTTTATTTATTAAATAAAATGATCAAAGTTTTATTGATGTTCATAAATATTTATTTTAACCAATATGCATGACAGTTGTTTCGATGAAATTTATTCTTCAGATGAACACAAATATAAATAAATTTTCTTATATATATTCAACTATGTAAACAATTGAACTAGTTAACACTTTAATTTTTGTTGACATTTTATTAAATATGTAAAAAATCAATGCATGCGCGCGCGCGCACACACACACACACACACACACACACACACACACACACACACACACACCACACACACACACACACACACACACACATAAATAAGAAAACTAATTGTCATTAGACTATCATGGGCCTATATTATTGTTTAAGATAAAAATAAAAAATAAATTATTTTCAAATATCACGGTCATTCTTTCAATTACTAACTTAATGATTCACTCTTTTTTTTTTACAAACGAATCGTTCAACTTTCATACTAAAAAACTAAAACTAAACCCAATGGCGCGACAGGTCCCCTTGGCCTACCAGTCGCTGCTGGTCTCACATCCGCATGTGTCAGTCACGATCATCCAGCCAGTGTATGGATGACATGTGATCAGCATTTCCGACGCCCCAGACATTATAGCTCGTTTTTTCAATCTGGAGCCGCTACTTATTGCAGCTATCTAAATGTCTCACGATGCTGGGTGGGCACCGGTCCCATACTGGCCAAAATTCCGTGAGAACATTTCCGTTAGAGGCTGAGTCGACCCCAGGGCCATAGTGCCGCCAGAGAGTTTGGGTCAGTTTAAAAATCCCGACCCCAACGGGACTTGAACCCTCGACCCTCCGGCTTGTAGCTCAGTGCCTTAACCACTACGCTACGGCGTGCCCCCTTTTAAAACTATTATTTATTGTAAATTTTACATAGTAACCTCAACGGCGTTTGTCATGAATTTTAAAAGTATCGATTATGAACAATTACAATATTTATCACTGTATCCTTAATAAATACAAAACCAATTATATTTAAGATATTAATCAATAAAATATATTCATACAATTAAGTTTAATTTAATCAAGTTATACTGAATCGCATAAGATATCGGAGCAGAAATATACGATGTTACACCCAATGTGCAAGAAAAACACACAAGAAGACAATGAAAAAAAAAAGAGGCCATAAAAAAAAGGGCGAATGATGATTAATATAAATATGTGGGCAATAACACGAGAAAGTTAAATGAACGTGTTAGATTGCGGCATGTTGTGTAGAGCCAGAAATTCATTGACACGACATTAAGGTGGGTGGAGGTATGTGAATGCCGCTATCTGGCACCATCTTATTCCACATCAAAACATAAAATAGGAATTTTCCAGCGAAGATACTTCCCAGGAACCTGAAAAGAAAGCTTATTCCATCAGTTTGCCAATAAGCTTATTCCTTGAAACTCCATTCATCAAAATTCACACTGTGGATTTCTTTAGAACCAAGCGCTTCACCAGAACAATAATACACCTACGTAAAACAATTGTTTTACTGAGGAATAATGTAAACATTGGGTACTCTTCCGAGCTAAGTTCCAGTTGTATTGTATTTACGCGAATTGTCGTGGCTCCGTCTTAGAGATAGATGAAAATTACACTGTCTACTTCTCGTATTTAAGATTCTATATACCTCGACTACCACTTATTTAGTCTCTCGTTTCCAGTACCTATCCTACAAACATAATATGAACACACGATCACAACATAACCTCTTACTATATTGCAATATAGGACATCCCATCACTCCACGTCATATACTATCTCCGCTTCTCGCAACTTGAATTCCCTACCACAGGAAATCAGGGTCTCCCGGACATTAGCATCTTTTAAAAGAAACCTACATTTGCTCTAACCTTGGCCTGATCATTACCCCGTCTAAGATAGGTGTATTAATTGATGTTTCTCGTTAAATTTATAGTCCATGAAATTTACCCTGCAACTTTTAATGTCTTTTTAACACTTTATAATTAACATTGTACATAGATAATCGTCAAATTTATAATATTCTATTATTATTATTATTATTATTATTATTATTATATTTATAGTATAAATTGTTTGTCCATGAAATTTACACTGCAACTTTCAATGTCTTTTAACCCTTTATAATTAACATTGTACATAGATAATCTGTACAACGAATCTTACCAACGACACGATAAGGAAATAAGGTGAGTAGTAGAGTCCGCATGTTAGGCACTTAAAAAATTAAAAAAAGGCACTAAAATCATTAATATAGGCACTAAAGTTTAAAAAAGTTATCAATTTGAGGAAAATGGCTATCTTATATTTTAAAATGTCATGTTTATGCTCTCGGTATTTTGAAACAAAGAGCTGTTAATACGTATTAAAGTGTAAGTTGTGCAATGAACTGACTGAACGTCATGAAAACAAGAACAAAGTACGACATTCTTCACAAAGCACATGTTGAGAGTGAGGTGACTGCATATAAATCATTTAGCGTTCTAGAGTTCAATACCCGTACCAAAATCAGCTGATCGTGTTATATACAACTCGGTATAAACACAGCCAAGAATCTTACTTACTTACTAACTCACTGGCACTATCGAACCCGTAGGTTCATGGCCGCACGAACATACGCTCTCCATACATCCCTATCCCGAGCCAATGCTTTCCAATCATTCCCTGTATAATCTACTTCCCTCAAATCATAGTTAATGTTATTTTCCCACTTCATTCTTGGTCTACCGACTGGGCGTCTTCCCTCTGGCTTTCCTACAAGAAGCTTCCATGCAAGTCTTTCATTCCCCATACGTGCAACATGTCCTGCCCATCGCAGTCTACGAGACATAACTGTTCTTATTATATCTGGCTTCCTATAAAGCCCATGTAGTTCATTGTTATGTAGTCTTCTCCATTCACCTGTCTCTTCATCTCTCTTTGGTCCAAACATTTTCCTAAGTACTTCATTCTCAAATACTTTTAATCTGCTTTCCTCCCTTAAAGTAAGAGTCCATGTTTCGCATCCATATAATACACTGCTCAAAACAATTAGAGGAACACTTGTAATACATTGAATAAGTAATTGTTTTTTAAAGCTGTGATGCTGAAAGTTGGACAATATATAAATTGAATTATTAATTGTATCATTGGATACAAATTTTAAAGATCCATGGCCTAGATACAGAGAAATTACCTCAAATAACAAATATAGAGAATTTTTTTTATTTTGGAAGGCACTGGCCACTTCTAATTGGTAAGCTTCCTGATGTTGCTATAGTGACGAATGTTGATTATTGCCTTGTTTATGGAAGTCTCTGACAAAATGAGGCATTTAAATGAGTTTGAAGTGTATCATGCTCTACATCTTTTACGACAAGGACAATCTCTGCGACAAGTGGCTAGAGAGCTTGGGGTTTTTCCTTCCGTGGTGTCCAGGTTACGCAACAGGCACAGAGAGACAGGTCAGTATTGTAGAAGACGTGGCCAGGGCCGTAAATTTAAAACAAGCCCCCAGGATGACAGATACGTTGTTCTTTCTGCTCTTCGACAGCGTACAAAAACTGCAAAAGACCTGCAGAATGACCTTCATATGGCTTCCGGAACCCGGGTTTCAGACCAAACCATAAGGAACAGATTAAGGAAAGAGAATATTCGTCCAAAAAGGCCCGTTAAAAAACCACGCTTAACAAATAGGCATAAGGCAGCAAGACGTACGTATGCTGAAAACCATGGTGATTGGAACCTGAACCAGTGGGAGTCTGTGCTCTTCTCGGACGAATCCAGGTATCGTCTTACACGTTGTGATGGTCGATTGAGGGTGTGGGAACGGTCAGGAGAAAGATTTTTCTGCAGAGGCTGTACAGGAAATTGATAGATTCGGAGGAGGTTCCACAATGGTGTGGGCCGGAGTTATGTACAACAATCGTACGGACCATGTACTTGTTCCCCAGCGACTGAATGCTGCGGTATATCGAGCACGTACTGGAAGAGCATGTAGTACCTGCTGCCGTTGGAGTAGGACCTGGATTTCTGTTTATGCAGGATAATGCCAGGGCACATTCTGCGGCTGTCGCCAGGGATTTCCTGAGTAGGAATGAAATTGAGGTAATGGAGTGGCCAGTGGTCAGCCCAGACCTCAACCCCTGTTGAACACTTGTGGGATCTTCTAGACAGGAAGGTCAGAAACCGACATCAAGCTCCACAAACTCTGCAGCAACTTGGAGATGCTCTGAAGGAGGAATGGGAGAATATCCCGCTAGAGGAAATCCAGAATCTTATCGGGAGCATGCCACGAAGGTGCCAAAGTGTCATCGAATGTCGTGGAGGCCATACACGATACCAACTCTATATAACGAGTGTTTAACTTTGAAAAATAAGCACAAGATTCAATTGCTTACATAGCGGAATTATTTGAAAGTTATTTGTCAGCGTTATTCATTTGTTTTTACTGACATGAGCAATAAATAAATAAATGAATAACCACAAATAATATACTTTATTAATTTCATATTTGTACCTTCATCCAATGAAAAAATATCTGTGTATTTCATAGTGTTCCTCTAATTGTTTTGAGCAGTGTATAACTGGTAGAATAATCGTTTTTATATTTTTTCAGTTTAACGTTTTTTTAAAGGAGTTGGGACATCAAGAGTCTCTGCAATGCATAATAGCACGCATTTCCAGAATTGAGCCTATGTTTAATTTCTTTGTGCATCTCATTCCTATTTGTGATTATTGTTCCTAGGTATTTGAATTCAGCCACTTCCTCAAAATTTCCCTCATTTGTCATTAGCTGTCCAGTTCCATTATATAATGAATTTCTACGTGTGACCATATATTTAGTTTTATTGATATTTACTTCCAATCCTAATTTCTTAGTGTTTACTCACAGTGTGGTGCGTATTGTCCCTTTAGTATCTCCTCGCTATCGGCCAACAATACTACATCATCAGCATAAACTAACAGCTTATTAAATACCATTGGAGTATCAGCAGCCTCGTTATTATCATCAATCATATTAACATGAAATTGATTAAAGACAGCAGAGCCATCAAATTCACAACAACGTAACCAGATTATCACAGTTAAATTATAGACCGGAATTTAGCGTGTATCAATCTAGGCATTAGTATGTTTTGGAGGGTGAGCTATATGATCTGTAAAGGAAACCAGATATAATAAGAACAGTTAAAAATGGAGAATTAAAGAGGGGCATGGAAGCTTCTTGTAGGAAAACAAGACGGAAACCGCCCATGGTAGACCAAGAATGAGGTGGGAGAATTACATTAACTATGATTTGAGGGAAGTAGATTAAACAGGTAATGCTTGGAAAACTTTAGCTCAGGATAAGAGTGTGTGGCTAGCTTATGTCAGCGCGGTCATGAACCTACGTGTTCGATAGTGCTAGTTAGTTAACAGTCTAGGGTCGTGATATTCGGTGCAGTATACAGCATCTCTCACTGACGAATTATATGTCCTTTCATCACAATGGATATCATTGGTGCGTCATTATCTCAAAAGACGACAGGTATAGAGATACTGGCAATATGTCGTATAGCGCATAAGCATAGCTGCTATATTATGAATCTCAGTTTTCCGACAAGTGGAATTACGAACGGAACTACGATGTCTTGAAGGACCTAGTTATTAAGTACATACATGAATATTATCGCCTCACTATGATGGTTAACAAGCGGCTCGCTTTGTTTCCCCGCAGCTGTTACATGTTATTAAAATACAAAGATCTCGACTGCCGCGACTACGACGATGTTGCCACATTGCTATTCTTTCCTCAGTTTCAATTAAAACTCGGAACGATGTGGAACATTCGATCCAGTTATAAAATTGTATACCGTAATTAATGATTTTATCAGTGATTTATTGTGATATGTAGCTCGAATAATAATACAATATCTATATATTATATTAGTTTAATATATAAGTGATTTCAACATGTGGCGGCCATGGGAAAATATATCAGACCGAACAGTTAATAATAATACTAATAAATATAATAATAATAATAATATCTTCAGCATAATTTTGTGTGGATATTAAATTTATGTAGACCTACAAGCTATATCCATCCATAGTAATTCTGCCCGAAGGCAGGTCCTTCACTGCAATCATAGCATTTTCATGCTATGCTTGCAGCTTTACTAGGGAATTGTGTAGGTGTGGTAGCTTCCCGTTGCTTTCCACACCGGTGAAGGATGATGATGATGATAATCATAAGGATGATGATGATAAAGATGATGGCCATATGATTTCGGGGACTGTTTGGGCCTTAAAGTTTTCCTGACATGTCTTACAGGTGAGGAAAAACCCCGATAAAAACCTCACCCAGAAAAACTACCCCGACCGGGGATCGGCCCGCTGCGTGACAAGGCAGCACGCTACCTCGAGACCACAGCGGTGAACTACAAGCTATATAATGTTGGAATTAAATTATTTAATAATTAAATACGTATTTAATTTTAAAACTTAATACCAAATAATAACATAAAAATTAAATAATAATATAAATAATCAATGTCTTCTGTATTTGTGTAATAAATACCGATAGAGCTATGAGAAACGTGACAACACCGCATGTCAAGCATTGCCGCGCGGCACCCGCTTTTATATAAACGGTTAACTATCAGAGTGAGGCAATAAAGAAAACTGGATGAATCATGCACGACGAATGAATTCAGATAAAATTCCCAAAGAGCCATTCTTCGTTATTGTCCAACAGGGAACAGATCTCTCTCTCTGGGTCATACAATGAAGCGCTGTATACAAAATTCATCAGTGAGATCGAAAAGGCCTGTAGACCTAAGACTTGTATGGATGAATAAGTTTTCCGAATACGATTCGAATCCATATTTATTCAGTTCTTACTATCATCCAAGTCTAATCCAATGCATCTCACTGAACAGCAAAACTTATAACAAGAAATCAATAAATAATTTACAAGCATATGAATTGGATATTAACATGACACTAATAAAATTATGGTTCCAACTTGACTCATGTTCAAGGGGAAATTAGACGTCATAATGACAAGACCGAACCTCTCTTAGATTCCTACTTCACTATACCAATACTTCGAAATAGGGCAATTCAGTCTATAGCCTTTACGTATATAGGTTAGATTGAAACAGCAGACAAAACAAGACCAAGAGGAAGACCCAAAGATCGATGGGAAGATGACGTAATTGAAGATTTAAGAGAGATGGGGATTTTTGATTTGAAATCTACTGCACAAGATAGGAAGAAATGGCGTAAACTAGTTGAGAAGGCCAAGATATTCCACTGGAAGTCGTAGAGCCTGTCGAAGAAGAAGAAGACAAAACAATAGAAGAAGCATCCCGATATGACGGCTCTGAGTTTTTACCCTTTAGTTGGCAATGTATCCTAGAGGATACATCAATTGGTTCGGTTCATTTAGTATTATTAATGAAACAGAATAAAACGAATAGTAATTTAAATGTGTCAAATTACACATAACTTAATAATAAGTCATGTGCGATTTTATTTTCAGCGCGGTTCGCTACATTTAAATAACTGGTACGCGAAATTAGTGTTTTGTCAATTAAAGAGTTGAACACGGAGTTCCTGTTTATAAGACACAAAACTTAGCGTGTAAGCAAATTCGCTAGGTAATTTTAGTAATGTTTTGCCTAAATTCGAAAATATGGAGTGATTGACTATTTCATAAATACGTATGCTATAAATCAAATAAAGGTGGGCTGAAAAATAAATAAAATAGAAAGAAAGGTACAGTCACAGCTGGAGGTCGGCATTACGAGGTCTCGGTTACGCCATGTCGTTGTTGCCAAAAAGCAAATAAAAACGCGGATGGCTTCAGGCCAGAGTCCTGCAAAAGTTTTCTTATTTACTTTTGTCTTGAAGTCGTTTTATTTACAAGTACTGAATTACATTAGGGCCTACTGAAATAGAATCATAGCCTACTCTTGATTATGTTTTGTACAAAACACGCTGGCGCGAGACAAATTATTCCAAATCCAGGAAGAATTAAAATATAAACTTCTGGGTGACTAAATAATCAAAATAAATGTTGATATAGAATAGGGTCTCCTCCCCCTGCAGAGTCAAAGAAAGATGTATTTAAATTTCGATCTGTCAATAATATCGTAATTGCTCCTGCTACTGGCCTCACGTATGTTAATCACAGATGTGGTCAGCATTTCAGACCCCCAGCCGTTGTAGCTGATATTTTCAACCTGGAGCCGCTATGAAGCTGAATGGACACCAGTTGCATAGTATGTATATATATATATCCATCCACAATAATTCTGCCCGAGGGCAGTCTTCCACTGCAATCATAGCGTTTTCATTCTATGCTTTGCAGCTTTACTAGGGAATTGTAGGTGCTTTCCACACCGATGAAGGATGATCATGATGGCCGGATGATTTTCGGGGACCGTTGGGTCCTAAGTTTCCTGACATTTGTCTTACAGGTGAGAGAAAACCCCAAAGAAACCTCACCCAGGAGCCTGTCCCGACCGGAATTCGAACCCGGGCCCGCTGCGTGACAAAACAGCACGCAAGCTTCTATACATATTTCCAGCAATGAATTCGACATAAGTTATCAAATTATTAAAATACATAGTAACATTAAATAATGGGGGAAATTTTCAAAGTTGTTCTTTTAGGTATCAACAGGAGATCTATTCTAGCCAATCTACTGATTCATATTATAGCATGTAAAATATCTATCTACGTCGACATTCTCCTCAAGTTAGGTTCTTTAAGTTGTCAGGTAACTGATATCTATGTCGCAGAAAATCAAATGAAGTTTTCATTGGAGTAAAACATATTTTATCGTGAACTCGGTTTTGGCACGTTCACACATTTTGCCAGAATCTCCATTCATTAGATGGGCGTAGATAAAATAACTATTTACAGTATTCTCAATAGTAACTTCGTCCTTTTTACTGTTTTGTGAGGATATATTACAAGCTATAGAGACTTTTTTAATTTAACATAGATTTTTTAGGTAAAATCCCTTGTTCTATACCAACTTTCGACAATTTTGGTTCATAAAAATACTTTATCGTCAGATACCCATCCATTTGAGTTGGATCTGTATTGTGTGTAGAATGGCTTATTAAGTTCTACATTAGCTCGAACAATGTCCGAAATACCAAAATGAGTGGCAACCATGTAAATAGACTATGAATATTTTCGAAAAAGCTATTTATCATAAGTAATGCCACGAGTGATTTTCAATTTATCTAGAATTTGGAAATCAAGAGTGGCATTTGTTAGGACCATTTAACGAATAAAATTAAGCTATTTACTCACAAATCATTATTTAATTATAGTTATTTTAAAACATTTAGATATTTAATGTAAACGACAATGTTTGAAAACAAATGAGAAACGTTTGTTGTTTCATTTGTTCATCACTGCAACCAGATCATATTATTTATTGCCAAAGGATCGCAATATTGTAAGAATGCACCCTAATGAAGAAAAAATGAAACACATCCAACTGTTTGTAACCAACATTATGAGTCACTGCAAAAGAATGCTCTTACCTATACAGAATGTTAAAAAGGATAAGACTGCTAAATAGAGAGAAGGACTATACATACATAGCACCAAATGGAAGAAGTACAATCGATTTGGTATTCACAAATATACAAGACCAAGCACGGGTGAAAGTGGGAAAAGTAGCAACTAGAAAGCACCTTCCAGTCTTAACTGAGTTCCAAATAAGAACTGAAACACAGGAACAAGAAGATAAAGCCTCCCACAAAAAGTTTCAAGGTACATAGACGAGGTAAGCTGGCAAACAAATAAAGTGAAGCTGCCGTCAGTAATGCATATGGCGAGGCAGGGAAATCTGGACGGAGAGCAAACAGAAACCTTAAATGACATAATTATACATGCCACCACTCAATAACTGACTAGACATAAAACGTACTGCAAAACCATGGTTCGATGAAGAGTGTTACAACATGAGACAAAGAACACTACTCCTACTCCATACTGCCAGGGAATATGGAGGCTACGCTCTAAAGGAATATGCTGAAGAACGTATGAAATATAAAATTACTACTGAAGGAAAAAGAAGTTAAAGTATGAACACCTCCAAAGAACAGGAAACTAATGGCCGAGGTAGAAATGAAACCTCACAAAATCTTAAGGTCTTCAAAGAAACAGAAATCAAGCCCTCTCGTAAACATGAAACAATGGGAAGATCACTTCAGTAACCTCCTGGGAGCAAAGGACAAAACGTCAAACTGCTTCACACACGCATGCGGCAAACATACATGACATGAACCCAATTACAACAGAAGAAGTCAGCCAACTCATAAGAAACGAGAAAAATAACAAAGCAGCCGGTCCGGACGGGATATTTCCTGAACATCTTAAGGAAACACTTCAAGACTTGTTAGAACCGCTAACCTGTCTGTTCAATGAATGCCTAAAAGATAATTCAATCCCACACAACAATGGAGAAATTCGATTATAACTGTCATCTACAAAGGGAAAGGAAGGAAAGAAAACCCGAACTCCTACAGGGGAATTGCCCTGGAAAATGTTATGTTCAAAACTCTTCTCGAAGATCCTGCTAAGACGTGTGGAACACAAAACTACGTGCCAGTATACCTCAGAATCAATATGGCTTCACCCCGGGTAGATCTACACTGCATGCTGTCCAAGAACTCATACAAGAAATAATAACGACCTTAGCTCAACCTGCTACACCATTGTATGTGATATACATAGATTATTCCAAGGCATTCGACAGTATTGACAGGAAAATCCTCATCCAGAAGCTAGAGAACATACTAGGCAGCTCAAGCAACGAATTAGGAACAATTAAATCAATCCTTACCACAAACTACCTGACAATCAGTGATGGTATATCGATGTCGAGAAGTGTTACTCAAACAAGGGGGGTCCTACAAGGAGACCCGATGAGTCCCGTACTCTTTAATGTAATGACGTCAGACATCGGAGAGACTATAGACACAAGAAATGTTAAGCTACTCATGTACGCAGACGACATGATCATCCTCTCTAGGAATCAAGGAGCTCTCCAAAACAGCCATGGAGAACATTAGGATATGGGCACTTGAAAACTCGATGGAAATAAACAGCGCCAAGACAAAGGCAATGAAATTCAGGAAAGGAGGAAGGCTGGCTAATAAGGACCATCTTATACGCGGAAGTGAAACCCTAGAATTCGTATCAAGCTACACATACTTGGGGGTCACCTTACAAACAACTGGAACCGCTTTCTCACTTCATATACAGGATCGAGCAACAGCTGCAACGAAAGCCATGTACGATATCCCAAAACTCCAAAGACTATTCCTCTCAACTGCAATGAAACTCTTCAACCTTAAAGTAATGCCGGCCGCAACATACGGAATCCAGCTTATATGGAATTACTTGACAGTGAAAAATCTTAAGAAACTGGAGAACGTTAAATCAAGGTTTCTCAAAAGAGCACTGTCAATTTCAAAATATACAAGAAATAGTTATGCCTATACAATAGCCCAGGAATCCTTCTTCATCGAAGATATCAGACACTGTTTCAGACTACCGGAAACGCAAGCATACAGAATCGTCATCGAGGAGAGACAGAACAAAGCCGCCCAGATACCGATAGAAATTATGGAAACAGACGCAATGAAAACAGAAACCTGGAAGCAACCGAATTTCGAACTTCGACACCTGTACACACGTTTCGCAGCCCATGGATTTCATGGGAATATATGCCTGAACAACATGTATCATGAACCCAAGGAGGACTGCATCTGTAAATTATGCAACTATCCATGTCCAAAATATCATCTAGCGAAGTGTAAAACAGGACTCTGCCTCTAAACAATTTAATTAAAGACTGGTAAAAAGCTAAATTTAATTTGATGTACACATTGTGTTTAATAAATATATTAAAAAAAAAGGATACAATTAAATTGATAAAATCCAGGTGAAAAACGACTGTGATTGGTTGTAAATCAAAATTCTTCGAAACGCGATTGGTCATTGACTCCCATTTGGGGCAGGAGTTAAATAGTCGTAAGTAATGTCACGAATGATTTTATCTACAGGATTTGGAAATCAAGAGTGACATTTGTTAGGAATATATAATGAAATAAAATTAAGCTGTTTACTCAAAAAAAACTTTTGTTTATTGCCACCTCGTTGTCTTTCGACATCTCCTGGAAGGCGGAGTTACGCTGTAGTTATCGGTATTTTAAAATATTTTTATACGTAAATGGCGATGTTTGAAAACAAATCAGAAATGTGTGGTTAAGTTTAATTTATTTATTCACTGCAACTTTAACATATTATTTATTGTCATATAGGATCGCAATATTGTAAGAATGCACCCTAGTGGAGAAAAAAAAAAGAAACACATCAAACTGTATATTATAACCAACATTATAGGTTATTAATTCATTTTTTTAGCAACAACTCAGTAAAATAATTATTTAAAAACACAATCATTGAACACACAATTATCAAATTGTAGTTCGAAGGAATTTGCTCATTATTTGCTACATTCAATGTATTTTTGGAGAGTCAGTCACTGCAAAATAATGATCTGACCTGTTCAGAATATTAAAAAGGAGGAGCTTTCTTTATCACAAAACAAGAGCTGGTAAAGAGAATTCGATAAAGAGCGAGGTAAAACACGATTGTCATTGGTTGTAAAACAAAATTCATTGAAACGTGATTGGCCATTGACTCCCACTTAGGGTATGAGTTAAATAGTCTCTGTAAATATGATCCAGGAATCTAATCCTTGATGTTTTGATTACTTTAATTACTTAATTAGTATCACAATAGATCTTATGTAAAAATCCATCGTATCTGACGAGCCTCATATATCGGGTCAATTTTTATTTCAAGGTGGGTTGCAAGGGATAGTGACGTGCATTTCATCACGTCTCCTATCCAAATCTCATCCTCAACCTGCTCGTGGTGCAACCTGCTATTACAAATTAGGCTCTGAGTACCGAGTACTGGCGGTATAACCACGTCACCTTAATGTAGAGGAAATGCTACATTAGTGGGAACCCCACAGTAATACCCCTCTGGGCCAGCAACCCATTGGGCGAAAAAAATATTTGCTTTCAAGTCTCAAACCAAGCCTCGGATGGATCAGACTGATCAACCCGTTGAAAAAGATCGCTGGGACGTCCAAAAAAGCGCTGAATGGAAAATTCCTCTTTGAGACCGTAACAGGCCACACAGCCTAATACTTGCGTGGATGATGATTTTTATTTCAAATATTTTAAGCTTGTTTTCTTGCGCTTTTGTCAATCCCCAACTTTCAGGGCCTCATGGACTTCAACAAAAGGTTTTAAATACTATGATCTCTGAAGACCAGGGGATCGAGAGCTAAATTGCTTAAGTCTAAACTATTCTCGGTTGTCTAATATTAATATCTGATTAGTTTCCTTGTTAATCTTGTTTTCGTTTGTAACTTTTTCTTCATCTCAGTTTAATCTCTCACCTTATAAGTACTTTTTTACAAACCACACGCTACCCGGGCCTCACAGTGACTCGACCTGTCGAGAGAGGGATTTTTAAATTGCGGATTACACAAGGACATGGAGGGCCTCGCCGAATGAATGGTCAACTCAACATTAAGACTGAACACACACATTCATACTAAACATGGCGAATATGATGATGATGATGATGACCAGATGATGTTCGGCGTTTCCTGACATTTGTTTTACAGCTGAGGAAAAACCCCCCAACTCAGGAAACTTGCCCCGACCGGGAATCAAACCCGGGCCTGCTTAGTACAACGCAGCGGCGTTACACCGAGACCACAGCGGTGGACTTCATCTTCAACAAATATGAATAAATATTTAAATTCTTAATCGTTTCAAACTTATAGTTATCGCTTACAATAAAATCATGTATTATTTGGTTTAATTATTTCCACGCAATTTGTTTTCGTTAATTCTTAACGTATTTTGGATTACCACTACCAAACAAGAAAGTAAAATCCAAGCAGCCGATATGAATTTTTTAGAAGAGTAAAAGGGTGTACTTAGAATGGACCAGAAAGAAACGATGATATTCATGAAGAACTGCAGATCTACTCTATAAAATAAAATAAATCTAATAACAAAACAGTGGAAATAACATGTAGAAAGAATGCAAGAGAGCAGATTACCAAAGAAAATCTTCCATTACTTTCCGAGAGGAAGAAGAGATATCGGACGTCCTCGGAAGACAGAAGAGACAATCAATGCCTAAACCAGGAAGTGAAGAAGAAAAAGAAAATTGTCGTTAAATAAAATACCACCTGCCTACAATAGGCTTAATTTTTAGATAATACAATACATCTTGTAAGTAACGGGCTTCCAATATAAAACCGGACCGGCCTCACGGAGTTTCACCCGTCACGCAGAGCTGTCTCTTCCTCCCGCAATTCACTCTGCCTGCCACCCGTCCTTGAACTGTTTCTTACCTTATAGAAAATGCTGGAAATGTTGTCCTTAGACAATGAACACGTGTACACTTGTATAAGGTTTGAGTTTTAACAATTTTGTTTGCTGTATGTGCAGAAGATACTGAAATCCCAACTTGTTGTGCTAATTTCGGTAATGATTTTTGTGGTAAACGTTCCAAATTTTCGCCAATTTCGTCTAATTTTTCTTCGGTGAGAACCGTACGCCTTCGCGTGTGTTTCTTATTTTGTACGGAACCAGTGGTCTCAAATTTAGTCACAAGATCGTGGATTGTCGATCTGGAAGGAGGTAATCGTCCAGGGAAGTTCCGAATAAATTCCTCGCGAACGCGACGAGCTGATTCGTATTTATAATAACATTTACACACATAAATGCGCTGCTCTAATGTCAGCTGACGTCTCATCTTGTCGAACGATAGTAAACTGACTAGTTCAAGGACGAGCGGCTGGCAGAGTGAAATGCGGACGAGGAGAAAGCGCTGCCTGACGGGTGGAACCCCGTGAGGCCGGTCCGGGTTTATATTGGAAGCCCGGTATATCTGAAAACCTTCGAAGTTATATTACCTTAAAAAAATATTGAATAAAAATATGAATGTTCTCAGTCAGCATATGCATACTGAACTAAAAGGTACATATTTAGATAGAAAAAATGTGACTGTAAGGGCATGAATTCACGACAATAGCTCTGATATAGGGTAACACTTGCAGACCAACCCCTAATTCCACTCGCTCTAATCCCGCAGCACACGTTTCTATCTAATTATATTAATAGAAGTGTATTTTAAGCCTTACTGATAGCATTACTATTACTTTACATTAATTATAATGGACGAATCATAGACTTTTTTTTTTTAATTCCGGGAATAGAGGAAAGCACAACAAAGGAAGTAACGAGTGTTATTCTGGTTAATATTTTATGTTCTAAATAATCCCCACTCTGAAAACAAAGGCGCCAGTTCCCAATGAAACTATTATGGCTGAATTTAGTAGAAATAAACAAGATGCCAAAGAACAAAGCAAATGCTGTAGGTGGCAATGATTCCAGAAAACCTAAAGCGTTCTTAATATAATGCGCAGTAATTGTGTGACTAAGATGGGGTTTCCTGCAAATATCTCCCCCCCCCTGCCAGCATGTGGTCATCTAATTGCAGCCTCTTGATTTAAAATGTGGTATCAAGGAATTCTTACCGACAACTCTGCCAACTCCAAACCGCAGATACGCAAGCCACAGGCATACTGTTCTCTATTTATTTGTTTATTTACTTCTTGACAATGGAAGCATGGTTTTTAGTTAATTTCAAAGGAATGAAGCTAAATACATTGTTCTCGTGGAAAAAAAAAAAATGTTTATGAACCTTCACTCATCTTATTTAGTAGACACTGAAAATAAATATGGATATCCTCAACTCGTGTCCAACTCAGGGTCAGGTCAAGGGATGAGATGAGATGAAGCTCCTATATAGAGGGCTGTGAATGACAAGGGTGCCGGCCGACCACGCCTGACGCACCGTTACAAGGAGAAATGGATGAGATAAACATGGAGAAATTGTGGCAGAGAAAAACGGGAGAAACCCTAGAAAAACATGCCCAAACTCCGTTTTCGTTCACCATGAAAAGCACATGGAGTGACATTCAATCTCGAGACCCCACCACTGAGAGGCGAGCGTCTAACCGCTTGCGCCACGGAGCCGCGTATTGAAAATAACCATGACCAAATAAATAAATAAATAAATATATATATATATATATGGTATGATAAGAAAAATGCCTGGACGGGATTCGAACCCGGAACTCTGAGTCTATACCTCAGCGTGTTATACATTACACCACCAGGCGAATCCAATTCAAACACTTTTTTTCTTATATATGTATTATATTATAATGTATTATATCAGAGTTGCGGGTTCGAATCCCGTCCAGGCATTTATTTTTCTTATCATACCATATTAAGCTTGCATTGCTCAATGTTAAACATTTAATTATAACACACACAACACACACACACACACACACACATATATAATATATATATATATATATATGTGTGTGTGTGTGTGTGTGTGTGGTGTGTGTGTGCGCGCACACGTGTGTCAATGCTCTAGCGGCAGCAATTCTTCTTTTAACAGAAACTAAACTTGGCATATATCAATTAATTTAAAAAAATAATGTCGAGTTCGTTAGCTAGCAATATCGGACTGTTAGATGTAGGAGTTCATCTGAAATGGAATCATTCTAGCGGTCGCAAATGTCGATATTTCTGAACGAAACCCAGTATTATGCTATTAAAATAAACCGAGGAAGGTTTTACAAAAAAAAAAAAAACCCTGCGAAATCCGATCACAGAAATGGAGGTTTACCTGAACCCGAAATTAAAAATTAATACTAGCAACCACCTTGTTTGGTTTGTCGTAAAGTGTACAATGCAATTTAATCGGAATAAATCTAACAGAGTGGGTCATTCCATGTCAAGTGTCCTAAAATAAAAAATGGTCCCCACTCGACCATCTCAGATATGGTTCAAAATTTGTGCATATGTGCACATGCATTTGTTACGTTATTGTGTAAAATTTTAGCTCGATTGATGCAGTGGATCCAGAGCTAGGGCCAGATTCCTTGTGCTTCAACTGTAATGTCTATTACCTTGAATTATTTTATACTAGAACAACTTACGGTGCTGAATGTGACTATAGCATTCAATTGCTTGGAAATTATTACCCACAGAGGACCCAGAGGAGAAAGTGGACAAATTTCGTGTATATGCTACAAGCGGCGCTAGTGTAGAACTAACGACATCTAAATTTTTCAATTTTTTTTTCTGGTGCTAATATGAAATTCAGCACCGCCTGGTGGTAAAATTATAATTATACAACACCGTCTGGTGAATAATCATGGACTGAACTTTTATAGGTATAAATAACATTTTAATTTATCTTAAATTATTGATTTATTTGTACCCAGCCTCTCATACCTGAATATTTTTTTTAAATTTTAACAGAAGGGAAGAATGGAAAAAAATAAAACATGTTAATTTATTTTCGTTTATTAAAATTTAAAAACGTGCATTATGAGCTCTTTTAAATATGTACAATTGACCTACCTCCTTATTCTCACATACATATATTATACAATATTTATTAAAGAACCTTAGCCATGTCGTACATCTCAAATCCATTATAAAGTCACTCACATTTTTTAAAATGTTTATTAGAAATGACGGTACACTAGCATCACTCTTCCTAACCTAACAAATCTTAGAATTTTAACACTTCTAGTAGGTTTATCTTTGAAAATAGATTTACATTAAAAACGTAAACAAGTTTGTATTTGCTTACAAATTTGAGTAAAATAAAATCTAAGTAATGATTTTTAACTTTCGATAACATATAATTTTTACAGTACCGTCTACATAGAACGAAAGGATAGCAGTTAAAAATTACAATTTGCAAAATGGCTAATTTCCCATAATCCCGAGTGGACACGCCGTGTGCTTTGCATTTGTTTTATTTAGTTACATATTCGGTTACTACGAAACAGCGCTACCATTGTAGTTTGCTCATTGTAGTTCATCGTAAACGACCGTAAATTTTTAGATGTCACTGTACGCAGTTTTCCATCTATTCGGTTTTCATTCTCTATGATTATTACCACTTATGGTATTTGGTCTGATAGTGCCTTGCAAAGTTTGACACAGAAGATTTATGCCATACTTTACCATCGTTTACTACAAGGCAAAACCAGCTGTGACCTTGATTTTCAGGCTGTCAACTAACAATCAGATCCACATTATACAGCACCAGTATTACTTTCTATGAGTTAGTAGTTGAGATTTTACTGACCCCCTTCTGAACATAAAATTAAAAAATTGCAAATTTTAGATTTTTGCAGGGCTAGTCTTCAATATGGCTATCATGTAAAAATAAAATTTTGTAGTTAATGATGGTTAAAGTATGGCATAAATCTTCTGTGTCAAACTTTGCAAGGCACTTTCAGACCAAATCCCATAGATGGTAATACATTCTAAGCAATTTGAATGTTATAGTTGCATTCGGCACCGAAAAGTATACTAGTATAAAATAATTCAATGTAATAGACACTGCAGTTGAAGCACAAGGTTATATCAAAGTTGATAAAGTTCTTCGCGCCGCATGCTTCATGACATGGCATAGGTCCACTAAGGTGGCCCCAGCTCTAGAGCCACTGCATCAATCGAGCTAAAATTTTGCACAGTAATCTAACAAATGCATGTGTACATATGCACAAATTTGAACCAAATCTGGGGTGGTCGAATGGGGACCCCTTGGACACTTGACATGGAATGACCCGGGTACATTACTTTAGTTTATTTAATAGTTTAATAAAGTAATGGAAGATTAATGGAGTCAAATTATACAACAATATGAAAAACGTACGTAATAGGTCACGGTTATGTATGATTCATTTTCACTGTAGTCCGACACTTTTAAATAAGCTTGCATAAGATATTTAATAAAATAAACATATATTCCGTAAACCAGCAAAATATGACTATTAATTCGACTTGCTAAGGTCCCGAGTTCGACCATTTTTTGCATGGTTTTCGTCAGTTGTCGAGCAAATGCCGGGTTGGAATTTCATTACCACGAACCATTTTCATCTTCTGTATCTTGTAAGCCCATGTTATCCTTGACAGAGATTTAGGCGTTCTTCCCCTACAGGGAAGAATTTGAACCATACTAATTTAGTTACACTTGTTTTCGTACTTAATCATATATAAATATTTCATTTAAAATTAATATTCAATGGATTTACATAATAACTGTAAATACACAACAATAGACAAAATCATGAATTACCGTAACTTACTATCTATTTGCATATTGGTGTATAATTTGACATTTTTTTAATATCCCACTTTGTCCTTTTGGACATTTCTGGTGCTCTCACCTGACAATGTCGTAATTGTAACCCACTTCTAAGGTTGGGGCGCCTGGAAAGTGGGGTTACGTTGCCCCGATGATGATGTTGATAGTGGTGCGCCAGCAGAGTCCCTAATCCTAAGCTTAATGTAAGATGAATATGAATGATGATGACTGCGATTGCCATATGATGTTCGGGGACTGTTTGGGCCTTAAAGTTTTCTGACATTTGCCTTACAGGTGAGGAAAACCCCGATAAAAACTTCCCGACCCGGGGATCGAACCCGGATCCGCTGCGTGAGAAGGCAGCACGCTACTTCGAAGACCACAGCGATTGACATTTGGCACCAATATAAATAATATATTTACATTACTTTATTAAAAATATGAAATTAATGTATCTTACAGGATACATTGCCAATTTAACCGTTAATAAAACTGTATGGCTCTGCTCGAACCAAACATGATGGTTACTAGAGCCAATTATTAATTTAGATTTCGATTTATTTATTTAGCCTGGTGCAGTTAAGGCCATGTGGCCTTCTCTTCCACTCACCAGGGCAAACATATATTACATCAGAATATAACAATCACAGTGAACTCTAATATTAAATACTAAATAAAAATTTGATCAAAAAGATAATATCTATTATATTACGATCTATAATGCAACTAGTTAATGTTAGTTAAAATTAAGACTCATTTTTTAAAGAATACCTTCCTCGTTTTATTTCAATAGCATAAACTGAGCTTCGTTATGAAACATCGAAAATTGCGACCGCTAAAGCGATTTTAAAATTTTCGTTTGTAAAACTTTATGAATATAACTCAAAATCATGGATCAACTATACATTTTATAAATTGGAGAACTGTACTAGAGGAATATTTATAAAGTATTCAATCAGATAGGATATGTGAAGTTCTGTACATTTTCACGATAACAACCTTAATAGCTTCATTCCTTCGGAATTTGTGAAAACAAGTTTCTGTAAGAATTGTGACACGTAGGCAACAATTTTTCAAGTCCATATCCGCAATCAATATAAACAAATCACATACAAAGAGTTATTCTTGTCCATGTTATAAAAATCTTATTGGTAGAACATTACTTAAAAAAAGGGAAGATATACGAGCATTTTAAAACAAAGACTGGAACTGAGTGACCTTACTCAATGAAAATGATTTATTATTATTATTATTATTATTATTATTATTATTATTATTAATATTATATCCACTATCTCCACTAATATTCAATTTTGTTTTAAAGCATGCCATCAAAAATTTGGAGAATGATGGTCTACAACTTAATTGCATTAATAGGATGCCAGTTTATATTGATGATGGATAGGCTATACTAAGGGCCAACACGCACACTCTATTGAGTAACACTAAGAAATTGGAAATTGGGACTGGAAGTGAACACCAATAAAACTAAATATATGTTCACACATAGAAATGCATTATATAGCTAATGAAAATGGATAACTAATGACAAATGAGGGAAATTTTGAAGTGGGTGATTTCAAATATCTAGAAACAATAAAATTACAAATAGGAATGAGATGCACAAAGAAATTAAACATAGGCTCAATTCTGGGATTGCGTGCTATTATGCATTACAGGGACTCTTGTAGTCCCAACTCCTTTCATAAAGCGTTAAACTGGAAATATATAAAACTGTTATTCTCCCAGTTATATTATAGGGATGCGAAACAGACTTACTTTAAGGGAGGAAAGAAGTTTACTAGTATTTGAGAATAAAGTTCTTAGTAAAATGTTTGGGCCAAAAGTAGACGAACAGACAGGTTAATGGAGAAGACTATACACAGTAGTGAGCTACGTGATAAGTATAGGAAGCCAGATATAATAATAGCTAAGTCTCGTAGACAGCGATCAGCAGGACATGTTGCACGTATGGGGAATGAAAGAGATGCATTGAAACTTCTTGTAGGAAAACCAGAGGGAAAACGCCCAGTTGGTAGACCAAGAATGAGGTGGAAGAATAACAGTATCCATGATTAGAGGAAAGTAGATTATACAGGGGATGATTGGAAAACATTGGCTCATGATAGGGGTGTATGGAGAGCTTATGTCCGCGCAGCCATAAACCTATAGGTTCGATAGAGCCAGTGAGTTGTTTATTATTATTATTATTATTATTATTATTATTATTATTATTATTATTATTTCAGGATTGTTTGTGTTATATACACAGGTATCCTCAACCAAAATATCAATTTTTTTTCTTGTACACTTCCCAGTCTTGCGTGTCTTGTTATATTTCTCTACTTCATGTTGTCTTGAATTCCCTTTATCCACGTTGGCTTTGGTCTACCACGTTTCCCTTCTCCAGGAGATATCAATTTCAATACTTCTTTGTTTCTGTGTCCCTTCTTCTCATTATATACCATTTTAGTTGGATTTCTTCAATCTCTTGTACAATATCCTTTTCCACATTCATAATTTATCTTACTGTATTAATTTTTTATTTTGTCTAATTTTGATATTCTTGCCGATCATCTTAAAAAGTCAATTTCTGTGACTATTTAACTCATGCCCCAAATGGGATTCAATGACCAATCACGTTTCAATGATTTCTGTTTTACAACCAATCAGAGTCGTGTTTCACGAAATATTTATCAGTGTTATAATTACCATATTAAAGAAAGCTCCTCCTTTTTAATATTCTGAACAGGTCTGACCATTATTTTGCAGTGACTGAGCCGGTGAGAAATACGGCTACCAGATTGTATTATATAGTGCATGAATGTCAACACATGACGCATGCGGGAGTTAATATAAAAACATTTGTAGCAATTTATTATACCACCAAAAAAGGAAACCACTGTTTGCACTTTCTAAAATGTATTTTTTCCCAGAAAAATATAATTGTCATATTTACATCATACGACATCAGAAATGAATTAATATACAGTTTGATGTGTTTCATTTTTTCTCCACTAGAGAGCATTCTTACAATATTGCGTTCCTTTGGCAATAAATAGTATGATCTGGTTGCAGTGATAAACAAAAGAAGCAGATGAAGCGTACCTATCGTTTCTCATTTGTTTTCAAACATCGCCGTTTACATTAAATATATAAATATTTTAAAATAACTATAGTTAAATAATGATTTGTGAGTAAACAACTTAATTTTATTCGTTAAATAGTCCTAACAAGGTGCCCAAGCTGTGCAAAACATTTCTTCCACTTACTTGTGTTTTGCACTCTTTTAACTTTACTATCTAATCTCTCTTGGTTAACTCTTGTTTTTTCCGACACCGGCGCTATTAGGGCATCCGAGGGCTAGGGAGTCTTTCCTTTCTTCCATTTCTTCTTTCCTTTATTTTCTTTTCTTCTCCAGAAAAGCCTGACCATAGGCTATAAGATGGCAGCCCCATCATTGGTCTTGCCTTCCTTTGGCCAGCAACCAATCGAAGGGACTATTATTATGCTTTCAAGTCTTATACGAGAATTTCCCTCAAACGCCGGAGGGAAATTTTCTATAGGATCGTAACAGGCCTTGGCCTAATACTTGGAAGGAAGAAGAAGAAGAAATAGTCCTAACAAATGCCACTCTTGATTTCGAAATTCTCTAGATAAATTGGAAGTCACTCGTGGCATTACTTATGAGTAATTATTTATTTCTGTGTATTTGTTTCAACGTCCATGTTTCCGCACCTTACAATAAAATACTCTTCACAATGTTGTTATATATTAATAATTTAGTCCTCTTGATTATATTCCTACTCCATAAAATATTATTATTATTATTATTATTATTATTATTATTGCTACGAGTTATGGGAGTGGTGATGGAGATGGAGTGTGTAATTAAGCTGCTTTGAGCACATCTACCCAGGTGAACGCACCCACAATCAATATTACACCATGTTCAACAAGTCTAAGTCAGATCCACAATTTCCATTCTTTTGTGTCGACTTTCTGTTATCAGAGTTCATTGCTCTATCTGGCAATCTCTTCAGGGATTAATTTAAATTCCTCACGCAAATTTTATACCACACATAAATTAGTATCTCACGAATGTTACAAATTTAAAATGAGTCCCAAACATGTTGTAATTAAAAACATCTAATGAAATTCAAAACCAAAATACCACCAACAAAATTATCATAAGTAATATCACGAGTGATTTCCAAATCATGGATAAATTCACAAATCACAGAGTGACGAGTGACTTTATCTAGATTCTAGAGGATTTGGAAATCAAGAGTGGCATTTGTTAGGACTATTTAAGGAATAAAATTAAGCTGTTTACTCAAAAATAATTATTTAAATATGGACCATGTCATAAATGAATGGCAAGAACAAATTAATATAAATAGTGTATTGACAACTCTGCTTTTTGCAGACGACCAAGTAATAATGACAGCATCAGAAAATGTTCTGCAACAATTCCTTTATAATTTAAATAATATCTCTCTAAAATACAATTTAAGAATGTCTACATCTAAAACAAAAATATTAGCTCTGAAAGGAAAATGTGCAATAAGAACAGAAATAGTGATAAACAATATAATTATAGACCAAGTTCAGAATTTTAATTATTTGGGTTGTCATTTAGGCAATGACAGAAATTTAGATAAACACACTAAAATACATCGATTCAATTATCCATGTGGCACAATTAAACGCACTTTATTGAATAAGACTAGAAAATAAACTATTTTGAAGTTTTACAAAGTATTGGTAGTTCCATCTCTTATATATGGATGTGAAACCTGGACATTAACAAAGGCAGATAGTAAACAAATAGAGGCTGCTGAAATGAAGATGTTGAGAGCAATAGCAGGATACCAAAGGACCGATAAAAAGAAAAACGAAGATATAAACTCTGTGAAAGAATAACATATTACCAAAATGCTTATCTTCAGCACGTATTACGAATGAATGAACAGCGCATACCAAGAAGAATGTATAATTATAAACCAAGGGAGAAGAACGTTGGGAAGACCATTGAAGAGATGGAAGGACCAATTCGACCTATAATGAGATCGGAACAGTCCATTGGGCCTAATCCTTGTTGTTGATGATGATGATTATTATTGTATTTTAAAATATTTTTTTATTTAATGTAAACGGCGATGTTTGAAAACAAATCAGAAATGTGAGGTAATGTTCATTCACTGCAACTCGTCATATTTTATTGCCAAATGGGATCGCAAAATTGTAAGAATGCACCTAGTGGAACACATCAAACTTTATATTACAATCAACATTATAGGTACTTCATTTATTTTTTTTTTCGCAAGCGACTGAGTAAAATCCAAGGAATCAGTTCATTATTTACTATATTCAATGTATTTGTTGGAGAAAAATAATGCTCTGAGCTGTTCAGAATATTAAAAAGGAGGAGCTTTCTTTATCACAAAAGCAGGAGCTAATAAAGAGAAATCGACAAAGAACGAGGTGAAACACGACTGTCATTGGTTGTAAAACAAAACTCATTGATTCCCATTTGGGGCATGAGTTAAATAGTCAGTGATACTAAAAGAGGTTTTGAAATATACGCTTTGAAAACTCTAGGTGTTTAGGTATGGATTCCCATAAGGGAATTCATTCATTACATATTAACATCGGGATTCTAAGCTGGGAAAGAAACATCCAATAAATTTTACACAGAGGCCTGTTATTTCAGGCTTGGGTTCTTTTACGTGACGTCAAGGAAGATAGGACTTTAGTTTCCTTCCGATGGAAGAAATACTCAGTATTTGTAATCAATGCCACCAGATTGCCATTACGACATATCTGGTATTCTCTCCTGACATGACATAAGCCACTTCTGATGTTTGGGGCGCCTGGAAGGCGGGGTTACGCTGCCCCGATGATATATGGTAGGTGATGATGCGCCAGGAGAGGCCTTAATCTTAAAATTAATCTAATGAGGCGATTATGATGATGGTCAGATGGTATTCAGGGACAGGTGAGGAAAAAACTCGAAAAAACCTCGCCTAGGAAACTTGTCCCGGCCGAGGAACGAACTCGGGCCCGCTGCGTGACAAGGCAGTACGCTACCTCGAGACCACAGCGGTGAACTATATTCAGAATGTTAATGTCTTGAACATATTCCATCTATCTAGCCCGTTGGGAAAATAACGAGCTTCAACAAGCTTTATTAAGAGTTTATTCTATTAAAATTTCTCAATTATTATTTTTTTCATAACTGCAAAATGAATCATGTTTCAAAATATTGGTATCGTTACGTTTGAACACTACAGCAAGATCTGCTCCTTTCCTTACGTATTTTTCCATTTTTTTTTTCATCGTATTCGCCTTCCCTACAATCTTCCCGCTCTATAAATTTGAATATGAGAGATTGAGAGCAAAAAGGGGCCAAGTCCAAAAACTGAAAATCCTAGTTATATGTGAATTTGAGTTCAAAACATCAATAATTCTACAGAGAAATTGTGAGCCAAGTATTGTATTTGTCGTTTTTCACTGTAAAAATGTATACTTCTTCATCTGAAATTAAATGCATTATTTTAAACTTTCTATCAATTTTCTCAAAAGAGTAAAAACATTGACTTGGTCCATTTTTTTCCCTAAATCCGCATATGTGTACACTATCGATCTATTTTAATAAGCACTGCTATTTAAAATAACTAATTTTATACGTTTTATTGTGAATATTTGGAAATAAAAATACTTATGCCAAGTTTAATAAACATATTTGAACCATGGTCGAACGGTCTAAGGCAGGCATGTCAGTTCAGAGCTCCAAGTTCCGTGCGGAGCGTGGTACTAACTCTGGAGCATGCATTCTACTTGCTACTTCTCCGGCGGGACCAGTACGAACGCTTGTAACAGGAGGAATCGAAATATAAAACAACGCACAAACAGGAGTAATGCATTTATTAATGAATAGTTTACCTGCTTTACAGTATTAAATAATACCTCAAAAGATTTTAATCTGCAATATTTAATATTTGCCTGAAAACTGACATAGTATTATCGATTTTGTCAAACTGATAACCCGTTTCTAGTATACGTTTGGCAAAACTTGAATTTTCTTCGTTATCAATATATTTTTTAATGTTCGGTATATCTTGTGTTAAAATGTCTTATTCCGCCGATGTAAAACTTATGGCAATTTGCAATTTAGTTTATAAACGTCTTTACTTGTTACTTCATTTTTGTTGAGTTTGTTATTAGTTTTAAAGGCGATTTTTATGTTTTTGTCTTGTTTTTTCATCGAATTAGCTAATTTAACGTTTAAAATTGGGAGATATATTCTGTGCCAAAAAAATACGAAGGCTTGATTCTCGCAAGGCCTCTATGCTGAACGTAGCCATACTCATCATTGCGTTTGATGAGTGAAACTGAACCAAGTCACCAGGTCCAGCGGAGCGCTCTTGGTGCATACAGGAGCGCACCGTCTCACGGAGCTCGTGTTTTACATCGCTGGTCTAAGGCATTACACCTTCGCACACGAGCTAGGGAATGCACGCTGATACGAGTTTCTGTGGGACAACGAATTTTCTTATGCTACTTCGGCCTATATATGGGACTCGTATTCACCCAGCACCGTGAGGAACTTTGATAACTCGATACATAGCAGTTCCAGGTTGAGAAAATTACCAGTAATGGCTAGGTGCCTCGACATGCTAATCACATTTTACCCATGTACTGGCTGAACGATCATTGCGACTGATACATATGGGTACGCCTAGGTCATTATAGGTCTCGTCGCATCACATATCTATCTACAATGGCGCAGGCCAATATTGAGTCTTAGCATCTCCTTAGTCAAGAGTTACCAGACCAAGTTAATTTAGTTACGCATATTTGCCCACAGATGTCATGAATGGTATGCGGTCAACATACCGACCCAATGAGACATCTAGCAGGCAACTAAGGTATTACTAGGTTATTGAGGTCGGTAAATTTTGCGTAGATGTTTTTTTATTCAGGCTTAGGGATCTTTTAGTAAGTAAAGTGATCCCACAACAGGCCCGTAGGCCCTTGGGGTAGTAGGAGGTTACGGCTCCCACTTTTTCTAGACAATCGGCACTTTATGTCAGCCGAGCTGTCAGCCCTGCGTGACGGCCGCCTTTACCCCCAGAACAAGAGTCTGGTACTCATTTCCGCTAGAGGCTGAGTCGACCCCAGGGCCATAGTGCCGCCAGATGGTTTGGGTCAGTTTAAAAATCCTGACCCCAACGGGACTTGAGCCCTCGACCCTCCGGCTTGTAGCTCAGTGCCTTAACCACTACGCTACGGCGTGTCCCCTTAAGGGATCTTTTACAAGGCTGAAATTCTTCAGACTCGGGTACTTCAGTTTCTAATAATTAAAAATATTCGACAAGGAACATGTGTGATAAATACAGTTTAATATAAACTGGTAACGTCTTTTATTAAATTATAATCTTTATCTAGGAATAATGATCATTTTCTCCCTTGTTCCTATCCATTTCAAATGTTACATATTATTCATTTTCATACGAGGTAAAGTTCTACTCCGTTTAGTGTTTCGAGCACTTTCTTGAATCTGAATGCGAAAGATTAAAAATAAATTGCGGCTGAAAACTCAATTACATTTTTGCCATAGGTTACAATGAGATATGAATGGGTAGTCAATCTCTCTAAATATAAACGCATTATTGACTATTTTAGGCGATAGCGAGGAGATACTAAGGGCCAACTCACACATTCGTAAAGAAATTCGGGCTGGAAATAAACATCAATAAAACTAAACATACGGTCACACTTAGAAATTCATTGTTAATGGAAAATTGAAGTTTATGACAAATGAGGGGAAATTTTAAAGAAGTGGATGTATTCAAATACTTATGACAATTATTATGACTATTTAACTCATGCCCCAAATGGGAGTCAATGATCAATCACATTTCAATGAATTTTAATTTAAAACCGATCACAGGCGTGTTTCACCTCGATAATTATCGAATTTTGATTACCAAAATTAAGAAAGGTTCTCCTTTTTAATATTCTGAACAGGTCAGAGCATTATTTTGAAGTGACTGACTCTCCAACAAATACATTGAATATAGCAAATAATGAACATATTCCTTCGACCTACACATTTGATAACTGTGTGTTCAATAATTGTGTTTTTAAATACTGATTTTACTGAGTTGTTTCCGAAAAAAATGATTTCATAACCTATAATGTTGGTTATAATATACAGTTTGGTGTGTTTCATTTTTTCTCCACCAGGGTGCATTCTTACAATATTGCGATCCTATTTGGCAATAAATAGTACGATCAAGTTGTAGTGATGAACAAATGAAACAACCAAACATTTCTCATTTGTTTTCAAACATCGCCGTTTACATTAAATATATAAATATTTTAAAATAACTATATTTAAAAAAGTCCACCGCTGTGGTCTGGAGATAGCGTGCTGCCTTGTCACGCAGCGGGCCCGGGTTCGATCCCCGGTCGGGGCAGTATTTCTGGGCGAGGTTTTTATCGGGGTTTTTCCTCACCTGTAAGACAAATGTCAGGAAAACTTTTAGATCCAAACGGTCCCGGAAATCATATGGCCATCATCAACATCATCATCCTTATTATCATCTTTCGCCGGTGTGGAAAGCAACGGGAAGTTACCACACCTACATTTCCCTAGTAAAGCTGCAAGCATAGCAAGTTCTCTCAAAAAAGTTAAACTGAAAATATATAAAACTATTATTCTCCCAGTTACATTTTATGGTTGCGAAATATGGACTCTTACTTTAAGGGAGAATTTTTTTTGATCAAAGAGAGTCGAACAGAGAGGTGGAGAAGACCGCGTAACAGTGAACTACATTATCTTAATGGGTGGCCCGATATAATAATGAGGTGACAGTAAAGTTTCGTAGACTGCGATGGACAGGACAGGTAGCACGAATGGGGAATGAAAGAGGGGCATAGGAAATCCTTGTAGGAAAACCAGAGGGAAAGCGCCCAGTGGGTATGCCAGTAATGAGGTGGGAGAATAACAAACCATGATTTGCGTAAATTATACAGAGATGATTAGATATTAGCTCAGAATAGGGATGTTTGGAGAGCTTATGACCGCGCGGCCATGAACTTACGGGTTCGATAGTCCAGTGAGTTATTTTTTTATGTTATTTCACATTTTGTTAAAGCTTTTGCTAATGAATTCGGCCTCTTTGTTCACATATTAATAGAATAAACTACAACAAAACATATTTAGCAAACATGTAGGACGGTAACGAGATAACCTATACAAACAGATCAAGCCATTGCGGGTTAATATTAGGCATATACTGTACATCGTGTTCAAATATAATTCAATGGTGGGAAGTATAGAGCACGTCAGTTTAAAATGCCATTTTTTACTCCATAATGGATCTAAGAAGTGACCTCTCCACGATATGTTCCAACATTACCTCCATCTCGTGTAGTTGGTTAAAAATTGTCGTCGTTGGAATTTCATACATGTATAGGCCTATACATCATATCTCCCTCATGGAGACATGAGTGCTCCCCTAGCAGAAGTTTCTTGACTAATCTAATTCAGTTCCACTTATTTCCCTACATATGCCATATGGTCAGCACATCGCCTGAACGAGACATCTAGTAGGTAACTAAAGTATTACTTAAATGCAGAAGGTATATTAAATTTTGCTCAGAGGCTCTAATTTAGGTTTGGGTTTTTTTTTTGCGAGAATGAATATCTTCATTCTCGGGACCCACGGTTTAAAGTCTCTTCCGGAAGACTAAAGATAAAGTGATCCCATTACAGGTCTCAGGAGGCCCTTGGTGTAATATGAGGTTAAGCCTCAAATACCTTTTGAGATAAAAGAGACATGATGGACAGCAGAGTTGTCGGCCCTGCGTGACGGCCGCCTTTATCCCCTGAACAAGCATTTGGTACTCATCTCCGTTAGAGCCTGAGTCGACCCCGGGATTTGAACCCACTACCTCACGGCTGGTAGTGTTTGAAGCATATATATACTTATTCCCATGTAAAGTCTATAAACATATAGAAAGATTAACTAATTAACGCACTGCCTCTATCGAACCCATAGATACATGGCCGCGCTGACATAAGCTCTCCATACATTCCTGTCCTGAGTTAAAGTTTTCCAATCATCCCCTGTATAATATACTTCCCTCAAACCATGATTACTGCTATTCTGCTAGTTCATTCTTGATATACTAACTGGTTTTCCTAAAATAAGCTTCCATGCCCCTCTTTCATTCCCCATTCGTTCTCCACTTGTCCAGCCCATCAGCAGTCTATGAGACTTAACTGTTCTTATTTTATCGGGCTTCCTATAAAGACCATGTAGCTCACTGTTAAGTAGTCTTCTCCATTCACATGTCCGTTCATCTCTCATTGGTCCAAAAATGTTCCTAAGTAAGGAAGCTTTTCTTACTTTAATTAATTTTATTCCATATTTTGTTAGTGTTTGCTAATATTAGACCACATCCATATTGTCCTTTGTTTAGTCTATATTTTAATATTGTAATAAGTATGCTATTTTATATTATTTTATTATTTGCTGGTTGAATGGAAGAGAAGGCTTTATGGCCTTAAACTCTAGCTTACTTTAATAAATCTATTATTATTTATTATTATTTTATTATTATAGTATTAGATATTACTTATTACTTTACGTATATTACTTATTGATTATTGTATTATTATCTTATTATTATTTTATTATTATCTTTATATAATTTTATTTATTATTATTATTTTATTATTATTATTGTTCTTATTTTATTATCATTATTATTATTATTATTATTATTATTAGTTAGTAGTCATCTTTTATTATTATTATTATTATCTATATATTAATGCGTGAAGGAAAACCTTTGCTCCCCTTTTTAAGCACATTGCGTGCACGGGGTGTGATATTTGGCATAATTAAAGTTCATAATAAAGAAGGAGTGCAGAAAAACAAAATTTATGTATGTATTAGAAATAAATTAAACAAAACAATTTTTTTCTAGGAATTTATGTGTATTTCTCATTAATTTGTGTACACATTCGTTTTTCGTTTCTTAGCTGAAAGTGCATTGTTGTAAAAAGAAAATCTTGCAACAGGAATGTGAATTGACTTACTCCGCGTAGTGATGTAAAAAAGTGAGTACATTTCATTATCATCATCATCAACTCCAGGGATTAGGCAATTTCCCGTTCCGACTTCATAATGCATCAGCCCAACGTCTTCTAGGTCTTCCAACATCACGCCTTCCTCTTGCTTGATAATTTCTTGCTAACAATGGATATCTCTCCTTACTCATTCCATCCATGTGATCAATCCATTTCTGTCTGTAATTCGTGACTTTATCCAATAAAGGCTGTACTTTCAATTCTTCTCTTATATCCTCATTTCTTATTCTAACAAGTCTTGTACATCCTTTTACGTGTCTTAGGAACCGCATCTCCGCCGTCTGTATTCTATCCTTCTGTCTTTTCACTGGAGCCAAGTTTCACATCCATACAATATTGTGGGAACCGCCATAACATTATACATTTTTATCTTGGTTTCTTTTCTAATCTTATTTTTGAATGTTTTCTGTATTGTTCCACACACCGTCTGAAATTTATTTATTTTGGAGTCAATATCTCTTTCCACATTGTAGCCAAATATTTGAAACTAGACACCTGTTCTATACTTTGATTTTCTAAAATAATTTTGGAACTCACTGGATCTCTTCCTCTAAAAGCCATGGTCTTCGTTTTCCTTACAGAAATCTTTAGATCGTATAATTTACATATTTCATTTAATGCATGCATTGATTTCTGTAAGTCGTCTTCATTTTCATTTTATTATTTAAATTTAAATTAAACCCTGTCTAATCTTCGTTTCAGTAATTGCATTACATTTTTTTTTATATTTACACATTCGCACCTACTTCCATTATGCCTCGACATAGAACATTGACGGGTCGGTTGTGTGAGACAAAGAGAAGGAATATATAGGCCCACAGTATATTCCAGTACACATAACAGTAAGCCAAATCCAAATGTAAATAGTATACAAATGTCAAATGACGCGATATTGTTTTTAAAATATGGCTTAGCCAAGCTATAACCACATATTTCCTATCGTTCTTATTTTTAAAATAAATCGAAAATTAATGCTTAATAAGGTATTTGTGACAAACTTAAAAAAATTAATGAATTGTGGTTGAATTGCGACCTCTAGTTATTATTAATACGTATTATTATTATTATATAAAAGTCCTCCATTTAATTTTCGTCTCTACATAATGAAACTTTTCTACAAAATCGTGCATATTAATCTACTTATTAATTTGAGGTCTTGGAATAAGTTAAACGCAACCATAGCAAAAAATTATAATTGGAAAGCATGTCTATCGTAAACCACAGTTATATTTGATTTGTTAAATCCTGTTACTCTGAGAAGCAACATATTTTATTTGTGGATTCAGATTATGGGGGCGTGTATTATAACAGAATATCGTCAGTTAGCTGGAAAATGGATTATGTTGCAGAAAATTGTTTGACCTCGCACATTTTTACCACGAAGTAAAAAGTGCGCTTGCGCTATATGGACACGTGCCCGTCCTGGATGGATAAAGGTCATGCCCTCCTGTCTCTCAGCTGGGCACCACGTGTAACTACAGCTGTCCCAATCAGCCAGGATGCAACGTCAAAACGTAATTGTTACATTCACAGTAATTCGGTACGGTAATTCCAATTACATTAAACATTTTTACAGAAGAATAGGACATAATGAATTATTTCAACCTGTGGAATGAACCGCCTACGATATACAGTATGTCAATTTGGTATTCATACATAGGCATTTTTATTAATAAAAGTCCAATTTTCTGAACGTTTTTAAAAGTAAAGAAAAAAATATTTATTGTGGTTTGAAGGAAACACTAAGTTATATCTAAATATGTAGTTCAAAACTTAATTATAAAATAAACATAATTTTATCAAAATAAATTATCTTTATTACACCCAAATACAAGCCAATTTGCTATTCATACACTAAAGAAAACACTGCAGTGTATTTGCCTGTCTAACTTGCTTAAACATTAATGCAACATGAATACTCTAAGTTGTGCATTTGTTTACATCTGGCTACTGTGCTGGTTGTGTACACTGGCAGTCAGTCGCCTCCAAAATGGGTAAATGTAAAGAACTCAGTTTTGATCTCACGGATACAATTGTATATCTTGTACTTAAGGGATATTCTTTGAGAAAAATAGGGCGACTGATAGGCAAATGTCATGCAACAGTACAGTATATACTAAATAAATTCAAGTATAAAGGTTCAGTAGAGAATGTTCCGAGAAAACCTAAATAAAAGAAGTTAAGTGAAAAGGAGGAGAGAACCATTGTGAGACGAAGTAGAAAACCCGGATTGCGGTTGCTCAAAATGTTTCTACTAGATAAAAATGTATGTACTAAGACTGTTCGGAAGGTGTTACGGAGAAATGGCTATCATGGAAGAATGACTAGAAAAAGGCCGTATGTAAGTAAGAAGAACCATGTTGTAAGACTACAGTTTTCAAAAGAACATGTAAATAAGGAGCAGGCATTTTGGAATAATGTTTCTCTGGTCTGATGAGACTAATATCAACCTGTTCGGTTCAGATGGCGTTCATAGAGTCTGGAGAAAAGCCAATGCGGATATATGTTGTGACCAATACAACACCTACAGTAAAACATGGGGGTGGGTCTATAATGTTGTGGGGGTGTATGTCGGCAATATACAGTTCATTGACAATGTTATGGACAAATTTGTGTATAACGACATTTTTCGTAAGAATGTTAAACAAAGTGCAGCGAAATTGGATATGATCCCTAAGTACATGTTCCGACAAGATAACAACCCCAAACATACGGCCGACTTATATAAGACTTGGTTGATATGGAACGTGCCAAAGCAATTGAAAACCCCTCCTCAATCTGCTGACTTAAACCCTATCGAATATTTATGGGCGTTTTCGAAACCTAGGGTCCACAGCAGAAATCCTTCTTCCAAAGAATTGAAGAAGGTGGTTACTGAAGAATGGTGCAAAATCAGTCCTCAGATATGTGATAGGCTTGTTAGATCCATGCAGCGTAGATGTCAAGCTGTTATTAAAGCTAAAGGTTACCCTACAAAGTATTGAAGACAGTTCATTTTTTACTTCCCCCCCCCCCATTCTGACTGTATGAATAGAAAAGTGATTATAAAATTTACAACTTTTAATGTTTTTTTTAACATATTATACGTTAAATGTTTATAGAATTTGTTGATTTGTATACATTATGTAAAGAAGTGTACCTGAAAATGTTTAGTTAATGGCAAAATATAATTACAATATTCTGAGATTTAAAATTGTGCTATTTCAATTATAAAATCTAAGTGTATGAATAACAAATTGGCATACTGTATATATAACGGTTAGCAAAACATCTCAAAATTGTCGGGTTCAATTGCCGACTAAATCATAGGAACTTTTCTTTGAGACAGGGTATGGAAAAGATACACTCAATCTAGTAAGAACTTCATTATTTATTTGAATTATTCCGAGCTAAGCTCCAGTTGTACTGTAAACAAACTCGCATAAGGTATTACACGGTCGATTCTATCTACTGGAGGAACCATGATTCTACTTTTACCCGTCATATTACTGAATTGTCATCGGTATAAACATTATAGGCAACATAGTGTTTCATAGGAAATTGAATACAAAGTAAGATGGTACCAATAATTAGAACTTCAATTTCTTATTTATTTATTTATGACAATAAATTACAATGGATCTACGAACTCAAACGTTTACGCATTTTGCATGATGTTGACAGATATCCTTTATACACAATTTCATTACCAGCAGAACTTATGTTCCATGTTGACTCATCTGTAAATTCTGCTCTTATTATTCATCACATCCTCAATGGATAATGAAGCATATTTTCACTGAATTGTTTGAAAACTTTCAAAATAATGTATCTCCACTTTTCACCTCCACCCCCCCCAAATGTCTAATAATTCTACAAAAGCGGCCATTTAAACAATTGAAATTCCAAAGTACTCTGCGTATGTGAAAGAATATAAGAATGCTTATTTCATCCATTAAAATTGTTATTATACATTTTAAGATTCTCCCATATAACTTAGGCCTACATAGACATATGCTAGATAATATAGATTTGTATTTCCTTCATTTCGAGCGTTAGAGAGCGAACTATATTTTCTTACACGCTTAAAGGTAAAACTATTAATCGACCAATGAAAGCGCTGTGGTTTGTTTACATTACAACTGGAACTTAGCTCGGAAGAGGTAGTGAAAATAAGTTAAGAAATCGACTAAGATGGTTGGGCTGCGTTACGATTAAATACTGTACGATCACCGGCCAGCCAACAGTCAGCTTTGGCTCTTTGGAGATGTCATATTTATTTAATCTGTAAAACGTACCTAAGGGTTTTTATTCGGTCGAAGTACAAAAAAAAACAGATAATAGAATTAGATCCAACTAAAATCTAGCAGAATATCAGTTGATTTCTCAAGCACATTAATAATTTAGAAATAAAACGACTCAAAGTCCAAGACAACACAATACTGCTTTATTTCTAAAGTTTGACTACATCAGATTTTCCATTAAGTTAGTTCGAATATTCATTTTATTTAATATGGTCTCAAATACTAAGATTAATTCTACTGAAAAATTATACTTGGACACTTTGAACTACGCGACGCGGATTTTTTTCTCCTGTTTAATAGAAGAAGCTGATAAAAAGAGGAAGATGGTTTTCCCACCTGCAGAGAACATCCGTGCATAAAATAAGAATTACAGAATAAAAATAACACTCCAAAGTTCTTAATCCAAGTATATCCATACTCTAACCGTGTATAATTTGACATTTGAAGGTCAGAAGGAGACTTCATCGAGGAATTAAAACTTTTAAATATTTAATAACATGTTTCTAAAAGTAACAACCTGGAAAAAAATAATGCGGAAAAATTAAATTCCAAATTTCATTTATTTAAAATTCTCACTTTTTTTTAGCTATAAATCCAATTGTTTAATAACTACTTTCTGTAGGTTATAGGTATTTTTAACTCTTGTCTGAAGTTTGCTTTCCCTCCTGCCCTAGAGAAACTGGTATGTTCGGTAATCACATGACACATGATGTGACATACAAACACTTCAAGTTCAATCAATATTCAATATTTTTAAAATTCATTGTAATCACATTTGAGGTTAAGTAGTAAATTTTTTAAATATTATTTTAAGTTAACTAAGTAACTAAGTTTTTTAAAACCAAAATTAATTTTAATTGAGTAAAACTTATATAAAAAGGTACTTATGTTAACATTTAAAAAATCAATGAATTTTGCTGTCTAGCCATTATTATCAAATATTATTATTACTGCTCGGAAGTTGAGGAAAATACTTTTTTTTAATTTCATTTCTGAAGATGATATATATATATATATATATATATATACACATACATTCATTTTGGGTTATTGTAGGTCAGAAAACAGTGGGATTTACTTGTCCTTTTTGACCATTTTTGGCTTTTACTAGTTTTTTAGCCTTTTTACACGCTTTATATTAGCTTGACATGTATATATCTATGTAACGGAATCTTTTAACACAATTTTCACCCACCTAAAAGCATTGGATAGACTTGAAACGTTGTACACTTGTAAAGGATCAATGACAATACAATAATTTCATAAATAGTATAGACTGTAATATATAATAGGTTGCCGACTTATCGACTTTTTAGTCCATCGTTGTAAAGAAATTAATAAATCCTCTCGTAGCTCAATTGGTAGAGTGGTGGACTGTAGTGGTATATAATTTCAGTAATCTATAGGTCACTGGTTCAAATCCGGCCCGGAGGATTTTTTAGAAGAGTATTACGTTTAGCTCATACTACAATAGTATGGAATTTAAAGATATTTACATTTTTATCTTATTCTGTAAAATATTAATGACAATTTTGTAAACTTGCCACATTGTGATTTATCCACAAATGTGAGAAGGATATGATGAACTGTAACTATTCATCTATATTAAAATATTCAAAATTATTATAATCCATCCATCCATAGTAATTCTACCCGAGGGCAGGTCTTTCACTTCAATCATAGCATTTTCATGCTGTGCAGGTTTACTATGGAATTATAGGTGTGGTAGCTTCCCGTTGCTTTCCACAAATATTATAATAATGTTAGATATTAATAATTTAAAAAAAATATATATAATTATATTCGTGCCTAGACACTAAAAATGTAGTAGGCAAATAAATTTTCATGGGATTCCGGTTTATGACAATCAATTAAACTGAAAATTAAAAGATAAATAATAGTTTAAAAAACTAAAACAGCACGCTTTATTAGAAAACCAAACTAAAAAATGAAAAATAATTTTAATTTCCAACGCGCTTGGGAAAAAAATAAAATGGTCAACAAAAAAATCATCTCCAACACATCTAGAATAAAACTAGAGTTATCTACAAAAAAAAAATTAGCATCAAATGCGTGGGGTGCTTTTTATGGTTTTTACGTTTTCTTCTTAGAGACTTTACTTTTACCAATATCTGTTTATTATCAAATATATTAATTGATAAAGAGCACCCCACGCTTTTGATGGTAAAATTATTTTTTTGTTGTAGATAACTCAAGTTTTATTCTATATGTGTTGGAGATGATTTTTTTGTTGACCACTTTATTTTTATCCCAAGCGTGTTGGAAATTAAAATTATTTTTCATTTTTTAGTTCGGTTTTCTAATAAAGTGGGTTGTTTTAGTTTTTTAAAACTATTATTTATTTTAGGTCTTAACGGCTTGTTTTGCAACTTTACTTATTTTGACTAAATTTATACCATTTGTATAATTAAAGAATCCGCAGAGTTTAGTCTCAATTCCAACTTCCTTTAAAACACTATCTAGTTTTATTTCTAAAGACTTTTCACTTTGTAAACTTTTGTTCCGCGAGAAAATATTTGAACCCTCAAAAATCATCCCGTTATTTTTTATCAGCCTACTGACCGCGTGATATTCATTGCGGGTTTGGTGAATTCATTCTAGGCGGGAAAAATAGTTAATTCTAACCTCTCCAAGTACTTTCATTTTAATTAATATAGAATTCCCTTTTTAAACTATGTTGAATTAAACAAAAAATATAGTATGAAAAAAGAAGCATTTTCAGCTATCAATTTTTTTCGTAAGGTATGTTGCATTTCACTAGAAATCTGTACTTTTCAAACATTTTCATTGTATTAAAATGCAATTGAATCTAAAATTATTATTTTATTTTAATTGCTTTTTACGTCCTTTTTTTCACTTTAAGTTCTTTTTGGAATATATTTAGGTCATTTTAAAGGTATTTTATACGTCCTCAACTTCCGAGCCCTGATTATGATTCTTGAAGTTTTACTCTTTGTATGATTTTTTTATTAATTAGGATTATATACTTTACATGAGGCACAGTGCAGGCCATATTATTACCTAGAAACGTTCCTGAAAATTTAAATCCAATTAACATTTGAAGGGTCCAGGGGAAAAACGATGAATGTCACAAAATCACAAAAACTGAGGTTTCATATTCTTAGTGTTTGTACTGTTCCCTAGTAACATTTAAAAGGCGAAAACTGTTTAAAGAAGCTATGGGTTACGTTTTATAAGGCTTTGAAAATAATGTTTACAGGGAAATGATATAGCGTTTCAAAACTTAAAATTCATTTATCTCAGTTAGAGTTTAATGTGACATTCATCGTTTTTCCCCTGGACCCTTCAATTATTAATTTAAATAAGTGATATGCATACTCTATACTGTATGTGTATTCGTAATTCATTAAAATAGAGTACTTAAATAAACTGTGTCTTACAAGATCTACTGTATAATAAGAGGCTAAATCCTTAGGTAAAGGTAAAGTGATAGTACAGGTCTCAAGCAGCCCTTGGAGTAGTAGGAGGTTAAAGCTACTTTTAGAAAATCGACACGAGATGTCAACCGGATTGTCAGCCCTGCGTGACGGCCATCTTTGTCCTCAAAACAAGTCTGGTACTCATTTTCATTAGAGGCTGAGCCGACCCCAGGGTCTTTGTGATGCAACAAAGTTTAAAAATTCTGACCCCCGGAACTCGGAACCACCGACCTTCCGGCTTGTAGCGTATTGTCATAACAAGTTACTCTACGGCGTACCCCTAAATCCTTAGGAAACTCAAATTTTACATCTGGGGTTAGTGTCCACCGCTGTGGTCTCGAGGTAGGGTGCTGCCTTGTCACTCAGCAGGTCCGAGTTCGATCCTCGATTTTTCCTCACCTGCAAGACAAATGTTAGGAAACTGGCCCAAACATACCCCGAATGCAATCTGGCCATCGTTATCATACTCGCCTCATTGGAATAAGTTTAGATTAAGGCTTCTCTTGGCGCATCACCATCGCCTATCATTATTAAAATAATAATAATAATAATAATAATAATAATAATAATAATAATAATAATAATAATAATAATAATAATAATAATAATAATGTTTGATTTATTCTGGCAGAATTATGGCCATAAGGCCTTCTCTTCCACTCAACCAGCACAAATACAAATAAATATTCGACAAATATAGATACACACTATACTAATAATAAATAGTAGCAATGTACATTTCATATGCAAACAACATTTTATACGATAACAACAATAATAACTTACTGTAATATAATAATAATAATAATAATATAAATATGATAAATTATACGAGAAACACCAATTAATATACGTACCTTACACTGGGTAATGATGAAGTCGAGGTTAGAGCAAATAGTAATTTAGATTTCTTTTAAAAGATGCCAAAGTCCGGCAGCCCCTTATTTCTTGTGGTAGGTAATTCCAGTTGCGAGAAGTGAAGATAGTATATGACATGGAGTGATGTGATGTCCTATGTTACGGTATATTAAGCAAGAGACTATGTTGTGAGTGTGTGTTTAAGTTATGGTTATATTGTACCATATGGGCAGTGTTAATCTCTCTTTCCAGGCATCCGACCCTCACAAGTACACCACGCCACGGGAGAATACCGTAATGACAAACCTGGTGGCTCTGATTAAAAAAAAAATGGGTTAATCATTTCAACTAGCACATTTGAGAGAGAAGATTAATGATCTTGAAATTAACGCAAAAAATAGGAACATTAGAGAATTATATCAGGGAATTAGTATAGAGAAGAAAGGGTTTCAGGCTAGAACAAACATAATTCGGAATGAAAATGGGGATATGATTGCAGATTCCAGGAGTATATTAAATAGATGGAAAAGTTACTTTAATCAGCTATTAAATGTACATACAGAACAGGACATTGAGGAGGATAAGTTACAGACAGCAGAAATGCTAGTCGCAGGTCCAAGTGCATTAGAGGTTGAAATGACGATTGAAAAATTGAAGATGTATAAAGCATCAGGTTCAGATGAGATCCCAGCAGAACTGATAAAATCAGGGGGAGAAAAATTGATGGACAAGATACGCTGGTTGCTTAGTATGATTTGGGAAAAAGAAGCTCTTCCAGATGAATGGAAGGAATCAATTATTGTACCAATTTATAAGAAAGGAGATAAAACTGATTGCAACAACTACAGGGGCATCTCATTACTTTCAACTTCGTACAAAATTAGTTGGTAGACCAAGAATGAGGTCGGAGAATAACATTAACTATGATTTGAGGGAAGTAGATTATACAGGTAATGATTGGAAATCATTAGCTCAGGATAGGGATGTATGGAGAGCTTATGTCCGCGCGGCCATGAACCTACGGGTTCGATAGTGCCAGTGAGCAAGTAAGTAAGTACTTGATGTACTATATCGTGTAATTAATGGCGTAGCCCATTGTTGAGCCATAGATATCTTTTTTCAGGAGTTAATAGACAAAGTTTATTTTAGTTACTTTATTTGTCCAAAAATGTCATGAGTGGCATGCGGTCAACACACCGACTCAATGAGACATCTAGCAGTCAACTAAAGTATTATTACTAGGATGTTTGATATCGGTAAATTTCGCTTTGTTCAGGCTTAAGGATCTTTTACGAGCCTATAAATCTTCAGACTAGGGCCCTCCCGGAGGACTTGCTCCTTGGATTTTTTCCATCGTAAAAAGAAGCCATCGACCGCGGCCGGATTTGAACCCGCGACCTTCGGGACCAGAGGCAAGGAGCATCTTCATAAACTAATACTGTAGTTCTACTTGATTTTTCGTGAAAGTCGTGTGCCGAATTCCCTGGCAAAGCGCTAGACGCCTGAAGACCAACAACCAGGAAATACAAATCAACAGGACCGACCCACAATGTTATCATAAGAACACGGCGATACACCCATACTTAAGACTTACGCAGAAATGAATATTTGGAAAGAAAAATTTAACTATGTATACTTACTTACTCACTGGCACTATCGTACCCGTAGGTTCATGGCCGCGCGGACATAAGATCTCCATACATCCCTATCCTGAGCTAATGATTTCCAATCATTCCCTGTATATTCTAATTCCCTCAAACCATAGTTAATGTTATTCTCCCACCTCATTCTGGTCTACCAACTGGGCGTTTTCCCTCTGGCTTTCCTACAAGAAGCTTCCATGCAAGTCTTTCATTCCCCATACGTGCAACATGTCCTGCCCATCGCAGTCTACGAGACTTAACTGTTCTTATTATATCTGGCTTCCTATAAAGACCATCTAGTTCATTGTTATGTAGTCTTCTCCATTCACCTGTCTGTTCATCTCTCTTTGGCCCAAAAATTTTCCTAAGTACTTTATTCTCAAATACTTGTAATCTCCTTTCCTCCCTTAAAGTAAGAATCCATGTTTCGCACCCATATAATATAACTGGTAGAATAATAGTTTTATATATTTTCAGTTTAACGTCTTTTGAAAGGAGTTGGGACATCAAAAGTCTCTGCAATGCATAATAGCATGCATTTCCAGAATTGAGCCTATGTTTAATTTCTTTGTGCATCTCATTCCTATTTGTGATTATTGTTCCTAGGTACAATTTAACTATGTATACAAACAATAAATGGGAGAAGCTAAAGTAAGCCTGTTCCGGATAGAAAATAAAATAAAAATGCAGAAGTAGGAAGGCGACATCGATCTAGACGAGGAGTTCGACGACCAGGAACGGCTAAGTGCCTTGCACTGATTTATATTAAACACAAACCTCAAGTTTTACTTTCTGTGACCTTTCATGCTTCCATCCTGTGGCGACATCGCATCATGCGTTCTAGATCTTGATTAATATTATAGGAAGCTGCCTCCTTTATAACCGAGGGCAAAACTATATTTTTACGATGTTCGTTTCAATGTTTACAGACTAATGAAGAACCCAACCGGAAATATCTTAGATACATTAAAATAAACCTTATGAAAACAATACCTTTATTACCTTTCGCAATGCCATACTTCAAAGGGAAATATATAAATTCATCATGTAACGTTCGCAGTTACTATTTTACTACGTAACATGGTTTATTTATAACTTTCATTGATATGACACTTTAACTTAAAGTCTTAGGCGTTAAACTCAATAACAATTATAATTCTCAGTTACAACCAAAATAGGAGCACTCAAAATTAGTACATATTTTAATTATATTTAATAAGAATGCAGTACTGAATATTTTCTTCCATTATTAGATCTTATAGGTATATTTAGTAAGTATAGCAACACGGAACTGTTTCCGTAATTAGCAGATCTTATATTTAGTGAGTCCACTGATCCAAACCCTCTGGCGGCAGTACGGCCCTGGGGTCTACTCAGCCTCTAACGGAAATGAGTACCAGACGCTTGTTCTGGGGGTAAAGGCGGCCGTCGCGCAGGGCTGACATCAAGTGCCGATTGTCCAGAAAAAAAATGGGAGCCTTGACCTCCCACTACCCCAAGGGCCTCCTGAGGCCTGTAGTGGGAGTACTTTACTTTTTACCGCTGTGGTCTCGAGGTAGCGTGCTGCTTTGTCACGCAGAGGGTCCAGGTTCGATTCCCGGTCCGGGCAGATTCCTAGGTGAGGTTTTTTCGGGGTTTTCCCTCACCTGTAAGACAAATGTCAGCAAACATAGGGCCCAACGGCCCCCGAAAATCATTCGGCCATCATCATCTTTATCATTGGCATCCTTCACCGGTGTGGAAAGCAACGGGAAGCTACCACACCTATAATTCCTAGTAAAGCTGCAAAGCATAGCGTGGAAAAGCTATGATTGCAGTGAACGACCTGCCCTCGGGCAGAATTACTATGGGTGGATGGATATTTAGTGAGTATAGCAACACAGAATATTTCCCCCATTTAGCAATTCTTCCAATTATATTTAGTAAGTATAACAACACTAAATATTTTCAAAACAATCAGTAAACAACTCCGAACAACCTGTGAAAGATTGTCGGTAGAGTTCTGTTCCAGTCTGAATATCCATGATGTGGGATAATAAATCTCGTTGAAAAATGGCTCAAAACCATATAACCTGATGCTATGTAATCTGAAGAGTAGTTTAATTTCTTGTCAAAAAACATACCAATTAACATTTTATTAAAAAAACTATATTATTTAGGAGATGATACTTGTATTATCATTTTCACCATATTATTATTTTTATTATTATTATTGCGTAGTTAGTGATATTCATTCTTCGTTAACATTGAATAATATATTGCTAATATATGTATACATATACCATGATATCAATTGAGTTTCTTGACTATGTGACTTATGCCCAAATGCGAGGTCAATGATCAATCACGTTTCAATTAATTTTGTTTTACAACAAGACAGTCTTGTTTCACCTCGATATTTATCGTATTCTGTTTACCAAATAATGGAAAGCTCCTCCTTTTTAATATATTCCGCTCTGACCTGTTCAGTAAAGTAAAACTTTACTGAACAGATCAGAGCATTATTTTGCAGTGACTGACTCTCCAACATATACGTTGAATAAAGCAAATAATGAACAGATTACTTCGAACTATACATTTGATAATTGTGTGTATAATAATTGTTTTTTAAATAATTATTTACTGGGTTGTTTCCAAAAAAAAAATAAACCTATAATGTTGGTTATAGTATACAGTTTGACGGGTTTAATTTTTTCCGCTAGGGCGCATTCTTACAATATTGCGATCCTATTTGGCAATAAATATGATCAAGTTGCATGATGAATAAATAAAACATAACCAAACATGTCTAATTTGTTTTCAAATATCGCCGTTCACATTAAATATATAAATATTTTAAAATGACTATATTTAAATAATGATTTCTAAGTAAACAGCTTAATTTTATTCGTTAAATAGTTCTAATGAATGCCACTCTTGATTTACAAATCCTCTAGATAAATTTGGAAATCACTGGTGGCATTACTTATGACTCTTTTAGCAGTAACAAATGTGTTTTGTTATACATAACAATGAAAAAATACATCTTGAGCATCTACGCAAAGTTTGTGTTGTATTTTCAGGCGTTGAAGAATGATCTGTGTTATAATAATAATAATAATAATAATAATAATAATAATAATAATAATAATAATAATAATAATCTTCATTTCCTGGTTTAGGCAAGAGTTGCCTGTTCCGTCTTCACTAATAGATCTAAGACCATCTCTTCCAAGGACGTCCGACATCTAATTACTATTTTTGCACGCAGAGTATTTCTTCCATAAAATAATAATAATAATAATAATTATTATTATTATTATTATTATTCATTGTTCACGATGTTTCGTCTTCACATATGTTGGAATAACATGGTGCCTTTACTCATGTAATATATTAACTGGTTTTCACTGAACTGTGTTTTTGTGTTAACTAGTAACGTTTGAGCGCAAAAGATTCTATAAAGTCTTATTTTACGTATCTGGCACATCATGAACCTCTCTTGAGTCATGAAGTTCACTGTTCAAGCAGAACTTCGCTTGAAGCAATGCCAACTTTGGCAGTAAAACACGCACACACGAAAAACGCAAATACAAATTATGAGAACGTGTACTTTATTAATCCAAAGCAACATCATAAGAGTATATCAGAGGAATAAAAAAAATATTTTCTAAATTCTAAAATTTATTTTATAAGTAGAGAGAGCATTTCTCGCTCATAAGGTTTTTCCCCCCTAACATGCAAGCTTGTAACTATTACAACATCCCAAAACCTTGCATGTTTATAACATTTTACTCATATACAACACAGACAGACGAAATATCAATAGAATAATAATAATAATTACTTAGATCTTGACTTCCTCCGTGTTTCTGTTATCACTGCTATATCTATACCTCTTTCTTTAATTCTCCAGTTCGGTTTCTTTATTATGTATTCCTCTGGTATTCCATGTACTATTTTAATTTGGTATTGAATTCCAAAACGTTTATCCTTATGCTTTGCGTTTGTCGTTATCGATTGGACAGTCCGGCTACCTCTTTGGAGGTTGTAAGTATTTTGAAGTGTCTCCTGAGTACGCTACTAACGTTCTGCAGGGTTAGTCCTTTGGAGGGGCTGCCTCCTTAAAGCCTCTGGACTTGCCTTCCTTGTGTTTTATCCCCACAAGGAGGGTTGCCTCTTCCGCCTTCTGTCGTTGAGGACTTCACTCTTGTTTTCACCGAGATGGGTCTCTTATTTCATCCCCAGAGATTGGGTTGCCACTTCCGTCCGCCATTTCGCCGTTCCGATATTCCTATCTCCGCCGTGTCTGACGCTGTGGTCTTCCGTGTTTGCAGCTTCCAGTATGGTCGTTGCTCCCACGTTGCGGATTATTCTTAGTTTCCTCTCCTCTTATCTAACCGCAAGCCAAGGCTTCCCGGTTATGATCGTCTGGGTCATTGGTACTAAGCCTCCCTACCACGACAAGGTGATAATCCACAGCTGCTGAAATGAGATTCCTCACACCAATAGGGATATCGAAGAACAGACAAAAAACATAACACAAAAATAAGACAAGAACTAAAAGTAGAGGAATTAAACACAACAATAGAGAAATACAGAACAAACTGCAAAGAACACTTGGCAAGGATGACTGAGAATAGAATACCAAAAGCAGCATACAGCTATTCACCACGAGGAAGAAGAAGAAGTTTGGGAAGACCAAGTAAAAGGAGGAAAGAGCAGCAATTTGGAGCCGGAACAGGCTAGTAAATAACCTAAAGCGGAATAAATAATAAATAATAATTTGTGCTAGAATTTTTTTCTACGTCAAAATAGTTTTTTTTCTTTAATTTAAATAAAATAAATTTCTTCTTCCAAAAATGTCTGTCTTTGCGCATTTTCTTGTGTCAATCTAATTCTTTCTACATGTTCTCCTCTTGATCCCACACATCCATTGTCCTGAGTTTTCCCTCTTCTCCTTCAGCGTTCCATTCCAAAATATTTTCGGAATTTTGTCTTCTCCCATTCTTTTAACGTGTCCAAACCATCTCAATTTTCGTTCTTCAATTATTTCCAGAATATTATCCATTTTCATCATTTCTCTAATTCTTTGGTTTCTAATTTTATCCATTCTCGATTTTCTTAACGATCTACGCCAATAATCCATTTCTACATCTAATAATTTACTTGTATATGGCCTGTCTACGTCTAAGTTTCAGTTCCATATAACACACTTTGAACTAAAGAATTATTTTTGTGTTATATACAATATTCTTGCTCCAAAGACTTAATTCAACATACCAATTAGTATAATATTTAACTTATTTTTTCCTTTTTTTCCGATTTCACCTGAGCTTTTTTCAATAATAATAATAATAATAATAATAATAATAATAATAATAATAATAATAATAATAATAATAATAATAATAATAATAATAATAAATTAAATACATTACTACCGCTATGATATCGAAATTATTCTCTCTCCTGCCTATGTGCAAGGTTTTGTTTAATTTCCTGATGAGATTTTTCAGTGTTTTCCACAAACATAGGACAAGTACCAGTAAATTCGGGCTTTAACTTCCCTGAATCGAACGAGTTGGCTGGGGTAATAATAGTATTCGGAAGATCAGTTTTCAAACCTGAGGTTTTCCCTGGTTTCCCATAATCCCAAGAGAATATACATGGGTCGTAATTTCATTACCAAGTTTCATTTCATCATAATCACAATTCTATAATATCATTAATGTTAAAACAATCAGTTAATTTCTTCAGAAAAAACATATGACAAACAGAACAGAAAACCCACAATTTGTTGAATGCAGTAGACAGATTGGGCTTAGATGTTGCACTGTCTATAAATAAGAATTAAATAAAATTAACTTTCCTATAAAATTACCTGCATCATAACATTCATGACAAATTAGAGCAGACAATTAATTTAAATCAGAATTAAATTAACGCATTATATAATGGAAATGTACAGTTAATTACAAATGAGGCAAATTTTGAAGAAATGGCTGAATTCAAATACCTAGGAATAATAATGTTACAAATAGGAATCTGATGCACAAAGAAACTAAACGATTGCTCAATTCTGGAAACGAGTACTATTATGCATTACAGGACCTCTTGTCCCAAATTCTCTCAAATAATATAAACTGAAAATATATAAGACTATTATATTATATGGATGCGAAACATGGACTCTTACTTTAAGGGATCAGAAAATATTACGAGTATTTGAGAATAAAGTTCTTAGGATTTGTTTTTTTTTTTTGGACCAAAGACAGATGAAGAGACCGGACTGGAGAAGAGTACGTAATGAGCTACACAGTCTTTATAGGAAACCAGATATAATAAGAACAGTTAAAGTGTCGTACACTGCAATGGGCAGGCTATGCGGCACGAATTGGGAATCAAGAAGGGGCATGGAAGCTTTTTCAAGGATAACCTGAGGAAAACGCCCAGTTGTAGACCAAGAACGATGTGAGAGAATAACATTAACCATGATTTGAAGGAAGTAGGTTCTACAGGGGAAGATTGAAAACATTAGCTCTGGATAGGATTGTATGCAGAGCTTATGTCCGCGCGGGCATGAACCTTTGGGTTCGATAGTACAGTGAGTTAGTTGTAAATAAATTATCGCAGTTCCATTATAGACAACGATACAGCTTCCATATCGTTTTGTTTTGTGAGAAATAATTTGGGATTCGTTTTGAGAATCCATTTTATGCGGGAATTTAAACGTTTGAGGAAAAAGAATATATATATATATATATATATGTTATAATTAAATGTTTAACATTGAGCAATGCAAGCTTAATATGGTATGATAAGAAAATAAATGCCTGGACGGGATTCCAAAACGGAACTCTTGAGTCTATACCTCAGCGTGTTATCCATTATACCGCCAGGAAATCCAATTCAAACACTTTTTTTTCCGGGTTCGAATCCCGTCCAGGCATTTATTTTTCTACCATACCATATATATATATATATATATAATATATATATATATATATATGCTGGGCTGAACAGATGTGAGATCGGAACAGGCAACGACATAATCCGTGAAGGATGATGATACATATGACATTACAAAGTGTCTTCTTACAGTTTGAACATAAAATCAGAAGCCCTGAGGTATAAATAAACGCTATTTGCATTCAGAAATGTCTATATTTAATTGTTAATTTATGGACAACACGGCCTGCGAAGAGAGGGCTGAACATTACTGTGCACTTTGAGATTAGTTAAGAAATGAAGATTAAGTACGACATGGAATCTTCTGTCGCTAAAGTAAGATTTTAAGTTTTATAATTAGATTTTTGTCCAACTTATCCCAAGCACTTGTTTTTATCCAAGTTACGCGAACTTCTGTAAAAACTTGAGAACAGTGTAACCAGGAGTTAAACTTTCTTTACACGGCCAGTAAAATTATTATGCATAGCTCTTGAAAGCTGTTTTCATCTTAAGCTAGAGTTCCTACCTTACACATCAAATAAGCTACTCAGAATATGTGTTTAGATAGTCTGGTAGACAGGTTATCTATTTACCAACCCTCTTTAAAGGTTTGAGATAATTAGCGCCGCAATTCAAAGTTGGGTGCGAAAGAACCGACATTTATTTTCTCAGAAACTTAATTTAAATCAGCGTATCATGGGATACACAATTGACTATAAGTTACCCATATATACATGGTATGATAAGAAAAAATAATGCCTGGACGGGATTCGAACCCGGATTTCTGAGTCTGTACCTCAGCGTGATATCCATTACACTACCAGGCGAATCCAATTCAAACACTTATTTTTCTTATATATGTATTATATTCTCCATTATTACTAGATGTCGCGAGAACTCGGTCTTCACTGCCATCTAGTAGCTGACTATAACAAGTAAGCAAATTATATATATACACACACACACACACACACATGCATGCATGTGTGAGTATGTGTGTGTAAATTAATGTGTGTATTTTTTATTTATAGTCCTTACTAGACAGCATTTTCCATTTATAGAAAAGTAAGAAATACTTATTCTTTTATCTTGCTGCATTTAGTAATTATGTACTTTTACCTACTTTTGTTTAACCTATTATTTACTTAATAATAATTAAATTATTATTTTTTATCCCTATTGTAAGCTGATAGCAAATGACTATGACATAAATTAACCTTAATTCATTCTTTGCTACAGCCATTTTCATCCACTGTTTTTAACAATATCTCTCTTAGACTTTACAGTCTGACACAGTCATATATACAATACAATATATATATATATATATATATATATATATATATATATATAACATATATATATATATATATATATATATACACATCCATAGTAATCTGCCCGAAGGCAGGTCCTTCACTGCAACCATAGCATTTCATGCTATGCTTGCAGCTTTACTAGGGAACTGTAGGTGTGGTAGCTTCCCGTTGCTTTCCACATTATATATATGTTATAATTAAATATTTAACATTGAGCAATGCAAGCTTATTTAATTATAACATCGATAAAGCGTCTCTGCTATAAAGTAAGTAAAAAATGTTCTCTTTAATTTGCTTACTTGTTATAGTCAGCTACTAGATGGCAGTGAAGACCGAGTTCTCGCGACATCTAGTAATAATGGAGAATATAATACATATATAAGAAAAATAAGTGTTTGAATTGGATTCGCCTGGTGGTGTATGGATATCACACTGAGGTACAGACTAAGAGATCCGGGTTCGAATCCCGTCCAGGCATTTATTTTTCTTATCATACCATATATATATATATATATATATATGTGTGTGTGTGTGTGTGTGTGTGTGTGTGCGTGCGCACGTATGTATGTATATGCCAGCATTAGTCTCCTGCTGTAAGCGGTAAAATAGCTCTAGCACCCCAACGGGGGTAAATGGAGGTTTAAAATGGAAAAATGATTGATAATCGCCCAAATATTGTCCAGTATTAAAAAATAATAGCTGGAATAATTCCAACCAAACTTGATTTGCTTATACAATTATACATACAATCTGCACAAAGTTTCTTGCGGTAAAAGACTTTAGGAGACCTAAGAGAGAGGTAGAGGCGGTGAAATCTCAAAATAATCGAAAAAGACCAATCTTAAGTGTCGAAATCATAGTTTTTTTGGTCGCTGAACCTATTGCTAGCTGTCCCGGTAAAGGAACGATATCGGTGTCAAATCCATTGTTTTCGGGATCACTGAGATGAATAGTGATGGTCCCAATGGCATTTATGTTCATGTTCGAACTCCATATGCATGGGGGTGAGAAGGAGTAAAAACAATATTTTCCATAGTTTCGAATCCATAGTTTTTGAGCCACTAAGCAGATCGAAGCCAAACATATTGGGATAAATAAATACCCGAGCAACACCGGGCAAGCAGCTAGTATGTAATAATACTATTCAAAGAAGTGGTTCATGAACACATTGCATATCATTAGCGTATATATCGTTTCATTTTTTTACAAACTATTTTCAGGATTTTTAAACGCTGAAAAAATCAAGCTACCTCAGACAGATGTGAAAAGAATTATAGATACGAATATGAAACACATTAGATTACCAAGGTTGAGTTGTTATATTTATATATTAAGTCCGACATCGCTGATGATTCGTTTTTGCTAATCATAATGCTTATATGAAGTCAATACACAATTCCATTATTGGGCGCGTAATAACAACTGTTTAACTAACGGAAGTGAGTGTTGAGTGGAAGAAAACCGCAATATCTACTACTGAATTAAGAATAATCCTTGAATCAAAATGTATAAAAAAATATAGAAATGTGTAATTCTTCCGCTATTTATCTCGCCCTCGGGGTTTAAGTTAACTGGCAGCAACCATGGACAACTTAACTCTTCAGAACTTCAGGTTATTGGTTCAAACACACACACACGCACAAGCACACGCACAAGCGCACACACACGTGTATGTATGTATGTATATATATATGTGTGTGTGTGTGTGTGTGTGTGAGTATTTTACAAGATAAGACTCACCTCCACGTGGTGTACCCTGGAAACGAAAATTATTTCGGCCAAGTAGTCTTATCACATAGCAGACATGTTCTATTGTATTAATTTATTGTATATATTTTTGTTTTCTCATAATTATGGACAATGACTTCTGTCAAGTCCCCTGCATTTGTATAAATAAATAAACAAATAAATATATATATATATACAAACTTTTTTAATGCGGTGTATAGTGGTATTAATAAGCTGTTGGTTTATACTGACTATTTAACTCATGCCCCGAATGGGAGTCAATGACCTCCTTTTTAACATTCTGAATAGGTCATAGCATTATTTTGCAGTGACTGACTCACTAAGAAATACGGCTACCAGATTGTATATATAGTGCATAGATGTCAACACATAGCGCATGCGGGAGTTTATATAAACACATTTGTAGCAATTGATTATATCACAAAAAAAACACTGTTTGCACTTTCTTAAATGTATTTTTTTCCCCCCCAGAAAAATATAATTGTCATATTTACATGATATGACATCAGAAATGAAATAATATACAGTTTAATGCGTTTCATTTTTTCTCCACTAGAGTGCATTCTTACAATATTGCGTTCCTTTGGCAATAAATAATATGATCTGGTTGCAGTGACGAACAAAAGAATCAAATGAAGCGTACCAATCGTTTCTCATTTGTTTTCAAACACCGCCGTTTACATTAATTACATCAATATTTTAAAATAACTATATTTAAATAATGATTTGTGAGTAAACAGCTTAATTTTATTCGTTAAATAGTCCTAACAAATGCCACTCTTGATTTCCAAATTCTCCAGATAAATTCACTCCTCACTTCGTGAGTGTGAATTTATCGATAATTTGTAAATCACTCGTGGCATTACTTATGATGATGTAGTACTATTGGCTGATAGCGAGGAGATACTAAAGGCCAACACGCACACACTATTGAGTAACACTAAGAAATTAGGACTGGAAGTAAATATCAGTAAAACTAAATATATGGTCACACGTAGAAATACATTATATAATGTAAATGGACAGCTAATGACAAATGAGGGAAATTTTGAGGAAGTGGCTGAATTCAGGAACAATAATCACAAATAGGAATGGGATGCACAAATAAATTAAACATAGGCTCAATTCTGGAAATGCCTCCTATTATGCAATGCAGAGACTTACGATGTCCCAACTCGTTTCAAAAAATGTTAAACTGAAAATATATAAAACTATTATTCTACCAGTTATATTATATGAGTGCGAAACATGGACTCTTACTTTAAGGGAAGAAAGGAGATTACGAGTATTTGAGAATAAAGTACTTAGGAAAATGTTTGGACCAAAGAGAGATGAACAGACAGGTGAATGGAGAAGACTACATAACAATGAACTACGCCAGATATAATAAGAACAGTTAAGTTTTGTAGACTGCGGTGGGCAGGACATGTTGCACGTATGGGGAATGAAAGACGTGCATGGAAGCTTCTTGTAGGAAAGCCAGAGGGGAAAACGCCCAGTTGGTAGACCAAGAATGAGGTGGGAGAATAGCATTAACTATGATTTGAGGGAAGTATATTATACAGGGAATGATTGGAAAGTATTAGCTCAGGATATGAATGTATGGAGAGCTTACGTCTGCGCGGCCATGGACCTACGGGTTTGATAGTGCCAGTGAGTAAGTAAGTAAGCAAGTAAGTAAATTAGTAAGTAAGTAAGTAGGTAAATAAGTAATGCGGTGTACAGATAGATTAACTAGATCATCGTTTCCCAACCTGTGGTTCGCGACCTCCAGGGGGTTCGCCAAAACTTTTCCGTAATGCCGGGTTTCGTGGTTAGATTTATTATTGTTTTCTTAATTCTAATAATAACAATAATAATTATTATAAAATAAAATTAACACTATAATGCCCCTTGTTGCACATGTGTAACATCGGGATTTTATGGCATTATTTCCACAATAAATATTTACCGGGAATGCCTGATTTACGTTAGGAATGCATTTGATTTCGCTACAACTAGGCTACACGTTGTGTAACTTTTAAGACGTAACTAGAGTAACTTAGGTTTTAACCGATAGGGGTTAAGTTAATTTAAGGTTATTAAACTTTTTGTATGTATATTTAAATGTCAGTGGTTCACCCAACTCAGAAGGTGTGGAAGGGGTTCGCAAGTCAAAAAAGGTTGGGAACCGCTGAACTAGATGGTGACATTTTTGAATTGTTGAAGGTTTCTGTTTAATTTTGCAGTTAATTGAGCTGTACTCCTTGCTGCATGCTTGTACACCCCATAGCGGACAAGTCCCATATTTTGTTTTTTTTTTCAAATAAAATTATCAATTTATTGTTCCTACAACATATGTTGTGCGTTGGACTCACCTTTGATATGAGTTCGTCGTGGTTTGCTAGATGAGCCCGGCAGTGAATGCACGAATAGGTGCGGTGGCAGTTGGGTAAATAGGCCTGAAAGGTTTTCACCATGTTGCCGGGCGATGTCGGTGGTGGTACAGGTGGTGGTGTCGGTGGTGGAGGTGGTAATGGTGGCGGGGGGACCCCAGTGCCATACAGCCGCCGCTTCGAGGCCACTGCCCTCAAGAGCCCACCGCCCCCGACAGTCCGCACGACAACTACCCGATGTCAGAGCTGTGACCGTCAGCGTCCCACTCCCTGAAAATTAAACACAACCTTAAATATAAGTAAGTTATTTATTTACACATTTACATACAATAATAAATGGAAGTACAACTAAATGAAATAAGTTTATGATTTGTTCACAGAAAATAATCATACGCTCGTCTCATTCTCCTTTAATTGCAATATGCAAACAATCAATTCCAACAAAGTCTTTCACGAAAGAACTCAACCATTCCAATATATAGCACCATTTTGCTGGTTTACGGAATATTATGTTTATTTTATTAAATTGGACAAACCTTATTTAAAAGCAGGATCGCAGTGAATACAAATCATGCATAACCTTAAATTATTTATTACCTGCTAGCTAACACTAGGTGTGCGCTGCTAGTCCTAAATAAATGTTGAATGTACGTATTTTTACCACCGGCCGTGCGCTATTATGTTTGCCCGGAAATCTGCTTCTCCCGATCTTCTTGGCATCGATTAAAGACGAAAATGGTTATTGTGAGTTATCCATAGAAGATAAACATATGCTGTCGCGGACTTTTTTGTAGAGTTTTTTGAGATATTCAATTCTGTGTACATTAATTTGATGTATTTGGTATGGTTTAGGCAGCTTAAGCCATTTAAGCGTCAAAATATAGACTTTATTTCACGTTTTTCACTACAAAGAGTGATTGTTAGGGGTAAAGGGGTTGAGTATTACAAGTCTCTTATAGCATATGTTCATCCCGGGAATCTCCTGAACATTTTGCAAAAAACCCCATCACAATCGGATCAACGGTATGGCCGCGCATAAAGTACGTACGAACGAACAAACAAACATTTTTATATATTAGATTTGCACATTGTTGTAAAATTTAACAGCAATTTAAATACAGCATTATTTAACTCTTCATTTTTTCATTACTTTAATAAAAATATTGAATAAATAAAACTAATGCATCTTGTAGGACACATTGCTCATTTAAGAGTTAATTTAAAGTATAATTGCTACGAAGGAAACATGGCGGTTGTAGAGTCATCATCATCATAGTACATTCACGAATTTAGGCCATTTGTTGACCTGTTTCGGCCTCAAGAGAAACACCATCCAGAAGTCTTTTGAGTGGACGTCCTGGTCTTCTTCTTCCTGCAGGTTGATATCTTAACATTTGTTTGGGTATTCTGTGATCTTCCATTCGATGAACATGTTGCATCCATCTTGACTTATAATCAGAAATTTTGTTTTCTAAAGATTCCATGTGTAATTCTTCTAAGATGTCTTCATTTTTTTTGTGATCTAGTAGTGTGTATCCTGCAGTCCTCCGAAGATATCTCATTTCAGCAGATCTAAGTCTCTGTATATCATTCTGTTTCAACGTCCATACTTCGCTACCATACAAAAGAGTTGGAAGAGCCAGTGTTTTATACACTTTCAGTCTTGAATGCTTTTGGACTAACTGTGGCTTGAAGATAGAATTTATTAACCCTAAAATTCTTAAAAATTTAGATATTTTTGCATTTACATCTTTTTCTTCTTCATATGAGATATTGCATCCTAGATATGTAAAATTATTCACCTGCTCCAAAATTTTATTGTCCAGTACAATTTTACTTCTGACAGGATCTACACCTTGAAATGCCATAATTTTTGTCTTTTCTGTAGATATCTTTAATCCATATTCTTCTGTAATTTTGTTAAGTTCATACAGACCTTTCTGTAGATTATCTTCTGAATGTGCTATTATTATTTGGTCATCTGCAAACAATAGGGTGTTTAATTTTCTATTTTCTGATATTCTTATTCCAAATTTATATGTTTTGTTCCAGCAACATAACATATACATTTAGAGTAATTTCTTAATTTTGCGTTTCCGGTTAACCACTACTTCTAATATATTAATATGCAGGATATTCTTGCTGGTGATAATTATTACATATAGTCACTAAAAACCCGATCACCAAACAAACATTTTTTAAAATATGTTTGGCAATTGCGTTTTTAGTGATAATATACTTGTATATCCCACTTCTAATGGTCGAATTTCGTTTATATTTCGAAAATACCTACCTCAGTTTATTTTAATAGTAAAGGCTTATATTGAGTTTCGTTGTAGTGCATCGAAAATTGCGATCGCTTGAGCGATTTTTAAATTTTCGTTTGAAATGAACTCCTACACCTAACGATCTCAATTTGCTGGTTGAATAATTCGACTTTACTTTCTTATTTAATTCCTACATGACAAGTTTAGATGCGACGAAACAAAAATTACATCCGTTAGACCGTAGATGGGGAGATATACTTAACTCTTTTTTTTATATACACGGATTCGTGGTTAATTTACCCAAGTATTTTGATTAAAAGACTAAATTACCTTAGAGATAACAGCGTCATTTTAGTTGAGAGTTCATATTGACATTAAAGATTGCGACCTCGATGTACACACACACACACACACACACAAACACACACACACACACACACAAGTTATACATGGTAATTTTCGGTGTCTGGTAAATATGATCGGAGAAGATTTTTTAAAAATATTTTAACGAGAACAACCTCAATAGCTTCATTCCTTCGGAATTCAACAATATGTATAATTCACACCCAGCTTGGAGTTTTTTTTAAAGCTGAATGTATCCAATGAACTGTATTTATTGATTACGGTAGAGTTCTTAAATTTTTAACACGCGTCAACATATCCCATTGTAGTAAAAGAAAATCAAAATTGGTACACTGCTCAAAACAATTAGAGGAACACTATGAAATATGCAAATATTTTTTCATTGGATAAAAGGTACAAACATGAAATTAATAAAGTACATTATTTGTGGTTTTTATTTATTTATTTATTTATTGCTCATGTCAGTAAAAACAAATGAATAACGCTGACAATTAACTTTTCAAATAATTCCGCTATGTAAGCAATTGAATCTTGTGCTTATTTTTCAAAGTTAAACACTCGTTATATAGAGTTAGTATCGTGTCTGGCCTCAACGACATTCGATGACAGTTTGGCACCTTCGTGGCATGCTCCCAATAAGATTCTGGATTTCCTCTGCGGGATATTCTCCCATTCCTCCTTCAGAGCATCTCCAAGTTACTGCAGAGTTTGTGGAGCTTGATGTCGGTTCCTGACCTTCCTGTCTAGAAGATCCCACAAGTGTTCAATAGGGTTGAGGTCTGGCCTGACCGCTGGCCACTCCATTACCTCAATTTCATTCCTCCTCAGGAAATCCCTGATGACAGCCGCAGAATGTGCCCTGGCATTATCCTGCATAAACAGAAATCCAGGTCCTACTCCAATGGCAGCAGGTACTACATGTTCTTCCAGAACGTGCTCGATATACCGGACAGCATTCAGTCGCTGGGGAACAAGTTCAAGGTCCGTACGATTGTTGTACATAACTCCGGCCCACACCATTATGGAACCTCCTCCGAATCTATCAATTTCCTGTACAGCCTCTGCAGAAAATCTTTCTCCTGGCCGTCCCCACACCCTCAATCGACCATCACAACGTGTAAGACGATACCTGGATTCGTCCGAGAAGAGCACAGACTCCCACTGGTTCAGGCTCCAATCACCATGGTTTTCAGCATACGTACGTCTTGCTGCCTTATGCCCTTTGTTAAGCGTGGTTTTTTAACGGGCCTTTTTGGACGAATATTCTCTTTCCTTAATCTGTTCCTTATGGTTTGGTCTGAAACCCGGATTCCGGAAGCCATATGAAGGTAATTCTGCAGGTCTTTTGCAGTTTTTGTACGCTGTCGAAGAGCAGAAAGAACAACGTATCTGTCATCCTGGGGGCTTGTTTTAAATTTACGGCCCTGGTCACATCTTCTACAATACTGACCTGTCTCTCTGTGCCTGTTGCGTAACCTGGATACCACGGAAGGAGAAACCCCAAGCTCTCTAGCCACTTGTCGCAGAGATTGACCTCGTTGTAAAAGATGTAGAGCATGATACACTTCAAACTCATTTAAATGCCTCATTTTGTCAGAGACTTCAATAAACAAGGCAATCAACATTTGTCACTATAGCAACATCAGGAAGCTTACCAATTAGAAGTGGCCAATGCCTTCCAAAATAAAAAAAAATCTCTATATTTGTTATTTGAGGTAATTTCTCTGTATTTAGGCTAAGGATCTTTAAAATTTGTATCCAATAATAAAATTAATAATTCAATTTACATATTGTCCAACTTTCAGCATCACAGCTTTAAAAAACAATTACTTATTCAATTTATTACAAGTGTTCCTCTAATTGTTTTGAGCAGTGTATATGGAAGTGAAACCTGGACTATGACAAAGAGCTCTGAGAATTTAATTAACACTTTTGAAAGAAAGATTTTGAGAAGGATACATGGACCAGTAAAGGATAATGGAAGATGGAGAATCAGGTATAATAAGGAAATCTACGACCTTCTTAAGGAACTTGATTTATTAACTCTTGTGAAATTAAAAAAAAAAATGCAATGGGCCGGACACATTCGAAGAATAGACAAAGAATGCACGCCTAATAAAGTGAAGATGGAGATGTTTGGGAAACGGCCAGTAAGAAAACCTAAGAAGAGATGGATGGAACTCAGTGAAGGAAGATTGTCATCAAATGCTGAACTGTAGGACCTGGCAACAGAGAGAGATTGGAGGTCTCGCATCAAGAAGGCCCGGGCCCGCTATGGGCTGTAGCGCCATTGGAAGAAGAAGCAAGAATCGTACAGGCTACACCATTTAATGTCAAAGATTAACATAAATGTTATTATTAGATATTTTCTTCGATCTCAATATTAAGCAATAGACAGTTTTCTTAAGAATAGTTATTTTATCATAGAAGTTTATTCTGTAATTTTATTTAACGGTGCTATGGGCATTGGCGTCAGATTTATATCTGGGTCCGAAAGGGAGACAAATTTCTTCAGAGCACTCTTTTTCAAGCTTAATATTATTTTGCCTGTCATAAACACAGGACACGGAATTTACGGCTTTATTTCTCTCCGAAGGAAATCGTACAAGACTTTTACACCCTCAAAAAAATCATCAACTACGGCCGGGTTTCAACCCGCGTGCTTTAGGACGAGAGGTGAGATTAGTAACTATTTGTCCAGCAGATATGTATTAAAAACTATTAACATTAACTAAAATAATTCCAAGTGTAGGCTGAATTGAAGATATGAAATAAAAAAGGAACAAAACAAAAACTTATCCCGAGTTTTAAGCTAGGAAACAATGCTCTAATTCAAAGAAACACTACTACATAAATAAGTAGCATGCAATGACGATACACAAAAATACTGCAATCACTTTATAAATCTTATTTATCTGATATATTTAGCATATTTGAGTTCCAATCAAAACGTTTGCACTGGTACATTCGGGTACAGCCCAATTTAATAACAAAACCAACTTTTCGTTTCAACATTATGGATCAGGGCCGTCCAAACTACAGCCAGCGGGCCGGATACGGCCCTCCGTCACTTTCTGTCCAGCTCCTGTAGACTTGCAGTATTTTAATAAATTAAAATATGCTAAGAGAAGGCTTAGAATATTGGTTCAGTAATGTGTGGAAAACAACGGGAAGCCACCACACCTTTAATTCCCTAGTAAAGCTGCAAAGCATGGCATGAAATGCTATGATTGCAGTGAAAGACCTGCCATCGGGCAGAATTAGTATGGATGGATGGAATGGAATAATAAGAACTTGTGAAATTTGTTATACCGACATAACAAGAACAGTTGCAAATCAATACAGGCTTATAATAATAATAATAATAATAATAATAATAATAATAATAATAATAATAATAATAATAATAATAATAATAATAATCAACACCATCATAATTATCATCGCCATCATCATCATCAAACAACAAACAATAAAATTGTATGATCGTGTAAAAATAATGACAGAAGATAGATTCCAAGAAGAATAGAAGAATGGGTGCCACTTGGTAGAAGCAAAAGAGGACGGCCAAAAATAACGTTGATTGATGTTTTGAGCAGCATGAGAGAAAATTGATCTGATGATTGAGATTGGAATGACAAGAGATGTGTGGAGGAGAATGACAGATAAATTGGGGGCAGCAAGATGTGAAACCTTGTGAAAACTGCTAATACATAAATAAATATTAATAATAATTATAATCCACAATAGCTACAATAGGGCGTATGGCCGCGCCACCTTCATGTTTCTTCCATTTGGTCCGTGTTACAAAGAAGTTTGGGCGGCTCTGTTTTAGATGTTAGGAAAACTATTTCGACTGTAACACTTCTTCTTCTTCACTTCACGGGCTAGGCAAATTGCCTGTTCCGCCTCACAGTTGTTCTGTCCATCTTTTCACTGGCCTTCCTACATTCCTTGAACCTCTTGGCTTATAGTTGAATGCTGCTCTAGGTAATCTTATTACATTCATTCTTTCCACATGTGTGAACCATTTCTCTCTATATTCTGATTTTCTCATCAATGGATATATATTTAACTACGTTCTTATATCTTCATTCCTTATCCGATCCAATCTTGTGAGCCTTTTGTTCTTCTATAAGGCCGGGCGCCCACTAAGACCCTGGTATGATAGTGATATAACAAATACACTGATCCAACACGGACTGTGACAGCAAAGTGACCTGACGCTCACTGGACTGATTCATAGTACAACATGTCGTCGGAGGACGAGGATGTTCTCGATCTACTTTCATCATCATCATCTGCATTCATGGATTAGGTCTGTTGACTCGTTCCGACTTCAGCCCATCTCTTTCTAGGTCTGCCCACATCTCGGGTGCCTTTAGGTTTGTATTTTGTTATTTGCCGATCTAGTTTATTTAGCTCATATCAATTATTACAACAGAAGACGTAAAAAGCGATTCTGGGTACATTGTTTTTGGCTTGCTAATGTAGAAGAAAGTGGAGCTCTTAATGTGTTCAAAGAATTAAATATGTATTAAATAACAATTGGAAGAAATATAAGATGTCAGAAAAAATAAAGTAATTTATTTATGAAGTTATTTAAATTTAAAAAAATAAATAAAGAAAATGACCAGCTTCATGGGCTAGTGGTCAGCGTTTCTGACTACAGTTCATGAGGTCCCGGGTTCGATTCCCGGTCAAGCCTTAGGAATTTTTCATAATTCCTGTGGTTGCCCATGGTCTAGAATTCAGGTTAAGAACTCTCCTGGTGCTTCATTATCATTTATCACCCATCGTATCATCCGGGTAACGTAATTCCGCCTTCCAGGTGCCCCAACCTAAGAAATGGATTATAATTCTGCCAAAGCCAGAGAAGAATGCCACAAATGTCATAAGAGACAACCTGGTGGCATTAGACAAAAAAATAATTAAATAAAGAAAATAGATAAATGAAGGAGTCTTACTGTTTGCATATTTGTAAATTCTCAATTACATAAATTCGTATGCAACGTCACAGTTGCTTTCCTACGATCATTTGTTCGGAAATTCACTTGTTACTTATACATTTATTTATTTATTTATTGCGGGCAAGTGTGTAAAGAGTTTGACATAAGTTAAAAATACGTTAATATTTTCATAATTGAGCTGTTATTGTAATCTATTTTGTGAATTGTGGGCTTGACAGAAAATAAATTATCATGGCATTAAAAAATGTTCGGAAATTCAATTGTTAATTTTAATGAGTTTTTATTTTTAATAATACAATATTCATTATTTACCAGATTCCGACAATTCCTTGGCAATCCTATGCCATTCCTGATCTTGAACATTTCTGTTACTGTATTGGTTCAATGTAGTATCATAAAGACAAGGATATTCATTAATAAGTTCAACAAATGTTATATTGAAATCAGGATCTTCACAATTGCAGCACTTTGAGCAACACAACACAAACAGTTGGTGTCAAGTTGCTGTCGTATCAGACGAATGGGCTTCTTGCAATTCGATATTACGGCTTATAAAGAAACATACACGCTAGCAATAAGCAAAGCAACAAATCCGTGTCTTGTTGCTGTAGCGCTTGTCGTTCCAGTGGGCGCCCTTAAGGAAGTTCATTTCTGCGCTTTGTATTCTACTTTGCAATTTTTTGGCCATTACCCCAAGTTTCGCTCCCATAAAGTAATGCAGGAACTGCCAATGTTTTATAAAACTTCAATCTTACCGCATATCATTTGAAATTTCGACAGTTTCATATGTATGTCTCTTTCAGTTGTGTTTAGAGTAAAATTACAACCCAAATAATTAAAATGTGTTACTTGTTCCAGAGGTTTGTTGTCTATTACGAGTTTTGATCTTATATGATCGTTTCCCCAAAATGACATTCTTTTTTGTTTTTTCTTTTGATATTCGACTCTAACAGAATGCATTTTATTACAATAAGAATATATTGTCGTGTAATATATATATATATCTTTCTCTGTGTGTGTTCTAATGCTACTGACAGCACTTTCCGTGCTTCGGGTTTCGCGCTGGGTCGAACGAGGTCAATTTTCAATTTAGGCATTACTTCGGCAGACCTCTTTACACAGATGATGTATTCTTGAGTACAGAGAGTAGTGAAGGATGAGTGTATGTTTGTGTGTTTGTGAAGTGCAAGGTATGTTGTATTAGAAATGCTGATGAAATGAAAGGAGAAGGTGAAAGCCGTTGCCAGCACATGGACTATTCCTGTCAAAAGCGCCAAGGGGGCCGCTAGTCTTAACGTTCTCATTTGGTGAACGAATCGTTATTAACAATACCACATGCCTTCTCAACATATATGGACTCCTGAGGAGGAAGTTGCCATTTAATACAGGAATCTGGTGCACAATCAAACAAATAAAAATTGCACGCACCACCACTACTGACCCCGGGATTGAGAAAACTTAATTAAATAAATGTGATTTAACGAATTTTACAAATAAAATTTTCAACTCCGTCCGGTATCGAACCCGCGACCAATAGTCAGGAAGGAGACATATTATCATCTGATCACTGGGACTTGTATTAAAGTAAAAAATTATAAGCATTCAAAACTCGAAAAAAGAAAAAAAATGTAAATAAATATGAAAGTTGACAGAAATCCTTTGCTAACATTTAAATAATGTAAACTTTACATTCTATAAAATTATCATCATCATGAACTAATTCATTTTAGGCTATGTGGCCTTGATCTTTCCACCGATGTTTTGGTATTCCTTGGTCCCTATGTCCAGTTGGGGTATATTGGAATGCCAATTTTGGAAGTCTATTTCTTGCCATTCTCCTCAGATGATTTTTCCATTCTTGTTGGTATCTTTGTATATCTTCATTTAAACTTGTTACTCCAAGTTTTCCTCTGATAATAGTGTTCCTTTGGTGATTCAGTCTATTAACTCCTCACAAAGACCGTAAGAAGCGCATTTGGCTAACTTGAAGTTTATGAGAGTTTTCTATAAAATTAAATAATATTTATTCATGGTTTATTATTAATATTATTATTATTTAAAATGTAAAAAATGAAGTGATATCGCTACAGCTGTTAGGAGGGCTTGCGGTAGTAGGAGATAAAAGGCTTCCACCTTTTGAGACAATCGGCTCCGATACCAGAAGGGATCTCGGTCCTTCTTGACTGCAGCCTATACTTCCAGAATACGTGGCTAGTACACATTTCCATTAGAAATTGAATCAACTCTTAGTAGGCAAGGACCTTTTAGGCCGTGGAGTTTTTCGTTTGTTTTGTAAAATTATACATGCCACCACAAGGTTTAGCCAGTTTAAAAATACTGACCCCTCGGGAATCTAACCCGCGACCACCCAGCTTGTAGCGTATTGCCGTAACTGCGCTATGCTGTGCCCTCATTATTAAAGACTATGTATTTCGATAGTATAGTTTTATAAAGCGGTGATTAATCTTCAATGCATTCATTGTTAACTTATTTTATTTTTTTTAGTTCATTTATTGTCTTATTTTGTACTAATTCTAATTTCAGACACCTTTGCATATTAATGACTATACTACAGTAAAACTTACTCAAAGCGGAATAGCATGGGACCAATTTTTTCCACATTATACAAAAACTAGAACTTATTAATAATCTTAGATTATATAGAGTACCGTATGTCTTTTACGTACGTTGGATTAATTGTAATTCCGCTGCCTTTGAAAAGCGAGGTATAGTATGTATGAGCGTCTTCGACGGTAGCGCGCGAAAAAAAGTCCCATTTCGACAGCGTTAAAAATATATCTTAGGCGCGTATCCTAAAATTAAATTATGCAGTTTCGTTTTCCGCTCACTAACTACACTTTCATCCACATCCCTTGATTCCCCGCAAATTTCATTCCACACTACATTGTGTCGTCTTTTAAAACTGTCCAGCCAACCTGAAGATGCCTTGAAATCGTTATTTCCAAGGGACTTGGCAACAGCTAGAGCTTGACTTTGAAGCATCGGTCCGGAAATTTGGAGATTTATCTTCAATCACTTTTTTGTTTAATGACAATGATACATACGTTTTAGCCATCTTTATTCCGTAAATTCAGAACACTACCTATGAATGACCGGTCTCAGAACTTAAACTAATTTAACATTTTACAGCTCAATGATTATTTGTAAGACAGGTATCTGTATTTACATAACATGTGTGCAGTGAGGCCGAAATAAAATTTCAGGTACAGGTAGAATCTGCAATTCACCCGGCGGCATGAATAATTCCTTTTTTTTTTTTTTTTTTTTTTACCTAACGGGAATTTAATGAAGTGCAAACGAATTTATTTCTCTGTCTTACCACTTCATATATTTTTATTTGATGAATTCTATAGAAATATCCTTCCGTGTCCGCGTTGAACAGATTCCGTTTTATGCAAAATAAATACAAGTAAAATTACCATTATTTTGCCAATAAATTTGTTCACATTGGACCGCATTATTCATGTTCCGCATTAAACAAGTTTTACTGTATATAATCTCTAAGTTGAAGGTAAATAGTACCTTTTCGTAAATACTTTTAAAATCATTATTAACACCGTTGAGGTCGTTGTTAAATATTTAAAACGATAAAAATTATACCTGTGATGATAGTCGTCCTCAACAAATTAAAATAGTCCACTCCTACACTAATAATGGCCTAATTACACTGGTGAACATGATTTTTGTCTCATGAGTACCAATAGTTGTACATAATGCATTTTTTATCGTGTTTTCAAATATGTATTCGGAATTTCTCCATCACCCACAATTTTTTTTATTTCAATTTCAATTAATGGATTTAGATGATTAATTTTAATAAACTTTTTTGTCCATTGAAAATAAAACCAAATGAGCTAACTCAAATGGGTTTCAGCTATGGAAAATATATATTACTCATTCAAAGTATCTCTGCAGGCGGAAGAATCAGGAAGCTCTGTTTGTTGGTACACGTGACGTCATATAAGGCAGTGTACACTGTCAGCGTCCCACGTCCCATTCCCCTTTGCACTCGTAGATAGCAGTGTCACGTGGTCTATTCCTGCATAAACACGACTGCAGTGCCCTCCGTCAACAACTGCGCTTACTCCTTAAACGGGTAATATCAAGGCAAATGGAATCCTAATATGATAGCCGATTATTGTTGGACCATCAAGAGGGATGCTCCACAGGCGAAATATAGCAGAAAATCGTCATTTCTTACTCTCTAGGTGAGTCCGAATGTTCCAATATTGTGAAGTTACGGATGTAGAAAATATTAAAGTGTTTGAAATTAAAAAATACCAGTCTCTCGGAAATCTTGCGTGATGGAGAAAACCCGATATCATTTTTTTAATTCAGGAGAATAAATACTATCAGAATCACATATTTTTCTTTCTGAGACCAAAAAAAAAAAATTTTTTTTGTTGCTCAGTGTTATCATTGTTTTTAGGGAAATAATTTTAATTTACCAGAGATGCCTCGGTATCCATTGACAACGGGATGTAATTGCTCAACTTACTTCCCTAGGGAAGAAAAGTAATTGATTTAATTAATAATGAAAAAATGATACCTATTTACAATTTTATTGAGTAATACAATACGTACTATCACTTGTATCGCACTTTGACAGTATTCAAATGTACAGTGATTGAACAGTTGTTACAATTATTAACATTAGCCACAATATTTGGTTGATTTTCACTAGTATTTTTCTTATTTATTTTTAATTTTAAGAAATAGTTGTTTGAGTATTGTATACTCACACCACAAACTCGCAACTGATTTCAATATTGCAGATTTTCCCACAAAATAAGCCAATAAAATTGTTTCGTACGTACTACAGTCTTTTTAATTTACACCAGCCCTTAAATATTCTGTATACCTTTTCATATTTATTTTTAAACTTTTTGGTAATAGAAAATGAACCGCAGCATTCGCCGCTTCCTCTGCATCACAATTTATCATATTTGTAATTAATATGCAGTTCGAAACTGTTATTTAAAACGTCTGCCATTAATTCAGATAACAATAAACAATTGCAGTTGTTTTATCAATATTCCCTTGCTATCAAACAACTGAACTCTTCAAACCAAAATATAATGTCACACGAAATATGATACTTACTTACTCACTGGCACTATCGAACCCGTAGGTTCATGGCCGCGCGGACATAAGCTCTGCATACATCCCTATCCTGAGCTAATGCTTACCAATCATTCCCTGTATAATCTACTTCCATCAAATCATAGTTAATGTTATTCTCCCACCTCATTCTTGGTCTACCAACTGGGCGTTTTCCCTCTGGCTTTCCTACAAGAATCTTCCATGCAAGTATTTCATTCCCCATACGTGCAACATGTCCTGCCCATCGCAGTCTACGAGACTTAACTGTTATTATATCTCGCTTCCTATAAAGACCATATAGTTAATTGTTGAGTAGTCTTCTCCATTCACCTGTATGTTCATCTCTCTTTGGTCCAAAAATTTTCCTAAGTACTTTATTCTCAAATACTTGTAATCTCCTTTCCTCCCTTAAAGTAAGAGTCCATGTTTCGCACCCATATAATATAACTGGTAGAATGATAGTTTTATATATTTTCAGTTTAAAATGTTTTGAAAGGAGTTGGAACATCAAGAGTCTCTGCGATGCATAATAGCACGCATTTCCAGAATTGAGCCTATGTTTAATTTCTTTGTGCATCTCATTCCTATTTGTGATTATTGTTCCTAGGTATTTGAATTCAGCCACTTCCTCAAAATTTCCCTCATTTGTCATTAGCTGTCCATTTCCATTATATAATGTATTTCTACGTGTGACCATATATTTAGTTTTATTAATATTTACTTCCAGTCCTAATTCCTTAGTGTTGCTCAATAGTGTGTGCGTTTACCTTTAGTATCTCCTCGCTATCGGCCAATAGTACTACATCATCAGCATAAACTAACGAAATATTATATTAAACATAATTATTAGTATAGGAATGAACATAATTATACAGGCAATTCGGGGAAAAAAGTGCATTATTGGTCTCGAACTTATTTGAAGCCCTCGCTAAAGATCGGGCTGAAACACGTCCTCGACCAGTACTGTTTAAAGAATGCATTTATAGAATATTTAAGGACTGCTTTAAATTATTACTTACTTCCCTTCTTGCGTACATAACTATTAAAGTAAACTGGGAGGCCTTTCGGAAATAGTTCCATTTTTAAAGCTGTTCTATTGGGTACTTTTAAAATGGAACTAGTTCCGAAAGGCCTAGGTGATTATATTAAACGACTTTAATTTGTTGAGGACGAGTGTCATAACATATACAATTTTTATTGTTTTAAATATTTCCCTTTTCGTAACCTCTCATAATCGGCATTTCGAATTAAAATGTGACATTTTTAAGCAAGTAAAAAATAATCTGATGATAAAAAAACAACATGGAAAACGTAGAATACTGTTATTCTGTAACATACTGTAGGCCTATTTCAAATTCTAATTTGCAGCAGTTAGCTCTTCCCTCCCTCTCCAAATGCCAATACTTGTGAAATAATTACGTCAAACACTCCAGGCATGCCTGAAATATCTACTCGATAAGCATTACAAGACCACAAAACATGGGTAGTAGGAATATTTTAGCATGGGGCGTACAGTTACACGTTACATCGTACTTTAATATGGACCAACGATCACGATGAGGTTATGGATGCTGTTGGAAAAGGTCATGGCCCATAGTAAGATAAGATCAAGTATCAGAGCATTCGATACATGTTCACGAAATCAACTCTCAAGGACGACGTCTATTCATTCAAGTTTTATAAAAAAAATCGATTTTTTACAACGGCTCTAAGATTTCAGGAATAACTAATTAGATCACTGGCTCTATCGTACCCGTAGGTTCATGGCCGCTCAGACATAAACTGTCCATACAACCATATATTGAGCTTTTTTTTTTAATTTGCATATATTTCCTAAAATAGTCCCCGCCCGGAGGATCTAATGGGGTCTATTTTACCTCCGTAAAATTTTACCCCGGTGGAACCCATGTCTGCGTTTCTTGACGGTTGTATTTTTTAACGTGAAAGATCGTCAAGTCTTTCGAACAAGATACTTTTTCGTCTGGCTTATCGCCTTGGACCTGTCCAACATGGGTAATCTTTCGGCAGCAATGCTACCGCCGGCAAAGCTCTTGGGGTCATTTAAGCACGCAAGCCATTTCAACACAAGGTAAAGAGACCATGGACGGAGATTTCGGGAATGTATACAATTATATTAATAAAAATAACCCTAGAGCAAATTTTAGCGACATCGACAGTCATTCACTGACATTTTTTAAAAGTAATTAAAAAGATTGTAATGTAAAATTTTAATTATTATTTAACTCATGCACCAAATGGGATTCAATGTTCAATTACATTTCAATGATTTTTATATTTACACCCAATCACAGTCGTGTTTCGCCTAAAATTTACCAACTAAAGTTTATCATAATAAAGAAAGCACCTCCTTTTTAACATTCTGAATAGGTCATAGCATTATTTTGCAGTGACTGGCCCTCTAACAAATACGGCTACCAGATTGTATATATAGTGCATGAATGTCAGCAGAAAGCGCATGCGATAGGTAATATAAAAACATTTGTAACAATTGATTATACGACAAAAAAAAACACTGTTTGCACTTACTTAAACGAATTATTTTCCAGGAAATCACGTTGCAGAAAAATATAACTGACATATTTACATCATAGGACATCAGAAATTATTAATAACCTATAACGTTGGTTACAAATTTCTCCACTAGGTTGCATCCTTACAATATTGCGATCCTTTGGCAATAAATAATATTATGATCTGGTTGAAATGATGAACAAAGGAAGGAAATGAAGAGTATCAATCGTTTCTCATTTGTTTTCAAACATCGCCGTTTACATTAATATATATATATATATTTTAAAATAACTATATTTAAATAATGATTTGTGAGTAAACAGCTTAATTTTATTCGTTAAATAGTCCTAACAAATGCCACTCTTGATTTCCAAATTCTCTAGATAGATTCACTCCTCACCTCGTGAGTCGTGAATTTATCGATAATTTGGAAATCACTGGTGGCATTACTTACGATAATTAATTTGCCATGACTACAGTTTAACTATGAGTTAAAGGAAGTGCCTTTCGGAATGACACACTATAAAATAGTTACTGGATTTTTTTTGCTAATATGAAAATTATATTATGTCCACATATAGAAATACATTATACATTATATAATGGAAATGGACAAATGGAGGAAATTTTGAAGAAGTGGCTGAATTCAAATACATACTTAGGTACAATACTTACAAATATACTCGATTCTGGAAATGCATGCTATTACCGGTATATGCATTACAGGGACTCTTGTCTCTACTCCTATCAAAAACGTTAGATTGAAAGTATATATAATATTGTTAATCTCCCAGTTATATTGATGCGAATCGTGGACTCGCCTTAAGGGAAGAGAAAAGATTGCGAGTATTTGAGAATAAAGTACTTAGGAATAATTTTGGACCAAAGAGAGATGAACAGACAGATGAATGGAGAAGACTACATAACAGTGAGCTGCATGATCTTTATAGGAAAGCAGATATAATAAAAACAGTTAATAGTCATGGACTGTGATGGACAGGAATTTTGTTACGAATGGTGAATGAAAGAAGGGCATGGAAGCTTCTTGCAGGAAAACCAAAAGAAAACGCTCAGTTGGTGATCAATATGGCCCGGATTTTATGTAATATCAAATTAAGAAATATCTACATAAATACATAACCAAATATTGTGAAATAAGTAAATAAATATATAATAAAGCAATTATATGTATAATCCAAAATGTTATTTATCTGCTATAAAAAAGAAGTCCACATAGTCAAATCTCTATGTTAAATTTTTAATCAATTCACTTCTGCTACAAAGTACAGTATTGAAGTACAAGTGTCAACCATTCAAGCCACATTGGATCCGTGTCCACAATTAACTATAATATTATTTTCCAAATGTTCTGTTGTCATGCATAGTCTTCTGTCTGACAATATGTATTTTAAATTGAAAAGATCGCTCAACTTCGCAGGAAGTCAACAGTGCATATGTATAGAGATGGATTGTGCTAGGAATAATATTCTCAGGGGGTTCTATATTTTCACCATTAAATAAGCGAGAAAGAGTAACAAGAGTTGGGTATCCAGGGTTCTTGTTTAGCACAGACTGTTGTTTAGTGGAAACTACACCACCCACTTCGCACCTTCCATTATTTCCGCAGCTTCTTGGAGAGGCATGCCTGAAGTTTCCAGTTTCTTGATACTGTTGGGAAGTCAGCTGAAGTTACTTGCGATGTATGAAACTGAACTGAGCACTTTAGAACTGTTGAATGCTAACAAGGATTCACTCACGCATACTTCAGATCAGAAGAAAAGTTCTCAATTAACTGACTTCACAGCTTCGAAGTGCTTATTGTAGAAAATTACAACTTCGATCCATGTTGCCCACCTTGTTATCTCTGGCTCTGGAGGCAGAGGTACATCAGGTAGCTGCTCCTTGTAGCGTTGTACACGATAAGGACATTTTAAGAAAACCTTCTTCGTTACTGATATCAATGTATTTTCTTCTGGGAATTCATGTCTATCTCTGCCACTCGTTGCAATGTATGAGCCGTACATGTAACAAGCACTAAGTTCGGATAAAATACAGTAAGTGATTTCCCTGCTTTTAACATGTATGGAGCTACATCTGTGTACATCAGTAGGACCCTCTCTTCTTTTACACCATCTAGCCGTAGTACCTTAAGCCCATCATTAATGAATCTAGCAATTGTTGAACTATTTCTTACCTCCAAATGTTTACAATAAATTAAGTAGGGTTTTGATGCAGCTTCAGAGTTCATCTTGTCCACAATTAGATAAGCGATGAAACGGCTTACAGCATCCGTCGCCTCGTCAGCAGAAATCCATATAGGTGAGTTGCCTATGTCAATCCTGATTTTTTTCTAATATGTCAACATAACAAGAATCCAAGTAATTCTTCCTGAGAGTGGACTCGTCGGGAATGTTGCAGTTGTAGTATTTTTGTAAGAAATGTTTAAATTCAGGTACCTGAAGTTTGTTCCAGGGTATGTTCCCTGCAACCAACGCCATACACAGTTCTTTGTAAAATCCACTATTAGATGATGTAGGCTGTCCCTGCAACTGTGTAAGTAGCACCTGTTTCTTTCAAGAAACTCATTGTTTATTTTTAATATGCAGATTTCTTCGTAAATGTTGTTCAATTTGAGATTTTATCATATACCCAATACGTTTATCACAAGTTTGGCAGAGGACTGTTTTACCATCATTGATTAAAGCACTGTCAATAGAAATCCACGTTTTTAGCTCTGAAGACAACGAAGACGCAACCGGTGCCATGGTCAAATCAATGCAACTGACTGTTAAAAATTCTGAAATGTTTGAGAACAAGGAAGAAAAAATGTTTAAAACAAGTCATTGTTGTCCGCATGGAACTCGTACAATTTTAGTTTTAAATGCAACGGAAATGTACAGCATTGACGACAATGTATGAGAAGCACAATAATAAAAATTACAATTGTTTTTCCTTTCTTGCTAAGTAACGAAAATTAATTGGATTGACGAAAATTTATAATTCCGCAAAAAGTATTTAAATTTGTAAAATTATGTACTATGGTGTGAAATATGTAATATAGCTCGACATATGTAAAACTATGTAATTTAAAACTTTGGAATAAGGGTCTTTTCGGTTTAATTCTCGACATTTTAGCTTTTTTAATAACTACATACACAGCAACAGAATATGCAATTACATAAAATCTGGGCTCTACTGATCAATGAGGTGGGTGAATAACATTAACCATGATTTGAGGGAAGTAGAGTCACCATGAAGGAAGAAATTTTGTTCATGGAATTTCGGTCAGAATGGGATCGGTGCCCACCCAGCATCTTGAGGCATTTGGGTAGCTACAATAGGTAGCGACTCTAGGTTGAGAAAACCAGCTACAACGTCTGGGGGACCCGACATGCTGACTACATGTCACCCCTATGCTGGCTAGGTGATCGTCTACCTCTATGATTGACACATGTGGGTGTGAGGCGAGCAGCCAGCTGGTAGGCCAAGGGCCTTCTAGGCCTGTCGCGCTTGGAAAAAACTATATTATACAGAAGATGATCGGAAAACAGCTCAGGATAGGGATGTATGGAGAACGTATGTCCGCGCGCCATGAACCTGCGGGATCGATAGTGCCAGTGAGTTGGTTAATTTATATGAAAACGATTACAGAGACGTGAAATAATAATTTACGTAATCTAAGGTAAAATTGCACGCTCTTTCAATGTATGAATAAATATTCCATCATGTCGCATTTCATTTTACGGAATAGTGGCAATGAACTGAACTCAACAAAGGAAGATCAATTTTCTCCCGTTAACGACGAAGTTAGTGGAAAACGTCACATCTATGGCGTATAAATAGAAACATCAAATATTTATAATTTGTGGGTCTTCGATAGCGTCACGGAAATAACGAAGTTCGTTGACATTTCCAAAACATTTGCAATGCTATAGTCCATTTATTTTTATTATACCAAGGTCATATTGCAGATTAAATCCGCTGTCACTCATGTCTTAAAACTCAGCGCAAAGCTGCATGATGCAACACGAGAGCTACCTCAACCCACGCAAATGCGAATATAGATTTGACCAATGTGGCAGCTAAGCAGTGACCTTGATCTGACCAATGAAAATAAGTGGACTATAGCAGACACTATAGACCTATTCTGACAACACTACGTTCACCAATACTGTTTATATACTATGATAAGTATAACCATTAGATTATAACTTCCACCGCTGTGGTCTCAAGGTAACGTGCTGCCTTGTCATGCAGCGGGTCCGGATTTGATTCCCGGTCGGGACAGGCTCCTGCGTGAGGTTTTCTCGGGGTTTTTCCTCACCTGTAAGCCAAATGTCAGGAAGCTTAGGGCCCAAAGGTCCCCGAAAATCATCCGGCTATCATCATCATCCTTATCATCATCATCATCATCATCCATCACCGGTGTGGAAAGCAACGGGAAACTACCACACCTATAATTCCTTAGTAAAGCTGCAAATCATAGCATAAAAATGCTATGATTGCAGTGAAAGACCAGCCCTCGGGCAGAATTACTATGAATAGAAAGGTTTTATCAATCAGTGATGCTTTAGTTAATAGTTACTAGGCAACAAAGCCTATACTTTGTTATTTAAAAAAAACACGCTATCAAAACATAAAATGAAGGTTCAACATAACGTAAAATACACTTTAATTATGATTTCGTACAACTACACAAATAAACTTTCCTTGGCTTTTCTGGAAGTATATTAATGGTTGCATCTTGAACTACTTATAAAAAAATTCCTGATGAACTGTGAAAATCGCCTTCTCCTTCTCCGCTAATTTTAAATTTAAATTCACATATGAAACTAGTGCTCAAGATTGCAGAATGTAACTATAATGTTTGTCGATTGATTTTTTTAAGCCCACGTTGCTCTTTCTCCAAGCATATCGTTTCCGCAATAAATACATTTCATTAACTATACTAAATATACAACATTCACTAAAATACTCTGAACGTAGATAAAATATTGTAGACAACACGTCAGAAAATTAGGTTTAGTAACCAGCCGTCTAAATAAATATGAGTGAAATGCATACATGACTTGTGGATAGGAAATTAGAAGTAAAATTTCGCTTAGTTATCAACAAGATTAACAGTATAGATTTTTTCAAGTTTTTTTTTATCAGTACTGAGGTGTAGGTTTAAGTGAACTTCCAACAAAACTCTTGTAAACTTTTGTTTGACAAAGTCATTGTTTAGTTTATAAACTAAACTATTTTAATTAATTACATAATGGTTTGTATTTGCTCAGATATGTATTTATATTTCGGTGGCTGCATTGGTTTGGCAATTATTGTGTAATTGTCTGTATTGCTGTTATGTAGCAGTTTGACTATTGAGTCATGATGCTCTCCCAATGGCCATCGAACATGACTTGTTTCGTTTTTCGAGTGCAACTGCCATCATTAGAGATGGATGTGTTTTTACACGCTTTATATTAGCTTGACCTGTATCTATCTATATGACGGAATCTTTCAACGCGATTTTCACCCACTTAAAATCATTGGATCGACTTGAAACTTTGTATACTTGTAAAAGACCCGTGACAATACAATCATTTCATATTTGTTTCTAAAATCCTGGCCAGAATCATCAGAAAATAAAAAAAGTGTCTTTGTATCTATGTATCGGAATCTTTGAACACGATTTTCATTCACTTAGAAACACTGGATCGACTCAAAACTCTGTATACTTGTAAAGGACCCGTGACAATACAAAAATTTCATATTTGGTTCTAAAATCCTGGCCAGAATCATCAGAAAATAAATAAAAGTGTCTTTGTATCTATGTAACGGAATCTTTGAACACGATTTTCACTCACTTAGAAACACTGGATCGACTCGAATCTCTGTATACTTGTAAAGGACCCGTGACAATACAATAATTTCATATTTTGTTTTTAAATCCTGGCCAGAATCATCAGAAATCAAAAAAATGAAATGTGGTATAATAGGTTACGGACTTGTCGAGTTTTTAGTCAATCGTTGTAAGAGCTCAGTTGGTAGAGCAGTGAACTAGTGGTATATAATTTCAGTAATCCATAGGTCGCTGGTTCAAATCCAGCTGGGAGGATTTTTTAGAAGAGTATTACTTTTAGCTCATACTACAATAGTATCGAATTGAAAGATTTTTACATTTTTATCTTATTCTGTAAAAATTAAAACTAAAAACTAAAAAATAAATAGCAGTTTTAAACAACTAAAACACGCTTTATTAGAAAACCGAACTAAAAAATGAAAAATAATTTTAATTTCCAACACGCTTGGGATAAAATTAAAGTGATCAACAAAAAAATCATCTCCAACACATATAGAATAAAACTAGAGTTATCAACAAAAAGAAAGTACTTTTTACTAATATATGTTTATTATCAAATATATTAATTGATACAGAGCACACTCCACGCTTTTGATGGTAAAATGATTTTCTTTTTGTTGATAACTCTAGTTTTATTCTATATGTGCTGATGTTTTTTTTTTTTTTTGTTGCCACTTTCATTTTATCGGGGGGGGCCAGCAAGTGTTGGAAATTAAAATTATTTTTCATTTTTTAGTTCGGTTTTCTAATAAATCGTGTTGTTTTAGTTTTTTAAAACTATTACTTACTTACTCACTGGCACTATCGAACCCGTAGGTTCATGACCGCACGGACATAAGCTCTCCATACATCCCTATCCTGAGCTAATGCTTTCCAATCATTCCCTGTATAATCTACTTCCCTCAAATCATAGTTAATGTTATTCTCCCACCTCATTCTTGGTCTACCAACTGGGCGTTTTCCCTCTGGCTTTCCTACAAGAAGCTTCCATGCAAGTCTTTCATTCCCCATACGTGCAACATGTCCTGCCCATCGCAGTCTACGAGACTTAACTGTTCTTATTATATCTGGCTTTCTATAAAGACCATGTAGTTCATTATTATGTAGTCTTCTCCATTCACTTGTCTGTTCATCTTTCTTTGGTCCAAAAAATTTTCCTAAGTACTTTATTCTCGAATACTCGTAATCTCCTTTCCTCCCGTAAAGTAAGAGTCCATGTTTCGCACACACATAATATAACTGGTAGAATAATAGTTTTATATATTTTCTGTTTGGCGTTTTTTGAAAGGAGTTGGGACATCAAGAGTCTCTGCAATGCATAATAGCACGCATTTCCAGAATTGAGCCTATGTATAATTTCTTTGTGCGTCTCATTCCTATTTGTGATTATTGTTCCTAGGTATTTGAATTCAGCCACTTCCTCAAAATTTCCCTCATTTGTCATTCATTAGCTGCCCATTTCCATTATATAATGAATTTCTACGTGTGACCATATATTTAGTTTTATTGATATTTACTTCCAGTCCTAATTTCTTAGTGTTACTCAATAGTGTGTGCGTATTGTCCTTTAGTGTCTCCTCGCTATTGGCCAACAATACTACATCATCAGCATAAACTAACAGCTTATTAATACCATTGAGTTGTAAGCCTTCCTCATTCTCTAAAGATTTAATGACTATTATTTATTATAATTCCGTCGTGAAGGAGCTTATTACGTATGTAAACGCGTAGTTCACGTTTGAATAAATATTGTTCTCCTATGTTTGTACAACCTTACCTCGAATCTGCGACCACTCGACTTTTTAATATATACAGTCAGCTTTTAGGCATAATTAATTGTGCCGAATACCGTCTTGGCCTGGACAGTCTTCTTAGGCACAATCTTAACTACTTCTCCAAAACTTAAAATATTGACGGTATAATTTCTAGGGTTTCAGAAGGTACCAGGAGGTACTCCTGTACCAGGAATTTGTTCAGGGCGTTTTGCTACTGGCAAGGGAACTGTCACCCATTGAATGCCGAAACCAACTTTCAAATGTCTTTCAGAGAAGCGTTGTAATGTACAAAGGCCATTACTAATTTTATTTCTAAACTATTTTTTATGCACTAATTTCATTTCTAAACTATTTTTATGCAATCCAAATAATACATAAAATTTCATCGGTCCACAAAAATGTCTGCCGTTTTTAACTGCTTGGCACTGTAATCCTGCGCCAAATCTCTCATTTAAACTAGAGGGAAGTAATACTTCTATTGGAAGACTGGATAATCCTCACTACCAGCCGTCCGCGCCGCGATCCGCCTCACTTCACTCCGCTCAGGGATGTACATCTGCTCCGTACACTGGATTGCCGTTGCTGGATTCTGGCTTCGATTTCTGTGCCTTGGAGTTAATATTTTTTTTGGACATGACCTTGGTACATCACAAGCTTCTCTAGTAGAAATTTCAAGGTAGTTTTCGGCATGCAATGGTTGACAGTTCCCTTGTGAGTAATGAGTATAATAACAATGACAAATGCGTCGTTGGACACTTAAAGAGTACACTCTGCAAGCAGCGAAGCGCCCAAAACGTTTTTGAAAATCACCAGTTTAAGGTTCAACACGACATAGAGACAAACATTTTGAACATCCCTGCTCAAGTGTAACATGTCTAATCAACATAGAGCTCGAGTTATTGTTCCTTGAATAAAAGCTATTATTTTTATAATACTTGGCATTTTATTAAAATGCACAAAGACCCTTTTGAAATATTCTGCTCTGATGTCTACCACCATGTTGATTTATATTATGTATACTTGGCAACTGTTAAAACTTGACTGCCAACAGCATTACATTGCTAATATGGTATTGGTTGAAGGCATTGGCCTTCTAAATCCGTATGACATAGAATATAAGTAATTCTAACTATATTTACAGTTTTAATATTCATTTTTTTATGTTCACACCATTGAGGTTACAATTATTTTAATTATAAAACTTTTGTATATCGTTTTACACTGTCACCCTCAACTACAATAATTGATGTCACAATCTTCGTTATATCATTAAATTTCTAAGCTTTTCGAAGTCTTGGCTTCATCATCAGGACTCTTACAAATAAATTCAATATCAAGAAGAGCCCTGATGATGAAGCCAAGACTTCGAAAAGGTTAGAAATTTAATGATTTAACGAAGATTGTGACAGAGGACGACGGTGTAAAAAGGTACAAAAAGTTTTTTTAATTAAAATATTTAGTTTTTGTTATTTCTGGATTTATACTTAATTACGTATTAATACGTACAAACTTCATGGGATAGTGGTCAGCGTTTATGACTACAGTTCATGAGGTCCCGGGTTCGATTCCCCGTCAAACCATAGGAATTTTCCCCCTAAAGGGAATAATTCCTTAAAGTTGCCAATAGTCTGGAATTTAGGTAAAGGACTCTCCTGGCGCTTCATTATCATCTATCACCCGTCATATCATCGGGGTAACGTAACTCCGCCTTCCAGGTGCCCCAACCTAAGAACTGGATTACAATTCCGCCAATGCCAGAGGAGGAAGTCAGAAATGTGATAAAAGATAACCTGGTGGAATTAGACAAAAAGCTTGTTTATTTCTGTGATAATAGTCCACCGCTGTGGTCTCGAGGTAGCGTGCTGCCTTGTCACGCAGCGGGCCCGGGTCCGATACCCGGTCGGGACAGTTTTTCTGGGTGAGGTTTTTATCGGGGTTTTTCCTCACCTGTAAGACAAATGTCAGGTAAACTTTAAGGTCCAAACGGTCCCTGAAATCATATGGCCATCGCAATCATCATCATTCATATTCATCTTAGATTAAGCTTAGGATTAGGGGCTCTCCTGGCGCACCACTATCATCATTATAATCACCCATCATATAATCGGGGCTACGTAACCCCGCCTTTCAGGCGCCCCAACCTCAGAAGTGGGTTACAAGTACGTCATGCCAGGAGAGAACACCAGGAATGTCGAAAGACAACCTGGGGCATTTGCAAAAAAAAATCTGTGATAAAATAGAGTAGTTTGGTATATCAAATCAACAGTAGTATTGTGTACTAAAACTATTACTCGCCCAAGTTAAGTCTACACGGCTAAAGGGGAAGTGTGGTAACTCTAGTATCGCTATACTATTTTTCAACAGAGGGGAGAGTCACTACATACATGTGAAAAATCATTATGTGGTTGTGAAATTAGTAATTTATTTGTCAACTGCTTAAGGTTTTTTGCACAATTTAAAACAACACAAGGATTACGATCTACTAATGTGTGGACAGTGTTTGTCATTTCTCTATTACCAGCCTCAACAGCGAAGGGGAATTGTTAACATAATATAATGAAGAAGAATTCAAACGAGGCACGGTTCATTCCCCAGTAGTAGCACGGTTGTCAGATTATTCATTTGGCCAACGACTTCTGTAGGTTTTGGATAATTTTTAAAGCACAGTATTTGCCAGCGCTCCACTCCCAGTCAAATAACACTATGTAGCAACATGCCAACAGAAGAAAATAATCATAATCTAGCATATTTTCCGCGTGCAGATTTAACTTTGACGAGTAATAATAGATGTTCTATAAAGTTGTTAAATTATTTTATCCATCATGCAAGCATCGCCAATTTTCATCCAATTTATTTCTTCTTCTCTTCTTCTACGTCTTTGGACTTGGTCAAAAACCTGTTTCCAAATCAAAAGACAGTATCTCTTCATCTAATCATGGGGCGCCCAATATTTCTTTTTCTTTCGAGAGAGTCTATTGGGTGCCATTCTTTCCATATGTTGGAGCCAGTTAGGTCTTCAATTTTGAATTTTATCTATAACACTGTACATATATAATTCGGTTCTTATTTCTTCATCATATATCTTATCTATCAATGTATAGCCTGCTCCTGAATGTAAGAATTTCATTTCAACTACTTCTATTTTCATATTATGTTAGTTATTAAGTATCCAATTTTCACAAGCATGTGTTAATATAAAGGCTACCCGCTCTTAAAGTGATCCTCATCCGGATCATACCGGAGGGAAAGCGCCCAGTTACAGAATAAGGAGGAGTAGGGAGAATAGTAATAACCACGATTTGAGGGAAGTGGGATGATTGCAAAACATTGGTTCAGGATAGGAATGTGTGGAGATATATCCGCGCACCCGCCAGTGAGTTAGTTAGGCTCGTATTTTAATTATTTGTAAGTTCGTAAACCTAAATTACACGTATATTATACAGGAGCATGAACCTATGATTTCGATAGTGCTTGTATTTTAATTACTTTGTAAGTTAGTATATCTAAGTTACGCGTGGAATATCCGTTATGTTTAGACATTATTATAGCTTGTTTGCTCCTTTCACAAATCTACACTAAACGAAATATAAAAAAAAATATGGAAATATCATCAGGAAAATAAAAAAACAATGGCTTCAAGGGGCGCTCAACCAGTTCGGACAAAGATAATTTTAGAACATAAACCAATATAACAAGTGACAAAATATAACTTCCTAGGTTGCAAAATATCATACACGGAAACAGATATAAATAACAAACTAAATAAGTTTAATCATATGACAAGAACACTAAAAAAACTTCGAAAAATAAAGCCAGAAAAGACTCTATAATGAAATTATACAAGACAACGGCAGTTCCTATTATTACTTACGGATCCGAAACATGGACAGTGACAACACAACAATCTGCCAGAATCCAAGGTGCTGAAACGAAATTCCTCAGACCAATAGCAGGATATCAAAGAACAGACAAAAAACACAACACAGAAATTAGACAGCAACTAAAAGTAGAAGAATTAAACACAACAATAGTGAAACACAGAACAAACTGGAGTGAACACTTAGCAAGGATGACTGAGAACAGAATACCAAAAGCAGTTTACAACTATTCACCAAGAGGAAGAAGAAGTTTGGGAAGACCAAAGAAAAGATGGAAAGACCAATTTGGAGCCGAAACAGGCTAGCAAAAACCTAAACCGCGAAAAAGAAGGAGAAGAAGATAAATCTACAAGCATAATTTTATTTGCAAGGTAAATCGCAAGATGTGATTTTGGAATCGTATTCATTAGTGATAGTTTATTTTTCAGGTACACAAATTATATGAAATCCATTAGCTAAGCATTAAGGTAAAATTAGCATAGACATGTTTAAAAGGTATTTAAAAAGAATTTCCCAGTAAAAATAGTAGACTGTTCCTTATTCATTTAGGACAGTTGCTAAGAAAAACTTCGGAGACTTGAAAGTGGAAAAAAAGCTTATATACTAAATCACGAACACACAATGTGTTAACTTTCGGACAGTTTACACGGTAATTAGTGTTATGTAGGTCTCACTCTCCAGGGACCTGTTTACATCAAGCAAACATACATCTCCCCTCCCTTACACGCAAATGCGTTCGAAATTCTATGTCTGATACTTTAAACTAGTTAATACCCAGCGTGCGCTGCTACGCCTAAATACATTTAAAATATTCAGTTGAATAAGTAGAAAGAAAAAAAAAACTATATCGTGATTATTTTTAGATACCCCGTGCTAGTTACCCGGCGTTGCCCAGGAATCTATTTATCCTGATCTCCTTGGCACCAATGAGCTGAAAGTCAAAAATGGTTACAGTGAGTCGTCCGTAAAAGATAGACATATGCTATCATGGACTCTTTGTGGATTTTTTTTTAGATATTCGATTCTGTGTACATTAATTTGATGTACAGTAATAACTCCATATTCGCGGGTTAAAAATTGCGACACAGTTCCTGTATTTGCGGCTAAAAATTTATTTTCGCGGATCCAGTCGGTTTATTAGAAGGATTAGTGTCCTTTATTAACGCATCGGCAACTATTTTTTTCTGCAGGCACGTGCCAAGGTGACTTTTACAAAGAGCGATTCAAACCAAATGGATAAATAAATATCAAAGAAAAACAAACCTTATTGCCATTAACCTAAAGTTCGTTGTTAAAAGCCACCGCCGTCGTATTTCACGTGCCGCTATGTCCGTTATAAATGCCGCCCTCGCCACGATCGATGTTTTTTGTTTAACTTCTCATTCGTTGCAATAATTTTGATTGGATAACACGTGTCTCTTCTGCTTTGTTGCCAATTTATAATGTCAAGTAAACGGAAAGAAAATTAGTTCCGAAGCTGAAAAAAAGTAATGTTGCCGCTTAAAGTAAAAACAGACATGCTTAACTGTTCATGCGTTGGCGAGTCATTTGCGTCTATGTCACGATGTTTCAAAGTTAATGAATCAACTGTATGATTCATCAAGAGATCCGAGGATAAAATAAGGAATTCTATCGCTGAATTCACAGTTAAATATCAACCTGAATTGAAATACCTTTTAAAAACTGCAAAACAGAAAAAAAAAAGTTCTTTAAGCCCTTGCCTAAGACTGACAGTAATGATTAATAGAAATTGTTCAAAATATATCATTATTTGATTTAATTTTGATTATTTTTATTTTATTTGGAACCTTGGAACGTATCCCCTATATACCCATACTAATTACCATTCCATATTCGCGGTTTTTGTATTCGCGCAACATATCCCCCGCGAATAAGGAGCTTTTACTGTATTTGTTACTGTTTAGGCAGCGTAAGCCATTTAAGCGTCAAAAAAGCTACTTATTTTTTTTAAACTCCGGCCCTATAAGCGCATACGGTAATATGTTACATATGTTAATTGTGCCAGAAAAATTATCTAAATTATGGTGAAATTCTCTTTCAAATCGGGCGCGCAAATTTTGAGTATGACTTAAAGAAAAGTATTGCTTTTTCTACTTTCAGTCAGCTGGGTTTAATAATAAGAATTTTATCTTTAGGGTTTGCTGGGCTGGCTTTTTTCCATTTATTAACCCATGCTTTATAGTAGTTTTCGAGTCCATAAAGGACAGACAGACAGACAGACTCACATTCATTTTTATTTATAAAGATGTTGATTTAGTATGGCAGAGCTAACACTATTTTGTTTTGTATTACTCACATTCATTTTTATTTATAAAGATGTTGATTTAGTATTGATTTAGTATGGCAGAGCTAACACTATTTTGTTTTGTATTACTCACATTCATTTTTATTTTAAAGATGTTGATTTAGTATTGATTTAGTATGGCAGAGCTAACACTATTTTGTTTTGTATTACTCACATTCATTTTTATTTATAAAGATGTTGATTTAGTATTGATTTAGTATGGCAGAGCTAACACTATTTTGTTTTGTATTACTCACATTCATTTTTATTTATAAAGATGTTGATTTAGTATTGATTTAGTATGGCAGAGCTAACACTATTTTGTTTTGTATTACTCACATTCATTTTTATTTATAAAGATGTTGATTTAGTATTGATTTAGTATGGCAGAGCTAACACTATTTTGTTTTGTATTACTCACATTCATTTTTATTTATAAAGATGTTGATTTAGTATTGATTTAGTATGGCAGAGCTAACACTATTTTGTTTTGTATTACTCACATTCATTTTTATTTATAAAGATGTTGATTTAGTATTGATTTAGTATGGCAGAGCTAACACTATTTTGTTTTGTATTACTCACATTCATTTTTATTTATAAAGATGTTGATTTAGTATTGATTTAGTATGGCAGAGCTAACACTATTTTGTTTTGTATTACTCACATTCATTTTTATTTATAAAGATGTTGATTTAGTATTGATTTAGTATGGCAGAGCTAACACTATTTTGTTTTGTATTACTCACATTCATTTTTATTTATAAAGATGTTGATTTAGTATTGATTTAGTATGGCAGAGCTAACACTATTTTGTTTTGTATTACTCACATTCATTTTTATTTATAAAGATGTTGATTTAGTATTGATTTAGTATGGCAGAGCTAACACTATTTTGTTTTGTATTACTCACATTCATTTTTATTTATAAAGATGTTGATTTAGTATTGATTTAGTATGGCAGAGCTAACACTATTTTGTTTTGTATTACTCACATTCATTTTTATTTATAAAGATGTTGATTTAGTATTGATTTAGTATGGCAGAGCTAACACTATTTTGTTTTGTATTACTCACATTCATTTTTATTTATAAAGATGTTGATTTAGTATTGATTTAGTATGGCAGAGCTAACACTATTTTGTTTTGTATTACTCACATTCATTTTTATTTATAAAGATGTTGATTTAGTATTGATTTAGTATGGCAGAGCTAACACTATTTTGTTTTGTATTACTCACATTCATTTTTATTTATAAAGATGTTGATTTAGTATTGATTTAGTATGGCAGAGCTAACACTATTTTGTTTTGTATTACTCACATTCATTTTTATTTATAAAGATGTTGATTTAGTATTGATTTAGTATGGCAGAGCTAACACTATTTTGTTTTGTATTACTCACATTCATTTTATTTATAAGATGTTGATTTAGTATTGATTTAGTATGGCAGAGCTAACACTATTTTGTTTTGTATTACTCACATTCATTTTTATTTATAAAGATGTTGATTTAGTATTGATTTAGTATGGCAGAGCTAACACTATTTTGTTTTGTATTACTCACATTCATTTTTATTTATAAAGATGTTGATTTAGTATTGATTTAGTATGGCAGAGCTAACACTATTTTGTTTTGTATTACTCACATTCATTTTTATTTATAAAGATGTTGATTTAGTATTGATTTAGTATGGCAGAGCTAACACTATTTTGTTTTGTATTACTCACATTCATTTTTATTTATAAAGATGTTGATTTAGTATTGATTTAGTATGGCAGAGCTAACACTATTTTGTTTTGTATTACTCACATTCATTTTTATTTATAAAGATGTTGATTTAGTATTGATTTAGTATGGCAGAGCTAACACTATTTTGTTTTGTATTACTCACATTCATTTTTATTTTATAAAGATGTTGATTTAGTATTGATTTAGTATGGCAGAGCTAACACTATTTTGTTTTGTATTACTCACATTCATTTTTATTTATAAAGATGTTGATTTAGTATTGATTTAGTATGGCAGAGCTAACACTATTTTGTTTTGTATTACTCACATTCATTTTTATTTATAAAGATGTTGATTTAGTATTGATTTAGTATGGCAGAGCTAACACTATTTTGTTTGTATTACTCACATTCATTTTTATTTATAAAGATGTTGATTTAGTATTGATTTAGTATGGCAGAGCTAACACTATTTTGTTTTGTATTACTCACATTCATTTTTATTTATAAAGATGTTGATTTAGTATTGATTTAGTATGGCAGAGCTAACACTATTTTGTTTTGTATTACTCACATTCATTTTTATTTATAAGATGTTGATTTAGTATTGATTTAGTATGGCAGAGCTAACACTATTTTGTTTTGTATTACTCACATTCATTTTTATTTATAAAGATGTTGATTAGTATTGATTTAGTATGGCAGAGCTAACACTATTTTGTTTTGTATTACTCACATTCATTTTTATTTATAAAGATGTTGATTTAGTATTGATTTAGTATGGCAGAGCTAACACTATTTTGTTTTGTATTACTCACATTCATTTTTATTTATAAAGATGTTGATTTAGTATTGATTTAGTATGGCAGAGCTAACACTATTTTGTTTTGTATTACTCACATTCATTTTTATTTATAAAGATGTTGATTTAGTATTGATTTAGTATGGCAGAGCTAACACTATTTTGTTTTGTATTACTCACATTCATTTTTATTTATAAAGATGTTGATTTAGTATTGATTTAGTATGGCAGAGCTAACACTATTTTGTTTTGTATTACTCACATTCATTTTTATTTATAAAGATGTTGATTTAGTATTGATTTAGTATGGCAGAGCTAACACTATTTTGTTTTGTATTACTCACATTCATTTTTATTTATAAAGATGTTGATTTAGTATTGATTTAGTATGGCAGAGCTAACACTATTTTGTTTTGTATTACTCACATTCATTTTTATTTATAAAGATGTTGATTTAGTATTGATTTAGTATGGCAGAGCTAACACTATTTTGTTTTGTATTACTCACATTCATTTTTATTTATAAAGATGTTGATTTAGTATGGCAGAGCTAACACTATTTTGTTTTGTATTACTCACATTCATTTTTATTTATAAAGATGTTGCTTTAGTATTGATTTAGTATGGCAGAGCTAACACTATTTTGTTTTGTATTACTCACATTCATTTTTATTTATAAAGATGTTGATTTAGTATTGATTTAGTATGGCAGAGCTAACACTATTTTGTTTTGTATTACTCACATTCATTTTTATTTATAAAGATGTTGATTTAGTATTGATTTAGTATGGCAGAGCTAACACTATTTTGTTTTGTATTACTCACATTCATTTTTATTTATAAAGATGTTGATTTAGTATTGATTTAGTATGGCAGAGCTAACACTATTTTGTTTTGTATTACTCACATTCATTTTTATTTATAAAGATGTTGATTTAGTATTGATTTAGTATGGCAGAGCTAACACTATTTGTTTTTGTATTACTCACATTCATTTTTATTTATAAAGATGTTGATTTAGTATTGATTTAGTATGGCAGAGCTAACACTATTTTGTTTTGTATTACTCCATTCATTTTTATTTATAAAGATGTTGATTTAGTATTGATTTAGTATGGCAGAGCTAACACTATTTTGTTTTGTATTACTCACATTCATTTTTATTTATAAGATGTTGATTTAGTATTGATTTAGTATGGCAGAGCTAACACTATTTTGTTTTGTATTACTCACATTCATTTTTATTTATAAAGATGTTGATTTAGTATTGATTTAGTATGGCAGAGCTAACACTATTTTGTTTTGTATTACTCACATTCATTTTTATTTATAAAGATGTTGATTTAGTATTGATTTAGTATGGCAGAGCTAACACTATTTTGTTTTGTATTACTCACATTCATTTTTATTTATAAAGATGTTGATTTAGTATTGATTTAGTATGGCAGAGCCAACACTATTTTGTTTTGTATTACTCACATTCATTTTTATTTATAAAGATGTTGATTTAGTATTGATTTAGTATGGCAGAGCTAACACTATTTTGTTTTGTATTACTCACATTCATTTTTATTTATAAAGATGTTGATTTAGTATTGATTTAGTATGGCAGAGCTAACACTATTTTGTTTTGTATTACTCACATTCATTTTTATTTATAAAGATGTTGATTTAGTATTGATTTAGTATGGCAGAGCTAACACTATTTTGTTTTGTATTACTCACATTCATTTTTATTTATAAAGATGTTGATTTAGTTTGATTTAGTATGGCAGAGCTAACACTATTTTGTTTTGTATTACTCACATTCATTTTTATTTATAAAGATGTTGATTTAGTATTGATTTAGTATGGCAAGAGCTAACACTATTTTGTTTTGTATTACTCACATTCATTTTTATTTATAAAGATGTTGATTTAGTATTGATTTAGTATGGCAGAGCTAACACTATTTTGTTTTGTATTACTCACATTCATTTTTATTTATAAAGATGTTGATTTAGTATTGATTTAGTATGGCAGAGCTAACACTATTTTGTTTTGTATTACTCACATTTCATTTTTATTTATAAAGATGTTGATTTAGTATTGATTTAGTATGGCAGAGCTAACACTATTTTGTTTTGTATTACTCACATTCATTTTTATTTATAAAGATGTTGATTTAGTATTGATTTAGTATGGCAGAGCTAACACTATTTTGTTTTGTATTACTCACATTCATTTTTATTTATAAAGATGTTGATTTAGTATTGATTTAGTATGGCAGAGCTAACACTATTTTGTTTTGTATTACTCACATTCATTTTTATTTATAAAGATGTTGATTTAGTATTGATTTAGTATGGCAGAGCTAACACTATTTTGTTTTGTATTACTCACATTCATTTTTATTTATAAAGATGTTGATTTAGTATTGATTTAGTATGGCAGAGCTAACACTATTTTGTTTTGTATTACTCACATTCATTTTTATTTATAAAGATGTTGATTTAGTATTGATTTAGTATGGCAGAGCTAACACTATTTTGTTTTGTATTACTCACATTCATTTTTATTTATAAAGATGTTGATTTAGTATTGATTTAGTATGGCAGAGCTAACACTATTTTGTTTTGTATTACTCACATTCATTTTTATTTATAAAGATGTTGATTTAGTATTGATTTAGTATGGCAGAGCTAACACTATTTTGTTTTGTATTACTCACATTCATTTTTATTTATAAAGATGTTGATTTAGTATTGATTTAGTATGGCAGAGCTAACACTATTTTGTTTTGTATTACTCACATTCATTTTTATTTATAAAGATGTTGATTTAGTATTGATTTAGTATGGCAGAGCTAACACTATTTTGTTTTGTATTACTCACATTCATTTTTATTTATAAAGATGTTGATTTAGTATTGATTTAGTATGGCAGAGCTAACACTATTTTGTTTTGTATTACTCACATTCATTTTTATTTATAAAGATGTTGATTTAGTATTGATTTAGTATGGCAGAGCTAACACTATTTTGTTTTGTATTACTCACATTCATTTTTTATTTATAAAGATGTTGATTTAGTATTGATTTAGTATGGCAGAGCTAACACTATTTTGTTTTGTATTACTCACATTCATTTTTATTTATAAAGATGTTGATTTAGTATGGCAGAGCTAACACTATTTTGTTTTGTATTACTCACATTCATTTTTATTTATAAAGATGTTGATTTAGTATTGATTTAGTATGGCAGAGCTAACACTATTTTGTTTTGTATTACTCACATTCATTTTTATTTATAAAGATGTTGATTTAGTATTGATTTAGTATGGCAGAGCTAACACTATTTTGTTTTGTATTACTCACATTCATTTTTATTTATAAAGATGTTGATTTAGTATTGATTTAGTATGGCAGAGCTAACACTATTTTGTTTTGTATTACTCACATTCATTTTTATTTATAAAGATGTTGATTTAGTATTGATTTAGTATGGCAGAGCTAACACTATTTTGTTTTGTATTACTCACATTCATTTTTATTTATAAAGATGTTGATTTAGTATTGATTTAGTATGGCAGAGCTAACACTATTTTGTTTTGTATTCCATCAAACTAGGACTAAATATTATACTAAAATACAATAATTAATAGTACATTTTTTCGACTTCTTTTTTACTAACTTAGTTTAACTGCACACCTTATAGGTACTTCTTACATGCCACAAACAACCCGGGCCTTATAGTGGCACCACCTGTTAGGAGAGGAATTTTCAACAATGGATCACACACATACCTTTTTGATCACACAAGAACATGGAGCGCCTCCCCGAATGAGTGATCAGCTCAATGCCGAGACACAACATTAATACGAAACACAAATCATACACATATTCACACTAAACATGGCGGATGTTAAAATGATGCTTATGACAGCCAGATCATTTTCGGGCCCTATTGGACCTAATATTTTCCTGACATTTCTCTAATAGGCGAGAGAAAAACCGGAAAATAAAAACGCCCAGAAACTTCTCCCCAACCGGGGTTAAATCCGAGGCCGCTGCGTACGAAGCAGCGACGCTACCTCGAGACCACAGCACTGGACTAAATTTAATAATATTAGGATACATAAGGAGATAAAAGTGGTTGACTTTATATAAGTAAAGTACAATTATGAAATAAGTATAAGAGAAATTTTTCTTCCTCACTGTTGTGGTCTCGGGATAACGTCGTTGACTCGTAAGTTGTGTGTCCGAGTTCGATGCCGGAAGAGTCTAGTTTTCTGGGCGAAGTTTATACGGGTTTTTTTCCTCACCTGAAAGACAAATATCGGGAAACTTTAAGGCCCAAAAGTCTCCCGAACATCATCTCATCATCAAAATAATAAATATCATATTCCCCTTTTTAGTATGAATGAAAGAGTGAATGGTGTGTCTTGTCTTAAATGTTTGCGTTGTCTTGGAGGTAGGCCTATCATTGAGCTCACTAGGGATGACCTCCATATTCTTGTGTGGTCAAAGAAACGCATGAAACAGATTTAGGAATTCTCTTCCGACAGGCCATGCCCATATAAGACCGGGTAGCATGCGACATGTATTATTTATTAACTAACCAACTCACTCACTGGCACTATCGAACCCGTAGATTCATGGCCGCGCGGACATAAGCTCTCCATACATCCCTATCCTGAGCTAATGTTTTCCAATCATTCCCTGTATAATCTACTTCCCTCAAATCATGGTTAATGTTATTCTCCCATCTCATTTGTCTACCAACTGGGCGTTTTCTCTCTGGTTTTCCTACATAGAGCTTCCGTGCACGTCTTTCAATCGCCACTCGTGCCACATGTCCTGCTCATCGGAGTCTACGAAACATGTACTATTTATTATTATTATTATTTCTTATCCGAAATGAATAACCCCTATTTCCTCTAAGGTACATAAGGGTTACAGTTTGCGTAAGTTGTAATTCATTTTAAAATTTGGTAAAAACTAATCTTTAACAAAACAAAGGACAATCAAAGATAATATGTTCCCAATACTTTGGTTGCTAATACCACAATTACAACTTGCATTCTCTCTGATGTTGAATCTCTGGAGGTATTGGACAAATTTTCCGTGTCCAGTGAGGAATTGTGTTAGTTTAAAATTACATGACATGTAGAAGTACATTCAAAGGAAGGGGTGAAACTAAGGGCAAAAAGAGAGCAAATTTTCTTGCTCGAGAACAAATTAACTAAGATAGTCAAGTATCGTAAATTAAGGTATTGAGAATTTTTATTTAACGACAATCCTTAAATCCTCACTTCTTGGCGTGAAATGGCCATTTTGTTAAGAAGACTCTTGTATCAGGCTTAAAGTAATGTATGTGTTAGCTCTCGACAAATAAATTATTAGAATATGTTGTCACAGTAGCATAAAATAATCAGAGTTAATGATTATTACTTATTTGAACGAACAGACAACCGTAACATATTCTCTTACACTCAATCCGTGAACAAATATTAAATGAAAAAAAAAACTGCTTAATGATACAAAAATGGTAAATTAATATTTACAGAAAAATCAGGTTTTATAGAAGAAGCCTGATTTGCAATTCAATGTATTATGGAATATTCTTAATACAGTAATAATCAATTATTGTAAGTTTTCCTGTCCATCTTGAATATAACCACCTTTTAGTAAATTCCGATGGAATAAAGTTATTGAGCTTATTCTTATGAAAATATTCTTTAAAAAATTTTAGATCTTCAAAGATTCCATCTAGTACACTCCGAAAATGACTATCACCAAAACTTCTTCTTTTTGTTCAATACCATGAGGTTGTCTTTCATGGCATTTCTGGCTTTCTCCCATGGCATTAGCGGAACTGTAATCTATTTCTTAGGTTGGGGCACCTGGAAGGCGGAGTTCCATTACCCCGATGATATGATGGGTGATAAATGATAATGAAGTGCTAGCAGAGTCCTTAACCTAAACTCCAGGTCATGCGCAACCACAGGAATAATTCCTTTTAAGAAAAAAATCCTATGGTCAGACAGTGAATCGAACCCGGGACCTTTTAGCTGTAGTCAGGAACTCTGACTACTAGCCCATGAGGCTGGTATCACCAAAACATATATACAGGGTGATTCAAAAGGTTGCGCACAAATTTCAGGAGATTGTAGAGAGGTCGAAATGCAACTTTTGATTAGTAATTTATGGTCTGAAAAATAATCCTGGATCAGTACAAGTTTCGGAAAGTCGGGAACTTCAATGCGGATCTAAGCTTTACAGAGAGGCGCTGGGTTCGATAATTACTTTATGAATTTATGAAGACGCTCTGTCTGTTGCAGTACAGCACCTGTTACTTTTCTGTTCACATCTGATAGCCATTCTTGCGTTCTGTAGGTTGTTTTCATTTCAGTACGGTATCTGTAGTGTATTATAGAGGTCCTCTATTCGGCATGACTTTGAAGATTTGTGATTTTTGTGAAATGGGGTACACGTTGTCAGAACTTCGAGACATTCATGTATGGTAAAGAGAATGGTAATGCACGCGATGCTCAACGCCTGTATAGCGCACAATATCAGAAGAGACGTCAACCACATCCTCTCACTGACTCGGGGAGACAGGTTCCTTGCGTACATCGCATCATGTAGGCCGGCCACTTATGATCCGAACAGTCGCTAAGGAAGAGAAAGTTCTTGCTCACGTGGAAGACCATGCCTGTATTCAATGCGGTAGTAGGCATTTTGAACACCTAGTGTTGTAAAACCAGATTGATGCTTAAGTGTGTGCACAAAATAACTTCTTGTCCATCCGGACATTCCAGGGCTTGATCTGACACAGGGTTACTTTCCAGACCATAAGTTACTAATCAAAAGTTTGTTATATTTCGACCCCTATGTAAGCTCCTGAAATTTGTACGCAACCATTTGAATCACCCTCTGTGTGTGTGTGTGTGTATATATATATATATATATATATATATATATAGTACGATAAGAAAAATAAATGCCTGGACGGGATTCGAATCCGGATCTCTGAGTCTGTACCTCAGTGTGATATCCATTACACCACCAGGCGAATCCAATTCAAACATTTATTTTTCTTATATATGTATTATATTCTCCATTATTACTAGATGACGCGAGAACTCGGTTTTGACTGCCATCTAGTAGCTGACTATAACAAGTAAGCAAATTAAAGAGAATATTTTTACCTTATAGCAGTGACGCTTTATCGATGTTATAATTAAATGTTTAACATTGAGCAATGCAAGCTTAATATGGTATGATAAAAAAAAATGTTTGAATTGGATTCGCCTGGTGGTGTAATGGATATCACACTGAGGTACAGACGCGTTCGAATCCCGTCCAGGCATTTATTTTTTCTTATCATACCATATTAAGCTTGCATTGCTCAATGTTCCGATCCGATTGAGGGTCTTTCCACTTTTCAGCGGTTGCCCTTTTACCAGCCGGCTGCTGGCCCTTCACATCCACATGTGTCAATCACAGAGGTAGATGATCAACAGTCAGTGTAGGGGTGACATGTGGTTAGCATGTCGAGTCCCCCAGCCGTTATAGCCGGTTCCTCAACCTGGAGCCGCTACTTATTGTAGCTACCCAATTGCCTCACGATGCTGGGTGGGCACCGGTCCCATACTGGCCGAAATACCATGAGAAAATTTCTTCCCCCATGGAGACTCGAACCAGCGCAAGTCCCGTAGCTCTGCGCCAAGGCTTCCTACCTTAACCGCTCGGCTACGGCGCTCAATGTTAAATATGTAATTATAACATCGATAAAGCATCACTGCTATAAAGTAAAAAATGTTCTCTTTAATTTGCTTACTTGTTATAGTCAGCTACTAGATGGCAGTGAAGACCGAGTTCTCCCGACATCTAGTAATAATGGAGAATATAATACATATATAAGAAAAATAAATGTTTGAATTGGATTCGCCTGGTGGTGTAATGGATATCACACTGAGGTACAGACTCAGAGATCCGGGTTCGAATCCCGTCCAGGCATTTATTTTTCTTATCATACCATATTAAGCTTGCATTGCTCAATGTTAAATATCTAATTATAACATATATATATATATATATATATATATATATATATATATATACACACACACACAGTAAAACTTGCTCAAAGTGGAATCGCATGGGACCATTTATTGTTTCCGTATTAGACAAAATTCCGCATTATAAGAAAAAGTAAAACTTGTTAATATCTTCGAGTACCGTATATGTATTTTTACGTACCTTGTATTAATTGTAATTCCGATGTCTTTGAAAAGTGATGTATAGTATGAGCGACTTCGACGGTAACGCGCGAAAAAAAGTCCCGATTCGTCAGCGTTAAAAATGTCTCTTAGGCGCGTATCCTGAAATTAAAGTATGCAGTTTCAGTTTCCGCTCAACAAACTACACTTCTTGTCCACATCCTTTGATTCCCCGCAAATTTCATTTAACACTACATTGTGTCGTCTTTTAAAACTGTCCAGCCAACATGAAGATGCCTTGAAATCGTTATTCCATAAGTATTCACCAAGCCAGAGCTTGACTTTGGAGCATCGGTCCGGAAATTTGGAGATTAATCTTCAATCACTTTCACTTTTTTGTTTAATGACAATTACTGTATACATACGTTTTAGCCATATTTATTCTGTAAATTCAGAACGCTACCTGTGAAATATCGGGCATCTAATTTAAGATTTTACAGTGCAATGTTTATTTGTCAGGTAACTGTATTTCGCATCACAGGTGTGCAATGAGGCCGATATAAATTTTCAGGTACGGTAGAATCTGTAATTCACCCGGCGGCAGATTTCATTATTATTATTATTATTATTATTATTATTATTATTATTATTTTTTATTTTTTTTTTTTTGCTTAACGGGAATTCAATGAAGTGAAAACTACTTTAAATCTCTGCCTTTCCGCTTTATAATTTTCTTTCATGAAATGTGTAGAAATATCTCCCGTTTCCGCGTTGGACATATTCCGTTTTATGCAAAATATTATTACTATTAATTCGCCGGGACCAATAAATTTGTTCACATTGGACAGATTTCCGCATTATTCACGTTCCTGATTACACAAGTTTTACTGTATATATATCCCGATTCAGACATTTTTCCTTTCATGTCATATTTAGCCTTCATTGTTAAATGCGATTATAGCATCCAAATAAAAAGCTTTACTGCCATAAAGTAAATGCTGTTTTAGAACAAAATTAGGGGAGGGCACTGCAGCCGACGTACCACTGCCACTCATGATAGATAATTATATATAAGAAAAAATGGTTGTGCGAGGATGCCTGAGTGGCGCAGTTGGTAGCGTACTAATGTAGCAAGTTAGAAGTCTCGGGTCCAAATTCCGGTTCAGACGTTTACTTTCCTTTTCATGTCATATATTAATAAACTTCTCACCAGCGTGTGAAAATCACACCCTGTAAATTCACGACCAATCATTATCCTGAGATTCTGGTTGAACTATAGTGGGAACTGTAATGCCCTATTAGAATCCATAAGTAAATAGTATTCTACTAGTAAGGCGTTTTTTATGTATGTCCAGCCAATGAAAATATTGGTCTTGTAAAGTGTATTTGTAAGATGGAGTTGGATATATTCCGAATATCGGGAAAGTAGTCTGCTCCGGGATTTGTTCCCGGGTGGAACAAAATTAACATAAGACTCCCGCGCAGGATTAATTGTTGAAGTCCGCTGCTGTGCGGACTCGTATATTTCGTCGGTCGCAAGAAAGCGACTCATTAGGTACACGAAATGTGTTAGGCCGAGAACGGCAAGTTACAAAGTGATTTATTTTCAAAGCATCAGTGTGCTGGTGTTATATCACGCTGTAGGTCGTGTGAAGACCAGTAGTTATCAGTATTCCAAAACGCGATAGAATCACCTCTAAAATAATAAAATAGGTCCAGTATTGACCGCTACTCGCATTCCCGCGACCATTCCGAAGTGAAAGAAATACCGGAATATATTCAATTCAATCCAATCCAATGTTTTGGAATTAGAACTGAATTGTGCTACTTATGATATAATAAATATTATCATCAAATTGACACCAGTGTTTGTCTCGTTAAGCCTCCTGATAGTACCGTTATCCTTAGTTCGAACCTCGCCTTATCCCACGGCGAAAATCCGCAACCCTGAGATATATAGAGTCCATGCCTTGCCCAGGCACCAGCCCTTTTCCTGTTATAAGTGTTAGTTGCTGATTTCGAGTAACTGTTAATCTAATTTCCTCTAACGTTGGCCATCGCAAATTGCTTGTTGACCCTAATTACATATTGCAATTTCCTAACTTGCATCAATTTCATGTGAAACTCACATTTTGCTTTCAGGTATTGGTTTAGGGTCAAGACGAAAAATATCAAGAATGATTGGTGAACAGAAAAAAGGAAGATGGAAAAAATTTGAAGAGTATCTATATAGTTTATAAAATCAGTACAAATAACAAAACAGTCCACCGCTGTAGTCTCGAGGTAGCATGTTGCTTTGTCACGCAGTGGGCCCTGGTTCGATTCCAGGTCGGGACAAGTTTCCTGGATGAGTTTTCTCTCACCTGTAAGACAAATGTCAGGAAGCTTTGAGGTCCAAACGGTCCCCGAACATCATCGCCGGTGTGAAAAATAACGAGAAGCTACCACACCTATAATTATTTAGTAAAGCCGCAAAGCAAAGCATGAAAATGCTATGATTGCAGTGAAGGACCTGCCCTAAGGCAGAACACTATAGAATATAAACATAAAACATTCTAACTGAAAAATGGAGAAGTGAACTAAATTGAGAAAAAATAAAAATCCCTATGCCCAGTTGGCAGACCAAGAATTAGGTGGGATAATAACAGTAACCATGATTTGCCGAAAGAGTTACCTATATCGGACAAGTCGAAGGCGATAAACCAGACGAAATAAGTACCTTGGTCGAAAGAGTAACGATCTTTCGCCGTAAAAATATAACCGTCAAGAAACTCCGACATGGGTTTCACTGTGGTAAAATAGTCCCCATTCGGTTCTCCGAGCGGGGACTATTTCAGGGAATCCACACCAAAGACTCGAGCACGAATGTGGAATAAAAGAGACACATGGAAGCTTCTTGTAGGAAAACTAGTGGGGAAAACGCCCAGTTGGTAGACCAAGAATGAAGTGGGAGAATAATATTAAACATGATTTGAGGAAGTAGAATATACAAGGGATGACTGGAAAACGTTAGTTCAGGATAGAGATGCATCGAGAGTTTATGTCCGCGTGACCACGAACCTACGGGTTTGATAATTCAGTGAGTTACTTAGTTAATGATCGTGTAACAATGCTTTGGTAGAACTGCTTTCTTAGTCTTGCATCAGGTCTGACAATTTAATTTCGACAATATTTCAATGGTGTCTGGTTCGAAATGGGATGTATCACTCGGCTATGGCGCCGGAATAATATACCTATTATTCATAAAATGGACAGAAGCTATATTTTTTCTATGGATAAACTCACCAACCAATCAGTAAAGAACAAAGACATGATAGAAATAGTTTCTGTTTTCTTAGTAACCTTATGATAATTACAGTATAAACAAAAATATAAATATAGCGTTAATTTAATACGTTCTCATTTAACTGCAGGATATTTAAGTGTTGTATTTTAGAATGTTCACGAGCACAGTTGATCTTTGTACACCACTGTAACACGCATTGATGGAGGAGAAGTGAAGTGGTATTTCGAAAATGAATATTAATGCGAGATCCGCCACTGCAATCGCTGAGCACAAAGATGACTTTGAGAGCACTTAAAAAGTACAAAAGCAAAAGACAGTGTTTCTCTCGCTTCTCCATTATTCCAGAAATTTTATTCCAGCGCTCTTCAGTACTTGCTGACGCTGATTTTTGCAAGTATTGTACGACAATTCCGTTATTATAGGAGCTTCACTTTTTGCCAGGATTTTTTTTTTCACAACACTAAAAAACTGCGTAACCTAAGCGAATTTCTCAGCAAGTCGAATTTATGCCTGATTTTGATTGGTTTATGAAATATATCTTTATTCTATTAATAAAATTTTAGAGTATACAATTACATTGCAACAAAGCAAACATGGCGGCTACAAGAATTTTTTTAAATTTATGGTTTTAGGTAAACCTCCATTTCTACTTGTCGGAATTCGCTAATTTTTTAGAATACCTTTGTTTATCACAATAGCATTTGCTGACTTTCGCAGTGAAAATTTGAAAATTGCGACCGTTAGACAGATTTTTTAATTTTCGTTTCAGATGAACCCTTACTCGCAATTGTCGGATTTTGCTGGTTAACGAACTCCACCTTACCTTTTCGATTGCTACATGCCAGAGTTTCGAGGTGAGAATTTGAGATTATGACAGCTAGAGTGACTTTTAAATGTTCGTTTCAGGTGAAAACGCCTATTCCTAATGGTCGGATTTGCTGGTAAACGAATTCCGCCTTACTTTTTCATTGCTATATACCGAGTTTGGTCCCGAAAAACACGGCCGTTAAAGCGTTAACACACATACACAAAAAAATTGCATGTCATTTTTATTAGGTAGGATCGATTTTTTTTTTCGAAAATCTTTTCATGAGAACAACCTAAATAGTTCCATACCTTCCGAATTCACTATTAACACTCTTCTCCTAGATGTAAGTCTACAAAACACACACACACACACACACATATATATATATATATATATATATATATATATATGTTATAATTAAATGTTTAACATTGAGCAATGCAAGCTTAATATGGTATGATAAGAAAAATAAATGCCTGGAAATGGATATCACATTGAGGTACAGACTCAGAGATCCGGGTTCGAATCCCGTCCAGGCATTTATTTTTCTTATCATACCATATATATATATATATATATATATACTAGCTGGCTCGGCGAACATCGTATCGCCTTTAAATATTTTTACGTTAATTTTTCCGATGATTTAATAGTTATCTGCTATTCGGGGCGGAAACAAATCCAACAAATCAAAGATCATAAAAATCGGTCCAGCCGTTCTTGAGTTATAAATAGTGTAACTAATCCGACTTTGTTTTATATATAAGTCCCGGCCACGCGTTGCTGTGGCTAAGGTATACGTTAAATTATGTTGTAGTAAACTAAGTGAGAAATCTAAATCAGAAAGTTTTTGTTTTACACAATTTTTTAGTTCTGGTACGTTAAATACACCCGGTATAAATATGGGTGGTGGTTTATGTGGAAGTGGTTTTGTTGATTGAGATGAATTTATGTTGTATGCATTCTCAGTATCATCCATAAGTGTATCATAAGGATTATATACATTTATTGATGGAATATTTTGAGGAGGCTTGCTGATTTCATTATACTTTCGTTTTTTTTCTACGAACTTGTTGGCAGTTTGGATTCTCATCATCATCAAGAAGTCTCTGTATAGTAATATCATCTTGTGATATATTATAGTCATCTTGTTTTTCATTTAATTGAGGCATGGAGATTGTTTCTGTAATATTAGGCATATTATTATAACTAACAGACTTACTTACAGTTCTTGTTATTCCGTTCCTTAGGACCTTCATATGTTTTTAAATTGACATTCTTCTTAAATGTAAGATTTATGTCACATAGGCCTATACCAATTTGCGGAAATTCACTTGATATCTTATCATTGATGGTCTCTAGAACTGATTCGCCATATTGTTCAGTGCCCCTTCTCGGTCCAGTTAAATTTAAATTAAGTTGCTGTCTTTCAGCCAGATTACTTTAAAACTAATACTTAGCCACGAAATTAATATTATTATCAATATATTGAAAATAAAATAAACACTGAACACACTTAAATTATGAAATAATCCATATTTGTAATTCAATTGAAATTCGCGGTTGCAACAAAAAGCACAGCCACCTGGTTAAATAATAAACCAATTACCTTACACCGTCATCTGTTAGAATCGTATGGAACTCACAGATAATTATAACTCTTTGTTAAATAATAAACAAATAATTTGCAATAAAAAATAATGCGACTATAAATTTAGTTATAAACAACCGTAGGTCTCAAGTTGGATCAAACAGCAGACAGTGTGCAAAATTTTATTAAAATCGGTTCAGTAGTTTAAGATTCCATCCCGGACAAACAACGTGACACGTAATTTATATATATATATATATATATATATATATATACTTATTTATTTATGTACTTATTTATTTATGACGATAAACCCAATGATACATACACATATACATACACGCACACCCACACATACATAGTGTTCTGCCCAAGAGTAGGTATTTCACTGCAAACTCAGCACTTTCGATTCTTTCCTTAACCATGGAAAGATTCATCATGCCATGTTTGCAGCTTTACTAGGGATATATAGGTGTGGTAGCTTCTCGTTTCTTTCCACACCCCACTCTCTCTTTTGCATCTTAAAATTTAAAAGATCTTAAGAAGGTCCCGAGGGGCCCCAACTTGGAGGTGAGGAGAGTGGATTTGGCTAAGTTAAACCATCCGGACTTCACCGAAATTCACGCCAGAGGTTAAATATCCGTTCCATCGGGGTTTGTGACCACATCAAAGATCCGGAAATCCCAATTAGCCTCTGCCCCCCCCCAAATAACTTCTACTCTAATGAACATAAATTAATTTCGGGGAGCATGATACATTCTCCACTTTTCGTGTTTTGCGGACTGTATACTCTAAGTCTGGTCGTATGTATTTCCACTTGCTTGACTAGCTATACCTTCTATCCTATTCCGACCTACATAGAATAATAATAATAATAATAATAATAATAATAATAATAATAAAGTTTCGCTACAAAAAAAATACATACATAGGCGTACGTTTGAATATTTATTTCCTTGGCTTAAGGGAGTGGAGATACATTATGCACGTTATGGAGATCTCAATATACAGTGTGTCCACAGTGAGATTCCCTCATTTTAAAAGTCTGTATTTTTCTTTTATTTCAGGTTGTACAACTGTGAATCTTGAAAAAGCAGAAACAGCAAGTCAAAAGGTTTTTGTGGTAATGTTGTAGTGCGCACAATATCCGTAGTGGCGCTGCAACAGACGATTGTTTCTAAAATGGAGATTCCAAACGAGCGTGCCCAGGTTGTCTGGTGGTACGCTGAAACGAAATCCATTATTCAAGTGCAACGAAACTTTTGTCGTGTTTACAATAAGGATCCTTCGTCACCCAAGACTATAAGGAGTTGGTGTAAACAGTTTTTGACGACCGGCAATGTTTCGAAAGGACACGGCGGTGGTAAACCTAGAATCCAGGAAGAGACTGTAGAAAATGTGCGGAGGTCATTCAAAAGGAGTCCACGGAAGTCGATAAGACAATCAGCGAGAGAACTTGGTATGAAACGGTCGACAGTTCACGAAGTTCTTCACCGTCGACTGCGATTGTATGCATATAAGGTTCAAATTGTGCAGGAAATCAAGCCTGATGACGCACCAAAGCAAGAAGCATTTGCAATCACTATGCTGGATTGCATTGCGCTGAGGACGAAACCTTTTTATCGCACGTGATGTTTACAGATGAGGCCACGTTTCAGGGAAAGTGAATCGCCACAATGTGCGTATATGGGGTTCAGAAAATCCCCATACATTCATAGAACACATCCAAAGGTAAATGTTTGGTGCGGTCTTCTGCAAAATCAAATTGTTGGGCCGTTTTTCTTTCAAGGGAATATGATAACTGGTAACATTTATTTGGATATGTTGGAGAACTTTGCTGTGCCACAGATAGCACCCATGTAGCCAAGAATAATCTTTCAACAGGATGGTGCTCCACCCCATTGGAACCTTAATGTCCAACAGTTCTTAAAAGACACATTCCCAGGTCGTTAGATAGGCCGTGGTGGTCCTATTCCTTGGCCTCCGCGTTCCCCCGACATTACCCCACTAAATTTCTTCTTGTGGGGGTACGTCAAAGATAGAGTGTACGCCACAAGAGTGAACGATGTACTGGGCTTAAAACAACGCATTAGAGAGGTTATTAACTCTGTGACTGTGACAGAAGACATGCTGTTCAACACATGGCGTGAAATTGACTATAGGTTGGATATTATTCGCGCCACCCGAGGCGCACATGTCCAAGTGCACTGAACTAGAGTTTTGTCACAAATACAAAATTAAAACTGTATGAGTTACATTATCATTTTCGTGTATAATAATTACAGTACACAATATTTCCTTTGCGCTATGTTTGTTTGAAATGAGGGAATCTCACTGTGGACACCCTGTATTAAGTAAATATGATTAAGGTATTCTCTTTTTCACAGAACAATCTAGAATGGTTAGGCCTTTCATAACCATAAAGTGGGTTCTAAAACTAATACTTAGGCTTTAAAAAATGCGTAATACAATCATAATATTACTATCATTACTTACTTACTTACTCACTGGCACTATCGAACCCGTAGGTTCATAGCCGCGCTGACATAAGCTCTTCATACATCCCTATCCTGAGATAATGATTTCCAATCATTCCCTGTATAATATACTTCCCTCAAATCATGGTTAATGTTGTTCTCCCACCTCATTCTTGGTATACCAACTGGGCGTTTTTCCTCTGGCTTTCTTACAAGAAGCTTCCATGCACGTCTTTCATTTCCCATACGCGCAACATGTCCTGCCCATCGCAGTCTACGAGACTTTACTGTTCTTATTATATCTGGCTTCCTATAAAGACCATGTAGTTCATTGTTATGTAGTCTTCTCCATTCACCTGTCTGTTCATCTCTCTTTAGTCCAAAAATTTTCCTAAGAACTTAATTCTCAAAAACTCGTAATCTCATTTCCGCCCTTAAAGTAAGAGTCCATGTTTCGCACCCATATAATATAACTGGTAGAATAATAGAAATTACTATCATTAATAGCAAAAAGGATGTAATCATTTTTCATGAAACTTTTAACTACCTAACTCACTCACTGGCTCTACCGAACCCGTAGGTTCATGGCCGCGCGGACTTAAGTTCTCCTACATCCCTATCCTGAGCTAATGTTTTCCAATCAACCTCTGCATAATATACTTCCCTCAAATAATGGATAATGTTATTCTTGCACCTCATTCTTTGTCTACCAACTGGGCGTTTCCCCCCTCGTTTTCCTACAAGAAGCTTTCATGCACCTCTTTCACCCACCATTCGTACTATATGTCGTGCTCATCGCAGTCCTTCATGAAACTTTACCGTATATACATAATTTGTTTTTATTTAAAAATACACGAAAAAAAATACATAACTTAAAACTTAGGAAGTGAGTTGAAACCGGGAAAGAAATTAAAACTAAGAAAGCGAAAAAGGAAGAAAAACGATAGACCTAAATATAGAAAAAAAGGAAATTTGAAAGTAATTTATAAAAGATTATAAAAATTGCATGAAAAATATTCAGTTTATTAAAATTGATAAACAATATAACACTAACAGATAATAGACATAAAAATTAATTAAATGAGTCACATGCAGTTTTCGTGCTTTAAGAACACGAAGCATGAGATGAGATGCAACTAATGTAATTATTTTTTATTAATTAAAAACCATATAATATTATTACCCATAATTAATTTATGGATTGATGATCGGGGCAAGAGGTACTATACCAGGATTTTTAGCCAAATTTTGGAATTCCTTAGATTTGTACAGGGTGTATCTTTCTAAAATTGCCATCGCTGCCATTAGAGGATCAATTTCAATTTTAAGAAACCATTTTTACAAAATTTCTACTTTATACGAGTAGTATGTATACTTCAATTAGGCCTACAATTTGAATTTTTTAATGTATTTACAAAATGTATTTCATAAATTCCAAAAATTAATTGTCTGTATCACTTTGTCCTTTAGGCAATCCTCTAATGAGGAAAGTTGTATATAATGAAAAAATAAGATAATATACATTGTAAAATTTTTCAGGACTGAAAAGTTTTGTGATGTACAGTGGATAAATAATTTAACCGTTAATTAAATGAAAATAAAACTGAAGTTTTATACGATTTTCATATTTATTTAAATACAAATTCGTTACAGCTGTTTCAGTACTTTGTACCTTCTTCAGACGAATACCATGATTACAAATTTAACGAATTTTGTAATAATAACAAAATTGAATGGATTTCGTAATCTTCAGACGAATGTCATGATTACAAATTGAATTAAATTGGTAATAATAATTAAATTCATTAAATTTGTAATCATGGTATTCGTCTGAAGAAGGTACAAGACACTGAAACAGCTGTAACGAATTTGAATTTAAATAAATATGAAAATAGTATAAAACTTTAACAGTTTTATTTTTAATTTAATTAATCAGAACGTGGATTTTCATCACGTATACGCCAAATCAATTGATTATTTAACTTCACATTTAAAACAGTCAATATTTATCTTGTGTGTGTGTCCCATACGTCCGGCGTTGGGATATTAACAAGATAATTTAGTTACGCTTAATTACCTATAGAAGTCGAGTAACATATGGTTAGCATATCGCCTCAATAAGACATCTAGTAGATAACCAAGTTATTACTTGGATGAATTAAGGTCGTGTAAACTTTACACATAAGTATTTTTATTCAGGCTTGCAGTTCTTTTATGAGCCTGAAAATCATGAGACTCGAGACCCACGGCTTAAAGTCCCTCCCGGAGGACTTGTCCCTCCAATTTTTCCATCCTAAAAATCTATCGACCCCGGCCGGGTTTAAACCTGCGACCCTCGGGATTAGAGGCAAAATATTCATCTTCGTTTGGTATAAAACATTTATAGGTTACTAATTGGATCATTTCTTGGTAATGAAGCAAAAATCAAAACTTGCTAAATAGCTTCGTACAATGTAAATCTGAGTTATCTAAAAATAGCGTTATAAAATAAAGCTTGTCGAGTAAACACAGACTGAAGCTTCAATTAGACTGTTCTCAGGCACGCAGTTACAATTCTCTTTTGCGCGTCACAGCTATATTGTGCAACGAAAGAAATTTAAAATGAAGATAATGAAAACAAACTCATCTCCTGCAAACATTCAACCTCATAAAATGTAGACAAAAGAATCATATGTAATTCAATTACTAAAACTGGGATTGAGCTTATAAAAGTTTAGACTGCAATGTAGTAAAAAAGACAAGGGATTATGATGTTAAAGTGAAGTAAGTTCGTGAGAAAAAAATATCAGGAAATGTATTTCAAAAGTTGAAAATAGCTGTAAATATATAATTTCTGACTTAGATTAGATTAGTAAAGATGGGTTCGGGTTTTAATACCCTATTACGGAAACCTCACTTTTTTAAATTGTATTATCATAAGTAATGCCACGAGTGATTTCCAAATAATCGATAAATTCACGAATCTCGAAGTGACGAGCGAATTTATCTAGAGGATTTGGAAATCAAGAGTGGCATTTGTTACGACTATTTAACAAATAAAATTATGTTGTTTACTCACAAATCATTTTTTTAAATATAATTATTTTAAAATAGGGCATATATATTTAATGTAAACAGCGATGTTTGAAAACAAATGAGAAATGTTTGGTTATGTTTAATTTGTTCATTCTCTGCAACTTGATCATATTACTTATTGCCAAACAGGATCGCAATATTGTAAGAATGCACCCTAGTAGAGAAATAATGAAACACATCAAACTGCATATTATGATCAACATTATAGGTTATTAATTTACTTTTTCAGTAAACAACTCAGTAAAATCAAGGAATCTGTTCATGATTTGCTATATTCAATGTATTTGTTGGAGAAAAATAACGCTCTGAGCTGTTCAGAAGAAAATAAAGCTGATCAAGGGAAATCGATAAAGAACGAGGTGAAACACGACTGTCATTGGTTGTAAAAGAAAATTCACTGAAACGTGATTGGCTACCATTTGGGGCATGAGTTAAATAGTCAATGTTTACTTTATGAAATGAATGATATGAAATCTACTCTACGGTGAAGGGTAATTTGTTATGGTGTTCCATGTTCGACCTATTGAATAACACTATTGGGACTGGAAGTTAACATCAATAAATCTAAATATACCTTCACACATATTATATAATGGAAATGGACAGCTAATCAATGACAAATGAAGGAAATTTTGAAGTGGCAGAATTCAAATACCTAGGAACAATATTACAATAAATAATAGTTTTAAAAAACTAAAAGAACACGCTTTATTAGAAAACTAAAAAAATGAAAAATAATTTTAATTTCCAATACGCTTGGGATAAAATAAAGTGGTCAACAAAAAAATCATCTCCAACACATATAGAATAAAATTAGAGTTATCAACAAAAAGAAAATAATTTTACCATCAAAAGCGTGGGGTGCTTTTTATGATTTTTACATTTTCTTCTTAGAAAGCTCACTTTTACCAATATCTGTTTATTATCAAATATATTAATTGTTATAGAGCACCCCACGCTTTTGATGCTAAAATTATTTTCTTTTTGTTGATAACTCTAATTTTATTCTATATGTGTTGGAGATGATTTTTTTGTTGACCACTTTATTTTATCCCAAGCGTATTGGAAATTAAAATTATTTTTCATTTTTTTAGTTTTCTAATAAAGCGTGTTCTTTTAGATTTTTAAAACTATTATTTATTTTTTTATTTTTTAGTTTTAATATTTTACAGAATAAGATAAGAATGTAAATATCTTTAAATTCCATACTATTGTAGTATGAGCTAAAATTATTACTCTTCTAAAAAAAATCCTCCCCAGCCGGATTCGAACCAGCGACCTATGGATTACTAAAATTATATACCACTAGTTCACCGCTCTACCAACTGAGCTCTGACAACGATTGACTAAAAAGTCGACAAGTCCGTAACCTATTATACCAGTTTTAATGTTTTTGATTTTCTGATGATTCTGGCCAGGAATTTAGAAATAAAATATGAAATTATTGTAGTGTCATGGGTCCTTTACAAGTATACAAAGTTGCAAGTCGATCCAATGCTTCTAAGTGGGTGAAAATCGTGTTCAAAGATTCCGTTACATAAACACAAAAACACTTTTTTTGATTTTATGATGATTCTGGCCAGGATTTTAGAAAATAAATATGAAATTATTGTATTGTCACGGGATCTTTACAAGTATACAACGTTTCAAGTTGGTCCAATGTCTCTAAGTGGGTGAAAATCGTGTTCAAAAATTCCATTACATAAATACAAAAACACTTTTTTTGATTTTCTGATGATTCTGGCCAGGATTTTAGAAAATGAATATGGAATTATTGTATTGTCACGGGTCCTTTACAAGTATACAAAGTTTCAAGTCTATCATATGTTTCTAAGTGGGTGAAAATCGTGTTCAAAGATTCCGTTACATAAATACAAAAACACTTTTTTTGATTTTATGATGATTCTGGCCAGGATTTTAGAAAATAAATACGAAATTATTGTATTGTCACGGGCCCTTTACACGTATACAAAATTTCAAGTCGATCCAATTATTTTAAGTGGGTGAAAAACGCGATGAAAGATTCAGTTACATAGATAGATAGATACAGGTCAAGCTAATATAAAGCGTGTAAAAAGGAATGAGATGCACAATGTTATTAAACATAGGCTCAATTCTGGAAATGCGTGCTATTTTGCATCACAGGGATTCTTCCGTTTCAACTCCTTTCAAAAAACATTACACTGAAAATATATAACTGTTATTCTTCCAGTTATATTATATGGATGCGAAACATGGACTCTTAGTTTAAATGGAGGAAAACAGATTACGAGTATTTGAGAATAAAGTTCTTAGAAAAATGTCTGGACCAAAGAGAGATGAACAGACAGGTGAATGGAGAAGACTACATAACAGTGAACTACATGGTCTTTGTGTGAAACCAGATATAATAAGATCAATTAAGTCTCGTAGACTGCGATGGGTATGACATATGGTACGAAAGAGGGGCATGGAAGCTTCTTGTATGAAAATCAGAGGGAAAACGTCAAGTTGGTAGACCAAGTGTAAGATGGAAGAATAACAGTATCATGGTTTGAAGGAAGTAGATTATGAAGGGAATGATTGGAAAACATTAGCTCAGGAAGGGATATATGGAGAGCTTATGTCCGCGCGACCATGAACCTAAGGGTTCGATAGCGTCAGTGAGTTATAGTTCCATGTTTGACATCTAGCATCCCTAAGGAAGAGGAGGTGAGAAAGGGTAATAAATGGTATTTCCAAATTGGCCGAGAATAGTGTCGAATAGATGGTTTTGGGGTCACTAAGCTGATTGATGGAAAGAAGATTTGGGATAACTAAATAAATGAGCAACGCCAGGCAATGAGCTACTTACATACGTATAAAACATGCATTAAAATGGATTCTGTTAACGTTAGCTCTCAACCCACCGCATGGCATCTGTGAAATATTTTCATTTGCGAAAGAAGAAAAGTAATTGATTATTATAAATTTGTACATAAATGGCAGACAAAATAAACTATTCTCCAGGAACCTTCGCACGCACACCCAGCTCCAAATTTAACGTTGTGCAGTTACCTTAAGCTTGGAGTATATTCTCGCTTTATTGAAAGAAAACGACGCATCTTCCTGTTTCCTCACCATATCCGAGTGGTTAAGGCAGGATGCCTTGGCGCAGAGCTACGGGACTTGCACTGGTTCGAATCTACATGGGGTAAGAAATTTTCTCATGGAATATCGGCCAGCATGAACCGGTGCCCATCCAACATCGTAAGGAATTTGGGTAGCTACAATTAATAGTAGCGGTTCTCAGATTGAGAAAATCAGCTATGACGGCTGGGGACCCGATATACTGACCACATGTCATCCATACATTGGCTGGATTCTCATCTACCTCTGTGATTAAGCATATGTGGAAATAAGACCAGGACTTTCTAGGCCTGTCGTGCCATGCAGTGTTCTTTTTTTTTATCTTCCTAAGTCCTTGGTACTATCGAATCCCTAGATTAATGGCTGCGCGGACATAAACTGTCCATACATCCCTATACTGATGTTTTCCAATTATTCCCCGTATAATGGTGATGTGATTAAATGGCATAGCCCATTGTTGAGCCATAGCCTCTCCTTTGTCAAGAGTTTATAGACACAGTTCATTTTTAGTTACCTTATTTGCCCAAAGATGTCATGTGTGGCATTGCGGTCAACACATTGATTCAACTCAGGTATTACTATCATATTTGAGATAGGTAAATTTTGCTTAGAGGCCTCTTTGTTCAGGCTTAAGGATTTTTTTTATGAGCCTGAAAATTTTCAGATTTGTTCCGTGGATATTTCCATCCTAAAAATCCATCGACTGTGGCCGGGTTTGAACCCGCGACTGTCGGGACCAGAGACTTACATATCAAAACGTTTTTAAATTAAATAAATAACACGGTCTAACTCAGGGTCAGACCGAGGGATGAGCCTCTATATTTATAGATCTCTGATCGACAAGAATTGCAGGCTGTGCACGCCTGACGCACTGTCACAGGAGCGGAAGAATCAAATGAAACGAAATGGAATATGGAGAAATTACGGAGTTAAATATATGGCAGGGGGAAACGGGCAAATCCCTAGAAAACCCTGTTCAAGCTCCTCTTGATGTACTGACTCCCGGTTGTAATCGACTTGGAATATGACTTCAGTAACTCAACCTACTGGACGTCTCACCAATTGATTTCTATCCGTTTTGTACGGTCACGGGAATATTTCAAACTTCCAATTTGTAAGCCTAAGCGCACATATATAATATATATATATATATACCGGGCTTCCAATATAAACCCGGACCGGCCTCACGGGGTTTCACCCGTCAGGCAGCGAGCGCTCTCTCCTCGTCCGCATTTCACTCTGCCAGCCGCTCGTCCTTGAACGAGTCAGTTTACTATCGTTCGACAAGATGAGACGTCAGCTGACATTAGAGCAGCGCATTTATGTGTGTAAATGTTATTATAAATACGAATCAGCTCGTCACGTTCGCGAGGAATTTATTCGGAACTTCCCTGGACAATTACCTCCTTCCAGATCGACAATCCACGATCTTGTGACTAAATTTGAGACCACTGGTTCAGTACAAAATAAGAAACACACGTGAAGGCGTACGGTTCTCACCGAAGAAAAATTAGACGAAATTGGCAAAAATTTGGAACGTTCACCACAAAAATCATTACCGAAATTAGCACAAGAAGTTGGGATTTCAGTATCTTCTGCACATACAGCAACAAAAAATTGTTGAAACTCAAACCTTACAAGTGTACACGTGTTCATTGTCTAAACCAAGGTGATCCCATAGCACGTGTGCGTTATTATGAGTGGTTTTTTTCATCAGTGACTGAAGGGTTAATCGACCCTCAGCTTTTGTTCTTTACAGACGAATCATAGTTCCACCTAAATGGTCGTGTGAACACTCACAATACTCGCTATTGGTGTTCTGAAAATCCAAATCGAATACAGGAAATGCCTCTCATGATCAGAAAATTGGAGTTTGGTGTGCGATTAGCGGAAAGCGCATAATCGGTCCGATTTTCTACGAGAAGACTGTAACTGCAGAGAGGTATCGAAATGACATTTTGACCCCACTTTTTCTTGAACTGACTGAAGAAGAGAAATCATATGGGTGGTTTCAACAAGATTCTGCTACTGCTCATACAGCAGAGGAGTCCATGAATAAAATTAGGGAAGTGTTTGAAGATAGAGTGATTAGTGCTGCTGTATGGCCCCCTCGCTCCCCAGATCTAACAGTGTGTGATTTTTATTTGTGGGGTAGCCTGAAAGACAAAGTGTACAAAACAAATCCGCACACATTGGAAGAACTGAAGAACAACATAAGAAACGAAATCAGAAACTTGACAGTGCCCGAACTATAGTGTGTCAATCTAAATGTGTTTACTCGGTATAATGCCTGTTTAACTGCGGGAGGACAACATTTCCAGCATTTTCTATAAGGTAAGAAACAGTTCAAGGACGGGTGGCAGGCAGGGTGAATTGCGGGAGGAAGAGACAGCACTGCGTGCCGGGTGAAACTCCGTGAGGCCGGTCCGGTTTTATATTGGAAGCCCGTTATATATGATAAGAAAAATAAATGCCTGGACGGGATTCGAACCCGGAACTCTGAATCTATACCACAGCGTGTTATCAATTACACCACCAGGCGAATCCAATTCAAACACTTATTTTCTTATATATGAATTATATTCTCCATTATTACTAGATGGAGCGAAAACTCGGTCTTCTCTGCCATCTAGTAGCTGACTATAACAAATAAGCAAATTAAAGAGAATATTTTTACTTTATAGCAGTGACGCTTATATATATATATATATATATATATATATATTTGCCTTCATTGCCAAATGTCAAAAATATAGTTACAACATCTAAATAAATAAATATATATACACACGTCAATTCGCCCTTCTTATCCTAAATCTCTGTTTTGTTATTTTATCGGACACTTGTATTTTAAAGAAATTTTCAGAGTATCAGAGGCGAGTTCGACACTTGTAAGAGATTCCATCAGTTACTTTTTTTTATCTTCAGAGCAATTTTTTAAAATAAAAAAATAACCCAAACACAGTCGATTTCCCCCCTAATATCTCCAACAGCTCATATAGTGTCCGTTGTCAAATGGAGGGGGGAGGTCCCTTCAGTCTCGTCAAGATAATACAGTTAAGAAAAAAAACGGTAACACAATATGTTTTGTATTCAGCTTTCCATTAGCAACGACCAATTCAGTCGGCTTTGGATTTGGGAGCTGCTGTGTCACATATTATTTAATTTACATATAAAATTTTATTTTTATAAAATCAAAAAGACAATTTAAAAAAAATATTCGGAAATAACAATATTAAATATTTAGGTCCACTTGCAAACTACTCAAGTATAATGGAAGTCTACGGATCCATTACAAATTTTATTAAACTTACTAACTATAACAAATGAACATTTTAAAATGTACCCTCCCTAAGTAGAACTAATACAAATACAAAGCTAATAACAACACTGGTCGACAAGGTTTTCTTCACAAGAAATCTGATTAGTGAATCTAGTGCATTTTTTCATACTGAATTCAGATATGTAGTCAGAATTTTTCCAACAGGCACAGTTTTTTGTGACAGCTACTTTTTAAAAAATTGATTTTAGCATTCTCTTTAACCTGTAATAGGAACCTTTACCTTATATGTAGAGATTTTATTCAAGCTGTATTTAAGGAAATTATATGTAATGTCATGCTGAACCACCAAACGACAAGACTGTGCAGGTTCATGCTTGCTTTAACATGCTCAGACCTGTTAATCTGCATTGCACTGTGTCAGTATTGAGCTGACTGTGAGCTTGTTAGCACGAATATCACTAGTGAAAATATATTTCCTTCCTTGCTGTTTAGAAGTGTATTGTGTGTGTTGTGTTTTAGAGTTCTCTTCTTTCATCAGCCACGAAAGTGTATAAATCATGCAGATAATTTCTGCTATATTTATGGTGAGTTGGCCTTCAAGTCTCAGAGGCGAAATTTCACACCACTTGTGAAAGAGTGTTATGAACTTTACTTTGGCTGTCAAGTGGGTGATTTTGATAAGAGCTGGGCCCTTAATATATGTTGTGTTCCGTGTGTTAGACTGTTGATTGGGTGGAAAATGGTACACGTCATATGTCATTTGCAATTTCCATGATTTGGAGGGAACCGAAGGAACATCTAACTGATTGTTATATTTGTTTAACAAATATTAAAGGAATCACATCTAAATCAAAATATACAGTTAAGTATCCGAATTTGCCATCTGCAATGAGGCCTGTCTTACACAACGAAGAGTACCCTGTGCCAGTATATGCAGATATGACCTTAGCTCATAACTCTGATTCTGACCTAGCTCAAACTGAAAATGATTCAGATGGAAATAAAAATGATCTTACATACAAAGGCAGTAGCTATTCGTCAGAACCATACTTTCCCAATCAACAAGACCTCAATGACCTGGTTCAGGATTTAAACCTGTCTAAACAGCAAGCTCAAGTTTTGACTTCCAGACTCAAAGGTTGGAATCTACTTAAAAAAGATGTAGTTATCGTAGCCGCCATAGTGCTTTCAAAGAATGCTTCTCTGAAGAAAGTGGTATTGTGTATTGTAATGATTTGTAATGCATGCTATTATGCATTGCAGAGACTTTTGATGTCCCAACTCCTTTCAAAAAACGTTAAGCTGAAAATATATAAAACTATTATTCTACCAGTTATATTATATGGGTGCGAAACATGGACTCTTACTTTAAGGGAGGAAAGGAGATTACGAGTATTTGAGAATAAAGTTCTTAGGAAAATGTTTGGACCAAAGAGAGATGAACAGACAGGTGAATGGAGAAGACTACTTAACAATGAACTACATGGTCTTTATAGGAAGCCAGATATAATAAGAACAGTTAAGTCTCGTAGACTGCGATGGGCAGGACATGTTGCACGTATGGGGAATGAAAGACGTGCATGGAAACTTCTTGTAGGAAAGCCAGAAGGAAAACGCCCAGTTGGTAGACCAAAGATTAAGGTGGGAGAACAACATTAACTATGATTTGATGGAAGTAGATTATACAGGGAAAGATTGGAAAGCATTAGCTCAGGATAGGAATGTATGGAGAGCTTATGTCTGTGTGGCCATGAACCTACGGGTTCGATAGTGCCAGTGAGTAAGTAAGTAAGTAAGTAAGTAATGATATTTGTTCTTTTATGGAAACTCTTGGGCATTAACACCAGCCAAATGAGTGGCGATTGTTCATAGACTCCTCTAAATTTAGTTTGAAGGTTGTGTTGCTACACATTGGCAATGAACTTCCATCAATAACTGTAGCGCATGCCGCTGATATGAAAGGGACATGAAAATATGAAACTGGTTTTAGAGAAAATCCAATATGATGAATATAAATGGTCTATCTGTAGTGATTTAAAGGTCATTGCGTAATTGCTTGCTTTGCAAATTGGGTTCATCAAATTTTGCTGTTTTTTTGTGCGAATGGGACAGCAGAGATAAGGAGTCTCATTACGTTAGAAAATCATGGCCTAAAAGTGAATCTCTTATCACTGGCCAGAAAAATGTGTCACATATCCCTTTAGTGAATTCTGAAAAAAAAATTTACCTTCATTGCATATTAAATTAGGAGTAATGAAAAAATTTGTCAAAGCTATGGATAAACTTTCTGATGCATTCTTGTACTTGAAGTGGAAATTACCCAAAGTCAGTGATGCTAAACTAAAAGAAGGATTTTTTATAGGGCCCCAAATACGGTCACTAATGGCTGATGAACATTTTGAAGGTCTGTTAAATCCTCTGGAAAAAGCAGCCTAGCAGTCTTTCAAAAACGTATGTTGCAATTTCCTTGGAAACCATTAAGCAGAAAACTACCGTGACATAGTGGCTGATCTTCTATATTCTTATAAAGCTATGGGATGCAACATGTCCTTAAAAATTTACTTTTTGGACTCTTACTTAGACTTCTTTCCGGAAAATCTTGGGGCTGTCTCTGATGAGCACGGTGAGCGTTTTCATCAGCAAATTTCCACAATGGAAAAGAGGTACCAAGGCAAGTGGAGTTCTAATATGCTGGCTGACTACTGTTGGGCCAACAAGAGAGATGTTTCAGATGCAAAATATGCCCGAAAATCACTATCTACCACTTTCTAGGTAAGTCAGAATGATTTAGAGTTAGATGGATTGTATTTAAAAATTATAAAAAATGTAAATGAATATCACAGAAAACTCTTGCCTGATAGGAAAAAAACTGAAATTATATGTAAATTTAGGATGAAATATACTTCTAAAATATATTTTTATTCTTGTGAAAGAAAATAAGTTAATTTTTTCGACCATGATTTTATACTTGAACTAAAAAAATCCTCCTTCAATTTTTAAGTTATAATTTGTATACGTATTTTTTAGGTATGCATAATTTTACGATGCTCCTTGCCTCTGGTTCCGAGGGTCGCGGGTTCAAACCCGGCCGAGGTCGATGGATTTTTTTAGGACGGAAAAATCCAAGGAGCAAGTCCTCCGGGAGGAACTTCAAGCCGTGGGTCCCGAGTCTGAAGATTTTCAGGCTCGTAAAAAATCCTTAAGCCTGAATCAAAAGTCCTCTAAGCAAAATTTACCGAATTTTCCCGTCCTAGTACTACCTTGGTTTCCTAGATGTCAGTATGAGGCGGAACGCTGACCACGGACCACTCAAAATGACATCTATACGAAAACAAGTGTAACTAAATTAATATGGTTCAAATTCTTCCCTGTAGGGGGAGAGTGCCTAAATATCTGTAAAGGGAAAACATAGGCTTACAATACAATAATTTTACGAAACAAAAGAAAAACTCCACGGCGCGACAGGCCTAGAAGGTCGTTCCCCTACCGTCTGGCTGCTGGTCTCACATCCACATGTGTTCATCACAGATATAGACGTTCATTCAGGCAGTGTAGGGGTGACATGTGGTCAGCATGTAGTGTCCCCAGTCGTTATAGACTGTTTTCTCAACCTGGACCCACTACTTATTGTAGCTACCCAAATTCCTCACGAAGGAGGATGGGCACTGGTCCCATACTGGCCGAAATTCCATGAGAAAATTTCTTCCCCCATGGAGATTCGAACCAGCGCAAGTCCCGTATCTATTCGTGAAGGCATCTTGTCTTAATCACAAGGCTACGGGCGAGATCGTCTAATTTTACACTATATCTAATTTATTAAACGAAATGTTCAATTCCATTATGGTATATTGCGATACGAGTGTGGTAAACACTTGATACATATCGAGGTGCATGCGCAGAGTTTTTCTTTTTTTTTTTTAATTTTCGAGGTTCCGTTATGCATTTACTGCTTGAGTATTGCATACTACTTTTTTTGCACTATGTGTATTTATTTTAGTAATTAAGATATTAGATAAAATATTAGGAAATATAATTGAAGATAAATGTTAGATTTCAGAAGGTGAATCGGCTACATGTGTTGCTATGGATAAATAAGTATTGTTGGTCATGTCGCCATCTTATATTTGTTAAAACTATAAAACCAATTTGATTTGGGATTTATTTCGGATTATGGAAAAAGTTTTAAACGATGTGTGCAGTGATGATGAAATAGAAGAGGCGTGGAAAGCTGGCTGTGATAAATTAATACCGAAATTAATACAAATTGCAGCATTGTTATCAATATTTTAAAATAAATTATTTTACTTACCGCACTGGTGGTTTTGGTCATTTTTAAAGTATTGAGATTTCTTTTGTTTTCATAGCAACGAAGATTGTACGTGGAATGTCAAATTACGATGCCGATAGACAATAACAGTAAGTATACAATATTAGTTAAGTAGTGCAAAAATATGTTTTAAAGCAGAAACTCAAGCTTAAATATTTTCAAATTAATACTCATGTTTTTTCATATCTCTAAACTCGAAGCCCTAACGGAGGTGCATGCTTCTGCTAGTTTCCAATAGTCAGCTTCAAATTAAACGCCAATCCAATTAGTACAAATTGCATTACAACTGCCTGTTATAGTCGTCTATGTATTTACCACGATTTTAACGATGTCAAATGTAATATATAAAAAGATACATGAAGTTACATATTTCATTAACGAAATATGACGAAGCTTCCTAATTTATTTATATTTAATGATTTTCATACCGAATCAGTAACTGAAAAAAGTCATAATTAATGGAAATAAAGGTGTAGATCCTGTCAGAAGTAAAATTGTACTGGACAATAAAATTTTGGAGCAGGTGAATAATTTTACATATCTAGGATGCAATATCCCATATGAAGAAGAAAAGGATGTAAATGCAAAAATATCTAAATTTTTAAGAGTTTTAGGATTAATAAATTCTATCTTCAAGCCACAGTTAGTCCAAAAGCATTCAAGACTGAAAGTGTATAAAACACTGGCTCTTCCAACTCTTTTGTATGGTAGCGAAGTATGGACGTTGAAACAGAAGGATATACAGAGACTTAGATCTGCTGAAATGAGATATCTTCGGAGGACTGCAGGATACACACTACTAGATCACAAAAAAAATGAAGACATCTTAGAAGAATTGCACATGGAATCTTTAGAAAACAAAATTTCTGATTATAAATCAAGATGGATGCAACTTGTTCATCGAATGGAAGATCACAGAATACCCAAACAAATGTTAAGATATCAACCTGCAGGAAGAAGAAGACCAGGACGTCCACTCAAAAGACTTCTGGATGGTGTTTCTCTTGAGGCCGAAACAGGTCAACAAATGACCTAAATTCGTGAATGTACTATGATGATGATGATTTCTATGAAGTCATATTTTTATAATAAGCATAATTTTAGGTAAACTGCAATTTTCAACATAGGATATTACAATAAATTGAGCATAACTAACTAAACTAACTCAATAACATTTCATGGCCGCGCGGACATAAGCTCTCTATACATCCTTATCCTCAGCTAATATTTTCCAACCATCCCCTTTATAATCTACTTCCATCAAATCATGGTTAATGTTATTCTCCCACCTCATTCTTGATCTACCAACTGGGCTTTTTCCCTCTGGTTTTCCTACAAGAAGCTTCCATGCATCTCTTTCATTCCCCATTCGTGCCACATCTACAATAATAACATGTTATCCATGGAAGCCTGTTTCTATAAAGAAAGTTGATCCTTGCTTGAATGACTGATTTTGGAAGATGAAATTTTAATTATTATTTAGTCTATAAGTCTATGAGACTTAACTGTTCTAATATTATATCTGGTTTCCTATAATGATCATGTAGCTCGTTATGTAGTCTTCTCCATTCACATCTCTTTGGTCCAAACATTTTTCCCTAAGAACTTTATTCTCGAACACCCGTAATCTTTCCTCCTCTCTTAAAGTAAGAGCCCATGTTTCGCATCCATAAAGTATAACTGAGAGGATAAAAGTTGTATATTTTCAGTTTAACGTTTTTTTAGAGAAGGTGGAACGACAAGAGTCTCTATATTGCATAATAGCACGCATTTCTAGAATTTAACCTGTGTTCAATTTATTTGTGTCAGTCGCGGTGGACTAGTGGTTATGGCTCTTTTCCTCTGGTTCCGAGGGTTGCGGGTTCAAACCGATCAGGGTCGGTGGATTTTTTATGACGGAAAACCCCAAAGAGCAAGTCCTCCGGGAGGGACTATAAGCCGTGGGTCCCGAGTCTGAAGATTTTCAGGCTCCTAAAAGATCCTTAAGCCTGGATAAAAACGACTTTTAGCAAAATGTACCGACCTCGACGTCCTAGTAATACCTTAGTTGAATGTTGGATGTATCATTGACCGCATGCCATTCATGACATCTATGTTGAAATAAGGTAACTAAGAAAAATAACTTGGTCTAGTAACTCCTTACAAAGTAGAGGTTATGGCTCAACAATGGGCTCCGCTATTATAGATAGAGAGAGATTAATTTATTCATGCATATCTATCATACTTGTAATTATTGTTTCCAGGTACATGAATTCAGCCACTTCTACAAAATTCTCTCATTTATCATTAACTGTCCATTTCCATTATATAATGAATTTCTGTGTGTGACCATGTACTTAAAAGGATATGACGATAAATTGAACATAACAGTATTTTATCAGTTTTCTTAGAAAATAGGAAACAGATTAACAAAAAGTCAGAAAGAAGCATATTGAAGCATTACCCAGAGCTATGCGGGAGATGTAATAGTGGGAGACATAATTACAGAGCATTAGCCATATCCAGCCATGACATGGGTCCCTGCACCAGCTCCGTGTGAAATATCCCATCAATTGTAGCACCTCATACCATATCTTCCGCCAACCACATCAGATCAGTCATCTTCCATCACATGCAACAGTAAAGTGAATTATTCTCAAAATTAAAAAGTCCGTCACGCAGGAACTGCCTAAACTAAGCAAATTCCTAAGCAAGTCAAATTTATGACCTCAATTTAGTGATTTGCGGAATATAATCTACTCCTCTATATCGAACATCTCACTATTCCTCGTCCTTCCTTGTTTCAGCCACCCGACTCTGGAATTCCTTCCCCTCGTATATCAAGGACTGCCCGATTCACTTCATAAAGTATTTCCTTAGACAATATAATATTTAACCGTGTTCCATGTATACTTTTATTATTCCTTTATATTTTTAATTTTCTTTACCAAGCCATTTGCTTAATCTAATTATAGATTATTATTATCATCATCGTCATTTTTCTTTCTTTTCCTTGTCAACTTTACATTGTGTAGTATGTATCATTAATCATAATTCTTATTGCAAGTATAATTTAACCCTGGTGAAGTGGAAGAGTAGACCTTATGGTCTTAACTCCATCAGGTAAAATAAATAAATAAAATATATTTCTTTTGTTAAATTGGAGAAACTCAATTTCTGATGCCAGCTTGTTTAAGTGTCTGAAAGTAGCGGAAGCAATTTATGCATAAACCGGAGTTATTACCTATTTGTATATTGATCTGTAATTTGACGCAGATTTAAATAATATCTACCGAATAATTTCTCCATTTCCATATTAAAAATTTTGAATAAATTGAACCAATGCATATTATATGATACTCTATGACTGTTGCTAGTCAATTTTTAATTTCGGGTTTCTGGTAAACTCCAACTTCTAATGAAAATATTTCGCTTATTTTTGGAGAATACTTTCCCCGATTTATTTTTAAAAAAACTAGGCCTATACTAAGTTTCGTTGTGAAAAATCTATATGTTTGACCATTAAAGCGATTTTTACATTTTCGTTTCAGGTCAACTCCTATACCTAATGGTCCGATTTTGCTAGTTAATTAGCTCGAAATGCCTTTTTTTTATTGCTATTCGCCAAGTTTGGTTTCGATAAAACAAAAATTGCTGCCGCTAGAACCTTAACGAACACACACATTAATATATTCGGATGGATTTTAGGAAACTGGATAACGGAGACAAACTCGATCCATTTGACTATGGACGAGTGGATATCCTTTAAAAAAAGGGGTACTAAATCTACGGGTCCGGTAAGCCATAGATTAATTTATTATTATTGATATTATCAGCATTATTATTATTATTATTATTATTATTATTATTCATAGCTATCTGACTGGCCTTAATAAATACCACAGATTCTTTAACAGTTACTACAAATAAGAAAAGTTGTTTTCAAAGGGATGAGAAAAAGAAGGAAATTTTGCAAGAAATACAATTATTGAAAAAATAACACGAGTCCTATTAGTCCAATCTAGTACATATTAAGGCATTTGACTAATTGCCAGATCCACACATACAATTTTCTTTCTTCCTAAATTATATATATTTTTTTACAAAATTGTGCTTTTGAAAACAAAGGACTACCAACAGTAAGCCAACAAGAGGTTGTGTTTTTCTAATGAAAAACTCAACCTCGCGTTGGATTTGGAGTGACTATTTAACGAATAATACATCAGAAGCTAAAAATAATTATAATGTTTAATATTTACCAAATGTGAGGTTATGTATCCCGATCTTACTTCCGGGCGATTTCTAAGCCGGCTGTACAGTTATAAATAGCATGTCTTTACCGTTAAATCTCTTTGGGCTTGGGAAATCAATAACAGATGATTGCATGAGAAATAAGTATTAACAATTATGCAGATTAATTATACAACATATAATAATTTTTTCAGAGTAACAGAACTTTTTTTTTGGTAAATTTTGAAGTTTTCTTTTGGTATTTCTTGCTGTGCAATATCGGTCGTACATTGTTAAATCGATATCCTTGTCAAAGAAGTTAATTTGCGGAGATATCTCTCTTTACGAACAGGAAGAGGCACGATTATCGGTCTATGAGTTAAATAGTCATAAGTAATGCCACGAGTGATTTCCAAATTATCGATAAATTCACGACTCGCGAAGTGAGGAGTGAATTTATGTAGAGAATTTGGAAATCAAGAGTGGCATTTGTTAGGACTATTTAACGAATAAAATTAAGCTGTTTACTCACAAATCATTATTTAACTATAGTTATTTTAAAATATTTATATATTTAATGTAAACGGCGCTGTTTGAAAACAAATGAGAAACGATAGGTACGCTTCATCTGCTTCTTTTATCACTGCAACCAGATCATACTATTTATTGCCAAAGGAACGCAATATTGTAAGAATGCTCTCTAGTGGAGAAAAAATGAAACACATAAAACTGTTAATTAATTTATTTCTGATGTATGGTGTAAATATGACAATTATATTTTTCTGGATTATTACCTGGGAAAAAATACATTTAAGAAAGTGCAAACAGTGGTTTCTTTTTTTGGTGGTATAATAAATTGCTACAAATGTTTTTTTTTATATTAACTCCTGCAAGCGCTGTGTGTTGACATCTATGCACTATATATACAATCTGGTAGCCGTATTTCTTATAGGCACAGTCACTGCAAAATAATGGTCATACCTGTTCAGAATATTAAAATGGAGGAGCTTTCTTTAATATGGTAAATATAACACTGATAAATATTTCGTGAAACACGACTCTGATTGGTTGTAAAACAGAAATCATTGAAACGTGATTGGTCATTGACTCCCATTTGGGGCATGAGTTAAATAGTCATCATAATGGTTTTATGAGAGAACAGACTGAATGGCATACAAACTACGGTACTGCCTTTAGTCTAATTAGTAAAGCACAAAAAATAAAATATTATAAGACATTAGAATGAAGCATGTAAAATTTAATTAGTAATTTGGATTTTTGGAAGGATGATATTTAGTGTGTAGGCGGCTCCGTGGCGGAAGTAGTTAGACGCTCGTCTCTCATCGCTAGGCTCTCGGTCACACCATGTGGGTTTCGTGGTGGACGGAACGAAGCGTGGGCAGTTTTTTTCTCGGGTTTTTATCCCTTTTTCCCCTGCCACAATTTCATTCCACTGTTTCTCCACGCTCATCTCATCCATTTCATTTCATTTATATACTCCTGTGATGGTGTATCAGGCGTGGTTGGACGGCACCCTTGTCATTCACAAACCTCTATATAAGGGGCTTCATCTCATTTCATCCCTTGACCAGACCCTGAGTTGGACACGAGTTGAGGAGATTTATTAATGTGTATGTGAATGGTGTGTTTCGTTTTAATGATGTGTTGTCTCGGAGGTGGCCATGGCATTGAGCTGATCATTCCATGTGTGGTCAAAAAGTATGCCTGTGATGCATAGTTTAAAATTCCTCCCCCGACTGATTGTGCCCGGATGGCGAGTTGCATGTAGAAAGTACAAGTTAATGGAATGGAATGATAATAACCAGATTTCATAGAGATAACGGCAACGTCAGAGCATTTCTTATCCATGAACTAGTGGCTATTGTAATTTATATAGTTCAAGGACTTTGTTGAATCTCTAAATGATTTTTATGGAAATTCGCGTTCATCAGCAAATTGATCTTAAAATCATACTGTATCAATTTAAATGACATTTTAGGTCAGAGAAGATTATGACATAAATCATTTATGTACAATGTTCGAAGAAAATCTCACTCTGTATGTCTATCTCTCTCTCTCTCAGTTCATCTCTCCTTGTAGATGCTTTTATGTCTTCCTAGCCTTAACATGGATACGGACTTTTAACTCTTGATCATATGCGTACATACGTGGAACGTTCAATAAATAATGCACATACATTTCGTTTTCTAGTATCTTTAATTGGAAATATACTTTACAGAACGTATCTTCAATCCTTCCTTTATAACATCATGAAGTTTCATTGTTTTCCGACAGATGGCTGTGATGTACTTTAGTTTTAAAATGGGGATTACTCGTGAAACACGTATAAAGCAGAGAACTGTGATTGAATTTCTTTCTGTGGAGTAGGAGACTATTTCAAACATTCACAGACGCTTATAAAATGCCTACGGTGATCAAGCAGTGAATAGGAGTACTATCAGCCGTTGGGTTAGTAGAGTGTCAGAAGGAGAACGAGGTAAAGCAAGACTGTCAGGTCTCCAGCGCTAATGACTATATCTTGTACATTGCTAGTGATTTGGATAATATACAGTGTGTCCACAAATTCCTGCTACCAAAACAATGTAACTTAGCTTGTAAACTATTTGAAAGACAGACATGCGGTTTTTGCAACGTATTCTACATCTGTCAAAGTATTGTTTGCATTTGTTGCAGATTATGATTTAAACGACAATGCCCAATGTATACGGTCATACGCTGAGTCTGCCTAAATCATCTGTAAGTGTTCAGCGAAATTTCCGTCGGTAATATGGAAGAGATCATCCATCCAAATCATCCATAATTAGATGGACCGAGAATTTCTAGCGACTGGCAGTGTAATGAACTTGCCACAGAGTGGACGACCAGGTGTGAGCCAAGAAACTATCGACAATGTGCAACTTGGATTTCAACTCAAGACTTCAAAAAAAAGCTTCGCCGTGCTTCACAGGAATTGCATTTACTAATATCAACCATTCATAAAGTCCATCCACAGGCCTATAAAGTGCAAATTACGCAAATGCTGGGGCCAACTGACTTCCCTCGCGTGCTCAATTTGCTGATTCTATGTTAAACGCAATCGACGAAGACAATGAGTACCTGCAGAGGGTGATGTTCTCTATGAAGCGACTTTCTTTGTGTCTTGATATGTAATCGCCATAACCTTCGGATATGGGGGCACTGGTGATTTATCAGACTCAGCATACCACCATACACATTGGGTCTTTACCTGTAGTGTTTAAATCGCAATCTCCAACAAAAGTAAACAAAACTTTGAGAGATGTAGAATACGTTGCAAAAAACTGCATGTATCTATTTCAAATATGTTAAGAGCTAATGTTAGACTGCTTCAGTAGCAAGACTTTGTGGACACCCTATATGTTAGGGTTTAAGATTATGACCAAAATCTGCTAAAATATTATATTTTCGGGAAATATAGACACCAAATTAATCAACTCGGCAACAACTGCGGAGAAGCGGATAGCTACCCTAACACATCAAAAGTGAAAATGTGAAATAAGGAGTGAAAATAATATTGAACATTTTCAGAAATTTTGAAAACAATAAAATTTCAAAACTAAATTCATTGAACCTTCAAAATTGTAAAAATGCATTTTTCATTCACACATTGCAAATGTATATTTTTGGAAAATAAAGTCTACAATGTAGTTGCCGCCCTCCTCCTTATGACAACCTGTCAAACAAAGTGAAATTTGAATAGGTCCCGGGGCCGACTATTTCGACCAGGGTTGTCTGCGGTTTCCCCTGGTACATGAGCAAATGCTGGAATAGCCCAGAAAGGCCGCCGCAGCGGCATTAGTGATAAAAGTAACTTACATCAAACTTATCCGAATAACAAAATTAGAGGGAGAACGCTTTTTCCTTCAAGGCAAACATTACCCCTTAAACGTCCTCGGGAGGAGATCCACGGCACTTGCTGTCTACACTCACATAAGCCATAGCACATTCAATCATTCGATTAAGCTCATACTCAAAATTAAAGCCAAAATTTTCCGGGGCAAATGGACTCCACACGTAATAGTTGTCAAAAAGAAGCAAAAGCTTGGTCAGTTCAAATCGATTGATAACTTTTTGTAAAATGCATAAATAAAAACCGTACAAAAGTGCCGTTATAAATACCAAACCATGGTATCATCGTAGAGACTTCCTTCGGGGTTCAAATAAAGGGCTACCCCTTTAGGACCCTACTTACAAAAAAATCCATGTCTTGGAACTCGGGGCCCATTCTTAGTGGATAGAAGAGTTGCTCGCCACCTGTTCACGCAGGTCGCAGGACAGAAAGGCCACACGATGATTTTATACAGAGGACAGTTCAACGCGCCAATAGGTTTATTCGAGACGACAGGCGAATGACAACCAACTTGCTGCTCAACTAGGAATCTCTGTGGGTAATGCTAACAATTATCCACCATAATGCTAAAAGATTCCGGAATATGTGGCCGTGGTCTATGACTGGTGTTTCTTCCAGACGTTTCTCCCTCAACTTCGGAGGGCATCTTCAGTGACGAGTGCTTCTAGGTGGTGTTCCCTTGTCGTAGACTCGACTGTGAACAATTGACGACCATAAGAGCAAAAGAAGGACCATTTTTACAGAGTTGCTTGGACATTACGATGTGGACGCAGATTTCTTATCCAAGATTGTACCAGGTGATGAGACATGGATTCACCATTTCAAACCTGAGAACATCAATCCATTCATAAAAAATTCCCTTTTTCTTCTTGCAAGTCCATGTTTCCCTTAACAGAGATTTAGGCGCTCTCCCCCTACAGGGAAGAATTCGAGCCATGATAATTTAGTTACACTTGTTTTCGTATAGATGTCATTTGAGTGGTCCGTGGTCAGCGTTCCCCCTCATACTGACATCTAGGAAACCAAGGTAGTACTAGGACGGGAAAATTCGGTAAATTTTGCTTAGAGACCTTTTCATTCAGGCTTAAGGATCTTTTACGAGCCTGAAAATCTTCAGACTCGGGACCCACGGCTTAAAGTCCCTCCCGGAGGACTTGCTCCTTGGATTTTTCCATCCTAAAAGAATCCATCGACCCCGGCCGGGTTTGAACCCGCGACCCTTGGGACCACAGGCAAGGAGCATAACCACTAGTCCACCGTTCCCTAAGAACAAAAAGTTCATATCACAAGAATATGGCCACATTCTGAAGAAGTTATTCTGATTGACACATTTTCAGCTGGTGAAACAATGAACTCAGATCTTTACGTCAAGACTCTGAAGAAGTTGAAGAGAGAATTTAGGAGTGTTCGTCCATAAAAACGTTAACCAAATTCTCCTTCAACACGATAACGCGATGCCACATACTAGTCTACACACCCGTAGAGAGATTACACAGCTGGGGTAGACTACCGTTCTTCACCTGCCCTACAGCCCGAAACTTGCTCCTCCTTTCATTTGAAGAATTCTATCCGATCGAAGCGATGTAACAACAAAGTCGTAGGAGACATCAGGAGACCGGCTGAATGATACCCAACTGGCACACACTCCCTCCTCACATCTAGATGGCATAAGGCCATATATTTGAATGGGGACTATGAAGAATGAAGCATCTGTAACCAATTAATTGAGGAGTAATATTTGGAGTTGTAATAAAAGAAACATTCAGTAAAAAATATGTGCACTGCTTATTGAACGGCCAGTGCATTTTTAACCACACATATATTGAGGCCTAACCGGATGAGTGATCATCTGAACCTCGGGGTCACCTCCAAGAAAATACGAATATTTTCCATAAGTTCGTACCGAACTACACGAAATGAAATGGATAATTATGATGGCCAGATGATATTCCGGGACTACATGCACCATAAAGTTCCCGGCACTTCAAAACAAGAGTTCCACTGTGTTCGAGACAAAGAATTGTCTCTAGACCACAGAATGGACGACTATCGTACCATAGTTTGCGGAAATTCATTCAGTATAAAAAACAAACTTCTCCTTGGCTCGACAGGCCTAGAACAGTCTGGCCTACCAGCCTGCTGTTGGCCTCACATCCACATGTGTTAATCACAGAGGTATATGAGCATCTAGCCAGTGTACGGGTTACTGTGGTCAGTATATCGTGATCCCCAGCTGTTATAGCTGATTTTCTCAACCTGGAACCGCTACTTATTGTAACTGTCCAAACTCCTCACGATCCCATAACTGGCCTAAATTCCGCTAGAAAATGTCTTCCCCATGGATACTCGAACCAGCGTAAGTCCCGTAGCTTTGTGCCAAGGTATTTTGCTTTAACCACCCGGCTACGGCGCGAGACATCATACAGTACGCATATATATAAAAAAAAAAGATGAAAATGGTGTATTTAAAATGTGTTAAACAATCAGTTATAGATTTATGGAAGAATTATACATTTTTAGGAAAATATATTATTTAACAATAATTACATGAGGCTTATAGTATATGTGCATAAAACCGTTTCTACACAAGGATATAAACATTTTCAAAGTGAAGAAATAGATGGCGATTTTATCTCTTACTCTTTACCAACAAATATTCTGTAAGGAATATAAATGCATGCTCTGTTAAGCAGGGAGAAAAAAAAAGGAACTAATAAAAACATTATACTCCGAGAGAAGTTGCCATGAAGGGCTGTATCATGTTTACAAAACCAAAATTGTGTGCAGAAAACAATGAATGGCAGTGTTAATCCAGAACAACAGCTGGATAACCAACATGTAGTTTACTTTATTACAGTAATAAGCATTCATCGTGTTAGCATAACCTCTATAGATAATATCCCATATGTTGGCTTAGTGACAGATAAGATATTTAACAACCAGTTTGTTTTACCTTCACACGACAACTTCCTAACACAATTTCCTTTCTATAACGTGGCCATCTGTCCATTGTCAACATTCAGTTCGTAAAATTTTTGCTAATTGAAAAAAAGTATCCTGGATCTATTTAAACACCTCTCTCTCTCTCTCTCTCTCTCTCTCTCTCTCTCTCTCTCTCTCTCTCTCTCTCTCTCTCTCTCTCTCTCTCTCTCCATATCATCATCATCAGTAGCAGCACTACAGCCCGATTCGAGTCTCGACTTCCCCCAGAACCCTATTCCAGGCATCTCTGTCTCCAGCAACCATCCTTCGATTCTCAGCTTACTCAGACCATCCAAAATTCCATCCATACAACGAAGTCCGGGTCGTCACACATTCCTTTTTTCTTCAAATTTACATTCCACGATTTTTTTGGGTATCTCATGTTCAATAATACTTTGAATGTGATCTGCCCTTCGCAATCTTGAAACTTTAATTGATGTAACCACATCAGGCGATTTAGACAACTGATAGAGAGAGTTATACGTATCTTATAAGCCATTCTCCTTTGTTGCATATTGGGTCATAATTTTTTCTTAATAGGCCCTACCTACTTTTCAAATTAACTCAGTCTTGACACATCGGTCTTAGACAAGGTCCATGTTTCACTGCCATGTTTCTAGGTTAGACCGACAAACTTTGGGAGCAGATAGTTAACCTTCATTTAAGCATATTTTGTTAAGGAACCTATAGGCTGTGACACTTAGTTTCAGTGCAAGAGGGCCTTAAAGGAAGGGATAGAAGGAAATAGGTACGTGGCAAATGACGTCATTCTGTATCACATAATTCTTCTGTGTGTTCATCTGCATTTTCAGGATGGATCCAGTTTATTGCGCCATCACAAGTCTTAGACAAGGTCCATGTTTCAAAGTTAGACCGACAAACTTTGGTAGCAGATAGTTAACCTTCATTTAAGCATATTTTGTTAAGGAACCTATAGGCTGTGACACTTAGTTTCAGTGCAAGAGGGCCTTAAAGGAAGGGATAGAAGGAAATAGGTACGTGGCAAATAACGTCATTCTGTATCACATAATTCTTCTGTGTGTTAATCTGCATTTTCAGGATGGATCCAGTTTATTGCGCCATCACAAGTCTTAGACAAGGTCCATGTTTCACTGCCATGTTTCTAAGTTAGACCGACAAACTTTGGGAGCAGATAGTTAACCTTCATTTAAGCATATTTTGTTAAGGAACCTATAGGCTGTGACACTTAGTTTCAGTGCAAGAGGGCCTTAAAGGAAGGGATAGAAGGAAATAGGTACGTGGCAAATGAACGTCATTCTGTATCACATAATTCTTCTGTGTGTTAATCTGCATTTTCAGGATGGATCCAGTTTATTGCGCCATCACAAGTCTTAGACAAGGTCCATGTTTCACTGCCATGTTTCAAGTTAGACCGACAAACTTTGGTAGCAGATAGTTAACCTTCATTTAAGCATATTTTGTTAAGGAACCTATAGGCTGTGACACTTAGTTTCAGTGCAAGAGGGCCTTAAAGGAAGGGATAGAAGGAAATAGGTACGTGGCAAATGACGTCATTCTGTATCACATAATTCTTCTGTGTGTTAATCTGCATTTTCAGGATGGATCCAGTTTATTGCGCCATCACAAGTCTTAGACAAGGTCCATGTTTCACTGCCATGTTTCAAGTTAGACCGACAAACTTTGGGAGCAGATAGTTAACCTTCATTTAAGCATATTTTGTTAAGGAACCTATAGGCTGTGACACTTAGTTTCAGTGCAAGAGGGCCTTAAAAGGAAGGGATAGAAGGAAATAGGTTCGTGGCAAATAACGTCATTCTGTATCACATAATTCTTCTGTGTGTTAATCTGCATTTTCAGGATGGATCCAGTTTATTGCGCCATCACAAGTCTTAGACAAGGTTCATGTTTCACTGCCATGTTTCTAAGTTAGACCGACAAACTTTGGGAGCAAATAGTTAACCTTCATTTAAGCATATTTTGTTTAGGAACCTATAGGCTGTGACACTTAGTTTCAGTGCAAGAGGGCCTTAGAGGAAGGGATAGAAGGAAATAGGTACGTGGCAAATAACGTCATTCTGTATCACATAATTCTTCTGTGTGTTAATCTGCATTTTCAGGATGGATCCAGTTTATTGCGCCATCACAAGTCTTAGACAAGGTCCATGTTTCACTGCCATGTTTCTAAGTTAGACCGACAAACTTTGGGAGCAAATAGTTAACCTTCATTTAAGCATATTTTGTTAAGGAACCTATAGGCTGTGACACTTAGTTTCAGTGCAAGAGGGCCTTAGAGGAAGGGATAGAAGGAAATAGGTACGTGGCAAATAACGTCATTCTGTATCACATAATTCTTCTGTGTGTTAATCTGCATTTTCAGGATGGATCCAGTTTATTGCGCCATCACAAGTGCTGGAACACACGACCATTACAAACAGTGCATCGACATGCCATACTTTGTCGTACCCTTCCAAAGATGCCAGGGGTTTTCCTTATTTCAGCTGCAGTGCTTGACAATGCGTGCTATAAGATCTTCGTCACTGTCATAATTAATGCCACGAGTGATTTCCAAATTATCGATAAATTCACGACTCACGAAGTGAGGAGTAATTTATCGAATAAAATTGGCTTTTACTCAGACAATCATTATTTAACTATAGCTTTTTAAAAGATTTATATATTTAATGGAAACGACGATGTTCGGATACAAACGAGAGGCGATAGGTACGCTTCATCTGCTTCTTTTGTTCATCACTGCAACCAGATCAAACTATTTATTGCCAAAGGAACGCAATATTGTAAGAATGCTCTCTAGTGGAGAAAAAATGAAACACATCAAACTGTATATTAATTCATTTCTGATGTCGTATGATGTAAATATGACAATTATATTTTTCTGGATTATTACCTGGGAAAAAATACATTTAAGAAAGTGCAAACAGTGGTTTCTTTTTTTGGTGGTATAATCAATTGCTACAAATGTTTTTATATTAAGTATTTATGCACTATATAATACAATCTGGTAGCCGTATTTCTCACAGGCTCAGTCACTGCAAAATAATGGTCAGACCTGTTCAGAATATTAAAAAAGGAGGAGCCTTCTTTAATATGGTAATTATAACACTGATAAATATTTCGTGAAACACGACTCTGATTGGTTGTAAAACAGAAATCATTGAAACGTGATTGGCCATTGAGTCCCATTTGCTGTAATAGATACAAAATGCTACTCAGCTCCGGAAGTAAACAAACCAAGCGACAGTAGTAATGACAAACCCCCTCTTGGAATGAAATGAGTATTTATCCCTTTCCTTCAATCCCATCCTGCAAGATCCCTCTAGCCCTGAAACCACGCGTCGCAGCCCATAGGTTCCTTAAGAAAATATGAATCAACAAAGGTTATCTATTTGGTCCCAAAATGTGTCGGACTAATTTATAAACACCGTATATACACATACAACAAAGACATTTAACAAGATGCAAGGCCAGGAAATGTTGCTCAAAAGCAACTTATTTTAGACTTGAGGGGTTCTGTTATGTCCCGTAATATGTAATACGTTCCACTGGCCTTTTTCCCTTACGAAGGAGGCTATTTTCCGAACACTTGTGCTGTTAGAAAATCAACTCCGGTTGGGTTGAATCCTGGAGCTTCGGAACCTAGAGACTCGTTGCTGGTTCGAGTCTCCTTTTTCTCATGGAATTTCGGCCAATATATGGGACCGTTGCCCACCCAGCATTGTTGGGAATTTGGATAGCTAAAGTAAGTAGTTGCTCCAGGTCGAGAAAACCAGCTATAACGGCTGAGGAACCCGATATGCTGACCATATGTCACCCCTACTCTGACTGTATGATCATCGATCTCTGTGAATAACAACTCGTGGATGAGGCCAACATCTGTCGCGCCATGGAGTTTGATGTTTGTTCCAACCAATGGTTGACGCAATCATCGATAGCTGACAGCAGGGCTGACAACCCGGCTACAAAAAGTGCCGATTGTCTAAGGCCTGTAGTTGGATCACTTAACATTTGAGTTTTTATCTATAGTCTAAATATAAAAGTAACTAACGAACTCACTATTACTATGGAACCTGTAGGTTCATTGCCCCGCGGATATAAGCTCTCCATACATATCCTGAGCTAATGTTTTCCAATCATCCCCTGTATAATCTACCTCCCTCAAATCATTGTTAATGTTATTCCCGATCTCATTCTTCGACGACCTACCGGGAGCTTTCCCCCTGTTTTTCCTACATGGGGTTTCCATGCCCCTCTTTCATTCTTCATCCGTGCCATATGTCCTGCCTATTAACGTATTTGGATGAATATAGACTACGGGCTATATGTGTGACATGTTATACAAGGAGCTCACATTGAACATTTGTAAGGTACTGTAAAACAAACATTTTGAGTTTCCCTTTCCAGTGGTTCTAGTTTCATATTTCCAAGTTTTATTAAACGAAAGTTACACGTTTTCGAAAACCAAAAGGTGTATTTTTGGGAATATGTTCCCTAGTTAAGAAAAACCATTTATTCTCTCTCACAATTTATTCTTTGAGCAACTTTTACTTAATGTAGGTTATTTCCCACGAAAGGCAATAGTATATTACGATGCGGGGTTGGGAAGAAGTTTTTACAGAAGTGAGGAAATGTTTAAAAGCCGAGCGATAACGAGGCTTTTAATTTCCGAGATTGTGTAAAACACTTCACAAACGTGCGTTGTACATTATTTTTTGCGCGATGGTGTTTTCAAAATAATAAATAATAGTAAAATAATAACATCTTTGTTGGAAATATTTGCGTTCATTATAAACAACTTACTAATGTTAACTGTGTGGGCAATATTTATCATTTGAGACTACAGCAGACCGTGACACCAACCAATCATAAAATGGCGGCAAGTACATATTTATTGTTTTGTATTGTTTGAAATAAAGTTCTGTTCATTTAAAATGCAGTGATTTGTTTCGTATAATGTATATTAATTAACACTACTTTATGGATATATTTTTTTGTATATACATTGTACGTAGTATACGTAAAGGGCAGTTGTTTTACTTCCCGCACGAGGTTTGTAATATGTAATATTATAGTATAGTATAGATATTTAGGTTGGCCACCCCGAAATGAAGGAACTTCCAATCATGGTCGCCATTGCTGTAAGTAGACAAAATTCACTGTCGCGCAAAAAACACTTATTACACGCTTTATATTAGCTTGGCCTGTATCCATCTACGTAACGGAATATTTCAGCACGATTTTCGCCCACTTAAAAACATTGGATCGACTTGAAACATAGTATACTTGTAAAGGACCAATGACAATACAATGATTTCATAAATAGTACAATATATTATATATAATAGGATGCGGACTTATCGAATTTTTAGTCCATCGTTGTAAGAAATTAATATTATATCCTCTGGTAGCTCAGTTGGTAGAGTGATGGACTGTAATGGTATATAATTTCAGTAATCCATAGGTCACTGCTTCAAATCCGGTCGGGAGGATTTTTAGAATAATAAATATCGTAAGCAATTAAATTTTAATGGGATTCCGGTTTATGACACAATTAAACTAAAAATTTTAAAAATAAATAATAGTTAAAAAAATTAAAACAACACGCTTTATTAGAAAACCAAACTAAAAAAATAAATAATAGTTGAAAAACTAAAACAACACGCTTTATTAGAAAACCGAACTAAAAATGAAAAATTATTTTAATTTCCAACACGCTTGGATAAAATTAAAGTGGCCAATAAATAAAATCGCCTCCAACACATCTACAATAAAACTAGAGTTATCTACAAAAAAAAAATACCATCAAAAGAGTGGGGTGCTTTTTATGGTTTTTACGTTTTCTTCTTAGGGTCAGTTTCTCCAACAGAGGTAACTGTCTTACGCCAGTTTTCCCCATTTATAATACATAGTTTAAAGTGGCGTAATGTAGTTACCTCTGTTGGTGAAACTGATCCTTAGAGACTTTACTTTTACCAATATCTGTTTATTATAAAAATATTAATTGATATAGAGCATCACACGCTTTTAATGGTATTTTTTTTGTAGATAACTCTAGATTTATTCTAGATGTGTTGGAGATGATTTTTTTGTTGACCACTTTAATTTTATCCCAAGCGTGTTGGAAATTAAAATTATTATTAATTTTTTAGTTCGACTTTCTAATAAAGCGTGTTGTTTTAGTTTGTTTAAACTATTTTTTCTATATTTATCTCCATATCGTATTTTCACCTACAATGTTTAAATTATATACTGAATATTGAAGATTGAATTTTTATTTATGATCTGGCGGTGAATTTTAAAGATCCAATTCAAATTACATGTATTTGATGTTATGAAGTTACTTCATTATGATCTAACAAATTATTTTCAGATAAGTTCGAAGATCAACTTAAAGTAATCACTCTGTATATAGTAACGTGATGACAAAAGACAGGCAGATACATAAATTCTATTAATTTTTTAAGGAGTTAAGACAGTCTCGTGTTTGAAAAGCAAATTATTGACCAGAATCAACGAAAAGCTATCTTCGTACATCACATGCAATTCAAGTCTACCTACTCCATATCAATTCAACCTTTTACTTCACATCGTCTATATAACATTATTATAAAATATTTTGTGAAGAATTTCAATTTCTTACTCTGCATTCAATGATATCGATTTTTTTATTTTTAAGTTATATTGGCAAAAGACTAGAAAAGTTAAGAAAAAATCGTTTAAGAATAATTAAGTAACTAAATTAACATTTTGATTTATTTTTTTTATTTAAAACGAATTCATCAGTTTTTCGGTTAACAATCCTGTACAAAATAATTATTTAATTCCTGGCTCTTGTTAAGTTGGTCTTCCGGGCTGAAAGGCCGTGGTCCAGTTTTCTTTAAACACGAAGTTTCATCTATTACATCTTGAAGAGTGTCTGCGTGAACTCTTCAACTGTCGACTGCCGTTGAAAACTCCTGAAGATGTTTACTGTAAGTAGTAGTGAAACGTCGAGTTTAAGAAACTAACGGACCATGGTCATTCAGCCCGGAAGCCAAACTTAACAAGAGACACAGGCCATGAAAGCCTACAATCCTACAATTTAATTCCTCTTCATTTACTTATTAAATAACCCAGCTTCAATAATTATGGTAATGGTACAGTCCAGCCGCTGTGTCTCCCACCCTGACGTTTAGGTTGTATGAGGGGTGAAGGGAGAAACTCGCCCTCTACTGTCAATAATGAAATTGTGCTGGGGGGGGGGTATAGCAAGAACCATTAAAACCACGTTGTTCTGCTAACATTTGGGGGGGTTACGAAACCCAAAACACGCGACTGCTACTATTTGTGGGTAAGTGAAACCACACTACTGCTACCATTTACGACGTTTAGAAAGCAAACCTCGCTCAGAGTACACTTGTCCGGGATCGAGTTTTGTTGATGCTGTAGTTATTAATTGTGGATCGTGAGGTTCAAAGATGTTATCAGCAAGAAAGCAGCCTGCTCGGGGCCATGAAAGGCGGCTATTAATTCATCTTTCTTTCCCTGATTGAACATACATACAAATATAGATACTGATTATTAATTGCGTACAGTGAGTGATTTTGTACAGGATAGTGAGCAATTACTATACTTGAATAATAACAAGGGGGCGTCCGCGTGACCGTACGTAGTATAAAAGATAACCTTTAATACAAACAAGTTGATTTTAAAACAAATAATAGATTAATAACAAAAGATGATTCTTGATCAATCAATCAAGCATAGCTTGTAAAAAAAATAACTGAATAAATACCATACCATACATAATGCCACAGTCCACACACATGTCCAAGCTTTTTAGGAATGCCTTCTTCCGTACATAGCGGACTAACTCAGAATCGACCTCTTCTCGGTCTTAATCAACTTGTCTATACATAGACCACCATTTAACTTTCCATCTGCATGGTGAACTAGACTTGGATTCACTTTTGAATCCGCTTTCAAATAACTAAACGCCACTTGCTAGGCTGATCGAATGATGATGTTCGGTAAGAGTACAATGCATATAAAGGTTCGCAAGTAGAGGGGATATGCGCTGTAGAGATGCGCGGCAGAAAGGATGAAAAGGGAAGGGGTAGCCACACGGAAAAGAGGACATTGGCATAGTTCACAAATGTTCTGTAGTAGGGAGGAGAACAAAGATACCTTACTGAACCGCAAAAAGGCACTTTCGGTTCAAAATAGTTGAAGTGAGAGTGGACATCTGCCAAACCATACACTGCTCTTGACGCTTCTACCAAGGTTCGAAATTGCTGCGATGTTGTCGGCTGTGTTTCTGCTAACCGTCATGATTTAATATTTCGCATGGTACATACAGCGGCCCTTCCCACTGAATATCCATATCGGCAATACTGTCGTGAAAAGTAAGGACTGGAGACTCAACGGCTGGACTATAAAGTGATCTCACTATACGCCTTGCGAGGCACATTGAATGATTTTTCTTAATAGGCGTGCCATAGAAATCAATTGCAACACATGATATTTTCTTCATAATCACTTAGTGATCCCAATGTATATTGCTTCCAAAGTCATCTTATAAAGCATAAGTCAGTTAAGCACTACAGATGTTCGCAAGGAAACAAAATCAGATTGGTTGAAACTAGGGTTTGAATACGGGACCTTCAGAATACATTCTCAAATACTACCTGCTTGAGGTAATTTGCTTACTAGGGGACAATTTCGGTAGTTGTTTTTTGTATAGATGTTATAAGCTACAGAAAGTAATATATTTGCATTTTCGGTTAACTGACTTATTCTGCTTTGTGAAGGTTCTGATGCATGAGCCAATTTGAAGGGCTAGTCTACTTGTTCATCACTACTCATTAAACTACGGCCAAGAAAAGTTAGACATTTTAATATAAATACTATAGGCCTTGTAATGATCCACAGTTTTGTAAATGCGATTGGAACAGTGCTAAGGGAAAGTCACCACAACCCTATAGGTCTATAGTAGATAGAGACAGAGAGAATTTCGTTAACCATTTATGCGCGTCAGTAATTAGATGACGAGGCATTTGGTTATCATAAGAGAGTGTGTTCCACTGTGTTGCTGTTTGCATGTTACAAAATATGGAAAGGGGAAATCTGATCAATTCCAGAAAAATGACGTTATGTTTTAAACCAAGGCATAGTACAGATGTAATCACCTCTTTGCTCTTCGGAGTAAGCTCGAGTTGCTCAGGTGAGGGGCATGAGGTAGAGGGAGCAACAGACAGGGACGAGAAATAGTGACGTTTCCTAGAACGCGCAGAAGTAATGCTGCCACACAAACTGAATTCAATGCATTATTGTTATTATTATGCCTATAATAACAATTATTATACCCCTATATACAGGGTGGACCGCTCGAATGGACCTAATTTCAATTGCTTGTTACTGGCAAACGGTTGAAGATAGAAACTTAAAACAACGTTCATAGTACAGAAAAACTCACCAAGTTTCGAATCCTGTCGGTAGATGGCACAAAGATACGTTTCTCGTTCTTAGATTTAATTGTTTGTGAAAATGGCGACTCCGCAGATGAAAGCGCAAGCTGTTTTGTGGTATGCGGAGTTTAAATCAATCATTAGAGTTCAAAGGGAGTTCCGGCGTGTGTTTAACCGTGATGCTCCAACTGCTAGAAGCATAAAGAAGTGGCGTGATACATTATTAGCTACAGGATCTGTGTTGAAGAAGCATGGTGGTGGTCGCAGAGCATCCGATGAAATGGTAGCAAATGTTCAAGCCGCATTGAGCGAAGCCCCCGGAAGTCATTAAGAAGAGCTTCGCGGGAACTTCAAATACCAAAATCGACATTACAACGGATTGTCCACAAACGCCTCAAACTGCACGCATATAAAGTGCAGTTAGTGCAACGTCTGGAGCCGAATGACATGCCGAAACGAGTGGAATTCGCCAATACGATGCTGGACCGTCTCGGCGCTGATCCTGACTTCATGACCAAGATTTTCTTCTCGGACGAAGCCACTTTCCATTTGTCAGGCAAGGTAAACCGGCATAATGTGCGGATTCTGGGGATCGGAGAATCCTCACGCTATTCAAGAGCATGTTCGTGATAGTCCGAAGATGAATGTTTGGTGCAGTTTGTCACATAATAAGGTCATTGGACCGTTTTTCTTCGCCGAGAAAACTGTTCGTGGTACCACATATCTTGACATGCTGGAGCAGTTCTTCTTTCCACAAATTGAACAACTGCAGCCTAACATCGTTTTCCAGCAAGATGGTGCTCCTCCCCACTGGTCCAATGAAGTTCGTACGACTTTGGACAACATTTTCCCTGGCCGTTGGATTGGTAGGGGAGGACCAATCGCGTGGCCCCCGAGATCTCCCGATTTAACACCACTGGATTTCTTTCTCTGGGGCTATGTCAAAGATAAAGTTTACACCACCCCAGTCAAAGACCTTCGTGATCTTCGTGAGCGCATCATAGAGGCTATTGAGAACATTCCAGAAGACATACTCCAACGTACTTGGCAAGAAATTGTTCATCGCTTTGATATCGTCACAGTGACTGCTGGGGCTCATATAGAGATGTGGTGATCTGGATATCAAAACTTGGTGAGTTTTTCTGTAATATGAACGTTGTTTTAAGTTTCTATCTTCAACCGTTTGCCAGTAACAAGCAATTGAAATTAGGTCCATTCGAGCGGTCCACCCTGTATTTTTGCAGTAATACAAATTTGAAATTATATATAGAATATATTACAGGTGTATATGTATTTTTGTTATATAATATCTTACCTAGGCTTCGCGATTGACACAAACCCTGATTCTGAATTTATCGAGGAGTTCGGAGAGAGTTTAAATATCTGGAATTCACTCGTAAGGGTCGGTAAAGTATAGTGAATGGAAATAGTGAAGCATATCATCATGATTTCTTTTAAATATTCTGATTTTTTTCTTGTTTATACTGGTTTTCTTTATTGTTTTACCTTTATCTTTGTTTGTTTTACCTGTTTGTTAACTTTCTTTAATTCTCACATAGACACAAGGACAGGACACACACACCCAAACCCAAGGTGGAGATTTAAAATCCCCTACCCGGCCAGGAATCGAACCCGGGTCGTCGGAGTGGAAGGTAGGGACTCTACCGACTATGCCACGGCGACGGACAGATTAATGACCACACTGCAACTAAATTCTAATAGATTTCACAGTAAACAACTGATATAGCTGGCTCGTGTACCTTCTCTACTCGTACGACTGACTTGGATGACAACGTTCTCCTCATACAAACACAGAGCTCCTATATAAACAACACAATTGGTTCATAAATCATAGTGTTCATGTAACCTGCTTGTACCTTTGACTGACGTCATTAACGTATCAGGAGAAAGTACATGATTCAATATAATTCAGGTGACAAAACCTTACTTACTTACTTACTCACTGGCACTATCGAACCCGTAGGTTCATGGCTGCACGGACATACGCTCTCCATACATCCCTATCCTGAGCTAATGCTTTCCAATCATTCCCTGTATAATCTACTTCCCTCAAATCATAGTTAATGTTATGTTCCCACCTCATTCTTGGTCTACCAACTGGGCGTCTTCCCTCTGGCTTTCCTACAAGAAGCTTCCATGCAAGTCTTTCATTCCCCATACGTGCAACATGTCCTGCCCATCGCAGTCTACGAGACTTAACTGTTCTTATTATATCTGGCTTCCTTTAAAGACCATGTAGTTCACTGGAGTATACGCACCATGCTCTCTCAAGTCTATATCATAGATGGGCAATCCAATCATTGTGTTATGACTGAATTTGAGTCTCAGTATCGATCGAGGTACTGTGCGTTGAACGGTCGGATACAGCTTACGTTTACATGTCCACCATTCGCTGTGCCACTGGTTGCTGTACCTAGGTGTCGCAGGGTGCCAGCTGTGCCCTGTATGATATCTCTACTAAAAATATCCAACCCTCCAAAACAAATCACTATCTAGCCGCACTCCGCGGTGAGACAGGTGATCAGACTCACGTTTTTAATTTCGGGTATAGATTTCTTCCTTAGGTCGGAAAACAAGGAAAGATACGAAACTTAAATTATATAAAACAATGGCTGTTCCTTTGTTGTTGTATGGAAGTGAAAATTGGATAATGAAATCAAGGGATAAAAGCAGGATACAGACTGCGGAAATGCTGTTTTTACGTAATGTGGAAGGATGCACAAAAGCGGATAGAATAAGGAATGAAACTATACGAGAAGAATTAAATATATATAAAATTGAAGATAAAATCAGCGAAAATAATAAGAAATGGACAGAACACTTAATGAGAATGAACAACGAAAGAATACCAAAAATAACCTTCCTGTAAAATCCCAGAGGAACAAGAGATGTTGGCCGACCACGCAGAAGATGGACTCCACTTTTAACTTCGCCGGAAAGGGCTGCATAGCCTAAACCTTGTAGTAGAAGAAGAAGAAGATTTCTTCCCCAGGTATATTCCAATGAACTACTTCTACTTCCAGCCTCATTGGCTAGTAGTCGGAGCTTCTGACTACAGTTCATGGCGTCCCGGGTTCGATTTCCGGTCAGACCATAGGATTTTTTTCTTAAAGGAAATTATTATTGTTTGGATTTTGGTTAAGTTTAGGTTTAAGGGCTCTCATGGTACTTCATTGTCATTCAACTCGATCATACCATCGGGATAACGTAACTGCCTTCCAGATAGGGATGCAAACGATACATCGATGTTTTAAAATATCGATGTATTGTTTATAAACAATGATGTTAAACCCCCTATCATCAACGATACATCGCTCCTTATGAACGATGTTTTGTAGAGTTACCATAAACAGTTAACGCACAACAACACAAAAATAAAACAACAGATAAAAAAAGAACAGAATCAGAAGTTCGCATGTTATATTATTATCGCCTCACTATGATGCTTAACAAGCGGCTCGCTTTGTTTCCCCGCAGCTGTAATATGTTATTAAAATACAAAGATCTCGACTGCCGCGACTACGATGATGTTGCCACATTTCTATTCTTCCTTCAGTTTCAATTAAAACTTGAAACGATGTGGAACATTCGATCCAGTTATAAAATTGTATACCGTAATTAATTGTATAATTATCAATGATTTATTATGATACGTAGCTAAAATAATAATACCATATCTACATATTATATTATGTTTATATATAAGTGATTTCGATACGTGGCGGCCATGGGAAAAAAATTCAGACCGAACAGTTAATAATAATAAAATAATAATAAATAATAATAATAATAATAATAATAATAATAATAATAATAATATAATAATAATAATAACAACAATAATAATAATAACAATAATAATAATAACAATAATAATAATAACAATAATAATAATAAATATAATATTTTCAGCATGATTCTGTATGGATATTAAAATTATGTAATAATGTTGGAATTAAATTATTTAATAAATAAATACGTATATCATTTTAATTTTAAAATTTAAACAATACCAAATAATAACATAAAAATTAAATAATAACATACATAATCAGTAATAAACGCCCATAGCACTATGAGAAACGTGACAACACCGCATGTCACGCATTGCCGCGCGGCACCCGCTTTTATATACACTGTTAACCATCGGAGTGAGGCTATAATATCTTCTGTAACTCCTATAAATGCAGATGCATTAGAAATGTGGGATGACATGAAATATTTATTTCCTGGCGATGATATATTTGCTTATCGTAGCAATGTCGCGTCGATGCCCAGTGAGCAGCTGTTTTCAGAGGCCGGGCCTCGATTACAAAAGAGAGAAACCGCTTAGTAGGCACATGATAGTCAAAATTGTTGTTTTTAAATTATATTTTGCAAAATGAATAATTAACATATATTTTCAACATTATTTTGTGTTTTTATTTTTTCAAAACGTCGAAAAAACATCGATATATCTTTCATAAACATCGATGTTTTACCTTTTAAAACATCGATGTTCTAACACCTAAGTTTTTATGAGCGATGTTGCATCTCTACTTCCAGGCGCTCCAACGTAAGCGGGTTACAATTCCGCCAAGCCAGGATAGAATACCAGAAATGTGAAAGGTAACCTGATGGCAAATACAAAAAAATTCATAGTGAGTCTGTAATATTTCGGAATTTATCGTGAACACTAGACGTGTTTGTTAGGAGTTATGGAGTGGTAAAGCGAACAAAGATTCTCCGTCTCCTTGTATTGAATTATGTACAAATTTGTTCCCGTAAAAAGCTTAAGCTAAGAAAAGAATACAAACAAATGCCATATACGGATTATATTATTCTATAAAAAGATTCAGACATGCATTTAGTTTTTCTAAACCCACACGATTTCAATCTCATTATTTCGGGGCGTTTTCCCGGTGAATGCCCTACTTATGCAATTCAAATAGAACGTAAGCTTACAATTCTATAGGTAGCTATTCAATTTTCTGCCATTACAATGTAACACACTACCGTCCACAATGTCATTAATCTCAGTATAGAATCAGAATACAAAAGGAAATGGCGTCCACTATTCTGCATTTTCAATTTTATTACATCATTACTTATGAAAACTTTTACTTCATTTTCATGAAGAGAAAGAGAAAATTCGAGTTTGAAAGCGAATCTCAACTGAGAGTAATAAATAAGTTTTGTAATCGTTACAACTTTTCTTATTCTCTTGTTCTTTCCTACGAAATTAAAAAGACATAAGATCAGTTTTCATAAAAATAATGCAGCTATAACTCCAACAAATTACTATCATAAGTAATGCCACAAGTGATTTCCAAATTGTCGATAAATTCTGGAGTCACGACGTGACAGATGAATTTATCTACAGGATTTGGAAATTAAGAGTGGCGTTTGTTAGGACTATTTAACGAATAAAATTAAGCTGTTTACTCACAAATCATTATTTAAATATAGTTATTTTAAAATTTTTATATATTTAATGTAAACGGCGAGTTTTAAAAAAATGAGAAATGTTAGGTTATGTTTCATTTGTCCATCGCTGCAACTTGATCATATTATTTATTGCCAAATAGGATAGCAATATTGTAAGAATGCACCCTAGCGGAGAAAAAATGAAACATCAAATTGTATATTATAACCAACATTAGGCCTATAGCTTATTAATTATTTTTTTAGGAAACAAGTCAGTAGAATCATTATTTAAAAAAACAATGATTGATCACACAATTATCAAATGTGTAGTTGAAGGAATCTGTTCATTATTTGTTATATTCAATGTATTTGTTGGAGAGTCAATCACTGTAAAATAAGGTTTTGACCTGTTCAGATTATTAAAAAGGAGCTTTCTTTATGTTGGTAATCAAAATTCGATAATTATCGAGGTAAAACAAGACTGTTATTGGTTGTAAAACAAAATTCATTGAAACGCGATTGGTCATTGACTCCCATTTGGGGCATGAGTTATATAGTCAACATCAAATACTGTTAGATTTCAACATAAGTACTATGGTCTTATTTTTTAAAGTAAGATCATTTGCTTATAATGTTATTTGTCAAAGAGTTCTTCTCAATTTCAAATTAAGCGGTCAACCAAATTGTTTTTTTTTGTTAATTTCTAAGCAAAATTTACCGAATTTTCCCGTCCTAGTACTACCTTGGTTTCCTAGATGTCAGTATGAGGCGGAACGCTGACCACGGAACACTCAAAATGACAGCTATACGAAAACAAGTGTAACTAAATTAGTATTGTTCTAATTCTTTCCCTGTAGGGGGAGAGCGCCTAAATCTCTGTAAAGGGAAAACATGGGCTTACAAAAATAATCTCTATTTCTTTCATCTTTTGCCCTCTGCAGGTGTAGGAAACCGTTTGTTCTGCGACTACATGCATTAGTCAGTCCATTTTTTTGTTGGATCTCTCCAGGTCTCTGATGCCCCGTGGATATTAACATAGTGCTTTCGACTATAACCACTCTTCTGGCATTCTCAAAACATGATGTTTCCTTTCAATCTGATGCTTGTATATGTCTCTTACAAGCTCTTCCACCTTAAATGTATTTCTTAAATCTTCATTATGTGTTTTGTTTCTTAATGTTACTCCACGTATCTTATCCCAAGTAGTGAAACTTGAAATAAAATTATGAATAACTCTCTGAAGAAGTTAAAGTAGATAACCCCTTCATATTTGTTATACAGCCTATCCACACCGGTTATCTCACATCATTTTTCTCAACAACAAGTAGGCTATCATTCTTAATATATTTTACTCTGTAAGGCTTATGGCACAAACCTGAATTGAACAAACAGAAAGTCGGGACACATCCATTTTTGAACAAGTTAAAATCTGGGATACACAGTGTCTTACGTATGGGTCTATCGACTTAACACACGAGATGGAATTTCCACAATACATCCTTTTTTTGGAGAGAGAGATAGAGAGATTAGGAACATAAAATATAATTACCAAATGTTTATTACAACTTTTTTTTAGCGAATTCTGAAGCAAGCTATTAAGGTTGATCTTATGGAACAATTCTTTAAAAAATACAGATCTTCATCGATCCCATCTAACAGATACCAAAAATAATTTGTAAATTACATGGCGCGACAGGCTTAGAGGGCCCTTAGTCTACCAACCGGTTGCTGGCCTCACATCCACATGGGTCAATCACAGAGGTAGATGATCATCTAGCCAGTGTAGGGGTGACATATGGTCAGCATGACCATGACTAGTCCCCCAGCTGTTATAGCTGGTTTTCTTAATCTGGAACCGCTACTTAATAACCATGACCAAAATGTATGTGTGTGTGTGTGTGTCCATTAATGCTCTAGCGGCAACAATTTTTGTTTCATCGAAGCCAAAGTCGGCATATAGCAATTTTATAAATTAGAAGTAAGGGCCAGTTTGTTAACCAGAAAATTCGGACCGTTAGGTATATAAGTTCACCTGAAACTATAAATTAAATTTCGAATTAACTCACTGGCACTATCGAACCCGTAGGTTCTTGACCGCGCGGACATAAGCTCTCCACACATCCCTATCCTGAGCTAATGATTTCCAATCATCCCCTATATAATCTACATCACTCAAATTACGGTTAATGTTAATCTCCCACCCCATTTTTGGTCTACCAACTGGGCGTTTTCCCTCTGGTTTTCCTACAAGAAGCTAATTATTACCAAATGTATATTCTAACTTCTTTTCTTGATTTTCTAGCGAATTCCGAAGGAATGAAGCTATTGAGGTTGATCTCATGGAACGATTTTTTGAAAAATATTTACAAATCTTTACCGATCCTATCAAGTAGGTACCGAAAATTACCATGACCACAGTATATAGAGTCCACCGCTGTGGTCTCGAGGTAGCGTGCTGCCTTGTCACGCAGCGGGCCCGGGTTCGTCCCCGGTCGGGGCAGTTTTTCTGGGTGAGGTTTTTATCGGGGTTTTTCCTCACCTGTAATACAAATGTCAGGAAAACTTTAAGGCCCAAACGGTCCCCGAAATCATATGGCCATCACTATCATCATCATGCTTATCATCATCATCATCATCATCCTTCACCGGTGTGGAAAGCAACGGGAAGCTACCACACCTACACAATTCCCTAGTAAAGCTGCAAGCATAGCATGAAAATGCTATGATTGCAGTGAAGGACCTGCCTTCGGGCAGAATTACTATGGATGGATGGGCAGTATATAGTATGTGTATCTGTGTGTACATTAATGCTTAGCGGAAGCAATTTTTGTTTCGCCAAAGGCAAACTCGGCACATAGCAATTTTATAAATAAGCTCCATCTGTTAACCAACAAAATCGGACCATTAGGTGTATAAAATGACCTCAAACTAAAAACTAAATTTCGCCCTAGCGTCGAAATTTTCGACGTTTCTCAAGCAAAATCAGTATGTACTAATAAAATAGGGCAAGGAAGATATTATCCAGAAATCAGCGACAATTAGAAGTGTGGGTTTACCTGAAACCCAAAAATAAAAATTGACTCCAGCAACCACAGTGTTTAGTTCCTTACAATGTTTACCATACATTCTAATTATCCCTTAAATTGACAATGTATTCTATAATATATTAGTTTAAATTATTTGATATTTTTAATAAAGTAATGAAACAATGAATTGGTAGATATTTAAATTAGTTTCAAATTATACAACAATATGCACATAGTCATAACTTACGGTTGTTCATGATTTGTTATCACTGCAGTCCAACACTGTTAAATAAGCTGGCATCAGATATTGAATTTCTTCAATTTAACACACACACACACACATATATATATATATATATATATATATATATATATATATATAGGCCTATAGGAAGGCCTATATACTCGTATATTCCTTAAACCAGCAAAATTCGATTTACTGAGGAATCTGTTTAATTTACGTAGGTCTTGCGTGACGGACTTTTCATTTTAACTGTCGTAGCGATCACTAAATTTCCTTTCAATACTGCTATTTTTCATTAGCTTACTAAACATTTTAGAAACTTAATTGAGAAAATAAAATAATATTGATAAAAGACTAATCCTTATACCAATGCACTGCTATCAGGTTGAGAAAACCAGACGGAGCCATCGAGAATATTGAAACCCGCAAGCAGTAAGAAAGAGGGGACTACCCGGGACTACCTAGGAAAACATGGAAGTGATCAGTTGAGGAGGAAGCAAAGGAAAGAGGGAAAAGCTGGAAACAAGTGAAATGGCTGGCTGGAAGCAGAGTACGTTGAAGGAACTTTACTGCTGCCCTATGTTCCACTTAGGAACTGCAGAAAATAATAATAATAATAATAATAATAATAATAATAATAATGATGATGAGAAGAAGAAGAAGAATGCACTGTTATAGCAAGCTATATCCACGGTATCGTGAGATGACAAATTACTGTGAGAATTCATTGCCTGTAATTTAAAAAAAATGCAGTTGTGTGTAAATACCGTTTGAATCTTATCTGAATAGCCAACAGAACGATTAATTATATCTTAATATAACGTTTATATTTCTATAGCTAATCAATATTAGCGTAGGGCTAAGGCATAAAATATGAATATGTAGGGAAAATCACGGTCCCGTCAACGTCAGGTGGGACTCACGACAATTTTCCTTTGTAAGGACGATCCCGACAGAATATAAACGGTTGGAAACTTAGATCAGCTGAAATGAGATATCTTCGAAGGACTGCACGATACACTACTTGATTACAAAAAAAAAAAAAGAAGATACCTTAGAAGAATTACACATGGAACCTTTAGAAAACAAAATGTTTGATTATAAGTCAAGATGGATGCAACATGTTCATCGAATGGAGGATCACAGGATACCCAAGCAGACATTAAGCTATCAATCTGCAGGAAGAATATGACCAGGACGTCCACTCAAAAGATTTTGGATGGTAGACTGAAACAAGTCAACAAATTGTTTAAATTCTTGAATGGACTATGATGATGGAAACCCTACATAAACTCAATAAAACTACATATGGAGATTGAACACACAGGTTCACTTGCAGAGTTACAAGGTTTTTGTTCGCCTAAATCGGGATTATTTTTTATAATATTTGGTAGAGCAGTGAACTCTAGTGGTATATAATTTCAGTAATCCATACGTCGCTGGTTCAAATCCGGCTGGGAGGGTCTTTTTTTTTATAGAAGAGTATTACTTTTAGCTCATACTACAATAGTATCGAATTTAAAGATATTTACATTTTTTATCTTATTCTGTAAAATATTAAAACTAAAAAATAAAAAATAAATAATAGTTTTAAAAAACTAAAAGAACACGCTTTATTAGAAAACTAAAAAATGAAAATTATTTTAATTTCCAATACGCTTGGGATAAAATAAAGTGGTCAACAAAAAAATCATCTCCAACACATATAGAATAAAATTAGAGTTATCAACAAAAAGAAAATAATTTTACCATCAAAAGCGTGGGGTGTTTTTTATGATTTTTACATTTTTTTCTTAGAGAGCTTACTTTTACCAATATCTGTTTATTATCAAATATATTAATTGATTTAGAGCACCCCACGCTTTTGATGGTAAAATTATTTGCTTTTTGTTGATAACTCTAATTTTATTCTATATGTGTTGGAGATGATTTTTTTGTTGAACACTTTATTTTATCCCAAGCGTATTGGAAATTAAAATTATTTTTCATTTTTTAGTTTTCTAATAAAGCGTGTTCTTTTAGTTTTTTAAAACTATTATTTATTTTTATAATATGAGTAGAATTAGGCATACTACAATTATAGTGCAGTATCAATTGATTTTCTTTAGCTCCATTTAAACTTAAAATTCCTCTAAGTAAAACCACACTTATTATCAACAATTAAAAAAATATGGATCAAACTAACATGACCAACTTACTTGGACTTTTGTTTGCTTTTCAACTTTTTCCACATTTCGTGTTTTTTAGTATAATTTCTCTCATCCGCGAGAAACACTAAAATATGAAGGACTTTTCCCTTTATTAACCACGAATGTGTTCTACACAACTCACTGTTAAATTTACATTGCAACTTCTGTTTCTTTCGAACCGGTGGTAACGGTAATGGCAGTATTTTCGCTACTTTCACTATCTGATGATGAATCCACGTTTAAATTTTTTTTTATTCGATGCCGCCAGGTTGTCATTTTCGACATTCTGGTATTCTCTTCTGGCGTTGGCGTTATTGTAACCCACTTCAGAGGTTGGGGCATCAGGAGAGACCTTAATTCTAATCCTACTCTAATGATGGCCAGATGATGTTCGAGGACCGTTTGGGCCTCAAAGTTTCCTGACATTTGTCTCACAGGTGACGAAAAACAAAAAAATCACCTAGGAAGATTGTCCAGACCGGGGATCGAACCCAGGCTGCATGACAAGGCAGCACGCTACCTCGAGAACTCAGCGGTGGTTTTAAATATTTCACTTTGAGTCTATGGATTTTTCGGATGAAAAATCAAATCTTCCGGGACGGATTTTAAGCCGTGGGTTCCAAGCCTGACGATTTTTCAGGCTCGTAAAAGAACCGCAAGCCTGAATAAAAAGGCCTCTGCATAATTTAACCGACCTTCATCCAATCAAGTAATACCTTAGTTGATTACTAGATGTCTCTTGAGGTGATATGCTAACCATATGTCACCCCTTGACATCTGTATGTAAATAAGCGTAACTACAGTAGTATGGTTAAGGGAGCACCCATGTGGGACATATGGGGTATATACATACATAATTTTCACACTGAATGCAAGAGCACAGGCTATTCTCAAACTCATGAACACAAGTCTGGGAACTAGACCAGGTCTTCAAACCTCACGATATCTTAGTCCAGTTAGACGTATGTGAATTTATGCATGGGAAGAGGGAAAGTCACAAGACCAAGCCGTGCAAGGAGCGACGGGTATTGTTATTCTCGATCAGTTGAGTAACTGCGTTACGTCTTTATCCATAAAATCGGAATTCTTGATTGGCTTTAATGGGGATTCGGGATTCCACCAGGGGAGACGGGAAAATCCCGCCTATATAGGATGCCTGGCAACACTGTTCACTGGAGTTGACAGCTGAAATAGAATCTACATTGCGGCATAAAAGTTTGCTTACCTGTTTTGATACGATTACAGCACTACCATACCAAGTAGCATTCGAAAATCAACCTCAACACCATCATGATACGTATTCGCAGATAGTGCGTACAACGGAATTATCTAGAAGGATAATTAATGGAATGATAAAACAGTGAATAAATCAACAAATCAATTTATGTGAACTTGAGTACCAATTTAAATCGCACTCACTTTTCAGTATAAATATATTACAAAAAATAATAATTTCGAACCGCATTTATAATGAAGTACTGTTAATAATGGAATTTTCTATCACAAGTATGAACTATAATAATAGCAGTGGTGGTAATAGTAGTAGTAGTAGTAGTAGTACCTGTCGATCCTCTTGGAAGCATAGGGCCTCTGAGAAAGTACGTCACCGGACTCTGATTTTTGCCAAACTCCCGACTTCATTCCAACTTCTTCCTTGTTCAATTTTTGTTAAGTTGCTGCGCAATGCAATTTTTTGTCTTCCTCTTTTTTCTACGCATGCCTGTGGATTCCATTCCAGTGCTCTTTTTGGCACACTGTCTAGTTCTATTCTAAAAGTGTGTTCAATCCATTTCCATTTGCGGTATTTAATCTCATTCCAGATCTCGTCGATGTAGTATCTTCCATAATGCTTCGTTTGATATGATTTTTGGCCACCAGATTCGCAAAATAAACCTCAGGAACCTATTTATATGCACTTGCAGTCTTTATATATGGAACTTAGTGAGAGTCTGTTTGTCAGTCTGACCTTTATGGATTCAAAAAAATATTTAATGTATATAACATATTACGGTACATATTATACGACCGGAGCTTTACATTTTAAAAAAATCTGTGCACTGAAAAAAATGTCTCTTTGAACGCTTAAATGGCTTACGCTGCGTAAACCATAACAAATACAACAAATTAATGTAGACAGAATTGAATATCCCAAGAAAAAATCTACGAAAAAGTCCCCAACTGCATATGTCTTATCTTTTATGGATAACTAACAATAACCATTTTTGTCTTTCAGTTCATTGAGACCAAAAAGATCGGGATAAATAGATTCCCGGACAACGCCGGATTCTCTAACATAAGAGGCAGCGGGACATCGCTCGATATGTCATAGTCCAGCGGATCCCAATCTCCTTCCACAACGGTCTGAGTTGGGTGAACCACTGATTTTTAAAAATAGGTGCATACAGTAGACATGCATAAAATTAATTCCAAGCAAAATGTTCAATAACCTTAATTAACTTAACCCTTAACGATTAAGACCTAAAGTTACTCTAGTTACGGCTTAAAAGTTACACAACGTGTAGGCTTAGTTGCAATCACAGAAGTTAAATAAAGTCTCAAATCACTTTCAGTACAAAGTCTGTTTCTGTAGTTATTTTTTAAATAGGCATATGAAAAAAAAACTTTCGCAGTACTGTTGATAGTATTGATAGAACACACAGAAGCTGGCAGACTAAATTTCCATTGTAACGAAATCAAATGCATTCCCAACGTTGTTATACAACTGTAAATCAGGCATTCGCGGTAAATATTAATTTATTGTGGAAATAATGTGACAAATTCCCGATGTTACACATATGTAACAAGGGAGATCATATGGTTAATTCAATTTTAAAATAATATAATAATAATAATAATAATAGTAATAATAAAATATAATAATAATAATAATACTTACTTACTCACTGGCACTATCAAACCCGTAGGTTCATGGCCACACGGACATACGCTCTCCATACATCCCTATCCTGAGATAATGCTTTCCAATCATTCCCTGTATAATCTACTTCCCTCAAATCATAGTTAATGTTATTTTCCCACCTCATTCTTGGTCTACCAACTGGGCGTCTTCCCTCTGGCTTTCCTACAAGAAACTTCCATGCAAGTCTTTCATTCCCCATACGTGCAACATGTCCTGCCCATCACAGTCTACGAGACTTAACTGTTCTTATTATATCTGGCTTCTTATAAAGACCATGTAGCTCATTGTTATGTAGTCTTCTCCATTCACCTGTCTGTTCATCTCTCTTTGGTCCAAAAATTGTCCTAAGTACTTTATTCTCAAATACTTTTAATCTCCTTTCCTCCCTTAAAGTAAGAGTCCATGTTTCGTATCCATATAATATAACTGGTAGAATAATAGTTTTATATATTTTCAGTTTAACGTTTTTTGAAAGGAGGTGGGACATCAAGAGTCTCTGCAATGCATAATAGCACGCATTTCCAGAATTGAGCCTATGTTTAATTTCTTTGTGCATCTCATTCCTATTTGTGATTATTGTTCCTAGGTATTTGAATTCAGCCACTTCCTCAAAATTTCCCTCATTTGTCATTAGCTGTCCAGTTCCATTATATAATGAATTTCTACGTGTGACCATATATTTAGTTTTATTGATATTTACTTCCAATCCTAATTTCTTAGTGTTACTCAACAGTGTGTGCGTATTGTCCTTTAGTATCTCCTCGCTATCGGCCAACAATACTACATCATCAGCATAAACTAACAGCTTATTAATACCATTGAGTTGTAAACCTTCCTCATTCTCCAAAGATTTAATGGCATGCTCTAGTACAAAATTAAATAGTAGAGGAGATAGTGCATCTCCTTGCTTCATTCAACCCATTCTGGATTTCAAAAGTGTCCGAAAACTGTTTTCCTACACGCACCCTACTCTTTGTGCCATTTAGACACATTCGTATAAGTCTAACTAACTTTTTAGGAATTCCGAACTCCAGCAGGATACTATATAACTTCTCCCTCTTAACTGAATCATATGCTTTTTTGAAGTCTACATATAGTTGATGTACAGTACCATTATATTCCCATTTCTTTTCTAAAATATGTCTTATAGCCTACTAAAAATCCGATCTGCTGTAGACCTGTTTCTTCTAAATGCACATTGATGATCTCCTAGAATGTCATCAATATAGGGGGTAAATCTGCTTATTAATATATTTGTTAGAATTTTGTACGAAGTTGAAAGTAATGAGATGCCCCTGTAGTTGTTGCAATCAGTTTTATCTCCTTTCTTATAAATTGGTACTATAATTGATTCCTTCCATTCATCTGGAAGAGCTTCTTTTTCCCAAATTATACTAAGCAACCAGCGTATCTTGTTCATCAATTTTTCTCCCCCTGATTTTATCAGTTCTGCTGGGATCTCGTCTGAACCTGATGCTTTATACATCTTCAATTTTTCAATCGCCATTTCAACCTCTAATGCACTTGGCTCTGCGACTAGCATTTCTGCTGTCTGTAAATTATCCTCCTCAATGTCCTGTTCTGTATGTACATTTAATAGCTGATTAAAGTAACTTTTCCATCTATTTAATATACTCCTGGAATCTGCAATCATATCCCCATTTTCATTCCGAATTATGTTTGTTCTAGCCTGAAATCCTTTTTTCTCTATACTAATTCCCTGATATAATTCTCTAATGTTCCTAATAATAATAATAATAATAATAATAATAATAATAATAATAATAATAATAATAATAATAATAATAGCAATAATAATAATAATAGTAATAATAATAATAATAATAATAATAATGTCGCAGAAATGAAGGAAACAATAATAGACCTAACCTCGAAACCCGCCATTACGGAAAAATGTTGGCTAACCGCAGGTTGTCATAGACCGTTAACGTTGTAGCGGCCCCGATATTTATTTCAACGAAATCAAACTTGACGTATAGCAGGATTAAAAACGTAGGGATAAGAAGATTCACGGGCAACGCCGAGTATTGTTCCTTTCCAAGTCTCACAGCCACATAGCAATATACTTTTCACATTGCTATTAAAAGTGTTAATTTATTTCTAGCTGAGATTTGTTTAGATCTCCATATGGGTAACACTTGTGAGAACGTAGGGTTAGTTAAATTGGCAGCAATACAATTTGAGAGGGAATACACTTGGGTACCGAAACACCTGCTACAACATTATAATCACGTAACTAGTTGAGTAACCGAGGAAATGTTCCGTACACCTGTGGTTCACGGACATTTTCTGTAACTCTTAAAACAAGCGAATATCAATGCTATGCACAAAGCTGTAGACTATCTTTTTAAGCACAAGAAATCCCGTTACGCAGGAACTGCGTAAACTAAACGCATTCCTCACTCAACAAGTGGAATTTATGGTTCCATTTTCCTGATTTACTGAATGTGCATTGTATCTACTATTATAACAATCAGTGACGCTTTGGTTAGTAGTTACTAGGCAACAAAATCTATACTTTATATTCTAACAAAACAGTCCACTGCTGTGGTCTCGGGGTAGCGTGCTGCCTTGTCATGCAGCGGGCCCGGGTTCGATCCCCAGTCGGGGCAGTTTTTCTGGGTGAGCCTGTAAGACAAATGTCAGGAAAACTTTAATGCCCAAACGGTCCCCGAAATCATATGGCCATCGCAATCATTATCATTCATATTCATCTTAGGTTAAGCTTAGGATTAGGGACTCTCCTGGCGCGCCATTGTCATCATCACCCATCATATCATCGGGGCAACGTAACCCCGCCTTCCAGGCGCCCCAACCTCAGAAGTGGGTTACAAGTACGCCATGCCAGGAGAGAAACCAGGAATGTCGAAAGACAAACCTGAGGCATTTGAAAAAAAAAGTTAACAAAACTTATCATCATAGTCATCCGTCACGAATTAGGCCTTATAGACCTGATTGGGCCTCACCTAGCAGTCTTTTAAGTGGCCTTCCTGGTCGACGAAGTCTACTGGGCTTATATTGCATTATCAAGATACAATCAATGTCCATTAGGGCGAACCTTTCTTCCTATTATTATAAAAGACAAAACACGCTAACAAAACACAAAATACAGGTTCAACGAAACGTAAAATACACGTTAATTAAATTATAACAATGATTGTTGATTTATCATGTCTTTTTTTCTCTCCAAAGCCAACATTGCTCTTTCACTGAATATATCGTTTTCGCAATAAATAAATGTCATTAAGCATAATAAATATACAACATATACTAAAATACTCTGAACGTAGATAAAATATTGTAGACAACACGCTACAAAATTAGGATTAGTAACTCGATGCTCTTAGAACACGTCCTTCGGTCATGTTATAACTTGAGCGTCTCATTACTAAACCTCTGCTTTTGTAACTAGTTGTCTAAATAACTATAAATTTCTGATGTCAGTTCATTTAAGTGTCAGACTGTAGTTAAAACAAAAATCATACATAACCGTAACTTATTACATATTTGCATACTGTTGTATAATTTGACATTTTCTTTTTTGATTGATCCCCATTCGTCTTGTTGGGGATACGGGTGCTCCCCTATGTGGAAAGTTTCTTAACCAGACTAACTTAGCTACACTTATTTCCCTATAGACGTTGGCGAGTGACATGTGGTTAGTATGAGTTGCATGAATGCCATTAACCATGATGAGGAAGATGAATTATACAAGAAAACATTACTTCTGGATAGATATGAAGGATTTATGTCCGCGCGGCCATTAACCTTCGAGTTCGATAGAGTGAGTGAATGGGTGAGTGAGTTAGTGAATTAATGAGTGATTGAGTGAGTGAATGAATGAATGAGTGAGAGAGAGTGAGTGATGAATGAATGAGTGAGTCAGAAATGGGTGTTTTCATAGTTTATTTTTATTCATACTAGGCTACCTCTTCTCAAAGTAATTTTTATTCTCTAATCACAGAGTTTATAACTGCTTTATAAGGGATATTAAAAAATAAATTAAATCCATTATAGCAGCAATTTCGAGCCGGAACAGGCTAGCAAGCCTAAACCGTGACGAAGAAGAACAAGAAAACCTTTTCTAACCTATGGAAGGGAAGCCTGGACGCTCAGGTAGAGGGGCCTCTTATTATCTACCTGGGAAAGGAAAATTTTAAGAAATATTTATGGACCAGTTTGTGATAATGGCATATGGCGATTAAGAATAAAAATGTAGAACATCAGAGCCTATACAGAGACACTGACATATACTTCTTCTTCGGCTTTCCCCCACTTATAGGTTTGCATCTTCAGTTTTCATTTATTTCTATTCCAATCTCCTTCTTCCAAATTCCTATCATCCATTATAGTTCTGACATAAGTTTTCCATATCCATCTTGGTCTGCCACGTTTATTTCTTCCACGGGGTGACTATTCGTATATATTTTTTGACCATCTTTCATCTTCCATTCTCTGTACATGGCCATACCATTTAAGAGTTTGATTTTCAATCCTCTTAACAACAGATGTGGTGACATTCATTTCTCTCCAAAGGAATTCATTTCTAATTTTATCTTGTCTTGTTTTTTGAAGACTTCTTCTAAGATAATCAAATTCAACTGTTCTAATTTTATTCTTTTGTAATTCCGTCAAAGACCAAGTTTCACTTTCATATGACCTAATATTCTGTATTATGTTCTTTTAAATTTTCATTATAGTTTCCATTGTAATATTTTTGTTCCAAATTATTCCATGCAATGTCTTAGTTACATTTTTTGCCATTGCAATTTTAGTTCGTACATCTCTTTCACGTGTACCTAAACATGTAATTATTGACCCAAGATATTTAAAAATTTCACTTCCCCCCCCCCCCCAGTTTCGATTATAAGGTCATCCGCATCCTTCCCCAAACACATATATTCTGCTTTCAGCCCCATTTTGTATATTCTTCCATTAATTTTTTTTATCGTATATCTCATATCATCTTCATCCCTTGCAAAAATTATTTGATCATCTGCAAACAACAATGAATGTAGTATTTTTCTTCCAATAGGAATACTCATTTCAGAACATTTTATAACATAAATTAAGAGCCTCGTCTAAATAAATGTTAAAAATAATTGGCGATAAACTGCATCCCTGCTTAAGGCCTTTATTCACTGTGAATTCCTCTGTTAATTTATTCTGTATTTTTACTTTAGCTTTTGTATTATTATAGATCCATTTATCACGTATATTCATATTTCTCGTTGCCGTTCGTTGACTACTTAAACATGTTCACTAAATAATTGTATTGTATTGTAAGCCTATGTTTTCCCTTTACAGAGATTTAGGCGCTCTCCCCCTACAGGGAAGTATTTGAACCATACTAATTTAGTTACACTTGTTTTTGTACAGATGTCATTTTGAGTGGTACGTGGTCAGCGTTCCACCTCATACTGACATCTAGGAAACCAAGGTAGTACTAGACGGGAAAATTCGGTAAATTTTGCTTAGAGGCCTTTTCATTCAGGCTTAAGAATTTTTTACGAGATTGAAAATCTTCAGACTCGGGACCCACGGCTTGAAGTCCCTCCCGGAGGACTTGCTCCTTGGATTTTTCCGTCTTAAAAATCCATCGACCCCGGCCGGGTTTGAACCCGCGACCCTTGGGACCAGAGGCATCACTAAATAATACGAGAAATAAAAAAAAAGCTTAAACCCCATAAAAATAATAATTTTAAGATAAATGCATAATTGTCGAGGTACACATTTTCACAGACATTAAATCAGGAACATCAAACTATGGCCCGCGGGCCGGATAGACCCTCCATCACTTTCTAATCGGCCCTTGTGGGCCTGTAGCATACTAATAAATTAAAATATGCTAAGGGTGGGTCTATAATATTAGTCTATCAGTAATATAACAAGAACTTGTGAAATATGTAATAATGGCATAACAATAAATCAATACGCGCTTAAAATAATAATAAAATGGCATGGTGATATTAAAAGAATGACAGAAGGCAGATTCCCAAGAAAGATTACTAAAATCAGTGCCACTTGGTAGAAGAAGACGGCCAAAAATAACACGGATTGATAGTGTTTTGAGTAGCATGAGAGAAAAAGCATTGGACTATGGAGATTGGAATAACAGAAGTGTGGAGGAAAATGACAGTAGATTAAGTGAGGGCAGGAATATTATGCGAAGCATTGAGAAACTCAATAAGTAAATAACAACAATACAACTAACAATCCACAACAGCTATAATAGGGCCTATTGCCCGCGCCACCTTGATGTTTCTACCAATTGGCCCGTAATACAAATAAGTTTGGATGGCTCAGCATTTAATGTAGAAGAATTGAATGGCTGAGCCACGTCTGTAGGATGAATACTAATCGAAGACGTAAAATGGTTTTTAAATCCCACAATGGATAGTAAGAAAAGGATTGGTAGTCCTAGGTTAAGATTGTTGGATGATGTACAGCAAGATCTAAAACAGTGTGGAATCAAGAATTAGAGATAAAAAAACAAGTGATTGAAGTGAATGGATGGCTGTTAAAAAGGTCAAGGTCAGACTTTCAAGGACTGTAGCACCAATGAAGAAGAAGATTAGGAAATAATAAAGAAAATATCTTATATTTTGACAACATTATCGATAAATAACTGTGCTTCACTATTCCATAAAGAAGGCACTTGGACGGTAGTCGTGTTATTGCAGGTTCATGACGGAATTAATCGAACTTGTTGACTACGTCATTACGGGACGGTCAAGGACTCTCAGTATAGGCCTATAGTTATTACAGCAGACATGGGAGCTCGGAAATACATGCAATGCTTATTAAAAATTCAAGATGAACGATATGCCTACATACTCCGCAACGTAGAATCTTATTTCCGCTCCGCCAACCTTGAACGAAAATATCTTAAAAATAAGAAACATGACACAACACTATAGGGTAACTTTGGAAATCCGTTTATGTACGTGTTTGAGCGCGCGCGTGTTAAAAAACATATAATTGTACTCAAGTGCTCCATTTTCTCTTTCTTTTACCAGGCATAAAAAGCCATTACTTGTTTGTGAAACGTAATAACGTGAAATCGTGGGACTATTGGGTTTTTGAGAAAATTCTAAGAGGGGTTGAGAAGAATTTATCACGAAATTGTTAAACTCTGTCTCATAATCACTTGTCATAATCCCAGTAATTACCTTATAATTTGCAGAAAGTAACGAAAAATCCCCAGTCTGATTGGTCGGTGCCGGAATGTATATCTATTTAATGATTTATTATACTGGCTCGAAAATTGCTAATTTTTAGCGCATTTTGCGAAAATGTTGGGCATTTTTGGAAATTAAAAAAAAACTCAAATTATTGAATTTATTAAAAGTTATTCAATTTATCTCCAATAATTGTATTCCTTATCCTTAATTTAACCTATTTAATAATTTAAGATAATTCTCGGGGACCTGCGAAATACCATTCTCAAACGGTACTAAGACAGCCAACTAGAGCTCGGATTTTTAAAACGTTATCAAATGGAATAGTTACAAAATTGTATATCATCGCGTTTTATTTCAAAGCGATTATTGATTACTACACTAATAAGTTATAATATAGCAGTTTCTTATATGACAAAGTACAGACATTTCTCTCGTATCCGTGAATCTGGTATATCTCCACCGGGATACTGATGTATGAATAAACATTATTCTAAACTGCCTGTCGGAAATTCGCCATTCTTCATTTAAACAACTAAACTATCTAGTTGATGCATGAAAACAAGCTCAATTTAATGTCCGTTCTGTGATTTTTCACCCCCAAATATTTGAAATAAATGTCTAACTTATCATGACCATAAAATTTGTTTCTTCTCGAATTTGATATCCTGAAATGTATGCCGCTAGCTCCAGAGTTGGTAAACTATCCGATCTTTATGTTTATGCGTAAAATGCAGTCAATTCACTAGCTATAAAATAAGAAAACATTTTCTGTGAAAAAATTCTTCCTTTCATTTCTATAAACGAAAAAGCGCACAAGTTGTGCTTGAATCTAACTAAAGTTAATGTCTTCTACACTACTTTTCACAGTGTCGTTAGTCTGTGCAGGTCGCAATTATTGATTTGGGTAGTCTTTTACATGATGTAATGCGGTAACGGTCACACGGTAGTTCACATACACATGTTGAGTTAGGGTCGTGGTAGGTCTTCAAATTACATACTTTGTGGGGTATCCCTGCGTTGCCAGGGAATTTACAAAGTGGCGTAGGTCTTGGTTGGTTTCCATCCATGTTCTATTTACCATTGCTTCTGTGGAATAAAATTCGGGCCAGATCGCGACTGATTTAGATTTCCCCAGTTCTCCGTAAATGGTAAGTTAAATTTGGTCCTGAGATCTTCTATTAGGAAGGTCTCTCTGGCAAGTTCGTATACGAGTCGTAATCGGGTGTGTTTGGATAATCACAGTGCTGACTTCAGGAACCGGGCTTTGACGGCCTCTATTGTTGATAGGTCTTTTATTCCCTAGTTTTTCCCAGATTAGTTCTATACCGTATGTTAAAATGGGTATGATCTTGGCGTCGAAGAGATTCATGGCGGTTTTTAGAGATAATTTGGATATTGACCTTATGTCAAAGATTGCCTTTGTGGCTGCTGTTGCTCTTGCTTTGATGTGAATCTTGACTGATTTCATTGTCGTTTGGAGGGTCACGCCAAGGTATTTGAAGAAGTTAACTGTTTGGAGGGATTCATTCTTATATATTATTCTGTTTTGTGGGTTCTGTCTTCCACCTTTCCTGAAGTTCATTTGAACTGTTTTCTTTGGGTTGATCTGGAGTTTATTTTCGTCGGCCCATGTTTCTAGCGCGTTAATCGCGTTTTGAAGGTTCTTTTTGTCTGGTGATCCTATGGCCATATCGTCCGCGTACATATATCATTTTATGTTGCTTGCTGTTTCCTTTATTTTGTCGGCTAAATCATGCGTCGCCACGTTAAACAGTAGTGGGCTGAGTGGGTCTCCCTGCAGTACCCCGTTAGTCTGATTGACTTCCTTGGAGATAGATACATTGTCAGAGATATGTATTGTATTGCTCTCCAACATGTTGTGGATCAGGACTGTTAGTTGTTTTCTGTCTGTTAGGGCTTCTAATTTTGCTGAGATTATATTTCTATCTAGTGTATCAAACACTTTCGAGTAATCTACAAATACTACGTGGAATTTTCCTTGTGGGAATCGTAGACGGTTTTCAATGTCTTCTATAAGGATCCGAACTGCTTGAAGGGCGTTTCTTCCTTTCAGAAAACCAAACTGCTCTTCTGGGAGTTTGCAGTAAATTTCATTTGTTAGTCTGCTTGTTATTACTCTCGAGAGGACTTTTAGGAAGTTGTTCTCCAGCGCTATGCCTCTGTAAGAGTTGGGATCGGTCCTGTCTCCGTCCCCTTTATACAGGATTCTGATGGTTGATGTTTTCCATCTGTTTGGGATGGTGCCTGTTTTGATACAAAGGTTTATCAGCTTAGTGAGTGCTGGTAGTATAACCTCTACGGAAGCTTTTAAGGTGTTCGTTGAAGATTCCGTCTGGTCCTGATGCTTTGTTATTTTTCAGATTTCTTAACTCATTCGCTTCAGGTTTAAATATTCAATGCATTTCCCCAGGAACCGAATTTAAGTCACCATAAATGATATTGTCTAATTTCGGACATTCAAAAGAAACAAAATATAACGGTACTTCATATCACAACAAGGGTGAAGGCAAAAAAAAAATCGTCTACTATTCATAAATGCTAACGAAAGTTTACTATGCTAAGGGATGTACAAAATATATCAGGCAGAGTTAAGCGAGTGTACCTCTTCTTCCGAGGCGAATGGGTTAAGGACATAACCACAGCAAAGTAAGGCAGATTGAATTTATTGATGTGTTTCCTCGGTGATTCTATGTTCGCTAGAACCATTTTATTTACTTTCCCATTCGGTTGATATCAGATTGTGTCACAACGAAGCGTGGCCAGGTTTAGCTAGTAAATGCATAAGGAGCCAACTGAAGTGGTAAAAGCCAAAGATCTAGAAGTTTAAAATAAGTACAGGTGAACATGTTAGATTCGTAGGTCTGGATTGAAGATAACTGACTAACCTAGAACGTCAACATGGCAACAGAGATCAAGAAAAAGCGTTACCTACCAAAATATATAAAAAGATGTCTGTCTTCAGACTATTTATCCAATTGACCATTTTTAACAGAGTTATATAAATAAATCATTCCTAAAATTGCATTTGAGTTTTAATAACATGCGAAGAATTTATTACTACAAATTCAAAACAGATAATTAGAATTACATTTTTTATCGATGTCACCCGGTTGTCTACGATATTTCTGGTATTCTCTCCTGGCATGGGCACTTGTAACCCACTTCTGAGGCTGAGGCGCCTAGAAGGCGGGATTACGCTGCCCGATAATATGAAAGATTATGATGATGGTAAACATTATCCAATGAAGCAAATATGATAATGATTATAATGATGGCCAGATGGTGTTCGGGAATAGTTTGGGCCTTAAAGTTTCACGATATTTGGTTTACAGATGAGGAAAAACTCCGAAAAAACGTCACCCAGGAAATTTGTCCGAATGGGGATCGAACCCGGGCCCGCTCCGTGATAAGGCAGCACGCTACCTCGAGACCACGTCGATTTTATTTAATTTGAAATATTAGATTCCACATTACTTGATGAGGTTTCCAGTTTCTATAGAATTCAAAAAATTAGTTAATTACAGTCATCCAAATGGAAACCCTAGATGAGTATCTTATCAGACGTCGCGTCGGCGTAGGAGGAAACATTTTACGCGTCGTTAAATTCTTCTACGTTGTGTTTTCATTAAAGTTTGTTAACCCAAAGGAAGAGGACGTTAATATTAACGTAGAAGTTACATTAAACTAATTAGCAAATTAGTGAGGAATATTGTACATCGTGCAGGACAAACATGACGGCTGTTCAATAAAGAATTATTTTTACAGCTATAATTCAACGCGCAAAAATTTGATTTTGTGGTACAAGTTTCAAGGTCATCCCTCCCTATTCATTTCTGTGAGCGGTATGCATTACTCGCCCAAGCTAAGTCTACGGGGCTAGAGGAAAGTATCGTAGCGCTAGTGTCGCAAAACTTTGCCCTATGGAAGGTAGGATCTTAAACACATGTGAAAGATCATTGCATGATTGTCAAATTTGTAATTTAGTAAAGACTGCTAAAGGTTTCGGATCGTTAAAATCACAGTATTTGCCATCTCTACATTACCAGTCTCTCAACACAGCACGGGAGAGGAAATTGGAATACAAAAAACCATAGATAAAAATCATATTTAGGAAGAAAATAGAGCACAAAAATCTGATATTAAATACGAAAAATAAACTTCAGACATTTACTTAAACATTCTTCTTTTCTTCTTCTTCTTCCTGAATTAGGCATTAGTTACCCTATAAGATTATTTAATTCTCTAGCAAGTAACACTCATAGGATCCTTACCATTTTATCAGTGCATTAATAAATACGCTATTTAATTAGATTACAATTCCAATTACACAAAAACTGGAAGTTTGGCGGAAGAGATGTACATTAAAAACAAAAACAATAATTTAGAGAAATCCATGTAAACCCCTCATGAATGTATTCTAAACAATAGAACGCATGCAAGTAACGAATTGATATAACACCCAACTTTCGATTTCATTAAAGTTGTCTTAAAAAGATCTCTTACAATACGTAACAGAAGCGTCACACTTTCCTCTCACCGTTTTCACCACCAATTTCATCTTCCTGAATTCCAACCTACAGCTCAAAATTAACTACAGGCAGGTCTTTAAATTTTCACAAGATGTCGACACAAGCGAACCTCACAACCCCACATTTATTACAAACATAACGACGTAATAAAGTTTAAATACAAATGTCTAGTTAGTGTAATTCATGACAAACATTTTGTGGACTATGTAAATTTGATAACTATATTAAATTACAATTTATAATGCACATCAAAATCAAGTCTATAGTTATTTTCATAGACTATTTAACTCATGCCCCAAATGGGAGTCAATGACCAATCACATTTCAATGATTTTTTATTTACAACCAATCACAGTCGTGTTTCGCCTAAAATTTACCAACTAAAGTTTATCATAATAAAGAAAGCACCTCCTTTTTAACATTCTGAATAGGTCATAGCATTATTTTGCAGTGACTGGCTCCCTAAGAAATACGGCTACCAGATTGTATATATAGTGCATAAATGTCAACACATAGCGCACGCGGGAATTAAAATAAAAACATTTGTAGCAATTGATTATACCACAAAAAAAGAAACCACTGTTTGCACTTTCTTAAATGAATTATTTTCCAGGAAATGACGCAGAAAAATATAATTGACATATTTACATCATAGGACATCAGAAATTAATTAATACCTATAACGTTGGTTATAAATTTCTCCACTCGGGTGCATTCTTACAACATTGCGATCTTTTGGCAATAAATAATATTATGATCTGGTTGCAGTGATCGAACAAAAGTAGCAAATGAAGCGTACCAATCGTTTATCATTTGTTTTCAAACATCGCCATTTACATTAAATATATAAATATTTTTAAATAACTAGAGTTATGTAATGATTTGTGAGTATACAGCTTAATTTTATTCGTTAAATAGTCCTAACAAATGCCACTCTTGATTTCCAAATTCTCTAGATAAATTCACTCCTCACTTCGTGAATCGTGAATTTATCGATAATTTGGAAATCACTCGTGGCATTACTTATGACTATTTAACGCATGCCACAAATGCTAATCAATGACCAATAACGTTTCAATGAATGTTGTTTTACAACCAATGACAATCGTGTTTCACGTCGCTCTTTATCGATTTCTCTTTATCAGCTCCTGCTTTTGTGATAAAGAAAGCTCCTCCTTTTTAATGTTCTAAACAGGTAAAAGAATTATTTTTCTCCAACAAATACATTGAATATAGTAAATAATGAAAAGATTCCTTGAGTTGACTGAGTTGTTTACTAAAAAAATAAATGAATAACCCGTAATGTTGATTATGATATATAGTTTGATGTGTTTCATTATTTCTCCACTTGGGTGCACTCTTACAATATTGCGATCTCATTTGGCAATAAATAATATGATCAAGCAGCAGTGAATGAACATAACCTCACATTCCTGATTTGTTTTCAAACATCGCCGTTTACATTAAATATATAAATATTTTAAAATAACTATAGTTAAACAGTGATTTGTGAGTAAACAGCTTAATTTATTCGTTAAATAGTCCTAACAAATGCCACTCTTGATTTCCAAATTCTCTAGATACATTCATTCCTCACTTCGTAAGTCGTGAATTTATCGATAATTTGGAAATCACTCGTGGCATTACTTATGATAAACATTCTCGAAACTCCGGAGTGCATTAAATTAACCTAACACAATTAAATATTTAATTAAATTTAAATTGGTCTCTCTCCTCTCTCTCTCTCTCTCTCTCTCTCTCTCTCTCTCTCTCTCTCTCTTCTATATATATATATATATATATATATATATATATATATATATATATATATATTATACCTAATTATATTTTATTTTAATTTTAGATTTACTTACTATGGAACACGCCAAAATTTATTCATCAAGTAATATAAAATTATGGAAAACTGATCATCCCATGCACGTGTTAACTGGCGTATTCGCTTATAAATAATGGCATGCCTAACATTTTATTATATTTTAATTAGTACAGAAAAAACATTGCACTTATGCCCGCATATAGTAATAAATTGTTTGTATATACATTTGTAAAACTTACAGATAGAAGAAATCGATGATTATAATCACAAGAAAGAAGAACATACCTGCAAAAAAAAAAGAAAAACAAATAAATAAATTTAGTTACTGAATATATTATCATTAGTGTGAGTAAAAATAAATAGGTTGAATATTTTGAACATCTGATTTTCTACTAAGTGACAAAAACTTCAACAAATTATTTATCAGATGATAATTCAACATAATTATAAATTTGCAATCATGAGGCTAAAACATTTACTTAATTACCAAAAGAAAATAAAAATTATATACGAAAAAAATATTACTGTGACATCAGCCCCAGACACTTTTTTTTTCTATTTTCTTGAAAAAAAATTATAAGTACAGTTCTGATCCCAATTCCAAAAGAATGCTCTTTCCTTTTCTGAGATTTTGACTGGTCACGTCTACGAAACTATATAAATTACTCGTGTTTATAAAATTTAATTTTCATATATATTTTCCTAAAAATCTAAGTATTTCAAGTTGTAAAACACTTTTTTTTTGTCCAATGATATCATGATGTCTTACACCATTTCCGATTTTCTCTCCTAGCGCTGATGGAACTATAACTCACTTCTGAGGTTGGGGAGCCTGGAAGGCAGAATTACGTTATTCCGATGATATGATGGATGATATATGATAATTAAGCACCAGTAAAGTCCTTAAAGCTAAATGCAACCTAAATTCCAGACCATGGGAGATCACATGAATAAGAAAACATTTCTGTGATCTGAGCAGGAAGAGTCATTTTTTAATTTCGGTTTTCAAGTAAAGCACCGCTTCTAATGGTCGCATTTCGCTGATTTTTGGACAATATCTTCCTCGATTTATTTTAATAGGTCATGCTGAGTTTCGTTATGAAAAATTAAAAAAATGCGACCAATAAAGCTAATTTTGAATTTTCGATACATGTGAACTCCTACAGCCAATGGAACGATTCTTCTGGTCAACGTACTCGATCTTGTGTTCTTAATGAATAATTCTTAAACGCTAATTCTGGTTCCGATTAAACAAAAACTGCGGCTTCTGAGCGTTAACGGACACACTGACACACACACACACACACACACACACACACATATATATATATATATATATATATATTGATCATTCCACCTTCGGTATCTACTAGATAGAATCGGTGAAGACCTGAAAATTAAAAAAAAAAAGAATCATGAGAACTACCGTAATAACTTCATTCTTTCGGAATTCCTTAAAAGAATAGAACTGTTTCATGGATTCATTGCACAGTTAGGTCTACCTACAAATGAAAATTATGCAAATTATAATTCATCTTGGCCTATATTATCTGTGTAAAGTGAAGACACTAATGTTCCCTCTAAGTTCTGACAGTTTACAGAATCTATTCAAATGTCTTCCTACTGCAAGAGAAGCGTGCAATGCTCTTACTAGTAACAGGTGCCAGACACCTATTTAGACAGTCATTATCACAAGAATGGGAGGGAAAAAAGTAGTATGGCACCTTACACTTTGAAGGTCTGTCATCTAGCTACATGATCAATAGCTTCCGTTCCTATGGCAATGCCCTGGGTGCGAGTTAATGACCCAGTAGAGTACACATCTCAACCACAACAAACGTGATGTTCAGCTTCCATGTGAATTCTCAAACCTCTTTACTTCAATTAACGTCAAGAAAGCACACAACCTACAATCAAGTTTTAAACCAATTATATTTTAATATCTTAGATATTAATAATGGCTTTTCCAGGAAAAAATAATACAACATAATACTAATGTTGAGTGATTCCGGGTTCTGTGGCCGTGGTCCATAGTTGGTGTTGATACCAGACGTTTCGCCCTCAACTGCGGAGGGCATCTTCAGTGGCGAGTGCTTCTAGGCGTGTTTCCTGGTCGGAAGCTCTACTTAGAGTCTAAGTAGAGCTTCCGACCAGGAAACACGCCTAGAAGCACTCGCCACTGAAGATGCCCTCCGCAGTTGAGGGCGAAACGTCTGGTATCAACACCAACTATGGACCACGGCCACAGAACCCGGAATCACTCAACATTATGATTACCGGCCGTGAAAGCCTGCATTCAACAACATAATACTGTTTAGAACAGGTCACAAGTTTCAAACATTTAGGATGCGAGGTAACTTATAAATATACTAGTGAATATAAAAATAAACTCCCTCTTTTCCAACAGATATGCGGTGCAATAAATAGAACGTTGAAAGGAAAAAGAAACTCAGATGAAGTTCTATACGGTGACAGCAATACCAGTTCTATTAAATGGATCAGAAACTTGGATCATGTCACTAAATGATATTAACAAATTGCAAGCTACAGAAATGAGGTTTTTGAGATCAGTTAAAGGTTGTACTAGGTTAGATGATATAAGAAAATAACACTGAGCAACAAAAAAGAAACTTTTTTGTCTCAGAAAGAAAAATATGCGATTCTGATAGTATTTATTCTCCTGAATTCAAATATGATATCGGTTTTTCTCCATCACGTAAGGCTTCCGAGAGAAAGGAATTTATAATTTCAAACACTTTTAATATTTTCTACATTCGTAACTACACAATATTCGAACATTCGGACTCACCTAGAAAGTAAGAAATGACGATTTTCTGCTATATTTCGCTGTGGAGCATCCCTCCTGATGGTCCAACAATAATCGGCCAGCATATTAGGATTCCATTTGCCTTTTTCATAGCTGAAACCATTTGAGTTAGCTCATTTGGTTTTATTTTACAATGGACATATGGACGAAAAAACGTGCATTAAAAAAATAATTATTTAAATCAGTTAATTGAAACTGAAATAAAAAAAATGTGGGTGATGGAGAGATTCCGAATACATATTTGAAAACACGATAAAAAACTGCATTAAGTACAACTATTGGTACTCATGAGACAAAAATCATGTTGATGAGTGTAATTAAATGCAATGTGATTAGAGGAAATGGTTCGTCGTTATAGAGATCAATTCTTGATTATAAACCTGAAGGAAGGAGAGATTTGTGAAGACCACGGAAACGTTGGTTGGAAAATACGTGAAGCCGGAACAAGCTTAAGAGCCTAACCCCTGATTGAAGATGAAGAAGATACTTATTTTAACTTTAAATTATGGTTTTGCGTTAGAACTGGCGCTGAAAAAACGTTATAACTAGGGCTGCAAAAAAAGTAGCGGTATCAGGATAGTAAGTAATTTCTATACACATTGTTTACAAATGCGTGTTTTTGTCGAGCGTCTCCACTGCCTGCTCGGAGCGGAGAGTGTGTATGTTCGACTCTCCTCAGTAATAGACCTGTTTACGTGACGTGTGGTTGTATCAGAATGCCGAAACAACAATTGTGCAAAGATGAGTCCATTCCTACGCAAAGCGGACTGTACTAGAAGTCTGTCCCGAGTGGGCGGGTCAACATGCAGTTTGTAAACATAGTGATCTAAGTACGATGCAGCCTAGCCTATAACCAATCATTTTTTTAGCCCTAGTAATAACACAACACATCCAGGGACCGGGCCGTCTGAAAAACAACGTTAATCTACACAGCTAGTATCACTGGACATGGCAAGACAAGGTTTGTAATAATGGATGATCCCATTTGCTCCTGTCTGTAAGCAGATCAAACAGTGGAACATCTTATATCAACATGTGCCAAAGTGAAATCGCAGAGGGATTTAATCGAGGCGGTTAGATACAAAGGAGTGCAAGTTTTGCAGTATTGAGTAAAACGTGTTTAAAGTTGAAGGTAAAGGTAAAGTGATCCCACTCATTTCAGTTAGAGGCTGAGTCGACCCCAGGGCCAAAGTGCCGCCAGATAGTCTGGGTCAGTTTAAAAATCCTGACCCCACCGGGACTCGAACCCTCGACCTTAACCACTACGCTACGGCGTGCCCCAAGGTAAAGGTATCCCACTAGAGGCCTCAGGAGGCCCTTGGGGTAGGAGGTTAGGGCTCCCACTTTTCCGGACAATCGGCAGTGGATGTCAGCCGGGTTGTCAGCCCTGCGTGACGGCCGGGTTGTCAGCCCTGCGTGACGGCAGGGTTGTCAGCCCTGCGTGACGGCCGGGTTGTCAGCCCTGCGTGACGGCCGTCTTTACCCCAGAACAAGCGTCTCGAACTCATTTCCGTTAGAGGCTGAGTCGACCGCAGGGCCATGGTGCCGCCAGTAGGTTTGGATCAGTTTAAAGTTGAAGTCATAGGTAATTGAAAATTATAATCATACTTTATCTACTCCTAAAGCATACACGTATATCCTTTTGGCACTAAATAAAAGTATGCTTCAAGAATATAATCATGCACCAAACTAGTTTTTTGCGAGAGAAAAAGTTATACCCGTTTTCTTCTAACCGCCTCAATTAAAGACAGAGGCCTCTAGCTCAGGAACAACTGGTGTATAAATATTAATACTTTTACAATCTTCGTAAGATCTAATAAAATTGTTGATAGATTTGTAATGACTTTCCTAGGTATATAGAATCAAAAGTGTAAATATGTTTCGACAAACGGTCATTACACATCAATAAGTTACTTAAATACAGTGACAAAATGTTAGTAAATAAAAAGTGACCAAATTGTTTAATTGTTAACGCGTTAGTTACATATTGTTTTTCTTCTTTACCAGTTTAACCTCTCACCCTATAGGTACATGTTACTTGCCACACGCCACCAGTGGCACAACCCATTTAAGTTGCATTGGGACAGTCACCAATCTCCTTACCTACCCCAAAAAATCAGACTATCCGACACACATAATCTTGACACTCGATCCCATCAGCACATTGTCCTTTATATCCCTCCTCATCACACTGTATATTATTCATTATCTTTTACGGTCTCACTTACCAAAACATGGAATTCCCTTCCGCCCTATGTCAGAGACTGTCAAACTATAACATCCTTCAAAAACAAATTAAAGAATTATTTAATAACGAACTAACTTATACACCTCACTGATAGTATTCTTTTAACAATTAATACATTTAAATATCTATGAAAATAATATTAAGATTAACGAATATTTTCTTTTGTTTTGTTTTAAATATTGTACAAACGTAAAATTAGTTTTCTATATCTCATTATTTTTCTTTATTTTATATATACATTAGACAGGGACAATTCAATATGTCTTGATTGTATACATTTTATTATTAGTTTTAGTCTCAATTTTAACTAACATTAACTAGTTGCATTATAGATCGTAATATAATAGATATTATCTTTTTGATCAATTTTTATTTAGTATTTAATATTAGAGTTCATTGTGATTGTCATATTCTGATGTAATATATGTTTTCCGTGGTGAGTGGAAGAGAAGGCCACATGGCCTTAACTCCACCAGGCTAAATAAATAAAATCTAAATAAAAATCTAAAAAACGTTGGATTCCACACTAATCCCGGCCACTTTTGACATCTTATCTTACACACTTTTTCTCCTTTATTACTGCTATAGGATCAAACATGAGATTAAATGCATATGAACTACTACCATCTAGCTTAGTGGCCGCGAAAAATATGGATTTAACACTAAAATCGATCACTCTTTTTAATTATATGTTTTACCTCTTCTCACGCCTCGCCTTTTTTAGAAGTCCCTAAGGGTCAAACGTGGGCTTAAATGTCATCGGGAATGTAGCAATCAGCTTAGTGACCCCGAAAATTATGGATTAGACAATTATTTCAGCAATTTTTCTAAATTTCCTTTTTAGACACCCTACCCCCTTTCCCTTGGGATTGCTAGGGAACAAACGTTGGTTTAAATGCCATCGAGCCATCACCAATCAGATAAGCTATCCCAAAAACTATGCATTCGATATTAATATCGTTTTCAATTACTTTATATTTCAGTTCATTCTATCTCTCCTATGAGTGATAAGAGGTATATATATTTTCTGCATTATGTTATGTATACCAGGTTCGGTTTAAATTTCTCCGGACATTCCACAGTTATATGGAAATATATTTGACATTTCACCTCTTCCCCACCCAGGACTGCTATGGCTTGTTTTTTTCCCTCCCCTTACAAGAAATTTGCTCTTAATTAAAATTCAATTCATGTAATTTAGATTGCGGATAATTTGTATTATTATCAATGATGTTTTTTTCAAATAAACCAAGGAGTACGACAAGGGTGTTCACTCTCACCTATATTATTTAATATTTATATGGACGATATCCTAAAAGAATGGAAGAAGGTTTTAACTAATGAAGGAATATTAATTGATAATAAAGATAAAATAAATGCTTTATTATTCGCTGACGATGTTGTACTTTTAGCAGAATCTCAAAATGAGATCCTAATGTTAGCATATAAATTTAAATTAATAGCCAATAGATATAATTGTAAAATATCAATAAATAAGTCAAAAGTAATGGCATTTATTGGTAAATATGGAATTAGATCAAAAATTGTACTGGATAACAAAATAATAGAACAAGTATCAGATTTCTAATATTTAGGATGTGATATAACTTATAGAGAAAATAAAGATATAGAAAATAAAGTAAATAAATTTCAGGCTATTTGTGGAACCATAAAAAGAACCTTAGGTCGGAAAACAAGGAAATATACGAAACTTAAATTATATAAAACAATGGCTGTTCCTTTGTTGTTGTATGGAAGTGAAAATTGGATAATGAAATCAAGGGATAAAAGCAGGATACAGACTGCGGAAATGCTGTTTTTACGTAATGTGAAAGGATGCACAAGAGCGGATAGAATAAGGAATGAAACTATACGCGAAGAATTAAATATATATAAAATTGAAGATAAAATCAGCGAAAATAATAAGAAATGGACAGAACACTTAATGAGAATGAACAACGAAAGAATACCAAAAAGAACCTTACTGTATAATTCCAGAGGAACAAGAGATGTTGGCCGACCACGTAGAAGATGGACTCCACTTTTAACTTCGCCGGAACAGGCTGCATAGCCTAAACCTTGTAGTAGAAGAAGGAAGAAGAAGATGTTTATGACCTAACTGGTCAGCTTCTACTTTATATTCTATATACGGTCGTGGGTTGTAGATGGCTATTACAACAAATAGTGATAATAATACGATGGATTTGTATGAGATATCCCGAGCTATAAGGCCGTGGTCCGTAACTGGCGTTCCTCCCAGATGTTTCTCCCTCGACTACGGAAAACTTCTTCAGTGGCGAGTTCTTCTAGATGATGTTCCCTGAAGAAGCCCTCAGTAGTCGAGGAAAACGTCTGGGAGAAACACCAGGTACGAACCACGGTCTTATAGTTTGGAATCTTCTAATACCATGACTACCGGCCGTGAAAGCCTGCAATCTACAATGTGATGGATTGATGGATTATTGGCCGGGCTTTTGAATTTCGCGGGCTGAAATGACTAAGTCCCGCCTCATTCGTGTGTCGCTATTCACGAGTCGATCGATAACGCCTACTAGTAGTTTTCTAAATGCATCTATTCACTCGATGGTTCGGCTTTAAGAAGGATATATTCTCGAAAGATCGCAAGCGTCGTAGTTTGTGCACACAGAAATTTTTAAGAAGAGTAAAAGGCTGCACTAGAATGGACCAGATAAGAAACGAGGATATCCGTGAAGAACTGCAGATCTACTCCATAAAAGAAAATATATTTAACAGTGGAAAGAACATGTAGAAAGAATGGAAGAAAGTAGATTACCAAATAAAATCTTCCATTATTTTCCAAGAGGAAGAAGAGATGTCGGACGTCCTCGGAAGAGATGGTCTTAGATCTATTAGTGAAGACGGAACAGGCAACACTTGCCTAAACCAGGAAGTGAAGAAGAAGAAGGGATTTTCCCAGAACCTTCTATACCGGCTATAAAAATACCGGTAGAACAGTTAATAAGAACACTAGTGGTCTGAAAGTTGATTAGTAAAGTAAATTGGAAGGAGTGTGTGTCTTTATGAAACATAATTATATGTGAATGTAAAATTGATATTAGTGTGACCCAAATAAATAAGTTTAGAAATAGTTAGCGAAAACTCGTGTTGAGTTATTTAAATAAATTCTACTTGATTGAGCGTCACTTAAAGTAGAGCACAATATCGAAAAATCCTTCGTGCAGGGACTATGCGAGTTCCTCAGCAAGTTCAATTTGTGTACCATTTTGCTATTTTTCTGGAAAATAAATATATATATATATATATATATATATATATATATATATATATATATATACACACACACACACACACAGGGTGTAAATGAATTATACCGCATACATTTAACTTCGTATAGAGGGGTATTATATAAGCATTTTGAGATAATGAACTAATGGTCTACGAGGGAAAATGGGCGAGTTATAGGGAATCAAACTAAACGATAGATACATCAACAGGAGAGCACTTCAGGAGAGAAAATTTTACTAGAATAAGATCATATCTTAGCATTAATTCCGAGATCCTGATTGCTTATAATTCATCTACAACGTTTATGAAATATTGGGTTGTCAAATTCCTTAAAATTTCGATCTGAGCAGATGATTGCACGCCACTGCACTGGTTCCAGTAGAATCAGTACAATGTGAGCCTTAGTACAGAGTGAAACACGCAGACTCTGTGTAGTTAACTTGTGACTTAATGGTCAGTGATGTATTTAAGATTCGAACACTGATGGTTCAAATCACGGCAGGCGACTATTTCCCCGGCTCTTTCTTTCTTTCTTTCTTTCTTTCTTCACTGTGACACATTGATACCGAAATTTCTTTAGTATGGGCTTGTGCAAAATTCCTATTCTCGTTTGTACACTGCGTGTATAATGTGATATGTTGACACTGAAATTTGTTTAGTATGGGCATGCGGCAAAATTCCTATTCTTTTTTTGGCGATTACATTAACACCTGATTAGAAGTTACTTCAGTTGAATTACATGAAAGCATCATGGAACATCTTTACAGTTATGCTGAACTTGCCGATATGCATCTGATTTGTGGTGCAGCACAAGGTAATGGTGTAAGAGCTGCTGCCATGTACGCGGAGCGGTATCCAGATAGACGCCATCCTCACCGAACAACCTTCGAGTCTGTTGATGGGCGTTTGCGGGGGCATGGGACGTTGAAGGTAAACAGAGTAGACGTCGGTGCAAGACGTACGCGCCGCACTGCAGATTTTGAAGAAAATGTTTTTCATAGGGTGAAAGAGGAACCTTCTACTAGTACTCGTGCTATCGGACATGTAATGGGTACGTACCATCAAAGTGTATGGGAAGTCCTTCATGAAGACCAGTTCTATCCCTTTCATCTGCAAAAAATTAAAAGTCTTACAGCCACTGGACTTCGCTCAACAGGCCCAATTTTGTAATTGAGCTTTGCTGCAGACACCGCACTTCTTTTCCTCGGTATTATCCACTGATGAGGCAGTATTTAATAGGGATGGACTGTTTCTGAACTAGAATAACAGTCATGTGTGAGATTATTAAAATCCTCATGCCATCTTCCAGAGGAGTCACCAGTAGAGATTTTCGGTGAACGTATGGGTAGGCATAATTTCTGACCACATCATTGACCCCTACCTTCTTCCCCAGAGATTAAATTGTGTAATTTATAAGGCATATTTAGAGCACGTCCTACCTACATTACTAGAAGAAGTTCCTCTCCACATCAGGATTAACATGTAGTTTCAGCACGATGGAGCTCCTCCCCATTTCTGCCTGAATGTGCTAAATCATTTTTATGGAGTGTATCGTGGCCGTTGGGGGGGGAGAGGTAGTCCAACTGTAGTGTGGCCACCTCGCTCTCCAGATCTCTGTCCACTTTATTATTTTTTGTGGGGACATCTGAAAACACTGGTGTATGCGACCCCTGTTGATACAGATGAACTGTTAGTTGCAGGCATAATTGCAGCATGTGATGTGATCCGTGAGACACCTGGGATCTTGAACGGGGTACGAAAATCCTTTCGTCGCCGATGTGGTCTGTGTTGTGAGAATGGAGGTCGCAAATTTGAACAATTTCTTTATTGAGTCTGCAGGTGCTTTACTTTTTTTCTGGTTTGCTCAAATGCATTGCTTTTATTTCCCGATAACATTATGTATGCCATGTGTGCATACACTATACCTCTTCATGTTATTAATCACTGCATATAATTTATCTAAGTACGTAAGTACTGTGCAGTACAATTATACATTTTATTTGCGAAACCTCTTGCACTCTACAGTATGCGTATTGTTATTACAACCTTTCAAACAATTTTCTGTACAATACGTACATAGATAGTTTTGCGCCGACATTCCATTACCGTATTCTGTAAAATAATGAATAAACAATTAAACCAGAAGTAAATCTACGCATGCAACTAATTTACAATACGTACATTATAAAGGAAGAATAAGAAAAAAAAGAAGAAGTGTACACATGCTGTAGGAAGTTTCGAACGTGAAGCATAAACTTACCATTGCTTCGGTATTAGACTGCTATAATCACTGAGCTAAGGCGCATGCTTGTTGCAAGTTGCAGTCTCTGTATCATATTATTTCCATTTTAATTTGAAATAATCAATGGCGTGCCAACCATTTTACAAATTTAATCATAACTTGGACATTTTTATTCGTAGACCATTAGTTCATTATCTCAAAATGCGTATTAATACCCCTCTATACGTAGTTAAATGTATGCGGTATAATTCATTTACACCATGTATATATATATATATATAATATATACTATAATATATATATATAGATATTATAAATATATTTTTGACAGTTTGCAATGAAGGCAAATATGATATGAAAAGAAAAATGAATGCTGTGAGTCGGGATTCGAACTCGAGTCGAGTTCGAATCTCGACTCAAGCATTCATTTTTCTTTTCATATCATATATATATATATATATATATATATAATTACGCCATGTTTATTTTCGGTGTCTGCTAGATAGGATCGGAAAGATCTGTATTTTTTTCTAAAATATTTTCATGAGAACAACCTCAATAGCTTCATTCCTCTGAAATTCGCTAATAAGTGTTTCAGCACTTCCCATATTCTCCTACTTACGTTTAGTGGTTCTGTTAAAATGACAATTTTACATTTTAACGAGGTGAGGGGTTACAAGAATGGCCAACAAGAATGTTTGAATGACATTTTTCTGCGTGTTAATGTAACGAAGGAATTAGAAAGGAGCAACATAATGGAACTTAATATGCTTGCAGCGATCGCCCGTTACGAGATAGAAGAGATTACACAAGCTAATCTACATTTAGTTTTTCTCTCATAATATCCCTTTGAGAATGTTAACTTTTAGCGTGTGTTTTCACTTACTGGTTCATGAAAGTCACCGTTTAATTCTGCTAGTTACAAAAAAAAGTGTGGCTCCTGAATTCTTGTAATAACATTCTGGCAGGAATTACGTACCTGACTATGCATTCTCATGTGAGAAGGTAAAGTTTGGCAAACCGTGATTTTTTCGTGATAAAATATTTCATTTTCTTACAGATATAACACATAGTTACCTAAATTCAGTTTCAGTGCACATACAAAGCATTCCTTCTACCTTAAAAAAATAATTTTTACGGAGTATTTAGTTTTTAAAATATATGCCTACCAAGAAATAACTTCTGTCAACAAGTTACCTACCTTTACCCTATATTACCTCCACACGTGGTATAGATATGGGGAAGAATGGAGCGTATAAAATGGAAGAACAATGCTGGAACTCATAAAGAAGAGGAAAAGAAATTGGATTGGCCACTGGCTAAGAAGAAACTGCCTGCTGACAGATACCCTAGAAGAAATGGTCAACGGAAAGAAGGTTAGAGGCAGAAAACACATCAGATAATGGACAATATTAAAATAAATTGTTTGTATGCGGATACAAAAAGCAAGGATGAGTTAAGGAAAGAGTGGAAAATGCTGAGTTTGCAGTGAAAGACCTGTGCTTGGGCAGAACACTATATATATATATGTGGTATAGTATGGCATATGAAATATAAGGTGATCCAGAAACAATATTCTCCCCTCTTACATTTTCGTAAGTTATCAAATCGCAGCGTTCGACATGCAAAGCATAATTGATGTTTATCGTATTTAAAAAAAGAGGTTGTTTGTACATGAAATTTATATTTAAAATTTTAATGTATTTTTTTAGCCTTTTATAATCAGTATTGTATCGGCCGCGGTGGACTAGTGGTTATGCTCCTTGCCTCTGGTCCCGAGGGTCGCGGGTTCAAATCCGGCCGCGGTCGATGGATTTTTTAGGACAGAAAAATCCAAGGAGCAAGTCCTCCGGAAGGGTCTTCAAAGCGTGGGTCCCGAGTCTGAAGTCTTCAGGCTAGCAAAAAATCCTTAAGCCTGAATGAAAAGGCCTCTAAGCAAAATTTACCGAATTTTCCCGTCCTATACTACCTTGGTTTCCTATATGTCAGTATGAGGCGGATCGCTGACCACGGGCCACTCAAAATGACATCTATACGAAAATAAGTGTAACTAAATTAGTATGGTTCTAATCTTTCCCTGTAGGGGGAGAGCGCCTAAATCTCTGTAAAGGGAAAACATATGCTTACAATACAATACAATACAATAATCAGTATAGCGTATAGATAATCTATACTGTAAACATGTGCAGGTTGAGTGGAAGAGAAGGCCTTATGGTCATAAAGCCGCCAAATAAATAAAATATTATTATTATTATTATTATTATTATATATTATTATTATTATTATTGATGGTACAAGGAACGTAAAGATAGTTGCAGTGTTTGAAGAAGGATATGGAACTGAGGTGAGAAGTGTTACACATTTTTTTTTTTTTGGATTGAGGTCCAGTTCGGCTCAACATTATATTACCTTTCCCTTCATTTTCCATACCATATTCTTGTAACTGTTACTCTACGTACTTCATCTGTCTTTACTAACATTTTGTAATATTTTAAAACTTTTTCAACGATACTTATACGAGAAACACGGTATCATTAAAACATTTTTAGACAATACCGTGAAAGTCACTAGCTATTTTCCCTCCTCTTCCATTATTGCCACTATATCTACTCAATTAAATGTTTTTGTTAGGTTAGTGTACGTCAGATTAATGTACAATTCAGTAGGCTAAATAATATGCATGTAATTTATTCTGTTAGGTTAGGAAGGGAGAAGTAAGTATACATCCATTTCTAATTAACGTATGGGAGTTTATTTCGAAGGTTGGTCATACCGCACGAGCTGCCATCTAGCAACAGCTTTATAAACTTTCTATAGGACTTAAAGATATGTGGTTCCACCTAGCGAGAGCTCTATAAAATTAAACTCAAACTAAATGTGCTCTATTCACTATTATTCTGTAGGACTTTGAAAACATATCGAGAAAGATAAAGTACTGTTTTTCCGCAGTTCTTTTACAAATTAAGTATTGAGAACAGCTTTCTAGATCAGGATGTACAGCTGGAGAATGCAACACTCTTCAGTATGTTATGCGCAGGCTTTCGTAATAAAATTGTTTATGCAAGTTTTTACTGAATTTTGTTATGATGAAATTTTACTATTTAACTCATGCCATAAATGGGAGTCAATGACCAATCACGTTTCAATGAATGTTGATGTACAACCAATCACAGTCGTGTTTCTCCTCGAATTTATCAACTTCAGTTTATCATATTAAAGAAAGCTCCTCCTTTTTAACATTCTGAATACGTCAGAGCATTATTTTGCAGTGGCTGACTCTCTAAAAAATACGTTGAATATAACAATTTATATATTAAGATGTAAGAATCCTAGAAAGCAAGTGGCACCCAGATACTGCTTGCGGGTTATGATAGAAAAACATTTGTAGCAATTGATTATACCACAAAAAAAATAAACCACTGTTTGAACTTTCTTAAACGTATTATTTCCCCGGTTTTACGTTCCAGAAAAATATAATTGACATATTTGCATCACAGGACATTAGAAATTAATTAATAACCTATAATGTAAAAAAATTAAAGGAAAAATTACTATTAACATTGTAGTATTCTATAAGAATTAAAAAATCATTGGTTATAAACAGTTTGATGTGTTTCATTTTTTCTCCACTAGGGTGCATTCTTACAATATTACGATCCTTTGGCAATAAATAATATGATCTGGTTGCCGTGATGAACAAATGAAACATAACAAACGTTTCTCATTTGTTCTCAAGCACCGCCGTTTACATTAAATAAATAAATATCTTAAAATACCTATATTTAAATAATGATTTGTGAGTAAACTGTTTAATTTTATTCGTTAAATAGTCCTAACAATTGACACTCTTGATTTTGAGATTCTCTAGATAAATTCACTCGTCACCTCGTGATATCGTGAATTTGTCGATAATTTGGAAATCACTCGTGACATTATTTATGATAAATCCCAACTCAGCTTCTGTCTTTATGAATGAGAAATACTAGCAAGAGATTCTAATTCCAATCAGTTTGGTTGTCCACGAGAATTGAACCCAGCACTCCTGAAAATGAGTCCAATCACTAACATATATGATGAGTTTTCGAGTATCGAAACAAATTCATTTAGTAATGATTTTACGGGATTTTTTGTAATGCACACTTCTGTCTTTCTAAATACTGGTATCCCTCTCTGCGAAACATTTTATAAGTAAAACAAGCATTTGTATATTACTTTTTGTATTAAAAAACTTAAAATATGTTTTCTTGGTGCCTTTGAAACTGAATTCTTACTTACTTGTGTTTCCTCTAAACTTATACATTCAGTTATAAAGGATTGAATATTGATTTTCTTTCACAGTTTGCCTATAAAATATTTTAGATATTCCAACTTTTATGGTCTCGACGGTATTTAAATTACAGCGATCTGCATATGTCATTATTACGAAAATTGTATTTTATCTTCATGTAACAAGAAACTCAGATATGATTTTTATATTTATTATTTTCATAAAAGGCTATGTATGTATAAGTTATTACGCCTCGAATAATAGGGCCTAATCGCTCTAACCCTTTTTAAACGGTTCGATAAGTTATTTCCAGTTAACACGCACGCCTGCAAAATGTTGACTCTAGAAATGTCTCCGTCTGAACGACAAATAAAAAAGCTATCTTCGAATGCACTTTCGCATTGGTAGTAGTAGCCGCCTATATACGATATCGGAGGTGAATACATAACAGAATTATATATTTCAAATTTAAATTATATTTTTTTTCTTGTCTCTCAATTTACAGGCAATTTTACATGCCACTCGGGCCTCAACAGTGGCCCGACCTGTAGGGAGAGGGATTCTAAACTGTGGATCATACATAGATTTTGACCACACAAGGACATGGAGGATCTCCTCAAATGAGCGATGAACTGAATGGCATGCCCTCCTCCGAGACATCACAACATGAAGACAAAACAAATAATTTACATACACATACATTCATGCTAAACATGGCGAATATTATGATGATTATGATGGCGCGAGATAACGTTTGGGGTATTAAGAGTTTCCTGACATTTATCTTACAGGTGAGGAAAAATTCCGAAAAAAAAACATCACCCAGAAACTTATCCCTTCCGGAGATCGAACTCGGTACAAGGCAGTGACGCTACCCCGAGGCCCAGTGATGGACAAGAAGGTAAATACATGTAGAATTACTATGGATGTATGGATTTTTGTATATTGTGAAAAAATAATTATTTATTTCTGTCTGATATTTTTAAGTGTAACAATTCTTTCTACTCTAACTGTAATTAGAAATAAAATAACTCATAACTATGTAACAAAAAACTGTTAATCACGTATAATTAAATAATTATGTTCATTCAAAGTAAAATCACATAAAACTTTGGTCATGGTGGTTTTCCGTGTCGCTTATCGAAAGAAGAAAAGAGTAACGATATGTGAACATATACCAATGCCGTAAAGATCGCATCGCGCTCAGCGAGTTATTTAAAGATGTTCATAAAATACATAACTCTTCAAATAAATAATTATTTTCTCAAAATTGTAGGGGAAAGAAAGCCCGCTTCCGACGTTTCGCCACTCCTCGTGTTGAATACCGTACGAAAATGTTTAATAATTTTAGCGGGAGGTGTAAAGACAGCCAACATCTTCAACAAGCTTTGCCCGGACGTTCTCTTTTTCTCTCCTAACGAATTAATGCATTACCTTGGGTGTGGACAGGAGGAAAGATAGAGCATGAATAAATGAAAACCGCAACAAATGCAGGTTGGCGTGTGTATTAACGTCGCTCGCGTTCAAGTTAATGCTCCCTCCGGAGTTGTCAGCCGTCCCAAGCGCATTATTACTTTCATATGTCTCTACTGAGCTTTATGACTTTTTTTTTTACTATTTACTATTTTGTCACAGTATGACACTGAAAACACGTCCGACTTTTCTCGGTTTTAGCTTATTATTTAACGCTTTTAACGACATATTGTTAATATCAACACATTAACGATGTAACTTCCTGTTGTCAATTGATAGAATAAATCCCCAGTAGCCTTTTTAATTTACCGGAATTAGAACACGTTATTTATGAATATAGATATACGGACTATATATTTTAGTTGTTACGACTTTAACATTAATGGCACCCAGTAGATATTTGGGTTTAAAAAATCGATTTTTTTTCTTTTTGCTTCAAAGAATCCAGTAAGGCCTATTTTATCAATGTATAATATTATTTTGTCGATTTTGGACATATAAACCCATAAAAATTTATTTTTAAAAATGACGTTTCTGCGTTCTGCTAATGTGCACATTTTTTTTTCTTTTTTGCATTTTCGCATAACTTGTATTTTTTAATATGTTGGTACACTTTCCTCTGAAACTATGAAAGATAGGAGAATAATTGCTGGCAATGATATACAGTTTAAAGAGCTCTATAATAAATAAGGTAAATTTATCTTTGCGCTATTGATAATGTTTGATTTTTTAAAATAAATGTATGCAACATTTTTAATAAAAATCGATCTTTGAATTTTTCTAAAATAAATCACAATCCATATCTGAACACAAACAAACCCTATTATTGTCAAGTGAAATATGGACAATAACATACTAAATTTTTGGAAACAATTGGAAAATTAGTTTTTGAGAAAGCTGTACCAAGACAATAATTTTAAGAAGTTGGATTTGTAATTTTTATTTTGTTGTATTTGTAATTACTCAAGAAGAAATACGTTAAAAAAGTTAACGAGAGTGTCATTGTGTTCAGGAAGACGTATTTAATAAGTGACATAATTTTCATGCACATAACGTAAGAACAAGCTGAAAAAATGTTTTTTTTTATCTAACATATTTTAAAAGCAAATTGCAAGGAAATTAGTACAGGGCGCCCTTAAGCCTGCAAGACTGACAAATTTTGCTCAAACTGTCTCACTTGAAGCTTGAGGTTCTTTTATGTAATTAAAGCCTTGCTTTTATAACTATTTGTGTACATAACTATTGGGCCTATATTGCTTTATTCGTTAATATTGTTCCAATGTACTTTTTTATATTTTATTCAACAGGCTAGTAATGTATAACACATCTCCCTGTGCCCAATATCAAGTTTTAAACCCGTCAAAGCCTGTCTACAGCCAGGTTCAAAAAGGGTGAATGGGAGGAGTAACAACCTCGTTAAAAAAACTGGGTTCAATTCGTTCAGTTGACGGTACCCAGTAAGCACCCTTTACCTAAGATTATAGATACTCCTGTCTTGTAGTTGGTCATTCGTTTGACAAAGGCTAAGGAAGGAAACCTGAAAAAATATGCCTGGTCCTCCACGTTGAAGGTTGATGCAGTAGGCCAACTCCCTACTCATTGGAACAAATAAAAAAATGCACAAAAAATGTTAATAGCCATGTCGTAAAAAGGCCTATAATTACTATGGCTTGATATCTTAATATATACAAATTTCGTGTCACAGTTTGTCCGCGATGTAATCCTAAACTACCAAACCGATTTTAATAAAATTTTGCACACTGTGTGCAGTTTGATCCAACTTGGGTAGTTATAACTAAATATATAGTCGCATTATTTTTTATTGCAAATTATTTGTTTATTATTTAACAAAGAGTTATAATTATCTGTGAGTTCCATACGATTCTAACAGATGGCGGTGTAAGGTAATTGGTTTATTATTTAACAAAGAGAGATCCAGGTGGCTGTGCTTTTTGTTGCAACTGCGAATTTCAATTGAATTACAAATATTGATTATTTCATAATTTAAGTGTGTTCAGTGTTTATTTTATTTTCAATATATTGATAATAATATTAATTTCGTGTGTAAGTATTAGTTTTAAATAATCTGCTGAAAGACAGCAACTTAATTTAAATTTAACTACACAGAGAGGGAACATTGAACAATGTGGCGAACCAGTTCTACAGACCATGAATGATAAGATATCAAGTGAATTTCCGCAAACTGGTATAGACCTATGTAACATAAATCTTACATTTAAGAAGAATGTCAATTTAAAAACATATGAAGTTCCTAAGAAACGGAATAAAAGAACTGTAAGTAAGTCTGTTAGTTATAATAATATGCCTAATATTACAGAAACAATCTCCATGCCTCAATTAAATGAAAAACAAGATGACTATAATATATCACAAGATGATATTACTATACAGAGACTTCTTGATGATGATGAGATTCCAAACTGCCAACAAGTTCGTAGAAAAAAAACGAAAGTATAATGAAATCAGCAAGCCTCCTCATATTCCATCAATAAATGTATATCATCCTTATGATACACTTATGGACGATACTGAGAATGCAGACAACATAAATTCATCTCAATCAACAAAACCACTTACACATAAACCACCACCCATATTTATACCGGGTGTAGTTAACATATTAGAACTAATAAATTGTGTAAAACAAAACCTTTCTGATTCAGATTTCTCATACAAAATGTATAAAGAAGAGGTTAGTTACACTATTTATAACTCAAGAACGGTTGGACCGATTTTTATGATCTTTGATTTGTTGGATTTGTTTCCGCCCCGAATAGCAGAATAACTATTAAAACATCGGAAAAATTAACGTAAAACTATTTAACGGTGATATGAAGTTCGCCGGGCCAGCTAGTATTTACATATATTTAAAAAATCTAGCCAAAGATAACAGTATACAAGTCACCAACTAACTAACTCACTGGCACTATAGAACCGTAGATTCATGGCCGCGCGGACATAAGCTCTCCATACACCCATATCCTGAGCTAATGTTTTCCTACCATTCCCCGTACAATCTACTTCCCTCAAATCATAGTTAATGTTATTTTCCCATCTCATTCTTGGTCTACCAGCTGGGCATTTTCCCTCTGATTTTCCTACAAGAAGCTTCCACGCAAGTCTTTCATTCCCCTATCCTGCCACATGTCATGTCATCGCAGTCTCAGAGATGTAACTGTTCTTATTTTATCTGGCTTCCTATAAAGATCATATAGTTTCACTGTTATGCAGTCTTCTCCATTCACCTGTCTGTTCATCTCTCTCTGGTCCAAACATTTTTCTAAGAACTTTATTCTCAAATACTCGTAATCTCCTTCCCTCTCTTAAAGTAAGAGGTCATGTTTTGCATCTATATAATACCTGTCCATCCATAGTAATTCTGCCCGAGGGCAGGTTTTTCACTGCAATCATAGCATTTCCCACACCTGTGAAGGATGATGAATATAACTGGTAGAATAATAGTTTTATATATTTTCAGTTTAAAGTTCTTTTTAAAGGAGTTGGAACGACAAGAGTCCTTGTAATGCATAATAGCACGCATTTCCAGATTTGAGCCTATGTTTAATTTCTTTGTGCATCTCATTTCTAGTTGTGATTATTGTTCCTAGGTTCAGAACAATAATACCAGTTTATAATAGTTTAATCAAATATCATCATCATGAACAAATTCGTTTTAGGCCATGTGGCCTGTACGGTAAACCTAGCGAAGATGGTCTTGATCTTTCCACCGATGTTTTGGTATTCCTTGGTCCCTATGTCCAGTTGGGGTATATTGGAATGCCAATTTTGGAAGTCTATTTCTTGCCATTCTCCTCAGATGATTTTTCCATTCTTGTTGGTATCTTTGTATATCTTCATTTAAACTTGTTACTCCAAGTTTTCCTCTGATAATAGTGTTCCTTTGGTTAATCAAATAACAAACATGTATATATCACGTGAGAATTGAAATTTTCTAACTTGGAGATACGGATAATATGGGTTTTCCGACATATTTAACAGACCAAGTTCAGTGATATCGGCCGCAGTGGGCTAGTAGTTATGCTCCTTGCCTCTGGACCCGAGGGTCGCGGGTTAAAACCCGGCCGGGGAGGGACTTTAAGCCGTGGGTCCCGAGGCTGAAGATTTTCAGGCTCGTACAAGATCCTTCAGCCTGAATGAAAAGGCCTCTAAGCAAAATTTACCTAATTTTCCCGTCCTAGTACTACCTTGGTTTCCTAGATGTCAGTATGAGGCGGAATGCTGACGACGGACCACTCAAGTGACATCTACACGAAAACAAGTGTAACTAAATTACTATGGTTCAAATTCTTCCCTGTAGGGGGAGTGCGCCTAAATCTGTGTTAAGGGAAACATGGGCTGAGAATAAGAAGTTCAGTGATATTTGATGCAGTATAAATAGAGAGCACCTCATTAAGTTAAAGTGTCAATCACATCAGAAGTCATAACGCTCCATGAAAATTTACAGTCGTCACCTGTTTTATTGGCCGGAATGTCTACACAATGGATTTAATTATAGATAATAGTAAAAGTAATAGGTCTGTTCAATTCTAATGCATAACTTGGAGTCTTAGTTTTATCCTAAAATTACAGTCTGGTAGGTATCAATGGATAATTTTGCGTTGTTTGGAATCAAATGTACTGTGCTTGAAACAACTGAATGAACTAAACTCATGCAAGGTTTCATGTTGAAGACCAGTATCGTGTCACAAATATGCATACGTCGTTAAATCTGATTGTCGCAACAGCGAAAAAAGTTGCCTCTTGTGAGCGTTATAAAAGTTCCTGAAAATAATCTACATAGTAATTCACAGTTTAAGTTTCTAGAATAAATAACTAAATGTTTGTATTTATAAATGCCAATATACCATTATTCAGATTTGTATTATTCAGAGATATTTTAATTATACTAATATTAAATTATATATTGTAAGACCTGGGTAAATGTTTGTATTTATCGGTTGAATAACCAACTAAATGTTCTACCTTTCAATACAGTAGTCTGTTACTGTTGTAATTTTATGTAAAAACTAATACTAATACTGCGCTGTTACGCCTAAATAAATATAATGTAATGTAATGTAGGCCTATACATACAAACATATATAACGGGCTTCCAATATAAAACCGGACCGGCCTCACGGAGTTTCACCCGGCACGCAGTACTGTCTCTTCCTCCCGCAATTCACCCTGCCTGCCACCCGTCCTTGAACTGTTTCTTACCTTATAGAAAATGCTGGAAATGTTGTCCTCCCGAACACGTGCTATGGGATCACCTTGGTTTAGACAATAAACACGTGTACACTTGTAAGGTTTGAGTTTTAACAATTTTGTTGCGGTATGTGCAGAAGATACTGAAATCCCAACTTGTTGTGCTAATTTCGGTAATGATTTTTGTGGTGAACGTTCCAAATTTTCGCCAATTTCGTCTAATTTTTCTTCGGTGAGAACCGTACGCCTTCGCGTGTGTTTCTTATTTTGTACTGAACCAGTGGTCTCAAATTTAGTCACAAGATCGTGGATTGTCGATCTGGAAGGAGGTAATTGTCCAGGGAAGTTCTGAATAATTCCTCGCGAACGCGACGAGCTGATTCGTATTATAACAACATTTACACACATAAATGCGCTGCTCTAATGTCAGCTGACGTCTCATCTTGTCGAACGATAGTAAACTGACTAGTTCAAGGACGAGCGGCTGGCAGAGTGAAATGCGGACGAGGAGAGAGCGCTGCCTGACGGGTGAAACCCCGTGAGGCCGGTCCGGTTATTTGGAAGCCCGGTTTATGTATATATATATATATATATATATCTATATATATATATATATATATATATTGGTCAGCGCTGGTCTTTTGACTCGCGAGTTTGAGCAATGCGGGATCACTATTCTCGCCATTGCCCTCGAATATATATATAATATATATATATAATATATATTGTGACGCGTCGTAATAACGACGTTCGAATTTCGTGGGCGATGGCGAGAATAGTGATCCCGCATTGCTCAAACTCGCGAGTCAAAAGACCCGCGCAGACCAAGGAAATGTCTGGACTCTAAATCCAGAGATCTCTACGAATATCTACTTTCCCTTTCGGGAAAGATCCATGACCAGAGGTATCCGCACTGGAACAGCCTCCATTAGAGACCTAGGAATTTCCATCTCCCTCTCCATATAATCTGCTGCTGGAGACGGTAGTCAGTCAATCTTGTTTTTGAAGCATGAACAGAAAATAAAATTGTAGTGAGACTATAAAATAATTGTGTACGAGATAAACATTGATTCAATATCAATTGTTAGTGCAAATTGTGAATAAATCACTACTGATAATTTGTAGAATTAAATAAAGTGATTGTGAAACATTACACGATCATCTGTGTGTGATTATTTACGACGTAAGCTACGTGAAATCGAACCCCCCCCCCGCAACTGCTACAATATATATTAATTGTTAGTTGAATAAGATAAAATTATAGGTTAATTAAACTGCATGGCGTACAATGCGACGAACCAAATAATTATAACTTACTGGAGTAACATTTTAATTTCAGGAAAACCGCCACTTCTAATGGTCGGATGTCGCCGACTTTTGGACAATACCTACCTCGGTATATTTTAATACCAAATAATGAGTTTCGTTGTGAATCATCGAAAACTGCTACCGCTAGAGCGATTTTTAAATTTTCATTCCAGCTTAACTCCTATGCATTATAGTTTTAGAGCCTAACAGATAGCGGCTAAACACTTGCTGTACTGATTTTTACGACTGAATAATCACAACATGCATTTAAGTTACAGCGAAATGCAGCTCCTCGACTAGAAAAACACTATATTTCTGGAAAACATTGTATTTATTCAAAAATGTTTATTTACTTGCAAGCATACAATGCAGATTCCGCCATGTTTTGCGTGGTGGCCGAGTGCAAGAATCCTGATAAAAATGGTGGAATTTAAATGTCGGTACATTCAGGAATGCAGACACAATTAAATGCAAACATTATTAATTAGTTGTTTTTAAGCCACAAAGGTGAATGTATTAAAGAGAGGGTACGATCTTATATTCTGGAGACAGAATTAGCTTCAATATTACGCCTTTCAAAAACCGGCTTCCGTATTCAGCATAAGGGGGCAGCACACACCTTTCTGCCGAAGATAGAAACAGTTTCCTGAAAGGCCTACAGTTTTAAAAAATAAAATGTTAACCTAACTGAGGACAACGGTACCAGCCAAGGTATTTATTTATTTTAATATTTTACTTTGTAGAATTAGCTTCGTAACAGAATAAACGGTCCCGCGCCGTAGCCGAGCGGTTAAGGTAGGAAGCCTTGGCGCAGAGCTACGGGACTTGCGCTGGTTCGAGTCTCCATGGGGGAAGAAATTTTCTCATGGTATTTCGGCCAGTATGGGACCGGTGCCCACCCAGCATCGTGAGGCAATTGGGTAGCTACAATAAGTAGCGGCTCCAGGTTGAGGAACCAGCTATAACGGCTGGGGGACTCGACATGCTAACCACATGTCACCCCTACACTGGCTGTTGATCATCTACCTCTGTGATTGACACATGTGGATGTGAAGGGCCAGCAGCCGGCTGGTAAAAGGGCAACCGCTGAAAAGTGGAAAGACCCTCAATCGGAACAGAATAAACGAAGTTATTCACGTAGAAAATAACAAGAGCCACAACAAATTACCCATTCTCATGCGTAGGCATACAGACAGAGAGTTGTTAATAGAAACTTTCCTGCATCTCTCATTAAAAACTATTTTACTATGAAAAAGTACACGGCAGGACGGAAGTGAGTGACCGTTGATTGACCCTGTCTCTGTGAAGGTCATTACGTCACGAGGAGGGCTTTTTCCAGCCTACAAATATATGCCTTCGCCCACGAGTATTTCTCGGTGCTATTTACTACTTAAGTCCAATTGACTAGCACATCATGATGATCCCAAGCGGGCGGCAGTTACAGTTTCAAGACTGTTCTTGAGAGGTCTTCAGACTTTTTACTTCGTGTTCGCTTCAGTAAACATCTAACTTCATCTTATACAGGAAATTACTCATCTTAACTAAAATTGCAAAGAATGTAAAGGAAAAAATAATTTCCTGAAATATGCCATTGCTCTTTCACGCACGGCCCATTAAAATTCTCAGAATATTTGAACCAGACATTATGTCTGTAACATTTTATTTTGAAAATTTAATTTAATGTGACTATTTAACTCATGCCCCAAATGGGAGTCAATGACCAATCACGTCTCAATGATTTCTGTTTTACAACCAATCAGAGTCGTGTTTCACGAAATATTTATCAGTGTTATATTTACCATATTAAAGAAAGCTCCTTCTTTTTAATATTCTGAACAGGTCTGACCGTTATTTTGCAATGACATAGCCTATAAGAAATATAGCTACCAGACTGTATATATATACAGTGCATACATGTCAACATTTGTAGCAATTTACTATTATACCACCAAAAAAAGAAACCACTGTTTGCACTTTCTTAAACGTATTTTTTCCCAGGTAATAATCCAGAAAAATATAATTGTCATATTTACATCATACATCAGAAATGAATTAATATACAGTTTGATGTGTTTCATTTTTTTCTCCACTAGAGAGCATTCTTACAATATTGCGTTCCTTTGGCAATAAATAGTATGATCTGGTTGCAGTGATAAACAAAAGAAGCAGATGAAGCGTACCTATCGTTTCTCATTTGTTTTCAAACATCGCCGTTTACATTAAATATAAAAATATTTTAAAATAACTATAGTTAAATGATGATTTGTGAGTAAACAGCTTAATTTTATTCGTTATATAATCCTAACAAATGCCACTCTTGATTTCCAAATTCTCTAGATAAATTGGAAATCACTCGTGGCATTACTTATGAAAAGATGTTTCATAAAAATAATTATCTATTTTTCTCAAAAATATAATAATTTTATGAGACGGTTAGACAAAATAATAATTTCCACTTGGTTTGATTGTATTAATGTTATGTGGTAAGTTACGGATTCTAGTAAAAATTAATTGCATTTGATCTCGTATTCTAATTCGTCTTACAAAATGGAACTTGTCTGTAAAATTATTTTTATACAAACCATCTGTATTAGTGTAAAGTACAGGCGCGGCGTAAGTCAGTTAACTATTGCACATGATTGTAAAAGAAAACATCAGATTGGTTTAAACTGGGGTTTGAATACGGGACCTTCAGAACATAATATTAAAAACTACTGCTTGAGGTAATTGGCTAATTAGGTAACAATTTGGGTAGTTTTTTTTTTTGTATAGATGTTGTGAGCTACAGAAAATATTTTTCGGTTAACTATCTTATGCTGCATCCTGTACACACACACACACATTTGTTGTGAACGGAGCTCAGGAATGTAAAATACAAACACTGTCTAAAAAAGTCTAAGTGCGTGAGATGCAAGAAAGTACGGACACCTGTAGGAGATCGTGCGCATGAAGGGGCTTCGCCTTACTGACGACCAATCACATTCCTTTATTATATGATTTCGGGGATCCGCCGTCCTGTGTTGACTTATTTCTTGTGTCGTGCAGTGTGTGAAACGGATACTTACAACAGATTTAATTCGTATCAAAACATCTTTTGCGTGTTGTATATACGATTAACATCCCGCCGATATGGATACTAACACCCAGAGAGAGGGCATTTGACAACACTATCTTCGCGCCAGCTGGGGGCATACATTAAGAACTCGCACACTGCCAACACTACATTGCCTGCAATTGTAAATCTAAATATTGTCAAATCTGTCTATGTGATAGTACTATTGCGATATATATATATATATATATATATATATATATATATATAATTCTTACGGACAATGAAGTAAATGCGGGAAATGTTGTAAAAGGCCGTTTATTAACGATATTGTTCACTTTGGATGGGCAATAACGTTAATACTAAGTTGCCCATCTAACACTAACTTGCCCATTTTATCACCCTAACTTGACATACATTAGTGGGAAGTTAGGGTGATAAAATGGGCAATTTGGTGTTTAGATGGGCAAGTTGGTGTTTAGATGGGCAAGTTGGTGTTTAGATGGGCAAGTTGGTGTCTAGATGGGCAAGTTGGTGTCTAGATGGGCAAGTTGGTGTCTAGATGGGCAAGTTGGTGTCTAGATGGGCAAGTTGGTGGTCTAGATGGGGCAGTGGTGTCTCGCTGGGGCTACGTTTGCAGTTGGTGTCTAGCTGGGCCCGTTGGTGTCTCGATGGGCAATTTAAGTGTTTAGATGGGCAATTTAAGTGTTTAGATGGGCAAGTTGGTGTTTAGATGGACAATTTAAGTGTTTAGATGGGCAATTTAAGTGTTTAGATGGGCAAGTTGGTGTTTAGATGGGCAAGCTGGTATTTAGATGGGCAAGGTGGTGTTTAGATGGGCAAGGTGGTGTTTAGATGGGGCAAGGTGGTGTTTAGATGGGGCAGTTTTAGTTGGTGTCTCGCTGGGCAAGTTGGTGTTTATGATGGGCCAGTTGGTGTCTCGAGGGGCAAAGTGGGTTGTCTAGCTGGGCCAGTTGGTGTCTAGATGGGCAAAGTTGGTGTCTAGATGGGCAAGTTGGTGTCTAGATGGGCACGTTCGGTGTCTAGAGCTGGGCCCGGTGGTTGTCTCGATGGGCAAGGTGGTTGTCTAGATGGGCAAGTTGGTGTCTAGATGGGCAGTTGAGTGTCTAGAGGGCAAGTGGTTGTACTAGATGAGGCAAGTGGGTGTTAGATGGGCAAGTTGGTTGTCTAGATGGCAAGTTGGTGTCTGATGGGAAAGTTGGTGTCTAGTGGGCAAAGGTTGGTCTAGATGGGCAAGTTGGTGTCTAGATGGGCACGTTGGTGTCTAGATGGGCAAGTTGTGTCTAGATGGGCAAGTTGGTGTTAGACGGGAAAGTTGTGTCTAGATGGGCAAGTGGGTGGTTTGTCCTAGGGGCAAGTTGTGCTAGATGGGCAAGTGTGTATAGATGGGCACGTGGTGTCTAGATGGGCAAGTTTGGTGTCAGATGGGCAAGTTTGGTGTTAGATGGGCAAGTGGTGTCTAGATGGGCAAGTTGGTGTCTAGATGGGCAAGCTGGTGTCTAGATGGGGCAAGTGGTGTCAGAGGGCAAGATGGTGTCTAGATGGGCAAGTGGTGTCTAGATGGAAGCAAGTTTGGTTGTTTAGATGGGCAAGTGGTTGTTTAGATGGGCAAGTTGGGTTTAGATGGGCAAGTTGGTGTTTAGATGGGACACGGTGGTGTTTATGGGCAAGTTGGTGGTTTAGATGGGCAAAATTTAGTGTTTAGATGGGAAGTTGGTGGTTAGATGGACAATTTAAGTGTTTTATATGGCAAGGTTAGTATTAGATGGGCGAGTTAGTATTAGATGGGCGAGTTAGTATTAGATGGGCGAGTGTATTAGATGGAGCGAGTTGTTTGTAGATGGGCGAGGTTGTTTGTCTAGCTGGGCAAGTTGGGTGTCTAGATGGGCAAGTTTGGTGTCTGATGGGCAAGTTTGGTGTCTAGATTGGGCAAGTTGGTTGTTAGATGGGCAAGTTGGTGTCTAGATGGGCCAAGTTGGTGTCTAGATGGGCAAGTTGGTGTCTAGATGGGCAAGTTTGGTGTCTAGATGGGCAAGTTGGTGTCTAGATGGGCAAGTTGGTGTCTAGATGGGCAAGTTGGTGTCTAGATGGGCAAGTTGGTGTCTAGATGGGCAAGTTGGTGTCTAGATGGGCAAGTTGGTGTCTAGATGGGCAAGTTGGTGTCTAGATGGGCAAGTTGGTGTCTAGATGGGCAAGTTGGTGTCTAGATGGGCAAGTTGGTGTCTAGATGGGCAAGTTGGTGTCTAGATGGGCAAGTTGGTGTCTAGATGGGCAAGTTGGTGTCTAGATGGGCAAGTTGGTGTCTAGATGGGCAAGTTGGTGTCTAGATGGGCAAGTTGGTGTCTAGATGGGCAAGTTGGTGTCTAGATGGGCAAGTTGGTGTCTAGATGGGCAAGTTGGTGGTCTAGATGGGCAAGTTGGGTGTAGATGGGCAAGTTGGTGTCTAGATGGGCAAGTTGGTGTCTAGATGGGCAAGTTGGTGTCTAGATGGGCAAGTTGGTGTCTAGATGGGCAAGGTTGGGGTCTAGATGGGCAAGTTGGTGTCTAGAGGGGCAAGTTGGTGTCTAGATGGGCAAGTTGGTGTCTTAGATGGGCAAGTTCGGTTGTCTAGATGGGCAAGTTGGTGTCTAGATGGGCAAGTTGTGGTCTAGATGGGCAAGCTGGTGTCCTAGATGGGCAAGCTGGTGTCTAGATGGGCAAGCTGGTGTCTAGATGGGCAAGTTGGTGTCTAGATGGGCAAGTTGGTGTTTAGATGGGCAAGTTGGTGTTTAGATGGGCAAGTTGGTGTTTAGATGGGCAAGTTGGTGTTTAGATGGGCAAGTTGGTGTCTAGATGGGCAAGTTGGTGTCTAGATGGGCAATTTAGTGTTTTAGATGGGCAAGTTGGTGGTTTAGATGGACAGTTTAAGTGTCTAGATGGGGCAAATTTTAAGTGTTTAGATGGGCAATTTAAGTGTTAGTTAGATGGGCAGTCTAAGTGTTTTAGATGGACAACTTAAGTGTTTAGGATGGCAATTTTTAAGTGTTGAGTTTAGATGGGCAAGTTGGTGTTTAGATGGGCAAGCTGGTATTTAGATGGGCAAGGTGGTGTTTAGATGGGCAAGGTGGTGTTTAGATGGGCAAGGTGGTGTTTAGATGGGCAAGCTGGTGTTTAGATGGGCAAGCTGGTGTTTAGATGGGCAAGCTGGTGTTTAGATGGGCAAGGTGTTGTTTAGATGGGCAAGGTGGTGTTTAGATGGACAAGTTAGTATTAACATTATTTAATAAACTATTGATCTACTTGGTGATAGTAAAACATGTAGTCAATGTACCCATTTCACCAATTAAAAATTAAAAGAGTCAACAAGTTTTAACAGCGAAGCTGTCATTTTTCAGACTAAATATTGACAGCTTCGCTGTTGAAACATGTTAACCTTTTTAATTGATGAAGTGGGAACATTGATTAAATTTTTACTATTGCCCATCCAACGTGAACAATGTCGTTAATGGCCGGCCGTTTACGGCATTTCCCGTATTTACTTCATAACATGTACCACGAAGCTAGACACTTTTTTTTTTGGAAAAAAAGACCGAAGAGTAAAAGGTTGTTACTTGAAAGAATGGCATATAATTTGAATTCCAAAGAATTTTTTACCTCATATGGTAATACCGTGACAAGCTTTGAAAATTAACTATCACGATAATACCTATCTTTGTGCCACATTTATAATCATAGCAACTAAAATATTGTGACGCATTGTATAGTAGCGTTTGAATTGCGCGGGCGACGTCGGGATTAGGGATGAAAAATCGCGAGTTGAAAAACTCACGCAGAAATTTCTATAATAGTCTAGCTTTTCAATCATTTGAAGGTTCTCTACGCATCTACCCTCTATGTCGGAAAAGTTCGGTGCCAGGAACTTCTATACTAGAAGTATCTCGACTGGAGATCGAGAAAGGAATATTACTTAATCTAAATTAAGAAGTAATTTAGCGTATTAGGAATACTCTTTATAATTTTGGGAAAGCGAAACTTGTTACTATTGGTTACTTTTTATCTTATTTTGAATTATTTTAAATTATGAAATAAGTCAAATGAAGATTAAGGAATGAGATTGTTATATCTCCATCGCGCGATAGGCCTAGAAGTCCTTGGTCTATCAGCCACCTGCTGGCCTCACATCTGCATGTACAATTCAAATGTAGACGATTATCTTACCAGTGTAGAGGGGGACATGTGGTCAGCATGACGGGCCCCCAGCCGTTATAGCTGGTTTTCTCAACCTGTAAATCTCAATTTATTATAGCTACCCAAATTCTTCACGGTGTGGGTGGACACCGGTCTCATACCGGCCAAAATTCCTCGAGAAAATTTCTTCTTCCATTGCTACTCGAACCAGCTCAAGTCACGTAGCTATGCGTCAAGGCATCTTGCCTTAACCATTCTGCTATGGCGTGGGATATTAAGATTGTTATAAATAAATTAAATATTTTAATAAAATTAATAACTTAATGGATTCGAAAATCACCCCCAAAATACAAAATGTTCGCAAATTGGTCGAATTATGGCATTTTTCGAGCAAGTATAACAAGTCATTATATAAATATAGCTTCCCCGGGTTATATAAACTCTTGCTAGGATCGGGATTCAGTTAGCTGTGTTGCGATAGCGATACAGTGAATTTTTATCAGAAGAAACTGTGAAAAGTGAAACCATTTTTAGTGTTTTGCCCTAGGACAGGTCTTTCACTGCAATCATAGCATTTTCATGCTATGCTTTGCAGCTTTACTAGGGAATTGTAGGTGTGGTAGTTTCCAGTTGCATTCCACACCGTGGATGGCAATGATAATGATGATGATGGCCAGATGGTGTTCGGGGACCGTTTGGGCCTCAAAGCTTCCTGGCATTTGTCTTATAGGTGAGGAAAAACCCCGAAAAAAACTCACTCAGGAAGCGTGTCTCGACCGGGAATCAAATCCGGGCCCGCTGCGTGACAAGGCAACACCTCGAGACTACAGCGGTGAATCATTAGACACTGAAAAACAATTGTGCGACAAATAAACTGTAAAGGAGGATTAATTATCGCAGCAAGTTGTGTAAAGTATCACTCAAAGTTTATGTGAATTAAATAAAGTTACATGATCATGTGTCGTGTTTATTACGGGAAAACGTGCGAACGATTCCCATGAAGCGCGCGGTATATTTCCTTGTTATCTGAAAAACACTTTACCCTAATGAATCCGGTTTACTGTACTTGAAAGCCAGAAGCTAACGCTTGAGAAGTTATGGAAGCAATGACCGTGCCCAGACCACTGCGGAAAGGGAAGAAATTATAAAGAGGCAAGGAACTCACTAACAATGACACGGGATATTAACACCGCACTTCCGCAATTAATTAGTGAATTAACATCATCCCCACGTACTTAGAGCTCACGATCACATTCAACCCTTGCATCAGTCAAAGCTCTTAAAATGGCAAACACCGCTGACAATTGAAGTAATGTAGGTAGGTAGCAAGAACTAGAGGCCGGATTTCCACATAAAATTACCTTACGAAATATGTACAAGAAGAACAAAACGGGTTCCGAAAAGGAAGATCTTGTACCGATGGAGTATTTGCCCTGAATCAGATAATAAACAAAAGACAAGAAAAAAAACCTGGAAGCACATTTGTTATTTATAGACTTAGATAAAGCATTTGATCGAGTAAACAGGGAAATATTGTGGAATATCCTAAAAGAAAAAGGCCTCCCTATTCAGATTATAGAAACTGTTAAGAGCTTGTACTATGGAACAAATATTTGTATTGACCCTCAGTTGACAAAAAATAAGATTTTTTTTCAAATAAACCAAGGAGTACGACAAGAGTGTTCACTCTCACCTATATTATTTAATATTTATATGGACGATATCCTAAAAGAATGAAAGAAGGTTTTAACTAATGAAGGAATATTAATTGAAAATAAAGATAAAATAAATGCTTTATTATTCGCTGACGATGTTGTACTTTTAGCAGAATCTGAAAATGAGCTCCAAATGTTAGCATATAAATTTAAATTAATAGCCAATAGATATAATTGTAAAATATCAATAAATAAGTCAAAAGTAATGGCATTTATTGGTAAATATGGAATTAGATCAAAAATTGTACTGGATTACAAAATAATAGAACAAGTATCACATTTCCAATATTTAGGATGTGATATAACTTACAGAGAAAATAAAGATATAGAAAATAAAGTAAATAAATTTCAGGCTATTTGTGGAACCATAAAAAGAACCTTAGGTCGGAAAACAAGGAAAGATACGAAACTTAAATTATATAAAACAATGGCTGTTCCTTTGTTGTTGTATGGAAGTGAAAATTGGATAATAAAATCAAGGGATAAAAGCAGGATATAGACTGCGGAAATGCTGTTTTTACGTAATGTGAAAGGATGCACAAGAGCGGATAGAATAAGGAATGAAACTATACGAGAAGAATTAAATATATATAAAATTGAAGATAAAATCAGCGAAAATAATAAGAAATGGACAGAACACTTAATGAGAATGAACAACGAAAGAATACCAAAAAGAACCTTCCTGTATAATCCCAGAGGAACAAGAGATGTTAGCGGACCACGTAGAAATGGACTCCACTTTTAACTTCGCCGGAACAGGCTGCATAGCCTAAACCTTGTAGTAGAAGAAGAAGAAGAAATATGTACAGCCTTTGGAAAAATGATGGCGCAACTCTTGATGGTTTTGAAGAGCGATTCACACGAGTGAGTTGTTACATGTGCCTGTCTCCTTTGAGGTCAAGTCCGGCGACATAAGGGGCCAATCATAGGTTTATACCAATCGTTATTGAAAGAATTTCAACAAATAAATATATTAATTGGATTTCTAAGTTAAGAGAGTTATCAGATGACTGAAAGCAAGTAATGGTCTCTTAAACCAATCAATAGTAAATTAGCGCTTACTTCTGATGCAGTATTTGTATCGTTCGCTTCAGTAGAGCAGTCGGTAAGATGCTTTCTTGCGATGGCGCAGGCCCAGGTTCGATTCTGATCAGGATTTTTTTAATAACGTCGTTATTTTTAATAATGCCCATAAGTTACCAGGCTATGTTATATAAATAAATTTGTATATATAAGGAAATTAATGAATTAAAGGAAACAGCTCACACACACACATATATATATATATCAAAGCAGCTTGATACCTGAGTGAGAAGGACCTGTTGACTATAAAATAAATAAATAGTAATAAAAAAAGCTGCTTCTTTTCGGAATTTCTTCATTCGCACGCCGAAACTGTACTGTCTGAGGAATAACTAGAGACGTCTACCTGCTTCATTTGCCTGGAGTTGGGGGTAGGATTTGTCATTGTCTTCTGTACATGGAAGGTATTACATACCAATGACATCGACCCCGTAAAGCAGCCCCTGTGCGAAACAGAGGGTAAGTACCTATTGCTGTTTCTTTCTAACATCCTGTCTCAGGTTGTTCCTTTTAGACTAAATGCAAAATATTGAACCAAGCATACTATATTAATGATCCATCCATAGTAATTCTGCCCGAAGGCAGGTCCTTCACTGCAATCATAGCATTTTCATGCTATGCTTGCAGCTTTACTAGGGAATTGTGTAGGTGTTGTAGCTTCCCGTTGCTTTCCACACCGGTGAAGGATGATGATGATAATGATAAGGATGATGGCCATATGATTTCGGGGACCGTTTGGGCCTTAAAGTTTTCCTGACATTTGTCTTACAGGTGAGGAAAAAACCCGATAAAAACCTCACCTAGAAAAACTGCCCCGATCGGGGATCGAACCCGAGCCCGCTACCTCGAGACCACAGCGGTGGACGTATTAATGATAATTTATAAATAATATACTACTTAAAACTATTTATATAATTGTTTCATAAAAATAAATGTAAATAAAAACATGAAAACACATTTTTAGGTTCTAATACGTTAAAAGGTCACAACGGACAAATTAGGCATTTGAAGTACCAATAAGACCCCATCAAAACGTTCGACTTTCTATTGAAAAGACATATAAACTGTTATCCTCCAAGTTGTATTATATGGATGCGAACATGGACTATTTTAAGGGAGGAGAAAAAATTTGAGAACAAAGTTCTCAGGAAAATTTTTGGACCAAAGAGAGATGAACAGAGAGGCAATGGAGAAGACTACAAAAACCGTAAGCTACATGGTCTTTATAAGAAAATAGATATAATAAAAACAGTGTCTTCTAGACTGCGAGGGGCAGGACATGTGTCACGAATGGGAATGAAAGAGGGGCTTCGAAGCTTGTTGCAGAAAAACCAGAGAAAAAACATCCAGTTGGTAGACCAATAATGAGGTGGAAGAATAATAACCATGATTTGAGGGAAGTAGATTATACAGGAGATGATTGGAAAATATTAGCTCAGGATGGGGATGTATGAAGAGCTTATGTTCGCGCGACCATGAACCTATGGGTTCGATAGTGCCAGTGAGTTAATTATATATATTAAACATTATATTTAGCCTAACACCGAGTTCCAGTTGTTAATTCTGAGTAGACGGACTTTTGTATCAGTTGTAGAATATGTACCACACATATTAATATAAAAAATTCAAGAGAACATTAAATTAATTAATGTACTTTGCAACAATTGGTAAACGCTTGCAAACTGAAACGCATCATTTGTATTACAACGTATTCTCAACAGACATTCAAAACTTTTATTAATCCATAACCAACAATTTTTAACCAAATTCTAGCAAACATTATTGAATATCCTTGGCTGTTCAGAACAGCCGTACCACGTATTTATTTCATCATCATAATCCATTTATTAATTTAGGCCATTTGTTGACCTGTTTCGGTCTCAAGAGAAACACCATCCAAAAGTCTTTTGAGTGGACGTCCTGGTCTTTTTCCTGCAGGTTGATAGCTCAACATCTCCTTAGGTATCCTGTGATCTTCCATTCGATGAACATGTTGCATCCATCTTGACTTATCAGAAAAATTGTTTCCTAAAGGTTCCATGTGTAATTCTTCTAGGACGTCTTAATTTATTTTATGACCCAATAGTGTGTGTCCTGCAGTCCTCCGAAGATATCTCATTTCAGCAGATCTATGTTTCTGCATATCCTTCTGTTTCAATCTGCATATCATTCTGTTTCAATGTCCAAACTTCGTTATCATACAAAAGAGTTGGAAGAGCCAGTATTTTATACACTTTTAGTCTTGAAACATATTTATTTACGAAAACGTATAACATAAAGCTAAATTTCGGCAATGAAAAATAATTTACAAGTCGTGAATACCTTGTTATAAATGAAAAATGTAAGACATTTCGAGAATTGAAATCTTTAGTATTCTTGGCGCTTGGGAATCCTCAACAAATTTTCACGCATTTATTTCCAAATAAATCGGTCCCGGTATACTAGTGGTTACCATTCTCACCTCTAATTTCGAGATTTTGGGGGAGGGGTCGATGCATTTGTAGGGCGTAAGAATCTAGAGTATGGTTTCCTTTCCAAGAGAAATAACGCCGTGGTACTCGTGTAGTAAATGTAGGTACACAAAATAATCTATAATCTGAAATAAGAGACCTCTAGGCAAAAGGCATCGTCTCTTAAATGAGTTGATTTGAATTGTGAAGCTAATGGCATTAATTAAAGAGCGTCGTTAGATGAACTTTCTACCCCCTCTATCAGCCCATCCATTAACAAATATTGAGCAAACACACGCAGATGATGTCGTTCTCCTTTCACAATCTGAAGATAATTTACAAAGATCTTTACATCAATTTAATATAAATGCCAAAAAATACAATATGGAAATTAACACGAATAAGACAAAATGCTTAGTAATATCAAAAGAACCAGTAAGATGCAAATTAGAAGTGGAAAGAAAAATCATAGAACAAGTGTCAGAATTTAATTATTTAGGTGTATTACAAACCCTAAACATTTAATAAAAGAAGTAAAGAAACAAGCTGATAAAGCAGCACAAATATCAGGATATATGAAAGATTTAATTTGGCGCAACAAATATATGTCAATAGAAAGCAAAACCCGCATATGCAAAATGATAGTTCGACCAGTTATCGTATATGGAGCAGAAACTAGAGCTGATACAACAAAAACTACACAAATAATAAGCACGTGCGAAATGAAAATCTTAACAACTATTCAGGGGAAAACATTATTTGATAAAATACACAACACAGAAATTAAGGACAAATGCCATATTCAAGACATAACCAAATTTATTATAGATAGACGAAAATATTGGAAGGGTCATATAGAAAGAATGGAAGAAAACCGGCTTGCAAAAAGAGCTAAAGAAGATAGACCAATGGACGGGAGAAGAACAAGAGGAAGACCTGCCAAGAGATGGATAGACAGTGAATGTACATCCAATACGTCTTCCTCCGAGGAGTGATTTTGGAAATAAACAGGATGAAAATCCTACAAATTAAGTTTAAGAAGAAGAAGAGCATAACAGACTACGAAATCTAGGTGAAATATCGAGGTTATTGATATTATATGGTTATTTCATCAAACAGCAAAGAACAACCGCAACTAGCATTTAATAAATTACAAAAATGGGTACTTAACAAAATTACAGAAGAATATGCTTTGAAGATATCTACAGAAAAAACAAAAATTATGGCATTTCAAGGTGTAGATCCTGTCAGAAGTAAAAATTGTACTGGACAATAAAATCTTGGAGCAGGTGAATAATTTTACATATCTAGGATGTAATATCTCATATGAAGAAGAAAAGGATGTAAATGCAAAAATATCTAAATTTTTAAGAATTTTAGGGTTAATAAATTCTATCTTCAAGCCACAGTTAGTCCAAAAGCATTCAAGATTAAAAGTGTATAAAACACTGGCTCTTCCAACTCTTTTGTATGGTAGCGAGGTATGGACGTTGAAACAGAAGGACATACAGAGACTTAGATCTGCTGAAATGAGATATCTTCGGAGGACTGCAGGATACACACTACTAGATCACAAAAAAAATGAAGACATCTTAGAAGAATTACACATGGAATCTTTAGAAAACAAAATTTCTGATCATAAGTCAAGATGGATACAACATGTTCATCGAATGGAAGAACACAGAATACCCAAACAAATGTTAAGATATCAACCTGCAGGAAGAAGAAGACCAGGACGTCCACTCAAAAGACTTTTGGATGGTGTTTCTCTTGAGGCCGAAACAGGTCAACAAATGGCCTAAATTCGTGAATGTACTATGATGATGATGATGATGATGACCAAATTGGGTTAAACAAAATGACTTCGCCATTAACAAATAAAAAACGATACAAAATATATTTTTAAGGGGGCAAGATAGCCTAAACAGAAGCCTTATCTTTCGGAAAAGAAGAACTAAAAATAGTGAATCATTACAACTATCATGGAATAGACTACAGACAACAAGAACTGAACATCTTTCAGAATAGATGTAAAGCAATAGCAGCCATCAGAACTTTCCAGGACATAACCAGGCCAGAACTCCTAGATCTTGAAACAGCTCTCTTCCTGTTCAACGTTAAAATAACGCCTATAATCACATAAGGCATACATCTGATCTGGCTAACCTAACGACCACCGTCTTAGCTACCATAGAGAGAGTGGAAGCAAATTTCCTGAAATACACGCTTTAACTAACTCACTGACACTATCGAACCCGTAGGTTCATGACCGCGCTTTCCATATATCAGTATCCTGAGCTAATGTTTTCAATCATTCCCTGTATAACCTATATCCCTCAAATCATAGTTAATGTCATTCTCCCACCTCATTCTTGGTCTACGAACTGGACGTTTACCTTCTGGTCTTCCTCCAAGAAGCTTCCATGCACGTCTCTCATTCCCCATTCGTGCCACATGTCCTACCTATCGCAGTCTACGAGACTTAACAGTTCTTATTATATCTGGTTTCCTATAAAGACCATGTAGTTCACTGTTGTGTAGTCTTCTCCATTCACCTGTCTGTTCATCTCTCTTTGGTCAAACATTTTACCTAATTACATATGAAAATACACACCAACAAGACTTATAGGCCTAGACGAGCTAGCAAAGGAAACATTCTACATAGAGGATATCAGAATCAGACTGGGACTCCCATCTACAAGTTAAACTGAGAAACACATCAAGGAAACATTCTACACAGAGGATATCAGAATCAGACTAGGACTACCATCTACAAGTGAAACTGAGAAACACATCAAGGAAACATTCTACACAGAGGATATCAGAATCAGACTAGGACTCCCATCTACAAGTGAAACTGAGAAACACATCAAGGAAACATTCTACACAGAGGATATCAGAATCAGACTAGGACTCCCATCTACAAGTGAAACTGAGAAACACATCAAGGAAACATTCTACACAGAGGATATCAGAATCAGACTAGGACTCCCATCTACAAGTGAAACTGAGAAACACATCAAGGAAACATTCTACACAGAGGATATCAGAATTAGACTGGGACTCCCATCTACAAGTGAAACTGAGAAACACATCAAGGAAACATTCTACACAGAGGATATCAGAATCAGACTGGGATTCCCATCTACAAGTGCAACTGAGAAACACATCAAGGAAACATTCTACACAGAGGATATCAGAATCAGACTAGGACTCCCATCTACAAGTGAAACTGAGAAACACACCAAGGAAACATTCTACACAGAGGATATCAGAATCAGACTGGGACTCCCATCTACAAGTGCAACTGAGAAACACACCAAGGAAACATTCTACACAGAGGATATCAGAATCAGACTGGGGCTCCCATCTACAAGTGAAACTGAGAAACACATCAAGGAAAGGAATGAAGAGAGATTAAGCATCTGGGAAGATATCTACTGCACCGAAGCCATGGTGAACAGAGAGAGAGAATGGATGAAAGCGAACTACAACCGTATTAACATCAAGGCCCAATTTTCGCAGTATATCACCTGTTCTTGCCTTTTTTGCATCTTTAGTTTAGACACGTTTCCCGATAAATGGAGCAAACCTCAAAATATGTGTAACGAAGTCATTTCACACATAACGATAAGTGTATTTGTGAACTTTATGGCAAATAGTACCAAAGGTACCACGTAATTAAATACATAAAAAGAGTCAAATCGCTTGCTGAATATAGCAGAGAGATCTAAACCAATCTTTGTACAAATGCGGGCATACCATTCATTATTAATTATATAATACACTAAAATGGCTGCTCTCAGTTTGTAGCATGACATGTACTGAGTCACGGGTTAACATGAAATAGTCCCTTATGCCTCATGCAGAGCCCCTGTTTTCGTAACCATATTTCACTAATTATGCATTCACAAGACAGAATCCCACGAAGAATACTAGAATGGGTGCCACTGGTAGAAGAAGAAGAGGGCGATCAAAAATAACGCCGATTGATGGTGTTTTGAGTAGCTTGAGGGAAAAAAGATTGAACGATGTCGATTGAAAGGACAGAGAGATGTGGAAGAAAATGACAGTAGATTAATTGGGCGCAAGAAGATATTTCGAAACATTGTGAAATCTGCTAAATAAATATAGCTAGCAACCAATAAACCTCGCTAAAGTATTTACTCTATTATTATACACATACTTTTTATATTTAAAATTTATCAGTGATTTAACTTATTTTTATACAGAGTGTCTAGAAAATCACTACCGGTACCGGTACCTATTCCGGATAGAGACGGCAAATTAAAGAAAAGTTATTATCGTATCCACTTAAGGAGGCATTTTGTAGCAAAACTAAAACAAATACTTCTTATGACGGTAAACAGTACCAAAACTCAACCGAGTTTCCACCTGAGCCCCATATGTGTCTCTGTAAAGCACAAATCGCACAGCTGTTTCACGAAAAATGTTTTCCAACATCTTTGAAGTAATTTGTGCAACTGCTTGCCGAAGGCAAGTTTTCATAAGTAATGCCACGAGTGATTTCCAAATTATCGATAAATTCACGACTCACGAAGTGAGGAGTGAATTTATCTAGAGAATTTGGAAATCAAGAGTGGCATTTGTTAGGACTATTTAACGAATAAAATTAAGCTGTTTACTCACAAATCATTATTTAACTGTAGTTATTTCAAAATATTTATATATTTAATGCAAACGGCGAAGTTTGAAAACAAATGAGAAACGATAGGTACGCTTCTACTGCTTCTTTTGTTTATATAAAAAGGAGGAGCTTTGTTTAATATGGTAATTATAACACTGATAAATATTTCGTGAAACACGACTCTGATTGGTTGTAAAACAGAAATTAGAAACGTGATTGGTCATTGACTCCCATTTGGGGCATGAGTTAAATAGTCAACATTACTACTGACGTCCCAGAGAAAGAAAATTTCAAGAACGAATGCGAGATAGCACGAGACAGCCATGCGAGTCTAGATTGCATTGTACTCTTCGAAAACATAGTTTCTCAATGCGCCGTAAGCATAATTAAAAATGAATATAACATATAACATCAATCGCCAATTATTATCAACAGTCATCTAACAAGAGGTTGTTTTTCTGAAAAAAATCATGAGCGACAAAGTCGCGGGTCATTTTGTCTAATGAAAAACTCAACCTCGTGATGGATTTTGAGTAACTATTTAGCGAATAATACATCAGAAGCTAAAAATAATTATAGTGTTTAATATTTACCAAATGTGAGGATATGTATTCCGATCTTACTTCCGGGCGATTTCTAAGCCGGATGTATAGTTAGAAATAGCACAGCTTTGCTATTAAATATATTTGGGCTTGGGAAAAACCAATAACAGATGATTGTATGAGATAACAATTAACAATAATGCAGATTCATTATACAACATTTAATATTTTTTAGAGCAATAGGACTTTTTTTTTGGTAATTTTGGAAGTTTTTTCTTTTGGCATTTCTTACTATACCATATCGATCTATGTGGTTGAATCGATATCCTTGTCAAATAAGTTAATTTGCGGAGATATCTCTCATTGCGAACAGGAAGAGGCAATTTTATCAACAGGAAAAGGCAAAATTATCGGTCTATGAGATTAATAGTCAAATTAATACAATTAATATACCGCGCGATAGGCTTGTTTTATAGATCACTCAAACATATTATGGATAATACAACGGTACAACATTTGCCATATCATCACTAGCCAATAACATTTGAGAAATCCACCTGCACGTACTTAACACCCCCAGTGCTGCACTATCCCCGCGAGGAGACTTTCTTCCTCTGGGAGTACGATAAATCATTGATTTTGTTTTGGTAAACTTTGAATTTTAGAAAGCCCCAGGCAAATATTTGCAACGGGATTAAATCCTGTGACCTCGGAACCCAGATTCTGTTACCACTCCGCCCAATCCAACAATTTGGAAACCGATGATTGAGGTAGCCCTGCATGATGTTTGCATAGTGACACGGTGCTCCATCAAACTGGAACATGATATAAACGATACCATCTTGAACCAGGCCTGCCATATCAAGGCGAACAATCACATTGCGTAACATTTATGGAACATCTCGTGTATAGCTTTGTCGGTGGTCTTGGTTTATGAAAACGTCGCTGAAATCTATCTCGAATAATGTTACACTTATTTCCTTGGATACTAACAATATTCACGTTTGAAACCCGTTGAGGTTATAATTATTTGATTATAATGTCTTTTACCTTATATAAGACAGTCGTCCTCAACTATAATCATTTTTGTTATAATCTTCGTTATATTATTAAAATTCAAAGCTTTTCGAAGTCATGCTTCATCTTCAGGAACCTTCTTGATACCGAAATTATGTATGTATTTTATACAGGAGGCTTTGGCTATTAGGTGTATTTTCATCTAATAAATTCTTATTCTCTGCTTCTTTAATGATTTCAATTTCTTCCAAAATATTAATAGTTTGTCTACTGTTAATTATTTATGACTATTTGACTCATGCCCCAAATGGGAGTCAATGGCCAATCAAATTTCAATGATTTTTTATTTACAAGCAATCAGTCGTGTTTCGCCTAAAATTTACCAACTAAAGTTTATCATAATAAAGAAAGCACCTCCTTTTTAACATTCTGAATAGGTCATAGCATTAATTTGCAGTGACTGACTTCCTAAGAAATACAGCTACCAGATTGTATATATAGTGCATGAATGTCAACAGAAAGCGAATGCAAAAGATAATATAAAAACATTTGTAACACTTGATTATACCACAAAAAAAAACACTGTTTGCACATTATTAAACAAATTATTTTCCAGGAAATGACGTTGCAGAAAAATATAATTGACATATTTACATCATAGGACATCAGGATCTGAAATTAATTAATACCTATTAGGTGGGTTATAAATTTCTCCACTAGGATGCATTCTTACAACATTGCGATTTTTTGGCAATAAATAATAAGATCTAGTTGCAGTGAGAACAAATGAAGCGTACCAATCGCTTCACATTTGTTTTCAAACATCGCCGTTTACATTAAACATATACATATTTTAAAATAACTATAGTGAAATATGATGTGAGTAAACAGCTTAATTTTATTCGTTAAATAGTCCTAACAAATGCCATAAGTTCACTCGTCACTTCGTGAGTCATGAATTTATCGATAATTTGGAAATCACTCGTGGCATTATTTATGACTATTTAACTCTTGCCCCAAATGGGAGTCAATGACCAATCACGTTACAATGATTTTTTATTTACAACCAATCACAGTCGTGTTTCACCTCGCTCTTTATCGATTTCTCTTCATTAGCTCCTGCTTTTGTGATAAAGAAAGCTCCTCCTTTTTAATGTTCTGAACAGGTCAAAGCATTATTTTTCTCCAACAAATACATTGAATATAGCAAATAATGAAAAGATTCCTTCATTTTACTGAGTTGTTTACTAAAAAAATAAATGAATAACCCGTAATGTTGATTATGATATATAGTTTGATGTGTTTCATTATTTCTCCACTTGGGTGCACTCTTACAATATTGCGATCTTATTTGGCAATAAATAATATGATGAAGGCGCAGTGAATGAACATAACCTCACATTTCTGATTTGTTTTCAAACATCGCTGTTTACATTAAATATATAATTATTTTAAAATAACTATAGTTAAACAATGATTTGTGAGTAAACAGCTTAATTTTATTCGTTAAATAGTCCTAACAAATGCCAGTCTTGATTTCCAAATTTTCTAGATAAATTGGAAATCATTCGTGGCATTACTTATGATAAATAAATTATATTGAGAAGAGGCTACTTATACTGAAATTAACTTAATCTAAATCTCTTCAGCAATATTCCTGAGATTTCTCATAACTGAAGCGGTATACGTCATAGTGGTGTAAGTCACTTTTCTTAATTTTGAAAATTAGTGTTAGTATACAAAGAATCAAAGTAGCTTAACATTGACAATCATTGAGATATTTATTATCCTAAGTGATGGTATTAATTGTTTATGCATCTTAAACACAGTATGTAGTTTGTTCTTTACAACCGTGTACTAGACTCATTTTGTAAAAAAAGCGGACTGACAACACTGTCATATACCCCTTCAATTGATAAAGACAGTGGATTGAAATGTGATAAGTGATTATGGTAAATAAGCCGCTTTTCCAACTACTGTCTTGTATAGATTTACCCAATTTGATACAACATCCAACGCATAGAAGCTTATTTAAAGAAGGTCCCATAAGGTAGAGCCCATAAGCAGATAAACCGCAGTTTTAAGTATCTTGGAGGGGGATCTACGTGGAAGTAAAATGGATCATTTAAAGGCACGCTGTGCACCTGAGCCACAGGGCCGTAAACTTGTTCTAAATTACGTAACAGTGTGCAATCAGATTTCCGAGTCTATGGCCAGATAATAGCCTTCCTCAGTTTGCATCGTCTCATTTAATATTCCTCCAAATATAGATTCTAAACACTGCAATAACAACCATTCTTTAAAGCATAGTAAAAAAACTGCGTCTTACACAAGATTCAACGATATCATTCCAGACTTGAAATGCGACACATGAAATAATTTATTGTTGCTTTACATTTAAGGTGACATTGTCTAGAATCTTTGGCTGTATTCAGTAGGCCGTGTAACTTATTTTTATGTTAAGTTCCGTTTCTAATTAATTGTGAAATTATTTAAAGTAAAACGGACCGTAGTAATTAAATATATCTACATCATCATCATCACTCCAGGGATTAGGCAATTGCCGGTTCCGACTTCATAATGCATCAGCCCAACGTCTTCCAGGTCTTCCAACATCACGTCTTCCTCTTGCTTGATAATTTCTTGCTAACAATTGATATCTCTCCTTACTCATTCCATCCATGTGATCAATCCATTTCTGTCTGTAATTCGTGACTTTATCCAATAAAGGCTGTACTTTCAATTCTTCTCTTATATCCTCATTTCTTATTCTATCAAGTTGTACATCCTTTAACATGTCTTAGGAACCTCATCTCCGCCGTCTGTATTCTATCCTTCTGTTTTTTCAGTGGAGCCCAAGTTTCACATCCATACAATATTGTGGGTACCGCCATAACATTATACATTTTTATCTTGGTTTATTTTCTAATTTTATTTTTGAATGTTCTCTGCATTGTTCCACACACCGTCTGAAATTTATTTATTTTTTTTGGAGTCTATATCTCTTTCCACATTGTAGCCAACATCACAGCCCAAATATTTGAAACTAGACAACACCTGTTCTATACTTTGATTTTCTAAAATAATTTTGGATCTCTTCCTTTAAAAGCCATGGTCTTCGTTTTCCTTACAGAAATCTTTAGATCATATGATTTACATATTTCCTATTCTATATAATGGCGTAGCCCATTGTAATTACTTATTTAGGCCTATTAAACCAAGTTAATTTGCTCAGAGATGTCATGGATGACATCCGGTCAACGCACCAACCCAAACAGGCAACTAAGGTATTATTAGGACGTTGAGGTCGATACATTTTTCTTAGAGGTCTCATTATTCAGCTTAAGGATCTTTTACGAGCCTGAAAATGTTCAGTCCTCCCGGAGAACTTTCTCCTTGGATTTTTCCGTCCTAAAAAATCCATTGACCCCGACCGGGTTTGAATCCACGACCCTAGAAATCAGATGCAAGGAGCATAACCGCTAGTCCACCGCGACCGACGTATTAATTAAGTCCCAGCTTGAATTTTCTTTTTATGACAGAAAATAAATCTCAGGCTTATAGGCACTGAAGATTGAATACCGGATTTCAAGAATACTGGTGTCAAAACGCAATCATTTGAGCAAACTCGTTCGGTAAACGATATATATTTGGATGAAAATCTGACGTAAATACAGCATACAGCAGGAATTTCCGACACTAGATTATTTGCAGTAAGACCCTGAAATTACTTTATGTACGAGGTAACGTCGTTCATAAACTAATAATTGTTTATCTCCTTATGAACGAAGATGGTTTACTGTCTAAATCTCTTAATTTCAGGCAATCTGTATAACCCTTTTATGGAAATCCCAGGAATAAAACTACTGACTTTTTTTTTACAGATATTCACCGACCCTAACCAGTAGACACCAAAAATGTGTATAAAAATTATATATATATATATATATATATATATCCATCCATCGTAATTCTGCCCGAAGGCAGGTCCTTCACTGCAATCATAGCATTTTCATGCTATGCTTGCAGCTTTACTAGGGAATTGTGTAGGTGTGGTAGCTTCCCGTTGCTTTCCACACCGGTGAAGGATGATGATGATAATGATAATGGTAAGGATGATAATGATAAGGATGATAATGATAAGGATGTTGGCCATATGATTTCGGGGACCGTTTGGGCCTTAAAGTTTTCCTGACATTTGTCTTACAGGTGAGGAAAAAAATATATATATTTATGTATTTATTTATTTATTTATTCATGTATTCTGACTACAGTTCATGATGTTCAGGCTTCGATTCCCTGTCAAACCATAGGAAGGTTTCCTTAAAGGGAATTGCCCCTGTGTTTGCTCATGGTCCGGAATTTAGGTTAAGTATCTCCTCGCACTCTATTATCATTTATCATACATTATATCATCGGGGTTTTGTAACTTCGCCTTCCATGAGCCCCAATTTAAGAAATTGAATAGAATTCCGCCAATGCCAGGGGAGCAATGTCATAAAAGACAACCTGGTGGCATTGGACAATATATATATATATATATATATATATGCACCTATCCGTTAATACTCTAGCGACGCAATTTTTGTCTCATCGAAACCAAACATAGCATACAGCTACTAATTAAAACATGTAAGTTCGAGTTCGTTATCCAGTAAAATCGCACCTATACATTACAAGAAAGGTCCACTTTAACCCCCGTATTCCGATAAAGTGAACCCCCGAGTTCACCTTAGCTTTTAGTCTATTTTTAAGTTTATTTACTCTCTTAATTTATACAGACAGGCACAGATTAATCTGAAAATATTTATGACTGATCATAATTAAAAAGCGTTGATATTTAATGTTCTGAAAAAAAAATTGTTGATTATAACATTCACGCGTCATTCAACTGCAGAAAACGACGGTCTTTGGGTTTAGTAAAATTACAAGGACACCAGAGGGTCAACATTAATCGAATTCCTTTGTTATGTTTAGTTATTTTATACAGCCACCATGTCACATATCAAACCAAACCCGACAGTATATTAAAACAGCATCTACATAATATATTTAAGAGTTTTTTTCAACATTTGTAATATTCATTAGCAGAAATTAAGAATTGATTCTGAGCTTGAAAAACTTTTAAAGAGGAAATTTTCATAAATATCACAAATAAACCCTTCTTCGCACGAAGAATAAAAGAAACTGATATTGAACCCGCCAAAGTTGATGAGGGGAAGAAGTTAAAATATCTCCTATTCGAGGGCAGCACCAATTAAATAAGATATTAACAGGGTCCACTCAAACAGAAGGGTCCAGATTACCCGAACTTCCCTATATACTGTACTCCCAGAGGGAAAATAGTCTCACAAAGGAATGCGGCTGAGGCGAACACCACGCGAGTCTAAGCTGTATTGTATACTTCGAAAACATACTTTGGCAATGGGCCGCAACATAATTAAACTTATTTTTGTTTAATGTCACCACGTTATTTTCGAAATTCTGTAACCGACTTCTAAGGTTGGGGCGCCTGGAAGGCGGAGTTATGCTGCTACGAACAAATACGATAGGCGATGATAATGGTAATGAAGCGCCAGGACAGGCCTTAATGCTACACTTAAGAATATGTTAATGATGATAACGATGGCCAGATGATGTTCGGGGACCGTTTGGGCCTTAAAGTTTCCTGATATTTGTCTTACAGGTGACGAAAAACCGCGAAAAAATCCAGGAAATTTGTTCCGACCGGGGATCGAACCCGGGCCCGCTGCGTGACAAGGCAGCACGCTACTTCGAGACCACAGCGGTGGACGAATTAAAAACCAATATAACATTTAAAACTAGTAGGACGTCATATGAGTGCAATAGTCAAATTAACAAATTAAATCTTGCTCGGTAGCAGGAATCTGTATTAACCAATCTAATTTGTTGTATAGGACCTACAATCGTCACGTCATCACAAGCCAATGGTATTCCAGGACAAACTAACAACCCCCGTTCCGCACTAGACCGTTTATCCCCGCGCGGAGACTTCTTTCACTGGGAGTACAGTAGTTAATGTATATTAACAGCCTCCGATCATCATCATCAGCAGTAGCAGCATTACACCCCGATTCGAACCTCGTTTTTCCTCAGAACCTTCTTCCAGGCATCTCTGTCTCTAGGAACCATTCACCAATCCTTCGATTCTTAGCTTCCTCATATCCTCCAAAATTCCATCCATCCAACAAAGTCTCGGTCGTCCCACATTCCTTTTTCCTTCAAATTTAAATTCCATGATTTTCTTGCGTATCTCATATTCAGTCATTCTTTACCCATCGAAATCCTGAAATGTTAATTGGTCTATCCACATCAGGAGACTTGTACGACTGATAAGAGCTAAGAGTTATATATTATACGCCATTCTCCTTTGTCGCATACTGGGCCATACATTTTTCTTAATATAGGCTATTTTTTTTTCAAATAAACTCAGTTTTCACTGCCATATATTAATATTGGTTTTACTTGTTTTATGTAGATTACATTTTGTTTCTCTTGTAAGAAGCCTTGACTTAGGGTAAAGTTCACCAACAGAAGTAACTGTATCACGCTAGTTTTCCCCGTGTATAATACACAGCTTAAACCTCATCATCATCATCATAGTACATTCACGAATTTAGGCCATTTGTTGACCTGTTTCGGCCTCAAGAGAAACACCATCTAGAAGTCTTTTGAGTGGACGTCCTGGTCTTCTTCTTCCTGCAGGTTGATATCTTAACATTTGTTTGGGTATTCTGTGATCTTCCATTCGATGAACATGTTGCATCCATCTTGACTTATAGTCAGAAATTTTGTTTTCTAAAGATTCCATGTGTAATTCTTCTAAGATGTCTTAATTTTTTTTGGGTCGTCATATTTCAGTTCCTTCTGGCTTTTTTCGTGTTGAGACTTGAAAGTAGTTTTGAAGTTCCTTAGGACAGGTTACTGGCCTGACGCTAAGTAGTCCAGTGGTAGGGCTGCTACCTTTTAGTCTCTGGACAGACATTAGGATACCGCATTTACTCAGTACCTGATGGAACGGTTATACCGCCGTGACTCGGTCCTCAGAGCCTCGTTTGTGAAAACGGGTTGTACCACGAGAAGGTGAGGATGAGAATTAGGTAGGAGAGGTTATACACACGTCACTACCCCTTACAACCTCTGTTGGTGAAACCGAAACTTGAAGTATCTCAATAATCCAAATTATGCTTTATTGACATTTTTAATTCTCCTTCCAGTTTCTTCACTGGTGTTGTTAGTATCATTAATTAAGGAGCCAAGATATACAAAACTAGAAACCCTCTGATATTTATACTGATTAATATTTATATGGCAATTTGTGTGTTGTATCTATTTTCTTGTTTTTTTATTACCAATAAACAACCGAATTAAACAGTTTGTGACTTACTCTTATCTATTTCTACACTGTCACTAAGAAAAGACAAGGATGCCCTAAAGAGTAATCTAATGAAAAAAAACCTTATTTTTAAAATAATCTTATTTATTTTTTATTCATGTGAAAACCTGCTTTTAAGATAATATTCTTCAGGAAGTTGATAAGACTGAAACACCCACTTGCAGATAACATGGCAATATCGAATGACAGACAAGTTGCCTGCGAAAGGTATGTCCACAAACGAGTTTGTGTGATTCAAGGACCCTCAATAGAACTCTTACATAACGTAGGATAACAGCACATGTGAACGCGCAATTTCATTCTAATCCTCGGTCAGTGGGAAAATTCCCTGAACTTGAGCATTTCAAAACAGTGTGCTACAGTTTTGATTCATTTTTAAACAACCAGAGCATCTTAATATCACAACAACAACAAAAACTTTCTTAGAAATCCTTGAAGTATGAAACTGTTAAATTTTAAATGGAGAGTCGAGTTAAATGGGCTATTTCACATACTTTGTATCTCAAAACAAATTGACTAAATTAAAATTTAATGTATTCTTTGTACAAAAAGTAATTTTACCATTTATTTTTCAGTGGTTCAATACTTTCCAAGCAACAAGAAAAAGTACAATTTTAGCAATTTTAGAGTACATTATGAATTCAAAATTATGGATTTAATTTTCAAAAGCAATGAACATAAACTGAAGATAACAAAATATACAATCAAATTGCGCAAATGTAAATAAATTACATGAGGAAGTAACATTATGAGGTTGTTCTTAATAAATAGGGTGAATCCGGAGTCATCTTACCTAATAACCTATTATGTTCTATTTGAACATGTTTCATGTATACCAAGTCAGCTTTTCCAGACTCTTGAATTTTATGTTGTCGGGATTTGACCATTAGAACGAAAGAACACATTAGAAATGTAAAAAATGGAGAACCATTTTAAATACCTGGATTATGATATCTTCTAATTTAAAAATAAAGAGCTTTTTAATAATGTTAATACATTTAATTATACATGTGGCACAATTAAGAGGATATTTAAATATACAAGAAAGGAAACAAAACAAAACTTTTATAAAGCAGTGGCAGTTCCCTTACTATTGTATGGCAGTGAGTTTTGGCTTTTAACTAAAAGATAAGAGTAGGTCGTAGAAGCAGCTGAAATGAGTTCTGAGAAGTGTAACTGGGTGCAAAATTCTAGTTAAAAGAAGAAACGAAGGTATTATAAATGAGCTAAATATTTTTTAAACTTTTAGATAAAATAGAATATAGAAAAAAACTGGAAAGAATGTGTCAATTAATGAAAGATGAACGCATACCAAAAAATATTTAACTACAAACCAAAAGGAGACAGGAATGTTGGTAAACCGAAAAAATATATGGATTCAACTTTTTGAATGAGAATCTATGAGACCGGAACAAGCCACGTGGTCTTAATCTGTGAATGTTGTTGATGATGATGAAAAATGAGAAGTAGAAAAATCTGCAGTGGCTGCTTATGTTTGGTTGGAAAAGCATAAAATCAATGTAACACGAAATTATTAAAACAGTTGGATAATACAAAAGAATTCATCGTTTGCGAGCCGCTTCATCAGATTTTCCGACACACATAATCTCGACATTCGATCCCATCAGCATATTGTCCTTTATATCCCTCCTCATCACACTGTGTATTATTCAATATCTTTTTACAGTCTCACTTGCCAAAACATGGAATTCCCTTCCGCACTATGTCAGAGACTTTCGAACTATAACATCCTTCAAAAACAAACTAAATAATTATTTAATAACTAACTAACTTATACACCTCACTGATAGAATTATTATAACAATTAATAAATTTAATTATTTATGAAAACAAATATCAAAATTAACAAATATTTTCATTTGTTTAAATATTGTATAACCGTAATGTTAGTTTTCTATATTTCTTTATTTTCTTTTGTTTTTTATATAGGCCCTTACATTAGGCAGAGACGGTCTACCAACAATTTAATTTATCTTGCTAGAATACATTTTTATTATTATAGTCTCAATCTTAACTGATTGTATTATAGATCGTAATATAAAAGATGGTCTTATTGGTCAAATCTTCATTTAGTATTTAATATTAGAGTTAATTATGATTGTTATATTCTGATGTAATATAAGTTTGTCCTGTTGAGTGAAAGAGAAGGCCATATAGCCTTAACTCCACCAGGCTAAATAAATAAAAAAATAAAAATAAATAAGATCTACATACAGAAGAACAAGTTATGAATTTTGAAATTCCCCGGAAAAAAATTTGATTAACAAGTTCTTCGGTCAGCCGAAAGATGTAGTGAGAGTCGACATCCAGGACCGACAACATAAAATTCAACCTGGAAAAGCTGACGATGGTATACATGATATGTATACAAGTTATTGATGTAAGATGACTCCGAATTAACCTTATTTATTATGCATAAATGTTATTCAATACAAACACATTTTCAAAAGGTGTGTATGTATATATAGGCTACATATAACGGCCTTAACGATACAAAATCTCCAAGCTTCACAGAGCTCCCTCATGTTGATACGCTCATCAGTGATAGGGTAGCTACAATGTCTAACAACATTGCTACCCATATCAACCCTACAGTGCACAATACAGGGTGCTCTAAAATTCCCCTTACAAACTACTAGGACTTGTAGAGGGGACTGAGTTGATCATATCTAGATTTGGAAACCATGTCCGGTAACTTACCGCTTCTGTGCTACAGCCGTTTGCAAACAAGTATTGCCTGAACGTACGTCACGTGTCCCAACAAGTAATAGTTTCGCGATTCGTCTAAATCTAAAATGTCTCTATCGAGTATTCCAAGACTTGGTGTTTTTTTTTAAAAAAAGTCAATTTTTTCGAAACTTTGAAAATTTTATAAATTGATTGTGGGGTTATTAATGCGAGTTATAATTCAGTTTCCATTTTGTTTCTTTGGTTATTAATGAGTTGAATTGTAAAACAAGTGATGTACTGTGTCACGCCTCATAATAAATTACTTATAAAAGTGGTAGCGTTAAAAACATGTTTTCAAACGGCTGTAGCACGGAAACGGTAAGTTTCCGGACATGGTTTCCAATATTATCAACTCAGACCCCTCTACAAGTCCTAGAAGTTTGTAAGGGGAATTTTAGAGCACCCTGTATAGGCCATCAAATACAACAGCGTGCTATACACCGGAAACATACTTTGACAGGGTTAAATACACAAAACTTATGGGGTATTGTCCAATAAATCAAAATAAAACATTAATTTTCCAACAACATCATTTAGGTAGGAAAAATAATATAAAAAACCGTATACAGCAAGAATCAAAAGTAATTAGCCGTCAAGAGGTAAACAAATCTTAGAATCGGCGGCACACTGGATAACGCATTGTTGCCGTCACAAAAAGCAAGCAGGCTGTGGAATAGTAATTCAATTTCTTCCCTCTGGTCCCGGATTCAAATTTGGCTAGGGTTGATTGATGTTTTAAGATGGAAAAAAGTCCCCCGGTAGGGATTTTAAAGCCGTGGGTCCGAGTCTGAAGATTTTCACACTCGCGAAAGAACTTTAAGACTAAATTAGAGCCCCTGAGCGAAATTTAATGGGCTTTTCCCAATTGTTACTTAGGTAACATCTTAGTTGTCTAATTAGGTTTCACTCCCTGACATCTATAGGGAAAATAAACGTATCTAAAATGAGTTTTGTTAAGGGACTCCAATAAGGGAGCACACTTGCTTCATCTGTGAATATATCCATAAGGTAATGAAGTAAAATAATATCACTATAGACTATTAAATACAAAGACAAAAAAATAGGAATATAGAACTCCTACACACAAATGAAGAGTCATACACCGTACTAGTACAGTACTTGAGACTTTTTCGGGCCGTTTTTAATTTATATATACTATCTTACGAAAAAAAAATTGGGAGATTAGAACACATTGTTTCCTGATTAGTATTCTTTCTCGTCTGTCAATTGCATGGGCCTAATAAAATACACTTCCGTAACAGACTTGACAACTTCGTGTACACAGTAAACATGGACGCAAGGATCCACTTTTCTTAGAAATCATACAAGAGCCAAAGGAATAGTCATATATAATTTTAATACATATTAAATATTATTAAATCATAACTCAACACAACGAGGACTTACAGTGACGACTACTCCTAAGCTCCAAGTGACTTCAACCTCAAGAAAGTTCCTGGTACTCATTTTATAGGAGACTTCATGGGCTCCAAAATCAGTCTGGGCATGGGTGAGGAAAATCCTCCACAAATACTCTCTCCGGTTTGTGTTTATTTATTGAAAAAAGTTATCAGCCAATTACAAGTGACCAGATCTTATTTTTTTTCTTTTTACACCGAAAAAGCGAAAGAAAAATATATTTTTGCAATTTTTCCTATTTTTTCCAACTAAAGGCTACAAACCTATTTTTTCCAAAACATATACGTTATATTTTAACGATTTTTCTCTTATCACATTTAAAAGTGGCGGATCTAATTTTTCAAACTTCGACCTGCCTCATGGGCTAGTGGTCAGCGTTACTGAGGTCCCGGGTTCGATTCTCGGTCAGACCATAGGAATTTTTTCTTAAAATGAATTATTCCTGTGGTTGCCCATGGTCTGGAATTTAGGTTAAGAAGTCTCCTGGCGCTTCATTATCATTTATCACCCGTCATATCATTCGGGAAACTTAACTCCGCCTTCCAGGTGCCCCAATCTAAGAAATGGATTACAATTCCGCCAATGCCAGGGGAGAAAGCCAGAAATGTCATAAAAGACAACCTAGTGGCATTAGACAAAAAAAATCACTTTTCCACAAACCTTCTTAGTCAAATAAGACGGGGCGGCCTTGAGTTTAGAGCTCCGCCTGATGGATATGCAGCACGTCAAGTTGAAAGAACAGTACGACAAAGGATGTCGGGAAGGGAAATGAACTTGCTCTCGTACTAATGGCCACCATCACATTGTAATCAGCTCTGCAATTCTGGTAAATGCATGACTTCTGTTCTTTTGTATCACAAAGAGGTGTATTATTTCAAACACTATGTTTTACGTTGTTTTATCAGAAAGCCTATTCAAGTGCTAAAAAGAGTTTTATATCTCGTCATCATAATAACAAAGTAGGACTACGTCGGACAGAAATATTACACTCTATTCTGTGCCTTACTAAAGTTTCAAAATACATATGTTGTACTGTAACTTGAAATAAGAAAATAATAGTCACCAAACCAAGCTGTACAAGTTCTTCTTCTTCTTAAATCAGGGATTAGGCTATTAAATAAGTCTGTTCCGCCTTCACATATTCTCCAACCAACGTTTCTTCTAGGAATACGAATGTAGCTCATTATTTCTAAGTGTTGAATCCATTGATTTTATTGACTGATATTTTAATCTTCGATGTCTCTAAAATGTTGACTAACACACAATGATTATTACTTCCTTGTACCAAATTTCTTCCCTTGTTATTTAATCAATTATTGTGCGGTATAAAACATTACTTACAGGTCTACATCCAAAGATCCTAGACGCGATATTACCAAATTATTTACGCGTCAATAAATACAATTGAAATAAAAACAACGAAAAAAAAAGTTTCATATCGCATGTGTAAGAAATTTGGGCTCAAAGTAAACATCAATAAAACTAAAGATATAGTCACACACTGAAATGCATTGTATAATGGGAATAGTTAATGACATAAATTTCAAGAAGTGAAAAAATAATAAATACGATAAATTAAAAGAAATTATGGGAATGCAAGATGAACCAGATATAGACGCAACAGAAAAGAACATCTACAATGGATGGCCATATTAAAGGAATGGGAGAAGAAAGATTAACAAAAATGATTATGGGTTGAATGAATACAAACAGAGAGAAGAAGGAAACAACGACCGAGAAGACTTGGATGGAAATTCAAATACCTGAGGAACAACACGTACAAAAAAGAATGAGGTGCACAAATAAATTAAACATAGGCTCAATTCTGGAGAAATGTGTGCTTTTATAATGTGTATTAGAGAGACTCTTTCTCATACCAACTTCTCTCAAAAAACTTTAAACTGAAAATGTATAAACATATTATACTCCGAGTAATGTGGATGCGAAAAATTGACTTCTATTTTAAGAGAGACGAAAAGACAGGTGAATGGAGAAGACTGTTAAAAATGAGTTACGTGGTCTTTATAGGAAACCAGATATAATAAGAACAGTTAAATCCCTTAGACTATGATGTGGCACGAATGGAGAATGAAAGGGGGACATGGGAATATCTTATAGGAAAACCAGAGGGAAAGCGCCCAGTTGGTAGATCAAGAATTAGATGGAAGTTTAATAGTAACCAATGAACTGAGGGAGGTGAGGAATGGAAAACATTAGCTTAGGGTAGGTTCGTGTTTAGAGCTTAATGCCGCGCGGCCATGAACCTACGAGTTCAATAGTGCCAGTGGATTAGTTATAAGTCTTTGTACAACCTTTTCAAGATTCGTATGGCAGAATTAAAATCCACCGCCAAATATATACTCTCCTACCCAATCTCATCCTCACTTTCTCGTGATACAACCCGTTTTCACAAACGAGGCTCTGAGGACAGAGTCACGGCGGTATTACTGATTCGCCGGGTACTGAGTAAATGCGGTATCCTAATGTCTGTCCAGAGACTAAAAGGTAGCAGCCCAACCACTGGAATACTTACCGTCGGGCCAGTAATTCGTCCTAAGTAATCTGAACTATACTTGCAAGTTTCAACACGAAAAAATCCAGAAAGAATCGAAATATGACGACCCATAGCAAAGAAATGCGGTTAAAAAAAGACCACGACGTCCACTCAAAAAACTTTTGGATGGTGTTCCTCTTGAGGCCGAAACAGGTCAACAAATGGCCTAAATTCGTGAATATACTATGATGAAGATGATGTGTGTACATATATATAATGACAATAAAATAAACGATTTACTCATTTTTAAAAAAGTAAAATACTTCTATTATCAACTTATGTTTTGTATTCCATTACTAAAGAAAGAAAGAATTCATTTTGAATGTAAAATGAATGGACCATGTTATCTACGTCAAAAAAGTATACATGATTGACAAATATTGAAATAATGTAAATACATACATGTTATAACAGACAAAAGGAAATAAAATACGATAAAATATCTAAGCAGGATATGAAACCGCATTTACCAAGGCTATGCTCAGGACGTGATCTTCTTTCTGTTCTCACACTTCACCTTCCTCTTTGTATTATTGTCATTCTTTCCTTGCATCTATATAGCAACTGTTGGCATCATCTCAATTTCAATTCCATATTACTCATATTCTTTTTCTCACGATGGTCTTACAAGAAATAGTTCATGGTGAATATGCATTTCAATTGACTCAACAAGCCTCAATAATTGACCGAATATAACTATGTCTGGGAATAAAATTTAATAAATCATCATCTGCATTACGGTATGGTGCATAAGGTCCGTTTCAGCTCTAATCAAAACTGGGCTCGCCATCCTTTTGTAGGTCTTCCTGGATTTCTTCTTCCGCAAGGATCGTAGTTGTATATTGTTCTAGTAATTGATGTTTCTGGTATGCGTTATAGATGTTCTCTCCAAACTGACTTGATGTCTTCTTATTTTGCCTATAATGTTGCGTATTTTTAGTTCAGATGTAATGTCTTCACTTCTCTTCTTATCAAATAATGTAGAGCCGGCTACAAACCTCAGAAACCTCATTTCAGCAGCTTCAATTTTTTCTCTCATCTTTCTTCCCTAAAACCCAGTTTTCACAGCCATACAGTAAAGCTGGCAAACTTTAATAATGTTACTTTTCGAACTTTACTACCTCAAGTCCGGAGTATTGTTCCACAAAAATAGTTAAAATCATTTAACTTTATCATCTATTTCTCCACTCTTATTGTAGGTGGCGTCCTCGCTCCTCTTCTCTTCTCGATTTATATTAATGACGTGACCAAGAAACTACAAAACTGCAAGCATCATCTTTACGCCGACGACTTACAGATTTACACACACTTTAGGCCTGACGAAATTAATGAATATATTGACAAAGTAAACACTGACCTCAGGCATATATCTGTATGGTCCAGACAATATGGGCTGAAGCTAAATGTAAACAAAACGTAAGCAAAAATTTTATCGGACATCCAAGACTATTACATTCCATAAAAATGGCAATATGCCGGCTGTCATATTAGATAATGAACAAATTCCTTATACCGACGTCGTTAAAAACTTGGGACTTTACTTAGATTCTAATTTAAATTGGCATGTGCAAGTAACATCTAAAAGGATCTTCTCCATAATGCATTCCCTAAAGCGTCTTAAAAATTTTCTTCCTACAGCTCTTAAAAGAATTTTAATCCAAACCTTAGTGATGCCGCATTTTGACTACTGTGACGTTCTACTAACTGACATAAGTGACGGATTGTCGGACAAACTGCAGCGTGTCCATAATATGTGAATCAGATTCATATTTAATGTTCGAAAATACGATCACATTTCTCCATTATTCCACGAATTGTCATGGCTATATCAAAAAAGAGAGAAGAAAATCGCACTAATTCTCTTATTTAAGATCCTACATACCTCGATTCCCAATTATTTTTCATCCCGTTTCCAGTATCTATCCTCAAATCATAACTTAAACACAAGATCACAACATAGTCTCTTGCTTAATATACCGCAACATAGGACATCACATCACTCCATGTCATATACCATCTCCACTTCTCGCAACTGGAATTCCCTACAACAGGAAATAAGGGGCTGCCGGACATTGGCATCTTTTAAAAGAAATCTAAATTTATATTTGCTCTAACCTCGACTTCATTATTACCCAGTGTAAGATATATATATTAATTGGTGTTTCTCGTATAATTTATTATATTATTATTATCGCAAGTATTATTATTGTTATTATCCTATAAAATGTTGTTTGTACATAAAATTTACATTGCTACATTTATTGTATCTTTAACTGTTTATAATTAGTATAGTGTACATCTATATTTGGAGGGCACGCCGTAGCGTAGTGGTTAAGGCACTGAGCTACAAGCCGGAGGGTCTAGGGTTCAAGTCCCGTTGGGGTCAGGATTTTTAAACTGACCCAAACCCTCTGGCGGCACTATGGCCCTGGGGTCGACTCAGCCTCTAACGGAAATGAGTACCAGACGCTTGTTCTGGGGGTAAAGGCGGCCGTCACGCAGGGCTGACAACCCGGCTGACAAAGTGCCGATTGTCTAGAAAAGTGGGAGCCTTAACCTCCTACTACCCCAAGGGCCTCCGGGCCTGTCGTGGGATCACTTTACTTTTTTACATCTATATTTGTCAAATATTTATTTGTATTTGTGCTGGTTGAGTGGAAGAGAAGGCCTTATGGCCTTAACTCTGCCAGAATAAATAAAGCATTATTATCATCGTTATCATTATTAACATCATTATCATTATCATCATCATCATCATTATTATTATTATTATTATTATTATTATTGTTATTATTATTATTATTATTATTATTATTATTATTATAGGTGACACTGCAACCTAAACATTTGAACATATTAGAATATATACATTACATAACCTACAAAATATATACGTTACAAATGTTTTAGTTAAAGGGAGAGAGAAACGAAAAATAAGTATGAATTTAAATTTAGGAGCTAGTTTCAAGATACAAAATAAATTCTGGCGCATAAAAAATTTTTAAAAAAGTATAAGGGAGAATAAAGTAAATAGGATAATATCAAACTTACTTATTCACTGGCACTATCGAACCCGTAGGTTCATGGCCGCGCAGACAAACTCTCCATACATCCCTATCCTGAGCTAATGTTTCCAATAATTCCCTGTATAATCCACTTCCCTCAAATCATAGTTATTCTCCCACCTAATTTTTCGTCTACCAACTGGGCGTTTTCCCTCTGGCTTTCCTACAAGAAGCTTCCATACAAGTTTTTCATTTCCCATACGTGCAACATGTCCTGCCCATCGCAGTCTACGAGACTTAACTGTTCTTATTATATCTGGCTTCCTATAAAGACCATGTAGTTCATTGTTATGTAGTCTTCTCCATTCACCTGTTTGTTCATCTCTCTTTGGTCCAAAAATTGTCCTAAGTACTTTATTCTCAAATACTTGTAATCTCCTTTCCTCCCTTAAATTAAGAGTCCATGTTTAGCACCCATATAATATAACTGGTAGAATAATAGTTTTATATATTTTCAGCTTAACGTTTTTTGAAAGGAGTTGGGACATGAAAAGTCTCTGCAATGCATAATAGCACGCATTTCCAGAATTGAGCCTATGTTTCATTTCTTTGTGCATCTCATTCCTATTTGTGATTATTGTTCCTAGGTATTTGAATTTAGCCACTTCCTCAAAATTTCCCTCATTTGTCATTAGCTGTCCGTTTCCATAATATAATGTATTTCTACGTGTGGCCATATATTTAGTTTTATTGATATTTACTTCCAGTCCTAATTTCTCAGTGTTACTCAACAGTGTGTGCGTGTGTCCTTTAGTATCTCCTCGCTATCGGTCAATAGTACTGCATCATCAGCAAAAACTAACAGTTTATTAATACCATTGAGTTGTAAGCCTTCCTCATTCTCTAAAGATCTAATGGCATGCTCTAGTACAAAATTAAATAGTAGAAGAGACTGTATCTCCTTGCTTCAACCCATTCTAGATTTCAAAGTGTCCGAAAACTGTTTGCCTACACGCACCCTACTCTTTGTGCCATTTAGACACATTCATATAAGTCTAACTAACTTTTTAGGAATTCCGAACTCCAGCAGGATACTATATAACTTCTCCCTCTTAATTGAATCATATGCTTTTTTGAAGTCTACATATAGTTGATGTACAGTACCATTATATTCCCATTCCTTTTCTAAAATCTGTCTTATACTACAAATCTGATCTGTTATAGACCTGTTTCTTCTAAATCCAGATTGATGATCTCCTAGAATGTCATCAATATAGGGAGTAAGTCTGCTTACTAATATATTTGTTAGAATTTTGTACGAAGTTGAAAGTAATGAGATGCCCCTGTAGTTGTTGCAATCAGTTTTATCTCTTTTCTTATAAATTGGTACGATAATTGATTATTTCCATTCATCTGAAAGATCTTCTTTTTCCCAAATCATACTAAGCAACCAGCGTATTTTGTCCATCAATTTTTTTGCCCCTGATTTTATCAGTTCTGCTAGGATCTCATTTAAAGAAGGTAATTAAAGACATCAGGAAATAATATAAAAAACAAAAATTAGGAGAAAATTTCAAAATATAAAACACACTCTGATATACAAAGAATTAATGTAAAGTAGAATTATATAAATAAATCAACAATATACAGAGCTATTCAGAAAGAAGAAACAGGCGTCAAAAATATATTTTTTTCCAAACAACAAAAAATAGAAACAATTCCAACATTCCTGGAAAGAGAAAAGTTTGAAGTTCCGTTCACGGCTGCATTTCTCTAACCACGTCCGACGTTACCTGAATAACACCATTCCAGGACGTTGAATTGAAAGAGGAGGGCAGAAAATCAATTTCATCGCCGGTGGACTCCTAGGTCACCAGACGTAAGCCCGTTTGAGTTTTATCTGTGGAGTTACGCAAAAGACCTATGACTGACACTCTTGAAAATTTGCGACATCGAATTGTTGAAGCTGTGAATTCGGTAACGAGAGACCAGCTGAATCGTGTGTAACAAGAAATAACTGAAGTCTGTTCCTTATTTCTGAATATCCCGGTATAATAGTTGTGTAACATATTGAATGCATAAAATAGTGAAACAGGAGAGGGATATTTTAACTAGGGATCACACACATACCTTTTTTGACCACACAAAAATATGGAGGGCATACCCGAATGAGTGATCAGCTCAATTTCAGAGCCTCTTCCGATACAACATTAAGATTATTTCTTATTTAAAAACATTTAAATAATTAAACTGCTTTCTTAAATTTATCTTTGTGTAGTTTTCTTAGTTCTGGATTGGATCTAATTAATTCACCGTATAATTTGGGTCCTAGATATCTACTTGTTTATATCCAGCAGTTGTATTGAATGACAATTTTGTAATGTAACAAAACAGTATTTATATAACAGTGAACTACATGGTCTTTATAGGAAGCCAGATATAATAAGAACAGTTAAGTCTCGTAGACTGCGATGGGCAGGACATGTAGCGCGAATGGAGAATGAAAGACGTGCATGGAAGCTCTTTGTAGGAAAACCTTAGGGAAAACTCCCAGCTGGTAGACCAAGAATGGGGTGGGAGAATAACATTAACTATGATTTGAGAGAAGTAGATTATACAGGGAATGATTGGAAAACAAATAGCTCAGGATATGGATGTATGGAGAGTTTATGCCATGAATCTACGGGTTTGATAGTGCCAGTGAGTGAGTTAGTTAACACAAATGTATTTTTTATCTGATTCTTTAAACATTTCGATTATTCTCTTTAAATTTTATTTTATTTTTATGGAAATAAGTAAGCAATATATGCTTAAAAAATTGTTCAATATGTGGCATAAAAAATTAAGGTAAATTAATTTTTTTAGGGTAATCTAAAGGTTTGAATAAGCAAGTTTTTATACATCGTTTCTGCAATACAGAGGAGAAAGGGTGTATCAATTTTGCTCATGGCCATTTTTGGTGTCTACTATAGGCCTATAGGATTGGTAAAGATCTGTAGGCCTAAAAACGTTTCAATTTTTTAATGAAACAACTTCAATTGCTTCATTCCTTCGGAATTCCCTATAGCGTACTATGCAAGTAATTATTAAAATTGTAGCTTATTCCATGTGTAAATAATAGAACACAAACCAAGCAAACGTTTTAATTTGTACAAATGGAATTACTGTAATTTTACTTTTTGTTTATAATAGGATTATAAAAAGCTGTAGCTAACAAATATACTATTAAAATTCATCAATGAACACCGTTGAGATCACTTTGTAAAAATTAAAATATAAAACAGGTACTTGAGATCTCGGTCGTCCTCAACTTTGTACTGTTGTAAAATATCAAGTACTTTTGGGGATCTTCAGGTAGATATTTTATATTCTAATTTTTTTAACAAATATAGTTCAAATGTTATAGTTTGAAATACACTTCAATATGAATATTACATACATTTCAACATTTAGCTCGAAATGTTAGTGAGAAATATTAAATAAACAATTAATTATACGATTAATTAAATAAAAATAAAAATTTTACATATTTGTGATATGGGTAAGAAGTTAGATCTTTTGGAGGCTGTAGAATTTAATAAATTTAAAAGTAGTAAAAAACTGTTAAATTCTCAACTTGATTTGAATGAATCCCCTTTGTTAAATTTAAAAATTTAAATAAATATTGTTGTATTGTTGCTTAGATCAGTTGGAACTCAATTCATAATTTGTTAACATGTCTGAAGAAGGTACAGTGTACCGAAACAGCTGTCACTGAATTATATAATAAATATGAAAACCAAATAAAACTACGTTTTATTTTTATTTAATTAATAAATATGGATTTTCATCAAGTAAACACCAACTCAATTCATTAATTAATTATACGTTCTATAATTAATTAATACTAAAAATCAAGTTATATACTCTGGACATTTTGTGAGCTTTCATCAGAATTGAAATATAAATTGAAGAGGCATTTCTTTAAACAATCATATAGCCATAATAATATTAATAATAATGAGCATACGTAATCATAATAATAATAATAATAATAATAATAATAATAATAATAACACTGGGGAACAAAAAAATATTTTTTTCTTGGTGCCTGAAATTTTTCACCTGATTCTGGGTATTTCGGCACTGCTGATTCCAAAAATGTCATCCATTTTGTTGCAGCAGCTCTAGTTTGCAAGATATTGATGATACTGCTCTTATGTACCACCATTGTAAATCGATTGTTTGCATAATACTAATTGATTTAATCCAAGTTATATTCATGTTGTTGTTGCCGTTTGCATATGTAATTTTACTAATTTGACAATTGTTTATCCTTTTTCTAGACTGACATGGCTTCAACACGAAGAAAATGTGTGAATAATCCTGATGTGTTTTGTTTCATCTGTGGGGAGTACACATTCACTCAACAAAGAAAACCTATAACTGACTTTGTAAGAAGAGCTTATTTGGCCTATTTCAAAGTACAACTGGGAGATCAAGATAAGCCTTGGGCACCTCACATTGTATGTAAAACGTGCACAGAGCATCTACGACAATGGACAAATGGGAAACGGAAATGCTTGAAATTTGGGGAACCAATGATCTGGCGAGAACAAATTAACCATAGTGATGACTGCTATTTTTGTTCAGTCAATGTAAAGGGCATCAATAGCAAAAACCGGAATAGATGGGTATATCCCAATCTACGCTCCGCAAGACGCCCTGTTCCACATTCAGAGGAGATACCTGTTCCAATTTTTACCAGTCTTCCAGAGTCACCAGAAGAAGAGGATGATTCAACTGAAAGCTATTCTGAGGGAAATGACAGCGATTTCCCAGGACCTTCATCAGTTTCATCCGGTTTTAGTCAAGCGGAACTGAACGACCTCATAAGGGATCTAAGTCTTCCAAAGAAGTCATCTGAGTTGTTAGCTTCCAGGCTGGCAGAGAAACAATGTCTGTTACCGGGAACAAAGGTCACAGTCTATCGCAAAAGAGAAACAGACTTCCTGCCATTCTTCACAGTAGAAAATCAATTTGTTTTTTGTATGAATGTTGAAGGACTGTTAATGAAGCTGGGTGTAAGAAAATACACACCAAGTGAATGGCGGTTATTTATAGATAGCTCCAAACGCAGCCTAAAATGTGTTCTTTTGCATAATGGGAACATATACAGGTCAATCCCAATTGGTCACTCAGTTTCTATGCGTGAAAATCAACATACAATAGCTACAGTGCTAGAGAAGATCTCTTACCGTGATCACCAATGGGTAATGTGTGTCGATCTCAAGATGGTGAATTTTCTTCTAGGACAACAAGGTGGGTACACCAAATACCCATGCTTTATATGTTTATGGGACTCTAGAGCCAAAGATCAACATTGGGTGAGAAGGCATTGGCCTCTTAGAGAAAGCATGACCGTTGGAGAAAAAAACATCGTTGCAGAACCTTTGGTTGACAGAAACATCATCATCTTGCCACCACTGCATATTAAACTTGGTTTAATGAAACAGTTCATCAAGGCGTTGAATAGAGATGGAACATGTTTTGGCTACATATGTACAAAATTTCCTGCACTGAGTAAGGAAAAAATAAAAGCAGGTATATTGGATGGACCACAAATCCGCCAACTTATTAATGACCATCAATTTCAAGACTCAATGAATGATACTGAAGCAGCCGCATGGTCTTCGTTCTGTATGGTAGTGAAGAATTTCCTTGGAAACTATAAGTCTCCTAATAGTGATGAACTAGTGGAGAATATGCTCACTGCTTTTTGTGCACTAGGTTGTAACATGAGCATCAAATTACACTACCTACACAGTCATTTGGATCGATTTCCAGACAATCTTGGAGATGTAAGTGAGGAACAGGGTGAGCGTTTTCACCAGGAATTAAGTACAATGGAAGAAAGGTATCGTGGACGGTGGGATATACATATGATGGCGGACTACTGTTGGAGCATCCACCGAGAATGTCCAAGATCATTGCATCGGAGGAAATCACAGAAACGGGGATTTCTGCGACCTGATGGAGGAAAATTAATGATTCTAACGAGACTAATGTGTAAATAAATTATGGTAGTTATATAGATACAGTTGTTTCATGAAAAAGAAAGTATTTGTTCTTTTGTATTTAATTGTATGCGAGTAATATAGTTGTATATGTGGACCAGTATTTTTGAACTGGTATATAATTTGAATAAACTCTATCTCAAAAACTAGAGCTGATAGGACGAAACTGAAATCATCTTTGGAATCAGTGACCCAAATATACCCATAAATAGGTGAAAACATTAAGGCACCAAAATCACTGTTCCCCAGTGTAATATATCTGTAGATATTTCGTCATTTCCACTTGTTTTACTTCAAACCTATTTAATTTTCTATAGTAGTTTCAATGTAATATAACTTATATAACATTAAAATAATATGCTTACCCATAAATACACCTTGTATAACTTATGTAAATTTGTTGAGTTCATATGTTATTCATTTATTTATTTATTGGCAAATTTACTAAATTCTGGAATTCCTTCACCTCGTATATCAAGGACTGCCAGACTCAAAACAATTAAAAAACTCACTACATATTTCCTTAGACAATATATAATCGTGTTTCCATGTATGCTTTTATTGTTCCTTTATATTTTAAACTTTCTTTATCAAGCGAAATAATTAATCAAATTATAGGTTATTATTATTATTATTATTATTGCTACTACTATTTTTATTACTTTCCCTTGACAACTTTTTGTCGTGTAGCCTATGCCCATTATGTATCATTAATCAACATGTAAATATTTCATAATTGTTATTATGTGTATAATTTACCCTGGTGAAGTGGAAGAAAAGACCTTGCGGTCTTAACTCCATCAGGTAAAATAAATAAATAATATACCCCTATTAAATGAAGATTAGTTGGTTTAGGCTTATAAATCATATTTTTAATTACAGTATTTTAGGCAACTTTTTCAATGGCGGCTAATGGATTGAAAAAAGTGGGGGGGCAGTCTGTAATTTAGGTTAAAAACTCCACTGCGCGACTGGCTCAGAAGGCCTTTGGCCTACCAGCCCGCTGCTGACCTCATATCTACACATGTTAATCATAGAGGTAGGCAATCATCCTGCCAATGTAGAGGTGACATGTGGTCAGCAAGTCGGGTCCCCAGCCGTTATAACTGGTTTTCTCAACCTGGAGCCGCTACTTACTGTAGCTACCCAAATTGCTGGGTGTGCACCGGTCCCATACTGGCCGAAATTCATTGAGAAAATTATTTATTCCCCCACGGAGACTCGAACCAGCACAAGTCCCGTAGCTCTGCTCCAAGGCATCTTGCCTTAACGGCTACGGCACGGGACAGTAATTTAGATTAGCCAACATATAATACAGACGTCTAGAAGTCAAAGGCGTTAATACACTTTTTGGTCAATGCACTTGATTTCAAACTTAATGGCTCAGAGTGTCAGTAAGTAAAGTGACCCCACAACAGGCCCGGAGGCCCTTGGGGTAGTAGGAGGTTAATGCTCCCACTTTTTCTAGACAATCGGCACTTTATGTCAGCCGGGTTGTCAGCCCTGCGTGACGGCCGCCTTTACCCCCAGAACAAGTGTCTGGTACTAATCTCCGTTAGAGGATGAGTCGACCCCAGGGCCATAGTGCCGCCAGAGGGTTTGGGTCAGTTTAAAAATCCTGACCCCAACGGGACTTGAACCCTCCGGCTTGTAGCTCAGTGCCTTAACCACTACGCTACGGCGTGCCCCCCTCAGAGTGTCAGACAATGGAAAAATAATTATCTAATGTCATCATATCATCAGCTTCATGGGTAAGCCTCATAAGTATCGTTCTGGTCTCATTCTTTAACAATGAATGCTCAGTCCATCTTGTCTTCGGTCTACCAATATTTCTGCTACCCTTTGGGACGTAGTTCGTCAGTTTTGGTGTGCGGTCGTATTTCATTCCTTATACGTATGTTGTTTCAATCATTTCTATCTTGTTTTATCTCATTCATATTTGTAATTATTGTTCCTACGTAATGAATTCAGCCACTTCTTCAAAATTCCTCTCATTTGTCATTAACTGTTCATTTCTATTACGAATAAAAATAGCAATTAAAATATACTTCTTCAATAAATTAATTCAGTAAATATGTATGCTAGGGGGGACAGGCCCTCCATGGTATCTTTACCTTGTCGTGGTGGAGTGGCTTGCGTGCTTAAATGATCCTGAGAGCTATGCCGGCGGTAGCATTGCTGCCGATAGGGTTACCCATGCCGGACTTGGTCGAAGGTGATAAGCCAGACGAAAGAGTGACGATCTTTCACCGTAAAAATAGAACCGTCAAGAAATGCGGACATGGGTTCAACTGGGGTAAAATTTTCCGGAGGTCAAATAGTCCCCCATTCGGTTCTCCGGGCGGGGACTACTTCAGGGAACCCATGCCAGGAAAATAAAAAAAGGTCATGAACCTACGGGTTCGATAGTGCCAGTGAGTAAGGGGGGACAGGCGATGCCCCTACCTTAATAGCTACCCCAGAACATCATACAACTTTGTAGATTGCTTAAAGAGCATTGTTAAAACATTTATTAGTTCAGTCTTATTACGTCTGCGAAATAAATACACTTTTCAAATGCAGTAGTGCAAGACACGCTAGAAACTGTAATGTAATAAGTTTTTAAATAGATTAAGTCATGTAAATGCACTATTGTATTATATAATTAATATTTGAATCAAAGTATATAGTAATCAGTATTTCCCACACAATTATGACAGAAGTCATTTCCGTGTATATGATGTAACTGTTCTATAAGCATGTGTAAATACTATTTAAGAGCATTCATTGACCATTACTGAAAGATATAATAGGACGCGACCTTGATACTGATTTACCAAACTACTTGCGATTATTTACTCACCTGACCCTCAACTTGCTGGATGTCTCCCGCAGTTTATTCTCAATATGACCTGTTGAGAAGGAAACATGCAAGTTACTCTCTTGTTTATGTATCTTTAGCATATTTTAAGAGGTACAGCTACCGTTGTCAAACATATAGTCATGAATTACACAAACAACTACATAACTTACCAATTGGACGGCGTTATGAATAAACCGACTATGCGCTATTATCTAAGTTTCAAGAAAAATACGTTTAAAGTTGAACTCAATCATCACTATGTATTGTAGCGCCAAACACAACAATACTGGATATTAATCAAAACAACAATAATTGATCGTTATCTCGGTCAAATATTGTTTAACTATTTTTAATTTTAAATTGCAATTTTGAATTTGTTCATTTAAATTTGTAAAAAAAAATACGCACAAAATTGTCTTGGTGATTGTAACTTTATAAACAACCATGACAAATGTCTTGAAAATGATCTCACACAAGGAGATTGAAACGTCGACTCGAATAAATTAAATAGTTGACTGAGATAATTAATTATTGTAGCTTTTATTATCAACTACTCTCAGGGACTAATATTTATTATATTAAATACTGAATATTATTATAAGTAATTTTCCTTGGTATTAAAAGATTCCGGGCTATGTGGCCGTGGTCTATAACTGGCGTTTCTTCCAGACGTTTCTCCCTCAACTGCGGAGGGCATCTTCAGTGGCGAGCGCTTCCAGCTGTTGTTTCCCTGTCGTACACTCGACTTTGTACGACAGGGCAACAACAGCTGGAAGCGCTCGCCACTGAAGATGCCCTCCGCAGTTGAGGGAGAAACGTCTGGAAGAAACGCCAGTTATAGACCACGGCCACATAGCCCGGAATCTTTTAATACCATGATTACCAGAGCGGGAACATTGGCGCTTAGCTGCATGATAAATTTAGATTAGCATTTATGAAGATCTGGTTTCACAGTAGTTTGTTGCAAAACACAAAATCTCTGATAGGACTGATAATTAGGGCTGAAAAAAGTACTGATTGTAGGGTAGGCTGCATCGTACTTAGACCGCTATGTTTACAAACTGCACGTTGACACGCGCTACTCGGGACAGACTTCTAGTACGGTTCGTTTTGTGTAGGAATGGACTCATCTTTGCATAGTTTTTGTTTCGGCATTCTGATACAACCACACGTCACGTAAACATGTCTATTACTGAGGAGAGTCGAACATACACACTCTCTGCTCCGAGCAGGCAGTGGAGACGCTCGACAAAGACACACATTTTGTAAACAATGTGTATAGAAATTAGTTACTATCCTGATACCGATACTTTCTTCAGCCCTAATGATAACGTTTACATATTTCCTTTGATAATAAGGCTACATTTAAAGATTTGGCGCTAAAAGTGTGCATACACTTACTTCATGAGCCAGTGCACCAGATGGCACAAACATCTCTTTTTTCTAATAGCGCTTAAACGGTTGATGCATAACATCGTCCAACTATATCAATACTTCTAAAATTCATTGTAAACACAACTGACGTTATGTAGTAATATTTTTTTAAAATATTAATATATGCACCTGATATATCAGTTTTCCTCAATTAAAATTAATTTCTGTTTAAAAAACTTCGTCAATCAGTTAAAACCATGTAGACTTTTCAGAACATATTCCATCTTCAGCATGTCATTTGTATGACATGAGTACCAAATTATATGCAGTAGATGGAAAGCACTACATGGTTTTAACTAATGAAGTTCTTTAATCAAAAATTCATTTTAATTGAGGAAGACTGATATATCAGGTAAATATATTAATATTTATTTTTAAATTATCAATTGTAGTATTGCCTCAGAGACAAGCAATATACCTAAATCAAATTTTAGATGAAAAAAATAGACGTTTATAAAATCATAAATAACACAGAGCAACAAAAAATAAACTTTTTTTTTGTCTCAGAAAGAAAAATATGTGATTCTGATAGCATTTTTTCTTCTGAATTCAAATATGATATCGGTTTTTCTCCATCACGCAAGGTTTCCGAGAGACAGAAATTTATAATTCCAAACACTTTAATATTTTCTTCATTCGTAACTACACAATATTCGAACATTCGGCCTCACCTAGAAAGTAAGAAATTACGATTTTCTGCTATATTTCGCCTGTGGAGCATCCCTCTTGATGGTCCAACAATAATCGCCCGCATATTAGAATTCTATTTGCCTTGATATCTCTTTTCCACAGCTGAAATCTCGTGACTTACCTAATTTGGTTTTATTTTACAATGGACAAATGGACGAAAAAACGTTTATTAAAAATATAATTATTTAAATCCATTAATTGAAAACTGTGGTGATGGAGAAATTCCGAATACATATTTGAAAACACGATAAAAAACTGCATAAGTAGGCCTACAACTATTTGTACTCATGAGACAAAAACCATGTTGATCCGTGTAATCTAATATTAAAATTCTAAACAAATTAACCAAACATGTATTTAATTTTTATTGATCATTTTTAACCTAGTTATTTACCAATAAAGTTGTATGTTTCATAAACACTGGCTTTCTTTGGTACACATGGTTTTCTGAGAGAAAGAAAATCTAGCGATTACATCATGTAATTTCTCTTATTTGACTTAATACGGTATACCAGAAATAGGCAACTATTACATGCCCGTTAATAACTGAGCCTAGTTAAGTACAGACGTATTTTAAAAATCCCATTTTCCTGTTTTATTAGCACCATTATCCCTTTACTTTCATCAAGATGCAACATTAGCTCAAAATCATATATTTAAAATATAAAATCCAAAAGCTAATAGTTATTATTATTATTAATTCCTCAACGCGACAGGCCTAGAAGGCCCTTAGCCTAAAATTCGGCTGCTGGCCTCACATCCAAACGTGTCAATAATCTAACCAGTGTAGGGGTGGCATGTGGTCAGCATGTCCCCCAGCCGTTGTATCTGGTTTTCTCAAGCTGGAACAGCTTACTTATTGTAGTTACCCAAATGCCTCATGATGCTGGGTGGGCACCGGTCCCATACTGGCCGAAATACCATAAGAAAATTTCTTCCCCTATGGAGACTCGAACCACCGTAAGTCCCGTAGCTCTGCGCCAAGGCTTCCAGCCTTGGTAACCGAGTGGTTACACTCGGCTACGGAGCGGGAATTATTATTATTATTAGAATCGCTTTATTAATATTATTAGAATTATTATTATTATTATTATTATTATTATTAACAGAATTATTATTAACAGAATTATTATTATTAGAATTATTATTATATTAGATTGATTACTACTTCAATTATTATTATTATTATTATTATTATTATTATTATTATTATTATTATTATTATTATTATTTTTAATGGTCTTATTATTAGAGGAATTTCGGGTAATGCGGAACCTTGGGTTTGAGTGGACCTTGTTAATATCTGCTTTAATTGGTGTTAGCCTCGAACAGAAAATATTTTAACTTCTTCCCCTCATTAACTTTGACGTGTTCAAGACCAGATTCTTTTATTCTTTGTCCGAATAAGGGTTTATTTGTGATATATATAAAAACACCATTTAAAAAGTTTTCAAGCTACCAATTAATTCTTAATTTCTGCTTTTGAATATTATAAATATTGAAAAATCTCCTAAATATGTTACATTATGCAGATGCTGTTTCAATATACTGTCGGGTTTGGTTTGATAGTATGTGACATGGCGGCTGTATAAAATAATTAAACGTAACAAAGGAATTTGCGTAATGTGGACCCTCCATGAGATGGTTCACGAATACGTATATTTTATCAATGAGGATGCTATCTGTAAAAACCATGCACTTGACTAATTTTATTTAATATCCTTGTAATTTTACTGAACCCAAAAACCGTCCCTGTCGGCAGATGAATGATGTGTGAATGTTATAACATAACCAACAATTCTTCAAAACATTAAATAAATATCAATGCTTTTTAATTACGATGAGCCATAAATACTTTCAGACTTATAAATTAATAGAGTATCCATCGATAGTCCACCGCTGTGGTCTCGAGGTAGCGTGCTGCCTTGTCACGCAGCGGGCCCGGGTTCGATCCCCGGTCGGGACAGTTTTTCTGGGTGAGGTTTTTATCGGGGTTTTTCCTCAACTGTAAGACAAATGTCAGGAAAACTTTAAGGCCCAAACGATCCCCGAAATCATATGGCCATCATCATTATCATCATCATCCTTCACCGGTGTGGAAAGCAACGGGAAGCTACCACACCTACAATTCCCTAGTAAAGCTGCAAGCATAGCATTTTCATGCTGTTTTGCAGCTTTACTAGGGACTTACAGGTGTGGTAACTTCCCGTTGCTTTCCACACCGGTAATAGAGTATATAAACTTAAAAATAGACTAAGAGGTAGGGTGGACTCCGGGTTCCACTTTACCCGGATATGGAGGTTAAAGTGGATATTTCTTGTAATGTAAGAAAGTTTATAAATTATGAAGATGTTTCCATATTTGAATAAAATAACAATACTATTTCATAGTAATAACACTAATCATAATACTGCAAATAAAACAACATTAAAATCCCTTAATTAAAAAAGAAAAACAACAGATTCAAAACAGGGGTCCACATTACCCGAAGTTCCTCTATATTATTAACATAATATACACATATCTTGGAGTAGTTGCTCAATGGAAGGTGGAGAAACTAGTATACGACATAGGTCTACATTCCTGGGCTCCACAGGTGTTATGTCTAATATACTACACTCTAGCCTATAGACATAATAATTACGACAATTACATACGAATTTATTACCAGTTGTTGCCTAAAGAAAACTTCTGAGCACAAGATAAAAAATATATAAATCAGGATACAACTCGAACAAATACACTTATGTCAAATTCGAAACAGCTGCTACTTGATTTTTATCCGTAAAGTTGTATTTCTTTCCGGAGTCTTGGCCGGTCATTGTGAGTGACAAAACGTTCGAATAATAATAAATATAATAATAATAATAATAATAATAATAATAATAATAATAATAATAATAATAATAATAAAAATAATAATAATGAAAATAATAATAATAATGAAAATAATAATAATGAAAATAATAATAATAATGAAAATAATAATAATAATGAAAATAATAATAATAATAATGAAAATAATAATAATAATAATGATAATTATAATAATAATAATGATAATTATAATAATAATAATAATAATTATAATAGAAATAATAATAATAATTATAATAGAAATAATAATAATGATAATTATAATAGAAATAATAATAATAATTATAATAGAAATAATAATAATAATTATAATAGAAATAATAATAATAATTATAATAGAAATAATAATAATAATATTAATAGAAATAATAATAATAATAATAATAATAATAATTATAATAGAAATAATAATAATAATAATAATTATAATAGAAATAATAATAATAATGACTATTTAACTCATGCCCCAAATGGAGTCAATGACCAATCACGTTTCAATGATTCCTGTTTTACAACCAATCAGAGTCGTGTTTTCACGAAATATTTATCAGTGTTAGGATTATCATATATTAAACAAAGCTCCTCCTTTTTAATATTCTGAACAGGTCTGACCGTTATTTTGCAGTGACTGAGCCTATAACAAATACGGCTACCAGATTGTATATAATAGTGCTTACATGTCAACATTTGTAGCAATTGATTATACCACCAAAAAAAAGAAACCACTGTTTGCACTTTCTTAAATGTATTTTTTCCCAGGTAATAATCGAGAAAAATATAATTGTCATATTTACATCATACGACATCAAAAATGAATTAATATACAGATTGATGTGTTTCATTTTTTCTCCACTAGAGAGCATTCTTACAATATTGCGTTCCTTTGGCAATAAATAGTATGATCTGGTTGCAGTGATAAACAAAAGAAGCAGTAGAAGCGTACCTATCGTTTCTCATTTGTTTTCAAACATCGCCGTTTACATTAAATATATAAATATTTTAAAAATAACTATAGTTAAATAATGATTTGTGAGTAAAACAGCTTAATTTTATTCGTCAAATAGTCCTAACAAATGCCACTCTTGATTTCCAAATTCTCTAGATAAATTCACTCCTCACTTCGTGAGTCGTGAATTTATCGATAATTTGGAAATCACTCGTGGCATTACTTATGATAATTATAATAGAAATAATAATAATAATAATAATAATGATAATTATAATAGAAATAATAATAATAAATAATGATAATTATAATAGAAATAATAATAATAATAATGATAATTATAATAGAAATAATAATAATAATGATAATTATAATAGAAATAATAATAATAATAATAATAATAATAATAATAATAATAATAATAATATGCTGAAATGGACTACTGGAGACGTACTGCAAGAATATCCAGGAAGGATAAAATTAGAAATTCATATATAAAAGAAAAAATGCAGGTACAATATTCAATGTTAGATTTTATAAAGAAGAAACAATTAAATTGGTACGGACACATTAGAAGAATGGAAGAAGGAAGACAACCTAAGATAATCATGGATTGGGAACCACAGGGAAGGAAAAAGAAGGGTAGACCAACTATTACGTGGATTCAGGGAATCAATGAAGCTAAGAGGGAATGGGAAATAGAAGAAGATATATGGATGAACAGACAGGAATGGAAAAATGTGTTGAAACAAATGTGTAGTTAACTGCGAACATGGGTACCGGAAAAATGCATATTCATTGTAAAAGCCGGAATAATAATAATAATAATAATAAATAATAAAGTGATCCCACTACAGGCCTCAGGAGGCCCTTGGGGTAGTAGGAGGTTAAGGCTCCCACTTTTTCTTGACAATCGGCACTTGATGTCAGCCGGGTTGTCAGCCCTGCGTGACGGCCGCCTTTACCCCAGAACAAGCGTCTGGTACTCATTTCAGTTAGAGGCTGAGTCGACCCCAGGGCCATAGTGCCGCCAGAAGGTTTGGGTCAGTTTAAAAATCCTGACCCCACCGGGACTCGAACCCTCGACCTTCCGCCTTGTAGCGCAGTGCCTTAACCACTACGCTACGGCGTGCCCCCAATAATAAATAATAGCTAACAGATTTGAAATAGTGGAATCTTCAGATGAAAATGTGGCAACCGAAGAAGAAACTGATATTAATAAAGAATGAGAGACTGTAAGGGATACTATTAAATTGTCAGCTTCACAAAGCTTAGGTTATTTATAAAAGAGACAAAACAAGAAATGGTTTGAATAGAAATGTGCCGACACTGTAAACAAAAGACAGCTAGCAAATATGAATTGATTACACGAACCAAAGGAAGTAAACTTAGAATAATTTGGTAACATAAGACGGGAAACCACATGGTAATTATAGAGTAATAAAGAGGGAATATAATTATAAACCAAAAGGGAGAAGAATGTTGGGAAGACCATTGAAGAGATGGAAGGACCAATTCGACCTATAATGAGATCGGAACAGGCCATTGGGTTTAATCCTTGTTGTTGATGATGATGAAAAAGAGGGAATATCTCACAGAGAATATTAATGAACTTAAAATGAATGCAAAACATATAAACATATTTACATATTAGAATAGAGAGCAAAGGGTTTCAGGCTAGAACAAAGATAATAAGGACTGAAAACGGGGATATAATTGCAGATTCCAAGAGTAGGCCTATATTAAATGGCCTTGATGAAAAATTTCAATAATCAGTTATTAAATGAACATTATGAACAGAATATTGAAAAGGGTGATTAAAAACAGCACAAATATTAATCACAAACCAAGTGCATTGGTTTTTTAAATGGCGATAGAAAACGAAGATGTGTAAAGCATCAAGTTCAGACGGGATCCCAGCAGAACTGATAAAATGAGGGGGAGAAAAACTGATGGTCACGATACGTCGATTGCTTAATGTGATTTGGAAAATGAAGCTCTTCCAATTGAATAGAAACAATCGATTATCGTACCAATGTATAAGAAAGAAGATAAAACTATGGTGGTATTTCACTGCTTCAACTTAGTATACGAATTTATAACAAATAGCCTATATTAATATCCAAAACTACTCGCTATATATAGGGGCAGTGCGCTACAAGCCGGACGGTCGAGGGTTCAAGTCCCGTTGGGCTCAGGATTTTTAAACTGACCCAAAACCTTCTGGCGGCACTATGGCCCTGGGGTCGACTCAGCCTCTAACGGAAATGAGTACCGGACGCTTGTTCTGGGATAAAGGCGGCCGTCACGCAGGGCTGACAACCCGGATGACATCAAGTGCCGATTGTCTAGAAATGATGGGAGCCTTAACCTCCCACTACCCCAAGGGCCTCCTGAGGCCTGTAGTGGGAATACTTTACTTTACTTTTTTACTCCCTATATTGAGGACTAACAGGTGATCATCAATCAGCATTTAGAAGAAATAGGTTACAATAGATTCAATTTCCAGTATATAACAGATTTCAGAAAATAAATGGGAATTTAATGTTATCGTGTATCAAACAGATGTAGACTTCAAAAAGGCACATTATTCAATTAAGAGAGAGAAGTTGGTTAGTGTCCTGCTGAAGTTCGGAATTCTTAAAAAGTTAGCACTTATTCGAATGTTTTTAAATGGCATAACGAATAGTGTGCGTGCTGTTACAAATTCACAATGAGTTAAAGCTTAGGAGATGCATAATCTACTCCACTATTAAATTTTGTACTAGAGTATGCCATCAGATCTTTAGAAGATGAAGAAGGCCTACAAATGAAATGTACTCATAAACTGTTAAGATTATACCGATGATGTAAAATTATTAGGCGATAGCGAACAGTTACTAAAGGCCAACATGCACACTCTTTTGAGTAAAACTAATAAATTGGAACTGGGACTAAACATCAATAATACGAAGTATAAGGTCACATACAGAAATACATCATCATCAATGGCAGGCATGGATTAGGCCATTGGCCTGTTCCGCTTCAGGAAAGAAATTGATCCCTCCATCTCTTCTTAGGTCTTCCTGGGTCTCTTCGCCCTGTGGGTCTGTAGTTCAATAGCTGCAGAGGTAGTCTATTGTTTGGCATTCTCAGAAGGTGTTCATGTCAATTATTTTGATATTTTTGAATGATTTCAGTTATTGCTGGTGTGTTGAGAGCTTTGCGGATATCTTCACTACGCATGTGATCATAAAGCGTATAACCCGCTAAAGGTCTTAATAACTTCATTTCTGCAGCTACTATCCTATTTAATTTACCTGTAGTAAGAGTCCAGGTTTCAGAACCATAAAGTATAGTTGGAAGAGCCATTGTTTTATAAAATTTTAGAATTGTATCTGGACGTACTTTTCGGAAAAGAATGTTTTTTATTGTTCCTATAAGTTTTTGAAATTTGACCAATTTTATGTCTATGTCTTTACATGTGTCGTAGGAAAGATTGATACAGAAATACATCATATAATGAAAATGGACAGTTAATGACAAATAAGGGAAATTTTGAAGTGGCTGAAATCAAACGCCTAGAATTGACCAATTTTATGTCTATGTCTTTACATGTGTCGTAGGAAAGATTGACACAGAAATACATCATATAATGAAAATGGACAGTTAATGACAAATAAGGAAAATTTTGAAGTGGCTGAAATCAAACGGCTAGAAACAATAAATACAAACAGGAACGAGGTGCACGAAATAATTAAACGTAGGCCGATTCCGGAAATGATGCTAGTATGGATTACAGGGACTCTTATCGTCCCAACTTCTCTTAAAAAATCAGAAAATATATATAACTATTATTCCCCAGTTATATGGAGGCGATGCATGGATTCTTATTTTAAGGGAGGAAAACAAAAATATTACGAATACTTGAAAATAAAATTCTTAGGAAAATGTTTCACCAAAGAGAGATGAACAGACAGGTGAATAGAGAAAACTATACAACAGTGAGCTACATGATCTTTATGAGAAAGTAGATATTATTATTATCATCATCATCATCACTCCAGGGATTAGGCAATTGCCCGTTCCGACTTCATAATGCATCAGCCCAACGTCTTCTAGGTCTTCCAACATCACGTCTTCCTCTAGCTTGATAATTTCTTGCTAACAATGGATATCTCTCCTTACTCATTCCTTCCATGTGATCAATCCATTTCTGTCTGTAATTCGTGACTTTATCCAATAAAGGCTGTACTTTCAATTCTTCTCTTATATCCTCATTTCTTAATCTACCAAGTCTTGTACATCCTCCGCCGTCTGTATTCTATCCTTCTGTCTTTTCACTGGAGCCCAAGTTTCACATCCATACAATATTGTGGGAACCGCCATAACATTATACATTTTTATCTTGGTTTATTTTCTAATTTTATTTTTGAATGTTCTCTGTATTGTTCCACACACCGTCTGAAACTTATTTATTTTGGAGTCAATATCTCTTTCTACATTGTAGCCAACATCACAGCCCAAATATTTGAAACTAGACACCAGTTCTATACTTTGATTTTCTAAAATAATACCCTACTAGATATAAGGACATTTATTATCGTAATAGGCAGGATATGAGACACGAATGCGGAATGAAAGAGGGATATAGAAACATCTTGTAGAAAAACCAGAGGGAAAGCGCCCAGTAGGTAGGCCATGAGCGAGAGGAATAATAACATTGATCTGAGGGAATTAGTATAAGCAGGAGATGGTTTGAAGACATTAGCTCAGGAAAGGGATGTATGGAGAGCTTATGTCCGCGCGGCATGATCTACAGGTTCGATAGTGCCGGTGAGTTAGTTTTAGCGCCCACATTTCTGGTCTCGGGGTAACGTAGTTATCTCGCACGGAGCGCGCCAGGGTTCGATCCCTGGTCCGGACAAGTTTCCTGAATGAAGCTTTTTCGAAGTTTTTTCTTTGCCTATAAGACAAATGTCGAGAAACTGTAAGGTTTAAATAGTACCCGAACAATCACAATTGCCCTATTATATTCGCCTTATAATGTGAATGTATACTCCGACCAATGGATCTGTGCCCCTATAGCGCTGACATCGTTCTTAGAAAAGTACACGTCTATACTCTCACAATTTCACCGCACTCCAAGACTGGGGTTCAAGTGCAAGAGAGAGATAGGAATGCAGGGAGAGAAATGATTGGCCGAGGCAGAAAAGGAAGTAGGCTTTAGTTCGCATGTCTTACAGGAGCACAGATCCGTTGGATAGACAATATGTATGATGCATGTTTTGCCTTATCTTAAATGTTCGTGTTTTCTCAAGGTAGTCCGGACATAGAGTTGTTTCCTCCGTCTGAAGAGCCCCTCCGTGTCATTGTGAGGTCAAAACGTATGTATGTGAATAGGTATTGAAATATCCTATCCCGATCGTGTCACTGCGTGGCATGAGACACACAACTGTACCTAAAAGGGAAAGGGTGAAGTAAGAATAAGAAAAATACATAATTGTATTGTAAGCCCATGTTTTCCCTTTACATAGATTTAGGCGTTCTCCCCCTACAGGGAAAAATTTGAACCATACTAATTTAGTTACACTTGTTTTCGTATAGATGTCATTTTGAGTGGTCCGTGGTCAGCGTTCCTCCTGATACTGGCATCTAGGAAACCAAGGTAGTATTAGGACGGGAAAATTCGGTAAATTTTGCTTAGAGGCCTTTTCATTCAGGCTTAAGGATTTTTACGAGCCTGAAAGTCTTCAGACTCGGGACCCACGGCTTAAAGTCCCTCCCGGAGGACTTGCTCCTTGGATTTTTCCGTCCTAAAAAATCCATCGATCCCGGCCGGGTTCGAACCCGCGACCCTTGGGACCAGAGGCAAGGAGCATAACCACTAGTCCACCGCGGGCGACAAAAGATACATAATGTGTAATAATATTTTTTTTATTCAATGTCACCAGTTTGTCATTTCTCGTATTCTCTCCAGGCAACGGCGTACTATGGCCCACTTCTGAAGTTGGGCCTGGAAGGCAGGGTTACGCTGCCCTATTGAAAATATGGATGACGATGGTAACAATGCACAAGGAGAGGTCTTAATTGTAAAACTTAATCTAATGAGGTGAATGTGATGAAGATAATAATGGCCAGATGAAGGTTAGGGACTATTTGGGCCTTAACGTTACCTGACATTTGTCTTACAGATGAAGAAAAACCCCTAAAAAATCTAACCCAGAAAACTTGTCCCGACCGGGGAACGAACCCGGGCCAGCTGCGTGACAAGTCAGCAAGCTACCTCGAGACCATATCGAAGGACTATGTGTAATAATATAATTGTGAGCACTTTCGTCTCAACTATTGATTTTGTTTCTCAAGGTATACTTTCTTCTAAAAGGAGAGCTACAAATGTGTTTTTCACGTGTGATTTATTTCCCAAGCTGTTAAAATAATGGATGGCGGCGACTTTAAGTGACCCTAAACTTCAGCAGTGCTAAGACACTGCGCCACTGGCACTGGAAGGTCGCGCCTTCGATTTCCGATGAAGTTATTTGAGTCAATCCTCCTCGTTCTGGCATACATTCAAAACCTTACATAAACATCTCCCGTTACGAACGATATAATCAACCATAAAATCATATTGTCTACACATAGATAAGTTTTTGCGACACTTATTAAGGATACATTTTCTTTTTATTCAATTAGCATATGTTAATTTGATATCCTCCTGAGAAGTTGCTGTAACTGCAGTTATTGTCGTATACATTAATGCAACATAATAAAGTGATACCCAGGCAATTCAATATATAATGAAACAACTGTCTTTAATGTACTTGCTATTTTGTCTTACTCCCATAAGTATCAACTTTTATAACATTCATGATATGCTCCGTTGAGGTATTATTCAAAATTAAAGTATAAAATTATGGAATATTCACCTGAAAGGTCCGTCTCCTCAACTTTATTAATTATTTAACTGTAGCGCTTTCGGGACTAGTCCCATCATCGGCAGGATTCAAAACTGGTGTTTCACTGAAGATCTGGTAGAGGGGGTTACATGTACTGGGTTCGTTTTCGTTTATCAGATGGTCGATGTTGTTAACTGCTTTCATAATTTCCTCAATTCACAACAACGACCATCTGATAAACAAAAACGAACCCAGTACATGTAACCCCCTCTACCAGATCTTCAGTGAAACACCAGTTTTGAATTCTGCCGATGATGGGACAAGTCCCGAAAGCGCTACAGTAAAATAACTAATAAAGTTGAGGAGACGGACCTTTCAGGTGAATATTCCATAAGTTTATATTTTAATTTCACATAAGTGTTGTAACTACAAATGGTCTTCGCATAATACTAATCAACTAACTGGCTATATCGAAAAGGATGGTTCATGGCCGCGCAGACAAACTCTCCACACATCCCTATCCTGAGCTAATGTTTTTCCAGTCATCCTCTGTATAATCCACTTCCCTCAAATCATGGTTAATGTTATTCTCTCACTTCATTTTTGATCTACCACTGGGCGTTTCCCCTATGGTTTTCTTACAAGATGCTTCCATGCACCTCTTTCATTCCCAATTCGTGTATCATGTCCTGCCCATCGCAGTTATTATATCTGGCTTCCTATAAAGACCATGTAGCTCACTTATAGAGTCTTCTCCAATCACCTGTCTGTTCATCTCTCTTTTCCAAAAAAATCCTGAGATCTTTATTCTCAAATACTTGTAATATTTTTTCCTCTCTTAAAGTAGGAGTCCATGTTTCGCATCCATATAATATAACTGGCAGAATAAGAGTTTTATATATTTTCAAAATTAAAGTATAAAATTATGGAATATTCACCTGAAAGGTCCGTCTCCTCAACTTTATTAATTATTTAACTGTAGCGCTTTCGGGACTAGTCCCATCATCGGCAGGATTCAAAACTGGTGTTTCACTGAAGATCTGGTAGAGGGGGTTACATGTACTGGGTTCGTTTTCGTTTATCAGATGGTCGTTGTTGTTAACTGCTTTCATAATTTCCTCAATTCACAACAACGACCATCTGATAAAGAAAAACGAACCCAGTACATGTAACCCCCTCTACCAGATCTTCAGTGAAACACCAGTTTTGAATTCTGCCGATGATGGGACAAGTCCCGAAAGCGCTACAGTAAAATAACTAATAAAGTTGAGGAGACGGACCTTTCAGGTGAATATTCCATAAGTTTATATTTTAATTTCACATAAGTGTTGTAACTACAAATGGTCTTCGCATAATACTAATCAACTAACTGGCTATATCGAAAAGGATGGTTCATGGCCGCGCAGACAAACTCTCCACACATCCCTATCCTGAGCTAATGTTTTTCCAGTCATCCTCTGTATAATCCACTTCCCTCAAATCATGGTTAATGTTATTCTCTCACTTCATTTTTTGATCTACCACTGGGCGTTTCCCCTATGGTTTTTCTTACAAGATGCTTCCATGCACCTCTTTCATTCCCAATTCGTGTATCATGTCCTGCCCATCGCAGTTATTATATCTGGCTTCCTATAAAGACCATGTAGCTCACTTATAGAGTCTTCTCCAATCACCTGTCTGTTCATCTCTCTTTTCCAAAAAAATCCTGAGATCTTTATTCTCAAATACTTGTAATATTTTTTCCTCTCTTAAAGTAGGAGTCCATGTTTCGCATCCATATAATATAACTGGCAGAATAAGAGTTTTATATATTTTCAAAATTAAAGTATAAAATTATGGAATATTCACCTGAAAGGTCAGTCTCCTCAACTTTATTAATTATTTAACTGTAGCGCTTTCGGGACTAGTCCCATCATCGGCAGGATTCAAAACTGGTGTTTCACTGAAGATCTGGTAGAGGGGGTTACATGTACTGGGTTCGTTTTCGTTTATCAGATGGTCGTTGTTAACTGCTTTCATATTTTTTTCAATTCACAACAACGACCATCTGATAAACGAAAACGAACCCAGTACATGTAACCCCCTCTACCAGATCTTCAGTGAAACACCAGTTTTGAATTCTGCCGATGATGGGACAAGTCCCGAAAGCGCTACAGTAAAATAACTAATAAAGTTGAGGAGACGGACCTTTCAGGTGAATATTCCATAAGTTTATATTTTAATTTCACATAAGTGTTGTAACTACAAATGGTCTTCGCATAATACTAATCAACTATCTGGCTATATCGAAAAGGATGGTTCATGGCCGCGCAGACAAACTCTCCACACATCCCTATCCTGAGCTAATGTTTTTCCAGTCATCCTCTGTATAATCCACTTCCCTCAAATCATGGTTAATGTTATTCTCTCACTTCATTTTTGATCTACCACTGGGCGTTTCCCCTATGGTTTTCTTACAAGATGCTTCCATGCACCTCTTTCATTCCCAATTCGTGTATCATGTCCTGCCCATCGCAGTTATTATATCTGGCTTCCTATAAAGACCATGTAGCTCACTTATAGAGTCTTCTCCAATCACCTGTCTGTTCATCTCTCTTTTTCCAAAAAATCCTGAGATCTTTATTCTCAAATACTTGTAATATTTTTTCCTCTCTTAAAGTAGGAGTCCATGTTTCGCATCCATATAATATAACTGGCAGAATAAGAGTTTTATATATTTTCAAAATTAAAGTATAAAATTATGGAATATTCACCTGAAAGGTCCGTCTCCTCAACTTTATTAATTATTTAACTGTAGCGCTTTCGGGACTAGTCCCATCATCGGCAGGATTCAAAACTGGTGTTTCACTGAAGATCTGGTAGAGGGGGTTACATGTACTGGGTTCGTTTTCGTTTATCAGATGGTCGTTGTTGTTAACTGCTTTCATAATTTCCTCAATTCACAACAACGACCATCTGATAAACAAAAACGAACCCAGTACATGTAACCCCCTCTACCAGATCTTCAGTGAAACACCAGTTTTGAATTCTGCCGATGATGGGACAAGTCCCGAAAGCGCTACAGTAAAATAACTAATAAAGTTGAGGAGACGGACCTTTCAGGTGAATATTCCGTAAGTTTATATTTTAATTTCACATAAGTGTTGTAACTACAAATGGTCTTCGCATAATACTAATCAACTAACTGGCTATATCGAAAAGGATGGTTCATGGCCGCGCAGACAAACTCTCCACACATCCCTATCCTGAGCTAATGTTTTTCCAGTCATCCTCTGTATAATCCACTTCCCTCAAATCATGGTTAATGTTATTCTCTCACTTCATTTTTGATCTACCACTGGGCGTTTCCCCTATGGTTTTCTTACAAGAATGCTTCCATGCACCTCTTTCATTCCCAATTCGTGTATCATGTCCTGCCCATCGCAGTTATTATATCTGGCTTCCTATAAAGACCATGTAGCTCACTTATAGAGTCTTCTCCAATCACCTGTCTGTTCATCTCTCTTTTCCAAAAAAATCCTGAGATCTTTATTCTCAAATACTTGTAATATTTTTTCCTCTCTTAAAGTAGGAGTCCATGTTTCGCATCCATATAATATAACTGGCAGAATAAGAGTTTTATATATTTTCAAAATTAAAGTATAAAATTATGGAATATTCACCTGAAAGGTCAGTCTCCTCAACTTTATTAATTATTTAACTGTAGCGCTTTCGGGACTAGTCCCATCATCGGCAGGATTCAAAACTGGTGTTTCACTGAAGATCTGGTAGAGGGGGTTACATGTACTGGGTTCGTTTTCGTTTATCAGATGGTCGTTGTTAAACTGCTTTCATAATTTTTTCAATTCACAACAACGACCATCTGATAAACGAAAAACGAACCCAGTACATGTAACCCCCTCTACCAGATCTTCAGTGAAACACCAGTTTTGAATTCTGCCGATGATGGGACAAGTCCCGAAAGCGCTACAGTAAAATAACTAATAAAGTTGAGGAGACGGACCTTTCAGGTGAATATTCCATAAGTTTATATTTTAATTTCACATAAGTGTTGTAACTACAAATGGTCTTCGCATAATACTAATCAACTAACTGGCTATATCGAAAAGGATGGTTCATGGCCGCGCAGACAAACTCTCCACACATCCCTATCCTGAGCTAATGTTTTTCCAGTCATCCTCTGTATAATCCACTTCCCTCCTCAATCATGGTTAATGTTATTCTCTCTCACTTCATTTTTGATCTACCACTGGGCGTTTCCCCTATGGTTTTCTTACAAGATGCTTCCATGCACCTCTTTCATTCCCAATTCGTGTATCATGTCCTGCCCATCGCAGTTATTATATCTGGCTTCCTATAAAGACCATGTAGCTCACTTATAGAGTCTTCTCCAATCACCTGTCTGTTCATCTCTCTTTTCCAAAAAAATCCTGAGATCTTTATTCTCAAATACTTGTAATATTTTTTCCTCTCTTAAAGTAGGAGTCCATGTTTCGCATCCATATAATATAACTGGCAGAATAAGAGTTTTATATATTTTCAAAATTAAAGTATAAAATTATGGAATATTCACCTGAAAGGTCCGTCTCCTCAACTTTATTAATTATTTAAACTGTAGCGCTTTCGGGACTAGTCCCATCATCGGCAGGATTCAAAACTGGTGTTTCACTGAAGATCTGGTAGAGGGGGTTACATGTACTGGGTTCGTTTTCGTTTATCAGATGGTCGTTGTTGTTAACTGCTTTCATATTTTTTTCAATTCACAACAACGACCATCTGATAAACGAAAACGAACCCAGTACATGTAACCCCCTCTACCAGATCTTCAGTGAAACACCAGTTTTGAATTCTGCCGATGATGGGACAAGTCCCGAAAGCGCTACAGTAAAATAACTAATAAAGTTGAGGAGACGGACCTTTCAGGTGAATATTCCATAAGTTTATATTTTAATTTCACATAAGTGTTGTAACTACAAATGGTCTTCGCATAATACTAATCAACTATCTGGCTATATCGAAAAGGATGGTTCATGGCCGCGCAGACAAACTCTCCACACATCCCTATCCTGAGCTAATGTTTTTCCAGTCATCCTCTGTATAATCCACTTCCCTCAAATCATGGTTAATGTTATTCTCTCACTTCATTTTTGATCTACCACTGGGCGTTTCCCCTATGGTTTTCTTACAAGATGCTTCCATGCACCTCTTTCATTCCCAATTCGTGTATCATGTCCTGCCCATCGCAGTTATTATATCTGGCTTCCTATAAAGACCATGTAGCTCACTTATAGAGTCTTCTCCAATCACCTGTCTGTTCATCTCTCTTTTCCAAAAAAATCCTGAGATCTTTATTCTCAAATACTTGTAATATTTTTTCCTCTCTTAAAGTAGGAGTCCATGTTTCGCATCCATATAATATAACTGGCAGAATAAGAGTTTTATATATTTTCAGTTTAACGGTTTTTGAAAGGAGTTAGGACAAGAGTCTCTGTAATGCTAATAGCATGCATTTATAGAAATGAGCCAATGTTTAATTTCTTTGTGCACGTCATTCCTATTTGTAAATATTGTTCCTAAATGAACTGGATATATTTTCAATAGTCGATAAACTAGAACAGAACAAATACATATGGAAAGAACATTTAGACAGAAAGGACAATACAAGATTACCCAAAAAGATCAACACCTACAAACCACATGGAAAAATATATTTGGGACGGCCAAGGAAACGATGGGCTTGAGACCGGAACAGGTCGCTTTGACCTAATCCTGGAAAGGAAGAAGAAGAAGAAGAATTGTTCCTAGGTATTTGAATTCAGCCACTTCCTCAAAAGTTCCGTCAGTTGTCATAATACTAGTATCATTAATCAACATACATCACAGGATATAGGCTATTTTACTCTTAAAATTTAGACTGCTTGCTTGTTTAAATTAGAAATTTTTCATTCTTAGGTATATTAATACTGAACGGAAGTAATTTAGTAAACCTGTCTAAATATTCAACAAATATAATAAAGTCCGTCACGCAGAAACTGCGTAAACTAGGAGAATTCCTCAGCAAGTCCAATTTATGGTCCCATTTTGCTGGTTGATGAAATATATGTCTCTTTTGTTAAATTGGACAAATTCAAATTGATATGCCAGTTTATTTAACCCTTAAATTCGTAATGTATCCTTTTGGATACATCAGTTGGTTTAATTAATTTAATTTTTTTAATAAATCAGAAGAAAAAGAACAAAAATAAAGCACTTAAATGTGTGTCAAATTACACAATATACCTAATAATAACAGTTATACAAGATTCCGTTTTCACTGCGGTCCGCAACATTCGAATAACTAACAGAAGAAATTTCTGTTTTGCCAATTTAAGGGTTAAACGTGTATATCCACAGTGAAAACAAAGTATAACCCGTAAGGTATTGCCTATTTGCATATTATATAATTTCACATCAATTGAAGTATCTATTGATTCATTTTTCTATTACCTAGTGTATTTAAAGTATTAAATAAACTAAACTAATGTATATTGTAGGATATGTTGCCAATTTAAGTGTTAATTCAATTGCGTGGTATACATTGTGACGAACAGAACATGGCGGTTGCTATAGTCTAATTTTAATTTTAGGTTTCAGGTAAACCCCCATTTCCTACCTCATATTTCGCTGATTTATTGAGAATAAGTATCTCGGTTTATTTTAATTACATATAATGAATTTCGTTGTGAAAAATCGAAAATTGCAACCACTAGAGCGATTTTTAAATTTTCGTTTCAGGTGAACTCCTACACCTAATGGTACACCTTATTTTTTTAATCAACTGCTATATGCCAAGTTTGGTTGCGATGAATCATAAATTGCGGCCGTTAGACTGTTAACTGACACACACACACACACACACACACACACACACACACACACACACACACACACACACACACACACACACACACACACACACTAGAGTGTGTCCTTATTTTAGACTTTTCATATTTCATTCCGCACAGCCACTTTTTAAAGAAGTAATTTAAAGTCAATTATATTGAAATTTAGTCCACCGCTGTGGTCTCGGGGTAGCGTGCTGCCTAGTCACGCAGCGGGCCCGGGTTCGATCCCCGGTCGGGACAGTTTTTCTGGGTGAGGTTTTTAGCGGGGTTTTTCCTCACCTTTAAAACAAATGTCAGGAAAACTTTAAGGCCCAAACGGTCCCCGAAATCATATGGCCATCGCATTCATCATCATTCATATTCATCTTAGATTAAGCTTAGGATTAGGGACTGTCCTGACGCACCACTATCATCATCATTACCATCATATCATCGGGGCAACGTAACACCGCCTTCCAGGCGCCCCAACCTCAGAAGTGGGTTACAAGTACGCCATACCAGGAGAGAAACCAGGAATGTTGAAAGACAAACCTGCGGCATTTGAAAAAAAAAATGAAATTTAAAATCAGGAATCCCTCCACATTCAGTTAGAACAGGCGCGAAAATATCAATCAAAATGGTAATGATTTATGATAGATTACACAAAGGATGATTGGAAAATATTAACTCGGGATAGGGATGTATGGAGAGCTTTTATATCCGCGCGGCCATTAACCTACGGGTTCGATAAAGCCAGTGAGTTAGTTAATGATTTATGACGTTAACAATTAATTTCATTAAAACAGCTGTAATTAACTCACTGGCACTATCGAACTCGGAGGTTCATGGCTGCGCGGAGATAAGCTATCCATACATCCCTATCCTGAGCAAATGTTTTCCAATCATCCCCTGTATAATCTACTTCCCTCAAATCATAGTTAATGTTATTCTCCCACCTCATTCTTGGACTACCAACTGGGCGTTTTCCCTCTGGTTTTCCTACAAGAAGCTTCCATGCACGTCTTTCATTCCCCATACGTGCCACATGTCCTGTCCATCGCAGTCTACGAGACTTAACTGTTATTATATCTGGCTTCCTATAAAGACCATGTAGTTCACTGTTATGTAGTCTTCTCCATTCACCTGTATGTTTATCTCTCTTTAGTCCAAAAATTTTCTTAAGAACTTTATTCTCAAATACTCGTAATCTCCTTTCCTCCCTTAAAGTAAGAGTCCATGTTTCGCACCCATATAATATAACTGGTAGAATAATAGTTTGATATATTTTCAGTTTAACGTTTTTTGAAAGGAGTTGGGACGTCAAGAGTGTCTGTAATGCATAATAGCACGCATTTCCAGAATTGAGCCTATGTTTAATTTCTTGCATCTCATTCCTATTTGTGATTATTGTTCCTAGGGATTTGAATTCAGCCACTTCCTCAAAATTTCCCTCATTTGTAATTAGCTGTTTGTTTCCATTATATAATGTATTTCTATGTGTGACCATATATTTAGTTAAACAGCTGTATCTGAAGATACTTATTGATTTATTTCTCTCGCTTAAGACAATATAATAATAATAATAATAATAATAATAATAATAATAATAATAATAATAATAGTAATAATAATAATAATAATAGTAATAATAATAGTAATAATAATAATAATAGTAATAATAATAATAATAAATAAATAAAAAATACTGTTGCTGTAACTTCTTTTTTAATATCTATAAATTTAGGTCCAGTGTTGGGTTAATGTTATTTTATTGAAATGAAATTTGATACACTATCAAATTGGGCCAAAAAAATAAAGAGTGCGTGCGTTGAAATCAGACGACATTTTAATCCCACCCCTATAAATAAGGACTACCATAACATACATACACGCGAGCGCTTATATCTTAATATATAAAAATTACGTGTCACGTTGTTTGTCTGCGATGGAATCCTAAACTACTGAACCGATTTTAATAAAATTTTGCACACTGTGTCCTGTTTGATCCATCTTGAGACCTACGGTTGTTTATAACTAAATTTATAATCGCATTATTTTTATTGCAAATTATTTGTTTATTATTTAACAAAGAGTTATAATTATCTGTGAGTTCCATACGATTCTAACAGATGGCCGTGTAAGGTAATTGGTTTATTATTTAACCAGGTGGCTGTGATTTTTGTTACAACCGCGAATTTCAATTGAATTACAAATATTGATTATTTCATAATTTAAGTATGTTCAGTGTTTATTGTATTTTCAATTTATTGATAATAATATTAATTTCGTGTGTAAGTATTAGTTTTAAGTAATCTGGCTGAAAGACAGCAACTTAATTTAAATTTAACTGGACCGAGAAGCGAATATTGATTGATATGGTGAATCAGTTCTAGAGACCATGAATGAAAAGATACCAAGTGAATTTCCGCAAATTGGTATAGGCCTATGTGACATAAATCTTACATTTAAGAAGAATGTCAATTTAAAAAAATATATGAAGGTCCCAAGGAACGGAGTAACAGAATTGTAAGTAAGTCTGTTAGTTATAATAATATGCCTAATATTACAGAAACAATCTCCATGCCTCAATTAAATGAAAAACAAGATGACTATAATATATCACAAGATGATATTACTATACAGAGACTTCTTGATGATGATGATGAGAATTCAAACTGGCAACAAGTTCGTAAAAAAAAACGAAAGTATAATGAAATCAGCAAGCCTGCTCAAAATGTTCCATTAATAAATGTATATAATCCTTATGATACACTTATGAATGATACTGAAAATGTATATAATCCTTATGATACACTTATGAATGATACTGAGAATGCATGCAGAGAACATAAATTCATCTCAATCAACAAAACCACTTCCACAGAAACCACCACCCACATTTATACCGGGTGTAGTTAACGTACCAGAACTAAAAAATGGTGTAAAACAAAAACTTTCTGATTTAGATTTCTCACTTAGTTTACTACAACATAATTTAACGTATACCTTAGCCACAGCAACGCGTGGCCGGGACTTCTATATATATATATATATATATATATATATATATATAACAAAGTCGGATTAGTTACACTATTTATAACTCAAGAATGGCTGGACCGATTTTTATGATCTTTGATTTGTTGGATTTGTTTCCGCCCCGAATAGCAGATAACTATTAAAACATCGGAAAATTAACGTAAAAATATTTAAAGGCGATACGACGTTCGCCGGGCCAGCTAGTATGTATATATAAAGTGCGATCCGTATAGAATTGGATAGCAGACGCCGGGATTTCACTATACACTGCTGACGCACTCGCGGCGGGGAACGGACAACTTAGGATCGCGGTGATACAACCATAGACATTTTCGTAATCCTTTTATAAATTGTCGTACTTACCAACTTTATTGACGCAGTTGTTGGAACTGTTCACCTTCGTTGTCCATACATTTCTGACATCTCTTTATAAAATTTGTTGTACAGATTATGGAATGTTGAACGTGACGGAATTTTTACACCTGGGAATCGTGTTTCAAAAAGTTATCGTACGTGGCTGGCAGATTGAGTTAACAAATATTGATCATAAATAAATACACGTCCAGTAGAAAAAAAAAATTACAGTTTGCATTACATACACGTCATTCAGTTTACATTACATACACGCCATTCAGTTCACAAGGAAAAGTGACCGAGCACCTTATCTACTCGAGATACACTATCTGACTGTGAGCGTGAATACGTGGAATGTAATCGTAAACTGCTTAGTCAGCGCAAATTTCAAGTCCCGTGTCAGCACGTGTAAACTTCGTCATCGCAGAACACAAACCCCACATCTGCTGTCCAATACCATACTGATCTCACTGTGCATATATATATATATATATATATTCGTATGTCCACTGCTGTGGTCCCGAGGTAGCGTGCTGCCTTGTCACGCAGCGGGCCCGGGTTCGATCCTCGGTGAGGTTTTTATCGGGGTTTTTCCTCACCTCTAAGACATATGTCAGGAAAACTTCCAAGGCCCAAACGGTCCCCGAAATCATACGGGCATCATCATCCTTATCATCATCATCATCCTTCACCGGTGTGGAAAGCAACGGGAAGCTACCACACCTACAATTCCCTAGTAAATCTGCAAACATAGCGTGAAAATGCTATGATTGCAGGGAAGGACCAGTATATAGGCTACTGGTCATGGTCATTTCCGGTGTCTACTAAATAGGAACTGTGAAGATCTGTAAATCAAAAATATATTCATGAGAACAGCTTCAATAGCTCCATTCCTTCAGAATTCGCTTAAAATAGTTTTCCTATGTAACGTTGTATACAAAATTTCCAAATATTAAGATTATTTTACTTTGATACTTCTAAAGTGTATTGAGATATGACTTGTTATATATTGTGTCACGATGTTTGAATTTCGCAGGCAAAGACGAGAATAGTGGTCTCGCATTGGTATTTGCGAGTCGAGCAGATCATCTAAATATCTAGGCCTCATTCCAGAGATCACTACGCACCTCTAATTTCGCTCTCATGAAAGATCGATGGACAGAAAATTCCATTTGGAAATATCTCGATCGTACCTACAAATTTCCCTGCGAAGGCAGGAAGCGAGTCAGTTGTGAATTGGCAGGGATAAGTGAAGTATGGGGAGAAAATAAATTGTAGCGATTGGACTCGTTCGAGACTGTAAAATAAATGTGAAACAGATAAACGTTAAAGCAATATTAACTATTATTAGTGCAAATTGTAAGTAAATTGCTACTGATAATTTGTAGAATTGGATAAAGTTATAGTAGAATATTACACGATAATCTGTGTGGATTATTTACGACGAAACGACGTGAAGATGACTCCGCGGTCATCTGCGATATTATCCCACATATGTAGAGAAGAAGGGAAAACGTTATACCAAGAGGCCTATGGAACCAAGTTACAGAGTATGGAAATACTGTACAGTATTATCATATTAGGTTACATTCCAGTACGTGGCTCTAGAAACACTTATTTTTGTGAGAGTAAGAAACTATAGCCTAATCTACATTAAGTATCAATTTTGTCTTTAACTACCAATGGTTATAATGCGACTTTAATTACTTATCAACTCGATTTGTAGGAAAACATCAAGAATCTCTTCTTGAAATTATAAACTTAGATTGGATTAAAGATACTTCGGATCAAAAATAGGAGGCTGCTAGATATCAAAACGTCGGTACATTTCAACGCTACAACAGGTGCTATACCCAATAACTGAAATTAAATAGGCTACACCCATCGCCTACAATACAGGCCGTCCTACTACAAGTCTGTATTGTATATCTGAATATATAATAGCAGGGAATATGTACATAATAGAAAAAATGAGAGAAAAAATACTAACCCCATCAAATAAAAAAATAAAAACTCTGTGAAATCTTTGACAAAGTCACAAATAGTTGTTTAGGCGATTAGTTACAAAAGAAGAGGATTAATAATAATAAAATGCTTGGTCGTGTTCTAAGAGCAGCGAGTTACTAAACCTAATTCTGTAATGTGTCGTCTACAATATTTTACCTACGTTCAGAGTATTTTAGTGTATGTTGTATATTTATGTAATATATTTCATGAAATGTATTTATTGAGGAAACGATTTGTTTAGAGAAAGAGTAATATGGGCTTTGGAGAAAAAATACACTATAAATAAACAAACATTGTTGTTATATTCTGTTTTGGGTGCTAGCTTCATATGTGAATTTAAAGTAAAAATGAGCAGAGAAGGTGATTTTCACTGTTCATCAAGAACAATTTTAAAAGCAGCCCAAGATGCAACTGTTAATATACTTCCAGAAATATCAAGGAAAGTTTATTTATGTACTTGTAATGCCGGACATTGGCATCTTTTAAAAGAAATCTAAATTTATATTTGCTCTAAACTCGACTTCATTATTATCCAGTGTAAGATATATATATATATATATATATATATATATATATTAATTGGTGTTTCCCGTATAATGTATCATATTTATATTATTATTATTATCGTATCATTATTGTTATTACCCTATAAAATCAACTTTTATAAGATTAACCCTATAAAATGTTGTTTGTACATGACATTTACATTGTTACATTTATTGTATCTTTAACTGTTTATAATTAGTATAGTGTATATCTATATTTGTCGAATATTTATTTGTATTTGTGCTGGTTGAGTGGAAGAGAGGGCCTTATGGCCTTAACTCTGCCAGAATAAATAAAGTATTATTATTACTATTATTATTATTATTATTATTATTATTATTATTATTATTATGTTTTGATAGCGTGTTTTCGGTTTTGTTAGAATATAAAATAACTGAAACCGTCCAAATATACCAAAATAATTGGCATTAACACCTCCTTATAATGCCAAACAATAGACTACCTCTGAAGATATTCAACTACAGACCCACAGGACGAAGAGACCCAGGATTACCTAGGAAGCGATGGAGGGATCAATTTCTATCCTGAAGCGGAACAGATCAATGGCCTAATCCACGACTGTAATTTATGATGACGATGATAATTATGATAAAGTATAGGTTTTGATGCCTAGTAACTATGAACTAAAGCGTGAATGATTGTTATAATAGTAGATAAAAGACATTTCAGGACTTCTCACTTAATTAAGAGTATAAATGAGATTATACGGTGCGATTAATAATTTTAGTCGTAAAGAGCTACCCGGTACTGGATAATCAGAGAATATGAGGTTTATACTGGACTTATATAACGCAATCGTAAAGGCATTTCATGACATCCTTCGCACCTTCGTAAAATATGAGAGAACCCACTTTCACACTCATCCGGCAACCTGCAAGTGAAACTACTTAACTATGTCCCAGACGCGCTCTTGTTTTACTCCTGCTAAATCTAAAGCACTACTCATGTTGGATTATTATATACTGGAGCAGAAATGGTCTCAGAATTTTTAAACTGAGATCTAATACAACTAGTTCCTAGAAAGAATGATTATGAAAGATATCCTAAGTATCACAACAAGGAAAGAGCCCAGTTGGTAGACCAAGAATGAGGTGGGAGAACAACATTAACTATGATTTGAGGAAAGTAGATTATACAGGGAATGATTGGAAAGCATTAGCTCAGGTTAGGGATGTATGGAGAGCTTATGTCCGCGCGGCCATGAACCTACGGGTTCGATAGTGCCAATGAGTAAGTAAGTAAGTATCACAACATGAAACAATCTTATAAACAAGAATCCTAATAGTAACATCTTCTGACGTGAAATTACTTATCTTTCTTCTTCATCTCTCCCTTACGCCTCTTGACATCGGGTATGCTAACTACTTTCTAATCACTTTCCTATTTCCGGAAGGTGCTTGACATGTAGGCTACAGTCTACTCCTCCTTCTTTTCTACTCGTATATTAAATGCTAGCTCAATATTAGGACAATAGTGTATTGCAAGAAAAATTCCAATAATAAGTTGAATTAAAATTAAGTCTTTAGAATAAAATCCTGCTAAAAAAGGTATTCCACACAGTGCACAATTAGAAATTATTAAACAAGACGAAGTAAGAGGTATCTGAAAGGTAAGATTCCCTATATAGGCCTAGGATGCCTCCTCCTCAAGTATCAGTACCTTCGACTGAAATCTGATTTTTGTCTTCCTATCCACACTAATTCTTATAATAATGTGTCTTAAAGATTGGTTTTAAATAGTGTATACTACCGATAACTTAAACTCTTCCCTAATCACTGAATTTCGCAATCTGTCTATTCTGGTTTTGTCAATATCTTCAGAAGGTATTTCATCTCTGAAGAAGTCACTACTTCCATGTTTCTCTAATGTAGTCCAAGTTTCGTGTACCGTAGAAAATAAAATTCCGTAAGTTAATAAATTAATAAATAAATAAATATATATATGTGTGTGTGTGTGTGTGTTTGTGCGTGCGTATGTGGTTTTGGGAGACTATAAGACATATGCCTACTATTAAATATGGAATCCTAATATGCTGGCCGATTATTGCTGGACCATCAAGACGGATGCTCCACAGGCGTAATAGAACAGAAAATAGTCATTTGTTACTTTGTAGGCGAGTCAGAATGTTTGGATATTGTGTTAGTTAAGAATGTAGAAAATATTAAAATATTGAAGTGTTTGAAATTATAAATGCCTGTCTCTCGGAAACCGTACATGATGGGGAAAAACGATATTACATTTGAATAAGAAAGAAGTAGACATATCGTTAAGAGGCACAGAGTACCAGAGAAGAAAGTGGGCAAGTTTCGCGTACATGCCATAAGCGGCGCTAGTGTAGAACAACTAACGACATCTAAATTTTTTCGATTATTTCCTGGTACTAATATGAAATTCAGTACCGCCTGGTGGTAAAATTATGAATTGTAATTATATAACGCCATGTGGTGAATAATCATGAAATTGAACTTTTATAGGAATAAATAACGTATTAATTAATCTTAAATTATGGAATTATTTATACCCAGCCTCTCGGACCTAAATATTTTCTTTAATTTTAACAGAAGGGAAGAATGGAAATAAATAAAACATGTTAATTTATTTTCGTTTATTAAAATTTAAAAACGTGCATTACGAGCTCTTTTAATAAATATGCACAATTGACCTACCCCCTTATTCTCACATACATATTTATACATTAAAAACGTAAACAAGCTTGAATTTACTTACAAATTAGAGTAAAATAAAATCTAAGTAATGATTTTAACTTTCGATAATATATAATTTTTTACAGTACCGTCTACATAGAACGAAAGGATAGCAGTTAAAAATTTCAATTTACAAAATGGCTAATTTCCCATAATCCCGAGTGAACACGCCGTGCACGACGTCGTGTGCCTTGCATTTGTTTTATTTAGTTACATATTCTGTTAGTACGAAACAGCGCTAAAATTGTAGTTTGCTCATTGTAGTTCATCATAAACGACCAAAATTTTTTAGATGTCACTGTACTCAGTTTTCCCTCTATTCGAAGTTTCTCTATGGTTAAGAGGTATACAGAGGATTAAGTCTGAAGGGGGAAAAATAGAAGCAGAGGGCGTAAGTGAACCGCAGTATAAGAGAGTTGTGTGTTATAGTGCTGGTGAAGAAACGGATACCGCTGATAAAATGTTTCTTCAGCAATAAACAACTGAGTCAATGTTTTTAACTTATTTATTAACACCTAGGAAAAATAATTAAAAATATGAATGAGATGCGCAAAGAAATAATTAATCACAGACTTAATTCTGGAAATGCATGCTATTATATATTATAGGGAGTAGTGTCGTCCCAATTTTCTCAAAAAACGTTAAACTGAAAATATATAAAACTGTTATTCCCCCAGTTATATTTTATGATTGCGAAACGTGGACTCTTACTTTAAGGGAGGAGAAAATATTACTTGTACTTGAGAATAAAGTACTCGGCAAACTTTTTGGACCAAAGAGAGATGAACTGACGGGCGTATGGAGAAGACTGCATAATAGTGAACTACGTGGTCTTTATACTAAGCCAGATATAATGAGAACAATTATGTCTCGTAGACTGCGATGGGCAGGACATGTGGTACGAATGGGGAATGGAAAATGTGCATGGAAGCTTCTTGTAGGAAAACCAGAGAGAAAACGCCCAGTTGGTAGACCAAGAATGAGGTGGGAGAATAGCATTAACCATGATTTGAAGGAAATAGATTATACAGGAGATGATTAGAAAACATTAGCTCAGGATAGGGAAGTGTGGAGAGCTTTTGTCCGCGCGGCCACAAACCTACGGGTTCGATAGTGCCAGTAAGTTAGTCAGTGCCTATTCTTTCCCCAAATACAACAATGACGTCAATTTTCCGCCAGTAACAGTGCACGAACTCTACATGCAAATCCATAATTTTAATATCTGTAAGAGAATCCCGACTGATTGAATAGAGTACAGTTGGTTTAAACATGATTTCCGAGAATGATTGTTTGCTACGAGTAAACAAACTGCTACACAGCATAATCCTCATTAGTAACGCTTGTGTTATCTTTCCGCGAACATACAAAGCAAACATGGATGCATATTTTCCGAGTAATTTAGGAATCTTCAAAACTCATGTGTTAAGGAAAATGAAATCTTCCTTATGTACTTATTCATTTATAAGTAATTTGCTAATGCAAACGCTTGAATTTTACATTCCAACCACAAAATATTTAACTTTCTCGGTTTATTTTAATAGCATATCCATCCATAGTAATTCTGCCCGAAGGCAGGTCCTTCACTGCAATCATAGCATTTTCATGCTATGCTTGCAGCTTTACTAGGGAATTGTAGGTATGGTAGCTTCCCGTTGCTTTCCACACCGGTGAAGGATGATGATGATGATAATGGTAAGGATGATAATGAAGATGATGGCCATATGATTTCGGGGACCATTTGGGCCTTAAAGTTTTCCTGACATTTGTCTTACAGGTGAGGAAAAACCCCGATAAAAACCTCACCCAGAAAAACTGCCCCGACCGGGGATCGAACCCGGGCCCGCTGCGTGACAAGGCAGCACGCTACCTCGAGACCACAGCGGTGGACTTTAGCCTACTAATTTTCCTAGTGGAACATCGAAAACTGCGACCCCTAAAGAGATTTTTAAATTTTCGTTTCTGGTGAACTCTTAAGCTAAAGGTCCAATTTTGATGGTTAACGAACTCCACATTAATTTTTATATGCTAACTTTTATTTGGATTAAACAAAAATTGCGGCCCCGCTAGAGCGTTAACGGACACACACACACACACACACACACACACACACACACACACACACATATATATATATCGTCGCTTAAGAAACAATTCCGCGTAACTGATACTATTGGTGAAATTGACATTTTTATACTGTTAGCATCACTGAAGAAGTGCGCTCAGTTCTAACATAGATTGGGATGAAATTTTGTACCATGACCTTGCTAAACTTATAGATACAATGGTTTCAATGTATAGGTACTAAGGGGAAAAGTAAACAGTTTTTTGTTTCTCGTGTAAAATGTTCATTTTGTTAGTTACGCGGTATTGTTTCTTAAGCGACGATATGGACCTTTATAAATTTTGGTGACAGACTACAGCGTGTTCATAACGCGTGCATTCGATTTATATTCAATCTCCGTCGTTATGACCACGTGTCTCCTTCATTTCAGGCCTTATCATGGCTACGCCTAAATGACAGAAGAACTTTACATTCACATACCTTACTATTCCAAATTCTGCACACATATTTACCAACTTATTTAACAACACGTTTTCAACATTTATCGGCTCATCACAATTTAGGAACAAGATCACAAGACTCTTCTTTACTTTTGATACCACAACACAGGACCTGTCTGTACTCTGAATCTACACAATATCTATGGCTAGAGCAATGGAACTCACTTCCCAGTCATGTCAGGGACTGTCAATCGCTATCATTATTTAAATCCAAATTAACTGATATCTTAAGTTCGACACAATGAAAACATTAACTACATAACAACTATATAGAGCATTCTATTAATAATCATGTAGGAAGCTACTTACTTTATTTTATATCATTTTAATTTTATTATATTCTATGTTTGTTAGCATTAGCTAGTATTAGATCCATCATCATTGTATTTTGTTTAGTCTGTATTTTAATATCTTAAAATTGTAATATGTACGTAATTTTTGTATAATTTTACTATTCGCTGGTTGAGTGGAAGAGAAGGCCTTATGGCCTTAACTCTGCCAGCTAAAATAAATCAATATTATTATTATTTTATTATTATTATTATTATTATTATATTATCGGCGTCTTCTAGATAGGATCGGGTGAAAAATCTATAAAAAATCGAAAATGTTTCCATGAAAACCTCAATAGTTCCATTCTTTCGGAAATTGCTTAATTATTATAAACTAAACAATATTAAATAATCAATTTACACTAATAATATTACTCTGCTAAGGTATGCAATAACTTACTTAAATGTATATCATACGAATGAGCAAAGTCCGTCGTCTCTGAAGGTATTTAAAAAGACAGAAAAATAAACTGTAAAAACAATTTGCACTGATATGGAGAATAATTACTAAAAATATCAAGTTCATAATACGGACTCAACATTTTAAACTGTTTATTGAAAATGGTAATCTCACGGGTATTGATCGGCTACAATTGCTGGGGGATCCGAGATATAAAACACGAGCTGGCTGGATCATAGATTACATATGTGGATGTGAGGCCAGCAGCCTATTGGCCTGTTGCGACATCTATTCTATAGTAATTCTGCCCGAGAGCAGGTCTTTCACTGCAATCATAGTATTGCCATGCTATGCTTTACAGCTCTACTAGGGAATTATAGGTGTGGTAGCTGGTATGGAGTTCAGTTTTTTATTAACGTCTAAAGGGAAAAGTAAAATACGTTGTTTGAAATGTTTATATTCATTCAATTACAACGGAACTTATTTCCAAAAGGGATCATTTAGGGCTGATGAAATTTTACAGGAGAGGGGGTAAACACTGATTCAACTTGTTCAAGATAAAGCATTGAATCTGAAATTTCTACCGAACAAAGTCAGAAAGTTATAGATGAATAGTGTAATTGATCCGTTTTCATGTGAAAATAATGGAAGTAGGTATGTAAACATGGAATAACGAAAGAAGTGAATTTCAGAAAAATTGTAGATGATACCTTTTCGAAATGACTCATTCGATTGTAAATTACGCCTTATCCTTTTGTTTGTAAATTGTAGTAATTTCATCTTTTTATTAGAGATTTATGTATTTACCTGGGTTATGAAATCTCCTATTTTAAAAATGAAGATCTATATAACAAACTTAATCAATTTAATTATATATGTGGAACAATCAAAAGGATATTTAAGCACAAGAAAAGAAACAAAACTAAAATTTTATAAAGCAGTGGCAGTCCCCTTACTATTGTATGGTAGTGAATTTTGGGTTTTAACTAAAAGAGAAGATCATAGAAGCAGCTGAAATGAGATTTCTGAGAAGTGTGGCTGGTTGTGAACTTCTATAAAAGAAGTGAAGACAGAAATGATCTAAATATCTTTAAACTCTTAGATAGAATAAAAGAATCTAGAAAAAAATGGAAAGAACATGTTCAAAGAATGGAAGATGATCGCATTCCCAAAACTACACTTAAATACAAACCAAAAGGACGCAGGAATGTTGGTAGACCGAAGAAGAGATGGATCCAACTTTTGAATGAGAATCTATGAGACCGGAACCCGTGATTGTTCATGATGATGATGATGTATTTACTGGTTGAACGCTGCCTATTACAAAACCAGTGATGAACTTTTATGCCTTTCCTAGGCATGCTTTTAATACCTCAGGGTTCTTTAACCTGGCACACATTCAGACATTGGAAAAATGACCTTAAATTTCTTCCAAATAAAGTCGCGTGCACGAATTTTTCCCCACCCGAACAATTCCAATGATCTTAATCCACTTCGAACCCGCAATCTTCAGATTCAAAGTCAGGAACTCTAACGGTGATTACTCATAATTCACTAACTCACTGGCTCTATCGCACCGACAAGTTCATGACCGCGCGGACATAAGCTCTCCATTCATCCCTATCCTGAGCCAACGTCTCCATTCATCTCCCGTATAATCTACCTCCCTCAAATCATGGTTAATGTTATTCTCCCACCTCATTATTGGTCTACCAACTGGGCGTTTCCCTCAGGTTTTCCTACAAGTAGCTTTCATGCCCCTCCTTCTTTCTCCAATAGTGCTATATGTGTGCCCATCGCAGTCTATGTGACTTAAATGTTCTTATTATATCTGATTTACTATAAATATGTTGCTCACTATTATGGACTCTTCTCCATTTGCCTGTCTATTCATCTCTCATTGGTAAAAAAAATTCGAAAGAACTTAATTCTCAAATACTCGTAATCTTTCCTCCTCCCTTAAAGCAAGCGTCCATGTTAGAGACGAATGATAAAAGTTGCGACGGGATTTTACTCCGGGATGGTTTGATTCTGGGTGTCCAGGATATGGTACATGGACAATTTGATGCACCGGACTAGTTGGGTTCAGGTTCAGTAAAACAAGGTTGTATCTCAGGTGTACGTGAGGAAGGATATTCACTCGGGAAAACAGTAGACTCCTTGTGATGTGTTGAACTTAACGTTCCACTTTTCTTATCACTTATATTTTTTTACGCCTTGTATTCGACGCTGAAGGCTGTTGGTTGCCGGAATCGTACATTGATTAGTCACTACCGACAAACTCTATCACTAATCTGTGCGCTCTCACTCATAGCGCCGAAACTTAGAGAGAAGCGCACTAGCTGCTTGCAACTTAAATTAAACGAAGCGCCGGTCATGCTGGCGCACGCGCTATAGACTCTCTGGTTTAACTTTACGAGAAATTTGTAGAATGAGACAACTGTACTCACCTCTCACTCGCACCAGTGTTGTCGGTTTTTCTTCACCAGATGTTAATAGGGGAAAGGGGGAAGAGGAAAACTGACAACAGGGTGGGTTCTTTCGTTTGTATCTGGACTAAAATGATGAACGATCTACCTCTCTCTGCCAAGTTAAGCCAGGTATACAATAGTAACTTCACTTAAACGAAGCACCCTTGATGCTGCCGCATCCGCACCTAACTCGTCGAGAAAAGTGCATATTTTATTTTGTCCTTGCGCTTCGCTACTTCCCTTTCCACCAAAAGCCTTCGGCCTCTTACAAAAAAGTTTAGATGTTACAATATTTTTGATTCGCTAACCACGTCTTGAGGGCGGTTGTTGGGGGTGTCAACCTCAGGCGTTTGGGGTCATATCTCCCCTTTAAATTATTTATGTCCCTACATCAATTTTGCAAGGTTGTCCAAACTGATTGTTATCTTTAATAGAATGAATTTAGTTTGTCGGCATCTATCTCCTTCCGCCAAATGGGACCTCCTGTGTAGCGCAGTCATGTTTCGGTTAAATTGGTTTGGGGGAACTCTTCTCCTTTTGGAAAACCCGGTTGTTTGTTTACTGGTGTCCAGCGCTTTGTACACAGTTAGGGATTTAGTCATTGTTACTGCATGTTAATAATGGCACAGTCTTGTAATACCTTTTTACAAAGAAAACTGCAAACTTTTTCTCTATTGTGTAAGGGCTTGCCGTTTCATTGTATCTTGTTTGCTAGAGTGTTTGACCACAATAACGAAGGATCAGGTCTATGACCTGCGCTAATCACCTAGTACTAGAGTTTTATTGATCGCAATTGGAGTTGTTTTATGGTCAGTCGTATCAATTTGATTACGCTACCAATGAATTCCTGGTTTCATCCCAATTCATCTGAGTATAAACATGCCCTAATTCTTACAATAATTAGAAGTTAATTATTCACCCTTAATAAAAGTCCTTCTTTCTCTTAAATGAGAGGACTCGGTGCAAAGTACATAAATTATTCTATTAAAATCTGAATTATAAGCATGTTACTGATAATGTATACTTCTAATAACCATGTTTGAACACCGTTCAGGTTAAAATTATTTCAATTATACAAAATGTTGTACCTTATATAACACAGTTGTCCTCAACTATAATATTTTATGTTATAATGTTCTTTTTATATTATAAAATTAAAAAGCTTTCGGAAAATATGGTTCATCTTCAAGAATTTTCTTGATACTGAAATTGTTTATGTATTTTTTACTGAAGGTTTTGGTTGTTACGCGTATTTTCATTTAATACATTTTCATTTTGTGCTTCCTTGGTGCTCTCTATATAAAATATATAAATAATTTCAGTATCAAAAAAAATCCTGAAGATGAAGCATATCTTCGAAAAACCTTGAATTTTAATAATATACGAAGATTATAACAGAACATATTATAGATGAAGACGACTGCGCTATATAAGGTACACATTTTTCTATAATTGAAATTATTGATAACACATTACTGATCTCTTAAATATAAGCCTAAAACACACAAGAGAGAAAATATTAGATTTCACTAAACACTTACGAGTATTAAGATAATTTTATTTTGAACTTATAATAGCACTGGATACAAATATCATATATATATATATGATATGAACATAAAAGATGTTAAAGTATATATTAAAACAAAGTCTAGTATATCCCCACATGGGACAAGGGTGCTCCCTAGCATGGGTTTCTTAACCGAGCTAATTTTGAATTGGAATATATCTAAATTCTAATCTTAATTGTTTTTGAAAGGAGTTGGGATATCAAAAGTCTCTGCAATGCATAATAGCATGCATTTCTAGAATTGAGCATATGTTTAATTTCTTTGTGCATCTCATTCCTGTTTGTGATTATTGTTCCTTCAAATACCTAGGAACAATAATCACAAATAGGAATGAGATGCACAAAGAAATTAAACATAGGCTCAATTCTGGAAATGCATGTTATTATGATTTGCTGAGACTTTTGATGTCCCAACTCCTTTCAAAAAACGTTAAGCTGAAAATATGTAAAACTATTATCCTACCAGTTATATTAAATGGGTGCGAAACATGGACTCTTACTTTAAGGGAGGAAAGGAGATTACGAGTATTTGAGAATAAAGTTCTTAGGAAAATTTTAGGACCAAAGAGAGATGAACAGACAGGTGAATGGAGAAGACTACATAAAAATGAACTACATGGTCTTTATAGGAAGCCAGATGTAATAAGAACAGTTAAGTCTCGTAGACTGCGATGGGCAGGACATGTTGCGCGTATGGGGAATGAAAGACGTGCATGGAAACTTCTTGTAGGAAAGCCAGAAGGAAAACGGCCAGTTGGTAGACCAAGAATGAGGTGGGAGAACAACATTAACTATGATTTGAGGGAAGTAGATTATACAGGGAATGATTGGAAAGCATTAGCTCAGGATAGGGATGTATGGAGAGCTTATGTCTGCGCGGCCATGAACCTACGGGTTCGATAGTGCCAGTGAGTAAGTAAGTAAGTAATCTTAATTGATTGCATTAAGGGTTGCTGACTATAGGGAGGGAACAATTTTAAATTATTCACTTATCATGGTGCATTAGCTTATAAAATATGTAACGGATCGATGGCTTTCAACTGCATTCGTAAAGTTTTATTTTTAAGGGGGTAGAAGTTGAATAACCTATATTAAATCTAAATTGTAATCTTAATTGATTGCATAGTTACGCTCATTTCCCTAAATATATCGGCGAGTGAAATGTGGTTAGCAGATTTAGACATCAGATAGACATCCAGTAGGCAACTATGGTGGGCCTATTACTTCTATGTGAAAGACCGACCAAATTTTGATCAGACATTAATTTAGACTTGAGTTTATTTTACGAACCCGAAAATCTTCAGTCTCGGGACCCACAGCTTAAAGTCCGTCCCGACCGTCACCGGGTTTGAACCCGCTCCCCTCAGAATTAGAGGCATCACCGAGACCAATCATTATATGAAAAACTACTGGCTTAAAAATAAAATAAAACATAAGAAGTTGCTAAAGTGTACCTGAGTAAGAATAAAATAAAACATGAATTCAAGCAAAAGAGCTAATGTCTCTCACAACGTACAAAAACCAAATGGATGTCGGAGAGCGCTGTTGAAGGATAATGGAACAAACGCAATTTAAGTACAAGAAATGCGTACAATCTCTCACCACCTGTAGCACTTGCAACAAGGAATCTAAGGAAGTCCCCCTGACCTATTTCACCACTTTACATGAGGGGGATTTCCTTTTCTTTTGAGGTTAAGGTCTCTCTCTCTTCCCTCAAATTTCTCTCCCTCTTTCTCCTCCACCCCTAGCCCATGCGATGGGATATCTCCATGGTACCCACTGCACCAGAAAACCACCTTGCCGCGCATGCCAAGGGAGATATACACCGCAATCATCCAATCAATACGCAAGTTTCAATTCAACGCTGACGTCATTATAATAATATAAACAAACATGACGTCAAAATCTGCAGGCAGCTCTGTTACCTATTTCATTATATATAAATGTTGCACGTAAGTAATTTAACGCTTCTTTAAACACTAAGAAATCTCAAAATTAATGCTAGTATCAGTTTATCTATTTATTTTTACTCGTATTTTATTTGTTTATTTTACCTGATGGAGTTAAGACCTTAAGGTCTTCTCTTCCAATTCACAAGGGTTAAATTATACATACAATAAGAATTATGATTAATGATACATAATATAGACTACACAATATTAAGTTGATAAAGATAAGAAAGAATAAGAAAGAATAATAATAATAATAATAATAATAATAATAATCACAGTACATTCACGAATTTAGGCCATTTGTTGACCTGTTTCGGCCTCAAGAGAAACACCATCCAAAAGTCTTTTGAGTGGACGTCCTGGTCTTCTTCTTCCTGCAGGTTGATATCTTAACATTTGTTTGGGTATTCTGTGAACCGTTCCATCGGGTACTGAGTAAATGCAGTATCCTAATGTCTGTCCAGAGACTAAAAGGTAGCAGCCCTATCACTGGACTACTTAGCGTCGGGCCAGTAACCTGTCCAAAGGAACTTTAAAACTACTTTCAAGTCTCAACACGAAAAAATCCAGAAGGAATAATAATAATAATAATAATAATAATAATAATAATAATAATAATAATAATAACAAAAATAACCTATAGGCTAATTAGATTAAGTAAATGGCTTGGTTTAAAATATAAAGGAATACTAAAAGTATGCAATGTAACACGGTTATATACTCGTATTATATTGTCTAAGGAAATATGAAGTGAGTTTCTTTTTAAACTGTTTTTGAGTCGGGAAGTCCTTGATGTACGAGGGGAGGGAATTCCAGAGACGGGTGGCTGAAACAAGGAAGGATGAGGATTAGTCAAATGTTCGATGTAGAGGAATAGCTAGAGTTAAATTTTCTTTCGATCGTGTGTTTAAGTTATGGTGGGAGATTAGCGAATGAAAGCGAGAAGAAATATAAAGGGTGATATGATGGAATACAACTGATTATGTAAATGGTGTCCACCGCTGTGGTCTCGAGGTAGCGTGCTGCCTTGTTACGCAGTGGGTCCGGGTTCGATTCCCGTCGGGACAAGCTGCTGGGTGAAGTTTCTACGGTTTTTTGTCACCTATAATACAAATGTCAGGAAGCTTAGGGCCCAACGGTCCCCGAAAATCATCCGGACATCATCATCCTTAATCGGTGTGGAAATCAACGGGAAGCTACCACGCATATAATTTCTTAGTAAAACTGCAAAGTATAGCATGAAAATGCTATGATTGCAATGAAAGACCTGCCCTCGGACAGAATAAATATAGATGGATGGATGGAAATGATACTCATTCAGTACAATGACATGATGGTCCGACGCATCCTTCTTTGAAGGAGAACTTGACGCGCGCTGGTCGAGTCCCCATGAGGAAACTTTACTCATGGTATTTCTAACGGTTTATAGGGCCGGTGTTTATTCTCAGCGTCATGAATAATTTGGGTACCTACGATAAGCAGCGGTCCAGTACGAGAAAATCAGCTATAACGGCTGAGAAATACAATGTTCTGTCTCCATATTATCACATATACTAGTTAAATTATCACCATTTCTGTGATTTTTTATGTGAAACCAGCAGTCCTCTGTCAAGCCAGGCTTTTTAGGGCTATCGCACCAAGGGCACAGATGATAAACGGTAAATAAAATTTAAGGCGTAGGCCTACATCATGTAAGGCAAGTATCTTTCAGAAAATTGAAAGGTGTTAAATATTGTCGAACAGATGCGTGGCACGTTAAAGAATCCTCGGGCATTTAACGAATGTCCCTGAAAAAATCTTGTATAGCATATTTTCCACCTTACCTCTCTATAATCATAGTAGCAGAAACAACCGACGTAAAAACAAATAAGTGAATACAACTGAATCTAGGAATATTGAGTTGCTGTCAGTATCCGGATCTTTATGTGGTCGGTAAATTTGGTTTTGAGTCTAGGTAGCATTCTCTAATGTTCTTATCTGTGTCGGTATTAATTTTGTACGGTACTATTCATTTCACAAAGTAAACTATTAAAGTAGAAACTCGGCAGGTGTCGTCATCCTCAACTAGGTTTAAAATGTTTTTAAAAAAATTAAGGACAGTTCCTAAAAGTTTTTTTTATTTGACTTGTAGGGGTTTTCATGTCTAGAAAATAGTATTGTTCTTAAGGGAACGCTGTTGCCACTTGACGCCACACACTGAGTGACAAAGATGGAAATTTAATTATCTGTAAATTTCGTTGAAAGAGGATGGTTCAATGACATCTCCGCTGGCCGCTGTTCCGGTAATGAGTTCACCCCCCTAACTTTATTAAATATGTGGGTGATAATTAAACGTTCCATAAGAGTATTTTTTTAATAAATCGGGTATCCACTTTCTTGGCAAAATTGTAGATAAAACTATTTAATTAAATTATTTATTTCAAATGAATTAACTAATAAATACATTTCATATAAAAGGGCACGTTTACTAGCAAGAATTGCTCCATAAGAGCACTGCTATTTTCTAGTCGTGAAACCCTCTTTTTATATAGTTGAGGACGATACCACAAACATTTAAAAAAAATTATAAAGCAATGAACTGAAAATTATAAACTTATACTCAGTTTTTGATCTTTCAACAAGCGTTTATAATATATCATTAAACTGAACTGGTTGGTTTCTATCCACTATATAGTATGATACTTCAGTACGAAAGAACCAAGTATTAAAAACAATTTTTAGTTTTTTGTATGTTATTAATTATTTTGGCAGAAAAGTACATGATATTTATAAACTGGGGTACCTGCCAGGTATATATTTTAATATTTTATTTTGTGACTATTCACTTCAATGGATAACTAGTACGAATTTTAAAGTAATTACTATTAATTTGTTGCAAACAGAATTGCGTTAATATTTGAAGAAAAAAATAATGAAGTGAATACAAAATTAAGCAATTATCAGGTACTGTATCAAGTTCAAAATATTGTCCTTTCGGTTTAATTATATAGAGGTCTCAGTGACATCAAGACGCTTTCTATAGGGCCATTTCAAAAACAGGCTCAATTACCCTGGAGTGAAGAAATATACTGAACTACAAAGATGGAGGAGTTAAGTGTGAGAACCCTCGATTAAAAGTCTTCTTCTTCTTCACTTCACGGGCTAGGCAAATTGCCTGTTCCGCCTGTTGTTCTGTCCATCTTTTCACTGGCCTTCCTACATTCCTTGAACCTCTTGGCTTCGATTAAAAGTGTGGGAATATATGTCGAAGCAAGCATGTTAATAAGAAGGTAGTTCCAATAATAATAATAATAATAATAATAATAATAATAATAATAATAATAATAATAATAATAATAATAATGTTATTAGAGAGTGGTTAAAAGTCCGTAAGCCTTTGAGGATTTTTTTAGAGACGGCCCAGTCAATCTCCACGCGATGCTTTCTATGCAATGCTAATAGGCTAGGAACCAATTTAGCGCATTCTACTAGGAGTTATATTTTTAGTAATTAGACTTTTAAACACAAGCTCAATTCTGGAAATTCATGCTATTATGCATTGCAGAGACTCTTGTCTATTATATGGATATGAAACATGGACTCTTACTGTAGGGGAGGAGAGAATATTGCGAGTATTTGAGAATAAAGTTCTTAGGAAAATTGTTGGACCAAATAGAGAAGAATTAGACAGTCGAATTAGCAAGACTACTTAACAGTGAGCTACATGATCTTTATGGGAAACCAAATATAATAAGAACAGTTAAGTCTCATAGATAGTGATGGGCGGAACATATGGAAAGAATCGAGAATGAAAGAGGGGCATGAAATCTTGTAAGAAAACCAGAGGGAAAGTGCCCAGTAGGTAGGGCAGGAATGAGTGCGAGAATAACATTAAACATAATTTGAGGGAAATATATATTGTATAGGGGATGACAGGAAAACTTAGCTCAGGAGAGGAATGTGTGGAGAGTTTATATGTCCGCGTGGTCATGAACCTATGTAGTGCCAGTGAGTTAGTTTAAATATCTTTTTTTGTTCTCGTAACTGGCTATAACTCATTTTATTTAGTCCTACATATTTTTTTAACACAGTATTTATATACTATTTATATAAATAATCACAGCTTTAGTGTACACACTTTCAGCTACTGTAATAGTTTTATTTTTCCCATTGAAGATGAAGTTAAAAAAAAGTTAAATTATAAGACACATGACTTATTTGCATCCAAATTCCATGACACCTGCGGCAATAATATTATGGGATTCGGACTCAAATGACTTCATTTTGTTTATTTTCCATTTAAATTTTAATATATTAATTTATAACACGATTACATTGCCTCCCTAATTACTTTTCTGTTCAAGAGCGTCTTAAGTAATTATGTTTCAAAAAAATAAACGTAGTTATTAAATTGGTTGGGCTACTTTTAAATGAGGGATTAAAATCATGTGACCTCTACCAAGATGATATATTGTGGAATTTTGATGGTGGTACAATACAAAACAATCGTCACTGAGTATATCTAATAGAGTCAGCGGAGGTAACTATTATTTAAATGCACGTAGACAAATATAAAAATAAATTTCAACAGAAAAAAAAAATCTTGTCTCGAATATAATTTAGTCATGTAGTGTCCTTAATCCTTTGCTTTGATTAATTTAACTCATATTAGTTACTGAATATAAGAATCGATAAAAAGAAGAACGGGAAAGAGTGTTAGTATATTTAATTAAGATCTTCAACTTAGATCATTAGCATTCCAATTCAAATCGGGACCTGAAAGAGCCGATAATTGTTGCTCCTCATATGCCTCTTATTTCAGGCTATAGATTATTTTTACGTGCCGTAAATCTAAGATACAATATTCACGACTATTCTAATTTTACGAAGGAATTTTGCCCCTTTAAAAACCAATCGACCCCCACCGGAGTTTGAACTCGCGAATCTCGGAACAAGAGGCAAGCATGGCAACGAGAGGGAGAGGGAAAGAGGGAGAGAGTGAGGTATGGCGGAGGGGAGGGAGGGAGGAAGGAAGGATGGGTGGGAGGGAGGGAGGGAAAGAGGGAGAGATGGAGAGAGATGGAAGGAAGGTGGAGGTATGAGAATGAACGAGGAAGAGAAAAGAAAAGACGAATAAAGAAAATAGAAAACACAAAAAAATAAATTATAAATGTAGGTAAAAGATGCGTACTAAATCTGAATTACTAATAATTGGTCTAATGGTGATGATGATAATGATAATACTGATGATAATAATAATAATACTGATAATAATAATACTGATAATAATAATACTGATAATAATAATAATAATAATAATAATAATACTGATGATAATAATAATACTGATAATAATAATAATAATAATAATACTGATGATAATAATAATACTGATAATAATAATAATAATAATAATAATAATAATAATAATGCTCATTACAATAACGAAACTAATAATATTTACACTTTTTTTTCAGAAAAGGCCAATTAAACGATATAAAACGAAAACAGTATTCAAAATAGCGTAATTATGTCGTGTTATTTTCAAAAATACTTTTTTCCGAAGTGATGTTTCTTTAATAACACAAGTTCATGAAATGAATTTTCATGAAGAAAAGTGACATCTTTTGGAAATGTGAAGTAATACTACTATTTTAAAGGGAGGTATTATTTTCTTAGATTCAAAACTTTTCGTTTTCTTTCTTAGTTACATTTTTTTGGATATCATTAATAATAAAATAACAAAGTTAACACAAAATCTATAGAAACAAATGGTTAAATTAAAAAATAAAACATTGCATTTTTACTCTTATTTCAAAATAAAGTTTAATTTATTTAAAAATTCAAACTGTGGTAGTTTCATTCATTAAACGCACCATGGATTTTCATCAAGTAAACACCAAATATTCTTCTTCTTCTTCTTAACCATAATTTGTAGGATTTTCATCCTGTTTATTTCCAAAATCACTCCTTGGAGGAAGACGTATTGAATGTGCATTCACTGTCTATCCATCTCTTGGCTGGTCTTCCTCTTGTTCTTCTCCCTCCATTGTGCTATCTTTTTTTAGCTCTTTTTACAAGTCGGTTGTCTTACAATCTTTCTATATGACCCTTCCAACATTTTCGTCTATCTATAATAAATTTGGTTATGTCTTGAATATGACATTTGTCCATAACTTCTGTGTTGTGTATTTTATCAAATAATGTTTTCCCCTGAATAGTTCTTAAGATCTTCATTTCACATGTGCTTATTATTTCTTTAGTTTTTGTTGTATCAGCCCTAGTTTCTGCTCCATATACGAAAACTGGTCGAACTATCGTTTTATATATGAGGGGTTTGCTTTCTATTGACATATGTTTGTTGCGCCAAATTAAATATTTTCATATATCCTGATATTTCGGTTGCTTTGTCAGCTTATTTCTTTACTTCTTTTATTACATTTTTTAAAGTTTGTTATTAATACACTGAGCTACAAGCCGGAGGGTCTAGGGTTCAAGTCCCGTTGGGGTCAGGATTTTTAAACTGACCCAAACCCTTTGGCGGCACTATGGCCCTGGGGTCGACTCAGCCTCTAACGGAAATCAGTACCAGACGCTTGTTCTTGGAGTAAAGGCGGCCGTCACGCAGGGCTGACAACCCGGCTGACGTAAAAGTGCCGATTGTCTAGAAAAAGTGGGAGCCTTAACTTCCTACTACCCCAAGGGTTTCCGGGCTTGTTGTGGGATCACTTTACTTTACTATTAATACATCTAAATAATTAAATTATGATACTTCTATAATTCTTCTTTCCACTTCTAATTAACATCTTACTGGTTCTAATGTTAAAAGATTCCGGAATATGTGGCCGTGGTCTATAACTGGCGTTTCTTCCGGAAGTTTCTCCCTCAACTGCGGAGGGCATCTTCAGTGGCGAGCGCTTCTAGGTGGTGATTCCCTCGACTGTAAGTGACCGCAGTTGAGGGAGAAACGTCTGGAAGAAATACCAGTTATAAATCACGGCCGCATATCCCGGAATCTTTTAACATCATGATTACCGGCCGCGAAAGCCTGCATTCCACAATCTTACTGGTTCTTTTGATATTGTTGAGCATTTTGTCTTATTTGTATCAATTTCCATATTGTATTTTCTGGAATTTATATTAAATTTATGTATTTATAAGTTATCTTCAGATTCTGAAAGGAGAACATCATCTGCGTAACATATCAAGTGAAATCTAGTCTTTCCCATTTTATACCCCAAACATGATGGTACGTTTTCAATAATTTTATCCAATTTAATATTAAATAAAAATGGACTTTAAGAGTCACCCTTGCCTGATGCCCTTTGTGAGCGTTATTTCTTCAGTTTGCTGTTCTTTTACTTTGATTACTGTTTTGCAGTGTGTGTTAATTGATATTAATAATAATAATAATAATAATAATAATAATAATAATAATAATAATAATATCAAACACCAAATCGTTATTAAAATGTTTAATGTTTATGAAAATATCATGTTGAGAGATGCTAGAACTTTATTAACGACATGCTGGTCCAGTGAGTGTGTTTATATGGAATATAATAATAATAGTAATAATAATAATAATAATAATAATAATAATAATAATAATAATATATGCTTTATTTATTCTGGAACAATAGTGAAACACAGAACAAACTAAAAAGAACACTTAGCAAGGATGACTGAGAACAGAATACCAAAAGCAGTCCACCAAGCAGAACACCAAGAGGAAGTTTGGAAAGACCACAGAAAATATGGAAAGAGCAGCAATTTGGAGCCGGAACAGGCTAGCAAAAAGCCAAAACCTTGACGAAGAAGAAGAAGAATATTTATTCTGAGAGAGTTAAGGCCAAAAGTCCTTCTCTTCAACTTAACCAGCACAAATTATAAATATATGTTTACTGTATAGATTATACATACGCAATGCCCATTATAAAGAATTAACATGATACCTATTAAAAGTTGCAATATTTTATATAATACTAGCTGGCCCGGCGAACGTCGTATCGCCTTTAAATATTTTTACGTTAATTTTTCCGATGTTTTAATAGTTATCTGCTATTCGGGGCGGAAACAAATCCAACAAATCAAAGATCATAAAAATCAGTCCAGCCATTCTTGAGTTATAAATAGTGTAACTAATCCGACTTTGTTTTATATATATATATATATAGAAGTCCCGGCCACGCGTTGCTGTGGCTAAGGTATCGTTAAATTATGTTGTAGTAAACTAAGTGAGAAATCTAAATCAGAAAGTTTTTGTTTTACACAATTTTTTAGTTCTGGTACGTTAACTACACCCGGTATAAATATGGGTGGTGGTTTATGTGGAAGTGGTTTTGTTGATTGAGATGAATTTATGTTGTCTGCATTCTCAGTATCATCCATAAGTGTATCATAAGGATTATATACATTTATTGATGGAATACTTTGAGGAGGCTTGCTGATTTCATTATACTTTCGTTTTTTTCTACGAACTTGTTGGCAGTTTGGATTCCTCATCATCATCATCAAGAAGTCTCTGTATAGTAATATCATCTTGTGATATATTATAGTCATCTTGTTTTTCATTTAATTGAGGCATGGAGATTGCTTCTGTAATATTAGGCATATTATTATACCTAACAGACTTACTTACAGTTCTGTTATTCCGTTCGTTTGGACCTTCATATGTTTTTAAATTGACATTCTTCTTAAATGTAAGCTTTATGTCACATAGGTCTATACCAATTTGCGGAAATTCACTTGATATCATTCATGGTCTCTAGAACCGATTCGCCATACTGTTCAATGTCTCTTCTCGGTCCAGTTACATTTAAATTAAGTTGCTGTCTTTCAGCCAGATTACTTAAAACTAATACACACGAAATTAATATTATTATCAATATATTGAAAATAAAATAAACACAAACGCACTTAAATTATGAAATAATCAATATTTGTAATTCAATTGAAAAATCTCGGTTGCAAAAAAGCACAGCCACCTGGTTAAATAATAAACCAATTACCTTACACGACCATCTGTTAGAATCGTATGGAACTCACAGATAATAATAACTATTTGTTAAATAATAAACAAATAATTTGCAATAAAAATAATGCGACTATAAATTTAGTTATAAACTTCCCTAAGTCTCATGTTGGATCAAACTGCATACAGTGTGCAATATTTTATTAAAATTGGTTCAGTAGTTTAGGATTCCATCGCGGACAAACAACGTGACACGTAATTTTTATATATTAAGATAATAATAGTAGTAATAATAATAATAATAGTAATAGTAAAAATAATAATAATAGTGTTAATAATAATAATAGTAATAATAATATTGACCAGCGTCATGGGCTAGTGGTCAGCGTTTCTGGCTACTGTTCATAAGGTCCTAGCTTCGATTGTCGGTCAAACCATAGGATTTTTTCTTTCAAGAGAACTATTCCTGTGATTGCCTATGATCTGGAATTTAGGTTAAGTTTAGGTTAAGAACTCTCCTGGCGCTTCATTATCATTTATGATGCATCATATCATCGGGGTTACGTAACTCCGCCTTCCAGGTGCCCCAACCTAAAAAATGGATTACAATTGCGCCAATGCCAGGGGAGAAAGCCAGAAATGTCATAAAAGACAACCTGGTGGCATTAGACAAATAATAATAATAATAATAATAATAATAATAATAATAATAATAATAATAATAAAAAAATAATGATAAAATAATGATAAAATAATAATAAAATATTAATAATACAATAATAATAATAATAAAATAATAATAATAATAGCAAATAATACATCTACCTTACACGGAGTAATGATCAAGCCAAGGTACAGCAAATATAAATTTATATTTCTTTTAAAATGTGGTAACGTCCGACAGACTCTGTGGGAGGGTATTCCAGTTGCGAGTAGTGAAGATGGTATATGACGTGAAGTAATGTGATGTCCTATGATTATGTTGTGATCGTGTGTTTAAATTATGGTTGTATGATAGTACAACGCAGCGATTAGTTCACGAACTGCAAAAGTTATGTTTTTAACAACTTCACTAATCAAATCTAATTAAATAAATCCACACAATATGACAATTTGGATATAATATATATTTTTTAACATAAATCTGACATTAGATAACTCGATCCTACAAGAACAATACACATTACAACACTAGCATTTACCTTGAAGCATTACAGCGCAAGAAGCTTTCTCTGTGTTGCGACACTGGCTTCTGAATACTACTGCTGTCTCAGGAGAACAAATAGCCATATTTAAGAACATTTCTCAATATAGCGGCAATTATAAATCTACAAAAACGACTCAAACATTTAAATTTAGAACGTTATTTTCATAACTTGAAAATGCTACATAAAATAAAAAATCGTACATAACAGCCTATTATACGAGGTACTTATACTCAAACTAATTTACATTCCAGTCCAAAACATTTTTTTTTTTTTTTCACAATTCGTAACAGCCCTTAGCTTCTTCTTTATCAGGGGTCACTAGACCAAGTTAATTTAGTTACTCGTATTTCCCTAATGATGTCATGAATGGTATGCGGTCAACATACCGCCCCAATGAGACATCAAGTGGCAACTAAGGCATTACTAGGATGAAAAATATTGGTAAAATTTGCTTAGAGGTCTCTTTATTTAGGCTTAAGCATCTTTTACGAGCCTCAAAATCTTCAGACTCGGAAACTCCATCCCGGAGGACTCGCTCCTAAGATGTTACCATCCTTAAAAAAATCGATCGTTGTACTATTCTAATCCACAAAAGTTGGTTCATTTGTGACAGGCTGTTTGCATTGAATTGGTGTAGTATAGCGAAGTAGCGACCGATGCATTTAGTTTGGTTATTGATACGCATAAGAAAGAGACGTTGGCAAACAGAGATAGAGAACATGCGTATTCGGCTCTGACGTCAGTCATAGTTTCAGCTATCTGGCGGCACCTATAAAAATCGTCTATGAAACGTGGTCTTCCATAATAAATTTAAAGTATGCAATATAAACTCCATCTTTCGTCGGCAATTGAAGTGCGGAAACCGAAGTACAGCGGATGACATTGGGAAACATATTCTCGTAGGTCTAGTCTACCTGTTCAAAATGCATTGTTATTTTTATTCTGAACTCCCTTTTTTACAATAGACATGCGGTACAATAAATTGAATGTTCAAGGAATAACGAGAAAGGAAACTAAAATTACTTCTATACTGTGACAGCAATACCAGTTCTACTATTTGGATCAGAAACTTGGACCATGACACGAAAATGACGTTAACAAGTTGCACGCTACAACAATGAGGTTTATGAGAGCAATTAAGGATTGTAATAGGCTGGATAAATTTATAAATGATAAAGTAAAGTGATCCCACAACAGACCCGGAGGCCCTTGGGGTAGTAGGAGGTTAGGGCTCCCACTTTTTCTAGACAATCGGCACTTTATGTCAGCCGGGTTGTCAGCCCTGCGTGACGGCCGCCTTTACCCCCAGAACAAGCGTCTGGTACTCATTTCCATTAGAGGCTGAGTCGACCCCAGGGCCATAGTGCCACCAGAGGGTTTGGGTCAGTTTAAAAATCCTGACCCCAACGGGACATGAACCCTCGACCCTCCGGCTTGTAGCTCAGTGCTTAACCACTACGCTACGGCGTGCCCCATTTATAAATGATATATAAGAAAATTATTAAATACAATATTATTAGAGAAAAGGTTTCTTCATTTATAATGATCAATGGATTCAAATAATGAGCTGCAGTTGTATTCCTATAAGAATGTTTGATTTTAACCTGAAGGAAGGAGAGATTTGGAAGACCACGGAAACGTTGGTTGGAGAAATACGTGAAGCCGGAACAGGATTAGTAGTCTAATCCCTGACTCAAGATCAATACTTTTATTCCAATAAGAAATGACAAATTTATAAACAGTAGAATATAAAATAAAACGAGAGAGCATCTAAATGAGTAATATTCCCGAAGTATTATCATTCACTTAATCTTCTTCTTCTTCTTAATCATAATTTGTAGGATTTCCATCCTCTTTATTTCCAAAATCACTCCTTGGAGTAGACGTATTGGATGTGCATTCGCTGTCTATCCATCTCTTGGCTGGTCTTCCTCTTGTTCTTCTCCCGTCCATTGTTCCATCTTCTTTAGCTCTTTTTGCAAGTCGGTTGTCTTCCAATCTTTCTATATGACCTTTCCAACATTTTCGTCTATCTATAATAAATTTGGTTATGTCTTGAATAACCTTTCTGCATAATTTCTGTGTTGTCTATTTTATGAAATGTTTTCCCCTGAATAGTTCTTAAGATCTTTATTTCACATGTTTTTGTTGTATCAGCCCTAGTTTCTCTACTCCATGTACGATAACTGGTCGAACTATCGTTTTGTACATGCGGGTTTTTGCTTTTATTGACATCTGTGTGTTGCACCAAATAAAATATTTCATTTATCCTGATATTTGAGCAGCTTTATCTAATATATAAAAATACATGTTTGTTAGTTCGTTCGTATTTTATGCGCTGCCATACCGTACATCCGATTGTAATGTTTTTTTTTTTGCAAAATGTTCAGGAGATTCCCGGGATGAACATAGGCTATAAGAGAGTTCTGATACTCAACTCCTGCACCCTTAAAACTCACCCTTTATAGTGAAAAATGTGAAAAAGTCCCATTTTTTACATTTAAATAACAAATACACGAAATTAATGTACACAGAATCGATTATCTAAAAAAAAACTACAAAAATATCTGCGACAGCATATGTTTATCTTTTACTCACAATAGTCATGTATGTCTTTCATTGATGCCAAGAAAATCGGGATGAGGAGATTTCCGGGCAAGCGTGTGCTACCACACCGTTCACCCGATTGTAATGGGTCTTTTTGCAAAATGCTTAGGATTTTCCCTGGAAGGTTATGGGCTATAAGAGAGTTTTAATGCTCAAGTCCTTCACTCTTAAAGATCACCTTTTGCAGTGAAAAATGTGGGAAAAGTTGTATCTTTTTGTACGCCTAAATGGCTTATGCTGCCTAAACCATAACAAATACACAAAATTAATGTACACGGAATTGAATATCTCAAAAACCTCTACAAAAAAGTCCATGGCAGCATATATTTATCTTTTACGGATAACTACCAATAACCATTTTTGTCTTTCATTGATGCCAAGAAGATCGGGATAAGTAGATTCCCGAACAAGCATAGCAGCACACGGCGGGTATTATTTTACGGATAACTCAAATTAACGAATTTTGTCTTTCAGTTCATTTATGCCAAGTACATCGGGATACGTAGATTCCCGGGCAACACCGGGTAATCAGCAGGGTGTATCTATAAATAATTACGATATGGCTTTACTTAGTGATTGCTTGAATATTAAATTTTGAAAGATGAAATTTTATTTACTATTTGGATTGTATGAAAAGTAGTTTGGAAATAGAATTAATTAGTTTATTGGTTGTTTTAGCTGCAATAACGAAGAGAGCAAATTTATAATTATTTTTACTTTCACTTATTCAACTAAACATAAAAACACAATTTTCATCTTTCTGCCAAGAAAATCGGAATAAGTAGATTCTTGGGCAACGCCGGGTAATCAGCACAGGGTATCTAAAAATAATAATGATATAAATGTATAATTAATTTTCCTTTAACTTAACTAAACGCAAAAACACATCATATATATTTTAATTAATGTTGGGAAGTAAACATTATGAGGTATAATCATTAAAATTCATCGGAGAACATATTGTTTAAACAACTCACCTCATAGGATTCATGCTTCCATGATATCGCGATTTCAAACATAGTCATGTTCATCGTCAGTAGAGAAACCTTTGGAATTGACAGTTTGGGAAAAAATATACATTCAGAAAAACAAAAATAGATCAATGAATTTTGATATCCCTAACGAAATTACATTGATTTCGAAGTTCATAAATTCAACCATAGATGGCAGCACTGAAGATGGCGACAATAGAATAGTTGACGGCCGAAGAATTTCATCAGTCGGAGTTATGGCTGACGATGAACATGACTATGTTTGAAATCGCGATATCATGGAAGCATGAATCCTATGAGGTGAGTTGTTTAAACAATATGTTCTCCGATGAATTTTAACATTATCATATATTTAGACGTATCAGCGCACGTCGGGTATATACTGTAATAGAAAATACATATCAAAAATAAATGTGGGTAACTAGTGGTGCACAAATAATAATTGTTACGAGATTACTACGTACGATTCAGAAGAAAATAAACTCGGAATAAAATGATATATTATTTCGTTGCTCAGTATTTGAAGTGGAGAATATTTCTTGTATGAAATTGTTATTTTTGAATATTTGGAGGTAGAAGGATGTTGAAAAAGAGAAAGTTGAGATAGATTTACGTTAAACAAGAATGAATGTTTATAGTTCCTGTTCTCAGAGACGTATTATCATACTTACTCACTAAAGTGATCCCACAATAGGCCCGGAGGCCCTTGGGGTAGTAGGAGGTTAAGGCTCCCACTTTTTCTAGACAATCGGCACTTTATGTCAGCCGGGTTGTCAGCCCTGCGTGACGGCCGCCTTTACCCCAGAACAAGCGTCTGGTACTCATTTCCGTTAGAGGCTGAGTCGACCCCAGGGCCATAGTGCCGCCAGAGGGTTTGGGTCAGTTTAAAAATCCTGACCCCAACGGGACTTGAACCCTCGACCCTCCGGCTTGTAGTTCAGTGCCTTAACCACTACGCTACGGCGTGCCCCCGTATTATCATACATTTAAATTAAATAAACAGTACAATTTCTGAACTACATTTTTTTTTCAATTATGTTTTCTTTAATGTGGAATAGATCTGCATTGGAATGCAATCTCAATGAATGAATCGTGCAACTAGATTTTTTCTTTATTTCCTAATAGATGTTGCTGAAAATAAGACATAACGATGGTGTGCTTTTTCATGTGTGTAGAATTGTTTCTTCTAGAAAAGAAAGCGTATGGCCTATATAAATACCGTAATTTCTAAGTACAAATATGTCCTTAACAGTCCACCGCTGTGGTCTCGAGGTAGCGTGCTGCCTTGTCACACAGCGGGCCCGGGTTCGATCACCGGTCGGGATAGTTTTTCTGGGTGAGGTTTTTATCGGGGTTTTTCCTCACCTGTAAAACAAATGTAAGGAAAACTTTAAGACAGAAACTGTCCTCGAAATCATATGGCCATCGCAATCATCATTCATATTCATCTTAGATTAAGCTTAGGATTAGGGACTCTCCTGGCGCACGACTGTCATCATCACCCATCACATCATCGGGGCAACGTAACCCCACCTTCCAGGCGCCCCAACCTCAGAAGTGGGTTACAAGTACGCCATGCCAGGAGAGAACATCAGGAATGTCGAAAGACAACATGTGGCACTTGCAAAAAAAAAGTCCTTAACATAGCCAAATAAACTTTTAAAAAATTATCCTTTTATGCCATTGTTTGCTAATATCCAAAAGTTTCGCGTTGTTTTTAATATTGAGAAGAACGTGTTTAAAAATGTTTATTATTTAGGTAAAGGTATAGAGATCCCACTACAGACCTTAGGAGGCCCTTGAGACAGTAGGAAGTTAAGGCTTCCACTTTTCTAGAACTTGCACTTGATGTCAGCCCTGCGTTATGGCCGCCTATACCCCCGGAACAAGCGCCTGGTGCTTATTTCTGTCAGAACCTGAATCGACTCCAGGGCCATGGTTCTGCCATAATATTTGGCTCAATTTACAAATTTTGATCCCATCGGGACTCGAACCATCGACCTTTCGGTATTTCATTCTATTTCAGATTTAAGGTATTTCTAAATTTAATATCAACAATTCAGCTCTTGTGGCTTTAAATATCCATGTTGGATAAAATATGTTTAAGTAAAAGACTCGACAAGTAAAATATTTATTACGAATGTGTAGTTAAATAAACATATATATACATTGAACACTAATTTATATGAATTTAAAGGAGAGATTAGTTAATTATAATATAACTCACTGGCACCATCGAACCCGTAGGTCAATGGCCGCGCGGACATAAGCTATCCATACATCCCAATCCGGAGCTAATGTTTTTCACATCCTTCAAATCAAGGTTAATGTTATTCTCCCACCTCATTCTTGGTCTACTAAGTGTTTTCCCTCTGGTTTTCCTACAAGAAGAATGTAGCAATTTATAATATTTTAAACCCCTCAAGGGTATAATTCTTGTATTTTTGTAAAATTCAGATAATATTTCTTCATTTTTGTTCCTAGAAGAAAAATCCCCATATGGTGAAATGTACATCATCTTTATGTCAGTATAACAATAGATATCAGGAAACTTCAGACCGAGACCCAATAACAAACTTATATAACTGTATAGGGTCTTCTCGTCCCATCATCATCATCATCCTTTCAAGTATTAGGCCCAGTGGCCCGTTACAATCTCCCGCCATCTCCGAAAAGGTCGACCCACAGATCTTCTGCCTCGAGGAATGTAATGAAGAATTTGTTTTGGTATTCTGTGACGATCCATGCGCTGAATATGGGCTAGCCAATTGTTTCTATATTCTTGGAGGTATTCAGATATCCTCGTCCCATAAAACCATTTAAGCTTTTTTACTTAATAATTTAATTCATTCACATTCAACTGTAGCATTATTTAACATTCGCTTCCCGAGTAGTAGCGAAAAAACTCGAACGAATCTTACTTTGAATACAGCGGCATATTTGCCAGTTGTACATTCAAATCATACTATCAATTATATGTTACTATTTGTCCCTAAAGATGGATATTGTTGTTTGATTAACTTTCTCTCTGATGGACTATAGGATATGTGGCGAATTGTCCGGAATTGGTCAGTGGTCACAGTGTAACAATTTCACTAAATTCACCAACATAATGCTGCAAACAATAATGAATATTTGGCTTCATTTTCGGCATTGTATCACTAATCACTTCTCTTTATAGTTTATACATCATCGGGTTACAAAAGAGTAGTGAAGTGCATTCAATAACCTCTCCTACTTAAATCCCAACCTCACCTTCACGTGGTGCAACCTGTTTATAACAAACGAGGCTCTGGGGACCGAGTCACAGCGGTATAACTGTTACATCAGGATTAGAGTAAATGCTAATCCTCCTTCATGCCTTTCCAGAGGCTTTAGGTGGCAGCCCCACCACTGGACTTACTACTTTTCGGCTAGCAACCGACTGGTAGGAAATCACTTTGCTTTCAAGTCTCCAAAGATTCAAAACCGGAAGGATATACACGTTGACAACCAAGCAATAGTCAAGGACAAGAAATGGAAAAAGGAAAACATATTTAAACTCGCAAAATGTAATGTTCAAGGAATAGGACATAAAGACTTAGAATTGGATGAAATTCTTAATCAAATGTCAATAAAGATAGCCGCCATAGTTTATACATTAACGATACATTAAACAATCTGATGTTATCAAGACAAATAACTTGCTGACAAAGATGCTGAAAATAATATTCAGGTATCTCGTACCAAGGGATCTGCGCCCCAACGGCGCTGACATCGTTCTTAAACAAGTACACGTCTATACTCCCACCATTTCACCTCACCCCTCTCCCACTACGTCAAGCAGCAGCCATAGAGTATGGGTGTTGCCAAACTTCCCCCAGTGTCATCACTCTTGAATATAGAATAATGCAAGATTGGAGTTGAGTTGACAACACTGGAGTGCAAGTGCAAGAGAGATATAGAAAAGAGAGAGAGAGAGATAGGAATGCAGGGAGATTTGTCGAGGCAGAAAAGTAAGTAGGCTTTAGTTCGCATGTCTTACGGAGGCACAGATCCGTTGGACAGACAATACAGTGAATTGTGTCGACTTTATCAGAAATAAGGGATTCCCTTTTGACCTAGTACGTGGAATGAAGGTCATGATGCGACATAATAAGTTTAAGAATGAAATTCATTCATATTGTGCATTGGTTAATGTGAAAATTACGAGTTTTTGGATTAATTTAAAAATTAGAACAAAAAAATTACGTTATTTTAGCAGAATTTTTAAAATATACATTTGCATTAAAATATTATAAAAATATGTATTTTTATGTGAAATAGAAATAATTAAACATATTACAGCTTTCTGGTTTGGAATTTCTATCTTCTGTCTGTAAGCAATATATATAGTATCTGTATAGTTATCAAAATATTGCGAACCTACGTATGTGTACATAGCATAACTCATAATGGGCACCACCAGTAATTGTGTCAAAGTTACACTTAGCAGACAAAACGGTACTGTACTCTCACTTAAATTGCAACACAGGCGAAAGTACATAGAACTACTTTGCTTGTTTCAAATGTCAATATGACGCTATTTACGTCACCAGAAAGCCACAACAAGACAAATAAGTAAAAATTATACTATATAAAAAACAATGCTTTGAGTTAAGATAATTTTAAACAAACATCTATTGAAATGAAAAGGAAACAAATTAGGTTATCAAAATATGCTAATGTCAAAATAAAGCAATAACTTTAAATTGCAATTACGATGATAAATTTCAAAAATATTTCCGTTATTTCAGCTATATTTCAATACACATTATACAGATATAGATAAAAACATTGCATTTTGTTTAAATAGAATATAATCGGAATTGATACCGGTACTGGAATAATGTTATTTCCTCCCATCTTTCAACTAATCTTTATACACTATAGTTAGTATTTTTATGCGTTCTTCAAACCACTCAAGTCATTAACTAAGCAATTTCATAAATTCTTATGGCAATCTCTATGGATTGTGATAACTTTAAAAAACATGCATCCATTAAAAACGTATATGGATCCAAAATGTAGTCCTATTAGACTTTATGCGATGTTAATTTTAAAAATTTTACCTGGTAAGTCAGTCGTCCTCAACTAAATTATTAAACTTCAAGTTATTCCAATACGGAGGCCTTTCGAAAGTAATGTTTCATCTTCTGCATTTTAACTGGAACTGATGGTGTTGTATAGGCTGTATAACGGATTTATGTCTGCGGGTATGTTCTCGTTGATTAGGTCTTTATTCTTGCTTCTTTTAGAATCTGATGCTGATCCTGTTGTTATTATACTCTCTGTGTAGTAATGACATAGAGTTATCGATTTTTTCAAATCGATGACCTGTTTCTAGTATGTGTTTGGCAAAACGTGATTTTTCTTCATTATTAACAAAATTTTGGAAATGTTTCGAATATCGTGTGTTAAAGTTTCTTGTTGATTTGCCTATATTATAATTTTTCACAACTATTGCATTTTAGTTTATAGACGCTTTTATTTTCATACTTATTTGTTGTTTCTGTTTTGTTAGAAATTATGTTATTAAGTTTATCATTAGTTTTAAAGGCGATTTTAATGTTTTTATCTTGTTTCTTGATTAAATTAGCTAATTTGGTCGTTTCATTTCCTGTATAAGTTAGTGTAATCTATTTGTTTATATTTGTGTTACATTCTTTTTCTAGTTTTGTTATATTTGTTAGATTCATTCTTCTTTTTCGTTTTCTGACTAATTTGTTGATCATTTATTCTTTGTATCCATTATTATATATGTGTGATTTTATATAATTTAGTTATTTTCTGTGGTTTGTTTTGTTTAGTGATAGCTTTAACATTCTTGATTTTTGGTGTACAGCTATTGTGTTGTTAGTTGGTTTTCTGTATATGCATATGTCTAGACTGTTGTTAGTAATTTTTTTGGAAAATGTTAAGTCTAAGGGCCGGTTTCACCAATAGAGGTAACTGTATTCCGCCAGTTTAAGCTATGCATTATACACAGGGAAACTGGCATAATACAGTTACCTCTGTTGGTGAAACCGACCCTAAATAGTTTATGGAGTTATTATTTTCAGTTTCTTCTGTGAATTGAATTTTGTTGTGCATTTTGTTTAATTCATTTGCGATTTCTTGTTCAATGTGGATGTCATTTTCATATATTATTGGAAGGTCATCAGAAAGTGTTGATAGACTTTATGCCACAGGAAATGCGAATGCTACCATAGAGCTGTAAGACCAACTAAGAAGTTCGTCACGCAGGAGCTGCATAAACTAAGCGAATTCCTCCGTACGTCGATGTTATGGTCCGATTTTGCTGGTTTACGGAATATACTGCATATTTATTTTGTTAAATTGGAGAAACTCAATTTCTGAGATCACCTTATATAAAAGTGTAGGACTGCAGTAGAAACAAATAATGCATCCTATAGTCCAGTTCTGTAACTGTAGCCGTCTTGGTGAAACCTAAGGCGCGTGGCAGGAGGGAACATTGACGAGTGGGGGAAGGAAGTAGTAGCCATGCAAAAAAAAAGTTCTTATTAATGACTATTTAACTTATGCCCTAAATGGGAGTCAATGACCAATCACGTTTCAATTATTTCTGTTTTACAACCAATCAGAGTCGTGTTTCACGAAATATTTATCAGTATTATATTTACCATATTAAAGAAAGCTCCTCCTTTTTAATATTCTGAACAGGTCTGATCATTATTTTGCAGTGACTGAGATAACAGTAAAGCCGCCATATTTGAATGTTCAAAATGGCAGAAACAAGATTTGGCTGTGCTTCAAATGAAGTTATAGACGAAATACAAATAATTGTGTTTTTAAATAATGATATTACCGAGTTCTTTTTTTATAATTCTGTGTTCTATAATTGTGTTTTTAAATAATGATTTTACCGAGTTGTTTACTAAAATATAAATTAATAACCTATAATTTTGGTTATAATATACAGTTTAATGTGTTTAATTTTTTCTCCGCTAGGATGCATTCTTATAATATTGCGATGATATTTCAAGTTTCCCACGCCAGATGGTAATATATAACATTATATGATCTTGTTGCAGTGGATGGAGAAACGAAACATAACGTTTCTCAATTGTTTTCAAACATCGCCGTTTACATTAAATAAATAAATATTTTAAAGTAACTATATTTAAATAATGATTTGTGAGTAAATAGCCTAATTTTATTCGTTAAATAGTCCTAACAAATGCCACTCTTGATTTCCAATTCTCTAGATAAACTTCGTGAGTCGTGAATTTATCGATAATTTGGAAATCACTCGTGGCATTACTTATGATAATTGTATTGGATTGTAAGCCTATGTTTTCCCTTTACAGATATTTAGGCGCTCTCCCTCTACAGGGAAGAATTTTAACCATACTAATTTAGTTACACTTGTTTTCGTATAGATGTCATTTTGAATGGTACGTGGTCAGCGTTCCGCCTCATACTGACATCTAGGAAACCAAGGTAGTAAGTACTAGGACGGGAAAATTCGGTACATTTTGCTTAGAGGCCTTTTCATTCAGGCTTAAGGATTTTTTACGAGCCTGAAAATCTTCAGACCCACGGCTTAAAGTCCCTCCCGGAGGACTTGCTCCTTGGATTTTTCCGTCCTAAAAAATTCATCGACCCCGGCCGGGTTTGAACCCGCGACCCTTGGGAACAGAGAATAAAATAAATTGTTATAAAAACAACACTATTCTATAATGAACACCCCAAACATTTTATAAAACATATATGTCCACTAACACAGAACTAGTAGATAAAAAAAATTCAATGTGTAGTAACTATTATGTTCTCAACACTGAGTGTAGTTGCTGGCAGTACTTGCAACCCACCCTCTCTCTTACCGCACCACACAACACAGACTCCTAGAATGCGGCTAAAGAAGCCAGAACTGAATCGAGTACCTTAACATAAATTTAAATAATATATAATTAATAATTTTTCCACTAAGTGTTAAAAATATTGAATTAAATAAATTAATATTTATCAGAGGATAAAGTACCAACATGAGGTTAATTAAATTATATGGGTATACGTTGCAACCAAGTAAATATGGCCGTCGCTAGAGTAAATTTTTAACTTCGGCTTTCAGGTAAACTCCCAATTCTAATGGTAGGCTTTCGCTGGGTTTTGGAGAATATCTTCCTCGTTTTATTTCAATAGCATAGTCTGAGTTTCGTTGCGAAAGATCGAAAACTACTATTTTTAAATTTTAATTTCAGATGAACTCCTACACCTAATGGTCCAATTACTTTTTTAAGTTGATTGTTACATTCCAAGTTGGTTCAAAGAAAATACAAATTGCGCCCACTAGAGCGTAAACACACACACACACACATACCGGTCAATGGTAATTTTTGGTGTCTACAAGACAGAATCGGTGAAGATGTATAAAAATGTTTCAAAATTATTTTCACGAGAACGACCCCAATAGTTTTATTCCTTCGGAATTCAATAAAAGAATGAATTTGGAAATTAGGATTAAATTTTACAGATATCAGAAAAAAAAAACATTATATGGGATTAGTGTTACCTATGTGTGCTATGAGGCTAATCGTTATGGAACAAATACTTTGCCAAGGTAAGTCATTTATATCCGAGGGTTCTTAAATATACCACAAATCTCTTTCACATCTAACTTCTCTACTGAAGAAGCCAAGTTCGTCTCCACCCCCAAGAAAAATCCATAACCTTATCCGGGATCAAACCTGCAGCCCTACAATTGCAGACGGACGTGCTGCCCCGAGACCACCAAGGGGGGAAAAATGACTAATTTAGTGAATCAATCCCCGGAAATGAATACACGAAGACTCGTTGTTGAAATGTTGCACATGTTTGAAGAATTGCAATACAAACACTTCAAAACTAACACAAAGATTAATGTATTTATCCTGGATATCCTTGACTATAAAGTCATACAAATAATTTTAGCGGAATAACAAACACATTTCCTCTCTTCTATACACATCAGTTTTATACATGTCAGTTATAAATCTGCAAATTTATAATATAATGCGCTCTTGGTAGATTGTTTTATATACAGTGTGGTCTCTAAAGTCACTTCCATTTCAATGAAGGAAGCCAATATTTGAAAAACCAATGTTATTGTGAAGTTTTACACATATTCAAGTGCATTTCTACATGACCAGGATCTAGGTGAAAACACATACTCCATCTTTCAGCTGTGCAACGAAATGTAGAATTTAATATTTAAACCGTAAAAAAGTCTGCTGCTTCTGAGATATGATTCCGTAAATTAAGCAGACGTGATAAGGAGTTTTTGTAGAGTGTAACGTAAAATGTTCCACACTCTGTTGCGAGGGCATTCAACTCCCTACCGAGGCGTCGAGTTGATGCATTCGGACTATCACTGGCAAATTGAACCCGCTGCACTGTTTTTGCTGACACGCGTGGTCGTTCCATGACGTTGCCTCATCACACACACTGCCGGTACGCTTAAATCTGTTTACAAGCAGACGGAGGTGTGCCTTTATTGGAGCTGGTTTACGGAATGTATGGGTAAATTCAGCTATAGAGTCTTCATATGACAATCCGATTACTCATGCACAACAGTGGCAACTGTTCTTTCGTGCTAAACATGTTACACTAAGCTAACAGTGCATGTAAAGAAAATGAAAAAAAAAAGTTGCGTTATCGTGGAAATGAAGTGACTTTAAAAGACACCCTGCATTTACAGGATATAATAAATAATAGTTAAAAAAAACTAAAACAACACGCTTTATTAGAAAACCGAACTAAAAAATGAAAAATAATTTTAATTTCCAACACGCTTGGGTTAAAATTGTAGTGGTCAACAAAAAATCATCTCCAACACATATAGAATAAAACTAGAGTTATCAACAAAAAGAAAATAATTTTACCATCAAAAGCGTGGGCCGCTCTATATCAATTACTATATTTGATAATAAACAGATATTGGTAAAAGTAAAGTCCCTAAGAAGAAAATGTAAAAATCATAAAAGCACCCCACGCTTTTGATGGTAAAACTATTTTCTTTTTGTTGATAACTCTAGTTTTATTCTATATGTGTTGGAGATGATTTTTTTGTTGACCACTTTAAATTTATCTCAAGGGTGTTGGAAATTAAAATTATTTTTCATTTTTGAGTTCGGTTTTCTAATAAAGAGTGATGTTTTAGTTTTTTAAAACTATTATTTATTTTTTATTTTTTAGTTTTAATATTTTACAGAATAAGATAAAAATGTAAATATCTTTAAATTCGATACTATTGTAGTATGAGCTAAAAGTAATACTATTCTAAAAAAATCCTCCCAGCCGGAATTATATACCACTACAGTCCACCGCTCTACCAACTGAGCTCTTACAACGATTGACTAAAAAGTCGACAAATCCGCAACCTAATATACCAGTTTTCATTTTTTTTTTTTATTTTCTGATGATTCTGGTCAGGATTTTAGAAACAAATATGAAATTATTGCATTGTCACGGGTCCTTTACAAGTATACAAAGTTCCAATTCGATCCAATGTTTCTAAGTGGGTGAAAATCGTGTTCAAAGATTGCATTACATAGATACAAAGACACGTTTTTTATTTTCTGATGATTCAGGCTAGGTTTTTAGAAAAACATGAAATTATTGTATTGTCACGGGCCCTTTACAAGTATACAAAGTTTCAAGCCGATCCAATGATTTTAAGTGGGTGAAAATCGCGTTGAAAGATTCCGTCACATAAATAGATAGGTCAAGCTAATATAAAGCGTGTAAAAATTAGCGGGTCTCTGTAACAACAATAAATGAATGTTATTTAAGAAGTAAGCGATTGCAGAACTTATTCCAAATGAACAATTATAGATTCTTCTATTTTCAGATTGAATACTTTGCGTATCGATCCATCGAGAATTGTTTTGAATCGTACTTACGAAGCTAGGCTAACATGGTGAAGGTTTTTTTCGTAATTTCCTCGATAATCAACGTAAATACTAGGTTTAAATTTCATTACATACATCACTAATCTCTTATTTTGTTTCAGTTTAACTTCTCCCTTATATGCATTTTTATGTGCTCCAACCTTCCTGAACTTTAAGAGGGAGGAGACCTTTCGGGATATGAATTTTAACTGTGGATTACATGCATACATACATTCATAAGCCCTATATAAATTGCGATCACACAAGAACACATGAAATAAAGCTCAATGCCGGGAGCACCTCCGAAACAACGTGAACATTTAAGATAAAAACAAATTATTTCATATACTCATACTACAAAAGGCGAATCTATATTATGTCTATAAGTGACTAAGATGGTGAACGGGGTTATTTCGTTTCAGCGTTTCCTTGCAGACGTCCCAAATAAAAACAGAAAACATCTATTGTCGAGGATCGAGCCCGGATCCGCACCAGTGGATCTATTTATTAATTATCAAATGTATTAAAGACAGGTGAATAGAGAATACTACATAACAATGAACTGCATGATCTTTATAGGAAGCCAGATATAATAAGAACAGTTAAGTCTCGTAGACTGCGATGGGCAGGACATGTTGGAAGTATAGGGAATGAAAAACTTGCATGGAAGCTTCTTGTAGGAAAGCCAGAGGGAAAACGCCCAGTTGGTAGACCAAGAATGAGGTGGGAGAATAACATTAGCTTATGATTTGAGGGAAGTAGATTATACAGGGAATGATTGGAAAGCATTAGCTCAGGATAGGGATGTATGGAGAGCTTATGTCCGCGCGGCCATTAACCTACGGGTTCGATAGTGCCAGTGAGTAAGTAAGTATTAAAATGTATTGATAATTTTATTGTTCTTAGTATTATTCCTAAAATGTAAAATATGGGGGCACATAGGGCTAACACTTGTGATCTACACAAAACATACTATAGAATTAAAAATAAACCGAACTGTGCCAAAGAACATTTGCTCTCTAAAATATATCAACATATCATCCACAAGGTTTAGGCCTGTTGGCTTGCTATATCAGGAAGTTTTAAAAAGCATCTTCCCATCTTCTTCTAGGTGCCCGCCGTACTGGCTCAAGCCTGCTTCCTGACTAGCGGGCCCGGGTTCAATACTCAGCAAGGTTGAAAATTTTAACTCTTAAATTAATTAGTAATTAAATTCATTTGATTGTAAACTTTTTAATTTCGGGGCCAGAAGGGATTGCAGTGTACAATTTCTAATCATTTGACTGTACATAAGATTACTGCATTACATTGCAAATTCCTCCGCAGTACACTTGTTGAAAAAGCACATGGTACTGTTGATAGCGATTCGTCCATTGGAATGGGACGTTAAGCCTGGCGACCCCCTTTATGTTTCCTTGATGGGAGTAGACTACATGCCTGCATTCCCTTCTCCTCCTCATCATCCCTCATACAGCACACTTTACACTACACAAACACACAAAAATACACTCGTCCTACACTCCTCTCTGTATACAATACAAGAATACAAAATCTATTACACATCCAAGTTAACTGTTCACGGGCGGAGGGGAAGAGTTTTAGTCGCTAGTGTCCCCGACCTATTGAATCTGTGGAAGGGATGTAGGAGAAAACTGTACATCCGATCACGTATTGAAAATGTTCAACTTCAAAAGTGGGGAGAGAATCTCTAAACACGCGTGAAAGTACTTAACATGGTTGTCAAATTAGTCATTTAAGCACAGAACGCTGAAGCGGTCGGATCATTTAAAATCACAGTATTTGTCGTCTCTCTGTTGCCAGCCTCACAATAAATCACAAGTGGCAACATGTAATCAGAAGGGCAAGGAAGGGACAGCTGATTCCTAGACGTAACCCCAAAAGTAACAGGGTTGTCAAGTTAGTCATTCTATCACTGATCGCGCAGAACACGGGTCATTAAAATACATAGTATTTGTCAGCTCTCTACCTGCCAATCAATCAACATAATACAAAGGACAGGAAGTGGCAACATAGTAAGGAATAGAAAGAGAGAGGACAATTTGTTAGTTAACATATTTTCCGCCTGCGCAAAACACTTGGATGGGTAATACGTATGTGGTCTGATGAAGTGGTGCATATATTGAAAATAGACCACATTAAAGACATCGATCCTCCCAGCGCGGAACCGAAGAACGTAAAGTACAATATATGGTATTAGTACCTTCTCCTAGTATATATTGCCTTCTGACCTAAAATCTAATAATAACTTAGGGAATCTTATTTTCCATTCTATTAATATGGTCCATCCCTTCTCTTCTATAATTTTGCTTCTGTTATTTAGAAATCATTTAATTCATCACCAATACTGAAATGTTTCGTCTGCTCAGTAAATGTATAATTGGCTGTTCTTATTAAAAGCATGTCCGCAAACTAAGCAATTTCCTCAGTAAGTTGAATTTATGGTCCGATTTTGTTGGTTTATGGAATACATATTTCGTTAAATTGAAGGAACTTAATTTCTAATTCAAGAGAGTTGAACTACAGTAAAAACAAATCATGCATAACCGACAATATTATTACCTATTTGCATATTGTTATATAATTTGACAACAATCTAAATAAAATCTCCTGGTTCATTTCTCCATTTTTATTAAAAATATTAAATAAATTAAACTAAAGTATCTTATGGTATACATTGCAATTTACGAGTTAAATAAATTCTATAGTACTCATTGCGACGAACCAAACATGATGGTTGCTACAGATCATTTTCAATTTCCGGTTTCAGGTAAAACCACCACTTCTCAGAGTCGAATTACGCTGACGTTTGAAGAATATACCTTCCTCGGTATATATTAATGTCATATACTGAGTTTTGTTGTGAAACAGAAAAATTCCACCGCTAGGGCGAATTTTAAATTTTCGTTTCAGCTGAACTCCTATACCTAATGATCTGATTTTGCTGTTTAACAAACTCGACCTTACTTTTTTTAATTAACTGTCATATTCCAAGTTTGGTTTCCATGAAGCAAACACTGCGGCCAATAAAGCGTTAATGGGTATATGGGCGTGTGTTTCTTTGTGTGTGTGTGCGTGCGTGTGTGCGTGCGTATGCCTGTGCGTGACTGCGTGTGTTCGCGGAAAATTTCTACATCATACTTATATCTGCGAAAATACACACACACACACACATATACATGACAAGAAAAATAAATGCCTGGACGGGATTCGAACCCGGAACTATATATACACACTTTGGTCATTGTTATTTTCGGTGTCTAGTGTAAATTTTTGGATAAATCTGATTATTTTTTTCAAAAATATTTTCATGAGAAAACCTCAATAGTTTCATTCCTTCGAAATTCGCCAAAATGTTTGACGTAATGTTCTTAAATTATAAAAATGGTTGCAATAAACAAAATCTATAATTATGTATTATAGAGAGAGAGAGAAACGTGGACAGGTGGAGAGATATTAACCTGGGTTTGCATCTTACTGTCCCGCAGGAAAGGCTTTCTAATTAAAGAACTGCACTTTGGATCGTGTAAAGGTATTTAGGTCACCAAAGAAAACAGCTGAATTTCGCAACAGGAAATATTTGCTCTTGCTTATATGAAATGCACACATCTACATTTCTCACTTCAAACGAATAGGCCTACCTCCAGCAAAAGTCTACCATTTTCTACCAATATTATGTATCTCATTTCCTTCTCTTCTTCGTAATTTTCAAAATATTTTATAGATTTATTTCATGTATCTTCATTAATACATTAGGTCAGTTTCATTTTGTCTCAAGTAGGTCTAGAGTTAAAGTCTGGTTATTTCGTGACAGTTTTATTCCCTAATAAAAATAAGTTGTAATGCCCTTTGCGGACAATCGGCATGAGATGTTAACCAGCTGCTCAACCCTGAGTGATGACAGATTTTACCCCAGTATAGCTGTCTGGTACTCATTTCTGCTAATGGCTGAGTCGACTTTAGGGTTGTGATATCGCCAGGAGGTTTAGGCCAGTTTGAAAAATCCGACCCTATCGGAAAACGAACCCAGGAATTTCCTGCTTGTGGCATATTGGCTTATTCAACTACGCTACTATAGGGTTTTTCATGTCTAGAAAATAGTATTGTTCTCGTGGGAACGCTGTTGTCACATGACGCCGCAGGTTGGGTAACAGAGATAGAAATATAAATATCTACAAGTTTCGTTAAAAGAGGATGGTTCAATGGCATCTCCGTTAGCGGCTGTTCCGGTAATTGAGTTCACCCCCTGAACTTTATTAAATATGTGGGTGATAATTATAAGTTCCTTATTGGTATTTTTTCCATAAATCGGGCACCCACCTTCTTGGTAGGTTAAATTATTTAACTAAATTATTTATTTAAAATGAATTAACTAATAAACTAATCTCACATAAATGAACATGTTTATTAACAAGAATTCCTCCATAAGAGCAATGCTATTTTCTAGACGTGAAAAACTCTAATAGTGCCTCCTATTTTTTTACCAAGCTAATAACTTGGACCAGATAAGAAACGAGGATATCCGTGAAGAACTGCAGATCTACTCCATAAAAGAAAAGATATTTAACAACAAGATACAGTGGAAAGAACATGTAGAAAGAATGGAAGAAAGTAGAATACCAAATAAAATCTTCCATTATTTTCCAAAAGGAAGAAGAGATGTCGGACGTCCTCGGAAGATCTATTAGTGAAGACGGAACAGGCAACTCTTGCCTAAACCAGGAAGTGAAGAAGAAGAAGCTAATAACTTCTACGCCTGGAAATTTTCCCAGAGACAGGCTCATTTCATAAGCCAGGGTTGCCTTTAACATGCCACACATCTCTGTGACTGCTTTTAACAAGCCTGCGTCCTTCAATCATTCCATTGACCTTGGCTAGCAGGAACAAATCAGCTAATTTTGAATCCGCAGGTGGACGCGCTAATTTGTGATCACGTAATACTAACACTGCAAAAATAGGTGACGCTAAGTGGAAAGTAGAGTGAGATCGAAGGACAACTCTTCGACTGTATTAAATATTTACGCCGTCGATCAGTTATTCTTACCCATGCAGTAGAGGAATGTAATGCTAATACTTGATCGGACGGTATTTGAATACAGTAAAAGCTCCTTAATTCGCGGGGAATATGTTCCGTAAAAATGCCGCGAATACACAAACTGCGAATATGGAATGGTAATTTGTATCTAAATTTTTAAGAATTTTAGGGTTAATAAATTCTATCTTCAAGCCACAGTTAGTCCAAAAGCATTCAAGATTAAAAGTGTATAAAACACTGGCTCTTCCAACTCTTTTGTATGGTAGCGAAGTATGGACGTTGAAACAGAAGGATATACAGAGACTTAGATCTGCTGAAATGAGATACCTTCGGAGGACTGCAGGATACACACTACTAGATCACAAAAAAAATGAAGACATCTTAGAAGAATTACACATGGAACCTTTAGAAAACAAAATTTCTGATTATAAGTAAAGATGGATGCAACATGTTCATCGAATGGAAGATCACAGAATATCCAAAACAAATGTTAAGATATCAACCTGCAGGAAGAAGAAGACCAGGACGTCCACTCAAAAGACTTTTGGATGGTGTTTCTCTTGAGACCGAAACAGGTCAACAAATGGCCTAAATTCGTGAATGTACTATTATGATGATGATGATGAATTTGTATGGGTGTATAGAGGATACGTTCCAAGGTTACATAATAAAAATAAAAAAAAATATCAAAGTAAAATGAATTAATGAGAGATTTTTAACAATTTCTATTAATTATTATTGTCAGGCTTAGGCAAGGGCTTAAAGAAGTTAGTCATTTTTTCCCCCTTTTTTGCCGCTTTTACAAGGTATTTCAATTCAGATTGTTATTCATCTGTGAATTCAGCGATATAATTCCTTATTTTGTCTTCGGAATTATTGATGAATCATGCACTTGATTCATTAACATTGAAACAGCATGATATAGACACAAACGACTCGCCAACGGTCAAACATTTACGTTTTTATTTTAAGCGCCAACGCTACTTTTTTCCGCTTTGAAACTAATTTTCTTTCCTTTTACATCGACATTATAAATTTGCAACAAACCAGAAGAGACACGTGTTATTCAATCAAAATTATTGTAACGAATGACAAGTTGAAACAATAAAAGACCGATCGTGACGAGGGCGGCATTTATAACGGACATAGCGGCGCGTAAAATACGACGGCGGTGGCTTTTAACAACGAACTTAGGCTTAGTGGCAATAAGGTTTGTCTTACTTTGATATTAATTTGTCCATTTGGTTTGAATCACTCTTTGTATCAAGTCGCCTTGGCATGTGCCTGCAGTAAAAAAAAAAGTTACCGTTAATAAATAATTTTTTAGCCGCGAATACAGGAACTGTGTCGCAATTTTATAGCCCGCGATTAATGAAAACGCGAATAAGGAGCTTTTACTGCACAAGATAAATCAATAATATTTCCAAGTATTAGACATTATCAATAAACCCAAATCACCTAACTAAAACATTAAAATGGTCAACGCGTTTAGATAGCGAGGCTATCATTATCAGACTACTTGTTGATTTAATAAAACCAGGCTCAAACGTGTAAACACCATATCTGTTACTATCCGACACAGCGGAACATTGACCTGCTTCATTTGTGGACGATTTGTTAACTAATGTCGAATCATCTCGCGTATACTCGCTTTACGTCAGTCTGTGGCGTCGAGGAGTGCAGCAATTACCTTAATTAATCTGGGTAAGAGCTTCATTTGCTATTTGTTCCTGACTATACGTGGTTAGTATCCACGTCCTTTGCGACGCAGCAGCTGTGCTGCTATGGCTGGAGGAGGTGAACGTTCCACTGGTTCGTAAAATACATTTTGATTACGTCACATCACGTAACTGACAATTTTAAATTACTTATTGACATCATCAACAAGATCCTCTTTGATTAAATTAAAGAAAAGAGGGCGCTGAACCCGTCGCTATTCATAGTTTGTTGTTTGTTTTATAATCTCCAAAATCTCAAAGACATCAAGGAATTTAAAATCAATGACCGATCTAACAAGTTTAGGATTACTCTTATCGATAATATGACCACAGAAATATGTTGAAAACCCAGATTTATCAATTCTATTTAATCGAAAGTGGACAGTATATTCTTTGTAATTGATATTGCGTTTACACATTTCAGTCTATTTTTATTCAATCAATGACTAGATTTGATAATGATAGCCTCCCTATCGAAACGCGTTGACTATTTTAATATTTTAGTTTGGTGAATATTATACAATATCTATGACTATAGCATGGAACTCACTTCCCAGTCATGTCAGGGACTGTCAATTACTATCATTATTTAAATCCAAATTAACTGATACATATGTTCCACACAACGAAAATATCAACTGCATAACAAATATATATGAAACGGATCCTGAGAATAGGAAAAACAGTGCCATCTCGTTTTGCTTAAGAACTCATGAGAGAGACTTACTTCATAGAGGACATAAGAACCCAATTCTATCTACAATCCACAGAACCATACCAGAAATTCATAAGCATCAAAAATAGGAAGAAGAAGGAAATATACATAGATTTCTACACCACAACTGCCATGCTGGACGACAGATGGACCAGAGAGTGCAACCCCCAGAGACACGTCACAACACGACTCGCAGTGCATGGATTTCATAACAAGGTGTGTATAAACAAGAAGTTCCACGAGGCGACCGAAGAATGCAGGTGTGTTGTGTGGACAAAGATGTAGGAAATACCACATCATAACATGTGCGAAAAGAACAAAAACTATTACAGACTATAGTAAAGACTAAACAACCACTAATGCTCAACCTGAGTGCACATTTCTTATTATTATTATAACAAATATATATTCAGCATTTTATATACATATAAATACTCGTCTAGGAAGCTTTACTTACCTTATTTTATATTATTTTAATTTCATTTTATTCTATGTTTTGCTAGCTAATATTAGACCAAATCCCCATTGTCTTTTGTTTAGTCTATATTTTAATAGTGTTTTAAATTTGTAACATGTTTGTAATTTTTGTATAATTTTACTATTCGCTGGTAGAATGGAAGAGAAGGCCTTATTGCCTTAATTCTGCCAGCTAAAATAAAAATATTATTATTATTATTATTATTATTATTATTATCTCCTATTAGAAGCAGGGAGCATCCACAAAGCGTCGTATTCGGATCCTATTCTGGACCAACTTCTTCACTTACCTCCAGGTTTTCGCCACCTTTGCAATTTCTTCAAGGGTGGTTCTCTTCCATGTCTGTTTCGGTCTGCATCTTCCCCTGTGTCCTTGGGGTTCCAATCCAAAGCAATTATTTCAATCTAATCATGGCATTTTCTTAATATATGAACTATCCAGCTCCATTTTCGCTTTTTTATTTCATTTTAATTTCTTTCTTGTCAGTTTTTTTTTCTCATAATTCTTCACTTGATATCATTTCTGGTAATTTTATTCTTAATTTTGGGCGTACATTGATGATGTGCGATACATTTTTATTATCACCAAGAAGATCCTGTTTATTAATATGATAACGTTTTTATTCTCCTTCCTGTTTTAGTAATGCAAAACAAACAAATTGAATAAAGCACAAAGAAACAATCGGTCGCACATCACTGGGTAGTGTGCAGGTGATTCTAGGAAGAGAGAATTATACTGCTATAGAAAGTTGATCGGGCAAATTTCCAATAACTCGACTTCCCACAAGATCATGTGCACAAGCATTATGCACTCTATCCCGCAAATAAGCAGCTTTGACAAGTCTAATTGTAATATTTTACGTAATTAAATCGTACAATCCCATAAAAAATTGTTATGAATAATAAACGGTTAAACCGGTCACAAAAAAAATAATAACAAAGGAATGACTATTTCTATCCAGCTAGAACGCTCTCAGCGACGATTCCATAATTGGAAGGCCCATTCATTTTAATCATACACTTACAAGATAGTTAAAAGTTCATATTTCTGTGGAATATTTAGTACGGTACAGATATTTCATAACTCATCATTTTTCTTAACATTTATTAATAAGTAATATACAAACAGATCGTTATGTATTAGCATTTTAGCAAAAAATATATTACAGAATCTAAGACAATGTGGTTTCAAGGTATTTCTAACTGAATCAATTCTTCGGAATATATATATATATATATATATATATATATATACATTTCCATATTAAAAAAAGGGAAACGTGGTAGACCAAAGCCAACGTGGATAAAGGGAATTTAAGACAACATGAAGAAGAGAAATATGACAGGAAAGACACCCAAGACCGGGAAGTGTGGAAGAAAAAAATTGTATATATTTTGGTTCAGGATAATTGTGTAAATAACAGAAATGATCCTGAAATAAAAGAACTAAATGGCAACTAGATTATTAAGACATTATTATAATTTTTATTATTATTATTAGTGTTATTATTATTAGTGTTAATATTATTAGTCTTATTATTTTTTAATGTTATTATTAGTGTTATTATCGTTATATTTATTATTTTTATTATTATTATTGTTTTTAATATTATTATTATTATTATTCCTTCCAAGTATTAGGCCAAGGCCTGTTACGATCCTATAGAACATTTTCCCTCCAGCGTTACATAGGACGGCCCAGTGATCTTCGTCCTCTTGGTCCTCATCTAGGGGTTATGTGGATGACGACCACAAGGTGCCCAAGCTGAGCACAACATTTCTTCCACTTACTTGTGTTTTGCACTCTTTTAACTTTACTATCTAACCTCTCTTGGTTAACTTGTTTTTTTCGACCTCGACGCTATTAGGGCATCCGAGGGCTAGGGAGTCTTTCCTTTCTTCCATTTCTTCTTCCTTTATTTTCTTTCCTTCTCCAGAAAAGCCTGACCAGAGGCTATAAGATGGCAGCCCCATCACGGCTAACTTGATTTTTAGCGAATTCCGAAGGAATGAAGCTAATGAGGTTGTTCTTATGAAAATATTTTTGAAATATTTTTACAGATCTTCACCCATCCCATTTAGTAGAGACCGAAAATTATCATTACTAAAATCTATACATACACACATATAAGCATATATATGATAAAAATAAATACCTGGACGGGATTCGAACCCGGAACCCAGAGTCCCGTCCAGGCATTTATTTTTCTTATCATGTCATATTAAGCTTGCAATGTTCAATGCCAAAAATTTAATTATAACACATATATATATATATATATATACAGTAAAACTTGTTTAATCCGGAACGTGAATAATGAGTAAATCTGTAAAATGTGAACAAATTTATTGGTCCCGGCAAAATAATAGTAATTTTACTTGTATTTATTTTGTATAAAACGGAATCTGTCCAACGCGGAAACGGAAGGATATTTCTACACAATTCATGAAAAAAATTGTTTATAAGGCGGAAAGATCGCCTGGTGAAGTAGAGTTTCTACCTGTATCTGGAATTTTCTTCCGGTCACTGCACACCCGTTTTGCGAAATACAGGTTCGTTTAACAAATATTTGGCGTGTGACATCTGTCAGACAATAACCAGTGCGCTGTAAAATCATACATTAGTTTAAGATCTGAGATGGATTGTGCACGTAACTTTCACAGGTAGCGTTCTGAATTTACGGAATATAGATGCCTAAATCGTATGTATCATTGTCATTAAACGAAAATGTGGAAGGTATTGAAGATAAAGAAAAACAAACTCTCAGTACGCGAAATAATGACTAAATTTAAATGTGGAATAACCCAAGTTTATGAGATTTTAAAACACAAAGATAAAATGAATGAATGAATGAATGGGTACAAGGAAATGGTCAAATGAAGATTATCCATCCATAGTAATTCTGCTCGAGGGCAGGTCTTTCACTGCTATGCTTGCAGCTTTACTAGGGAATTGTAGGTGTGGTAGCTTCCCGTTGCTTTCCACACTGGTGAAGGATGATAATGATGATGATAAGGATAAGGATGATGATGATAAGGATAAGGATAATGATGATGGCCATATGATTTCGGGGACCGTTTGACCCTTAAAGTTTTCTTGACATTTGTCTTACAGGTGAGGAAAAATCCCGATAAATACCTCACCCAGATAAACTTCCCCGACCGAGGATGGAACCCGGGCCCGCTACGAGACCACAGCGGTGGATAAAATGAAGAGCAATAAAAATAAAGGAAATGAAATCAACGAGGCGTGGGAGTGTTTTACAAGTCCACGATCAAAAAATATCCAAATTTCCGGACTGATGCTCCAAAGTCAAGCTCTAGCTGTTGCTATATCCCTAGGGAATAACAATTTAAAGGAATCTTCAGGTTGGTTGTGGACAGTTTTAAAAGACTACACAATGTAGTGTGGAACGAAACTTGCGGTGAATCAAAGGTTGTGGACGAAGAGTGGAAATTAAAACTGCAATATATTAATTTCAGGTTACGCGCCTAAGAGACATTTTTAACACTGACGAAACGGGACTGTTTTTTGTGCCTTACCGTCGAAATTGCTCGTACATACTATACTTCACTTTTCAATGGCAGCGGAACTACAATTAATCCAAGGTATATAAAAAGACATACAGTACTCTATAATCTAAGATTGGTTAATTTTTTTTTTGTTTTTATAATGCGGAATGTTGTCTAATGTGGAAAAATAAATTGGTCCCATGCGATTCCGCTTTGAACAAGTTTTACTGTGTGTGTGTTTGTGTGTTAGCAATATATTTTAACCTAAATACTGATTCGGCCTTAAGTGATTATTTAACAGAAAATGACGATAGACTTGTAGAGGAAAGGTGCCTAATATGAGACACAGTTTTTTAAATGCTTGTTGTGCAATCGAACATAGACAGAAAAGTATTTAAATAATATCATTACTATATAACATAGTTACATTTTACAACGCAATTATCAAATTTGCAATAAAAAATTAAAAAAGGTGTCATTACTTAAAAATTGATGACATGTCATTTCTTAGAGTTGAGGAAAAGGTCTCCTAATATCGGATAGTAAATAAAGATTTTTTTAAAGTCTGATTAACATGAAACAAGAAAGTTTAAGTTTACATCTTAATATATTTAATGAATTAACTGTCACATCACACTATTTGCGTCTAAATTTACTACAGTCAGGGCATAAGAAAATATTTTATTCGACGTCACAGTCTTCATGAGCCCAGCGATAACATTTTGAACACTGTGCCCATTTTCCCCCGTGCTTATCATCCGAAAAACGACCAGTGCAGAAAAGGCATTCAGTATCTTCGTCATTAATGTCCAAATTCGAATCACCACTTTCACCTAGATGAACATCAGACTCAGAGTCACTCGAAAATTCTTCTGATTTTCTTTTTGAAGATTTTTTTTACTTCTTCTCGAATAATCTCTTTGCTGCTGTTTTCTTAGTTTCTTAGCTAGCTGAAATGCCATGCTTCTTATGTCCTTAAATCTCAAGAGTATAAAATCGTTTTTCCATGGCTTCCCCTTAGTTTGACGATATAGGTTAGGTATCAATAGAACCACTCATTTGAACGTAAATTAACGGAATTTTATGCAATATTAATAAATTTATTGTTATAATTTAATGTATAATTTATAATAAACACGCGAGGAAACAATTTCTCAATATGCGATAGGGTACCCTAATATGCGGTACTATCGCATATTAAGTACACCATGGTATCGCATATTAGGAGCAGCCATCTTGAAAAAAAATCAACGATTTTGAGAACCACCTTCGGTTAAAAACAAAACCAATTGTCGTTAAATATAGGTAATTATATAATAAATAAGAACAATTATACAGAACAGCTGTATCCAATCATGTTTAAGCACAGATATCCAAGGAGCACCTAAACTACAAAAACTTGAAATTTAATTTTTTGAACAACCTCTACCCACACTATCCAATCTCGCACTGGTACCTTCGTTCATGGAATCATACTTGGACTTGCTGGGGTCCTAATTTAGAAACCTTCCAGTAGAGTTCATCACATACTATGATCAGAATCGAAGTATCGCATATTAGGGAACTATCCCATATTAGGCACCTTTCCTCTACAGTTCACACACTCATTCAAACTTGAGAAATTTTTTCCAGCACAAAACCACTAACGTGTGAACTGAAATACCACTTATTTGAATTATTTAACTTACATTGTGTTTTAATATGCTTTAGATAATAATTATGTATATTTATGGTAAAAGTAACTAATTATATCAAAACACGTTAATAGCTTATACATGTTAGCCTTTTCACTAATTATTTTCATTTTTCACACCAATTTTTTTTTTCAATACGGTCATACCACTGCTTATACACTGGAGGAATATAAATCCGCCATACTGGCTCAGGTGATAACATGCTTACTTCCTGATAGCGGGGCCGGGCTCGATGCCCGGGTGTCGACGAACCCGCAGGGGTTGAACATTTTAATAGTTAATTTAATTAATTGCAAAATGTTCAATCTCGGGGTTATGAGAGGTGGGAAGTAGTGGTGTGCAACTTTTATTCGTTACATTGTGCACCAGATTCCTGCATTAAAATGAAAACCTCTCTGTATTATGTATGTTGTAAAGACATGCGGTATTATTGATAGCGATTCGTCCGTCTGATGAGGACGTTAAGCCTGGCGGCTCTTGTTGCTTTCCGATAAGAGTAGGCTACGTGCCGGCACTGGGTTTCACCTTCTCCCTTCTTTTCATCGCCATGCTTCATACAACACACTTTACACTAACCGAACATAAAACTTACACTCCTCTATGTATACGATACAACAATATTTCTACGTAGCGTGGCCTGGCGAAGTGGTGAAAACTGAAAATGGACCACGTTAACGCCCTATCCACCCAGCTCGGAACCCGAAGCACGTAACGTGCAGTGGGTGGCGTTAGAACACACATACTGGAGGATGATTTCCAATTTCAAAATATCTTCCAGCTCATTCCCACACAAACAGATAGAGCATGTATTTTAACTGTATTGTGCTCATAACTCAATTTCATAAACAGTTATCTTCATCTACACAGGCTATCATTCTCAATGCCATCAATTTTTGTTTCATTCAAATCAAACATAACATATAGCAATTGATTAAAAACGTAAAGTCGAGTTCGTTAAACCATAAAAAGCGATTCATTAGGTGTAGGAGTTCATCTGAAACTAAAATTAAAAAATAGCTCTAGCAGACGTAATTTTCGATGTTTCACAACGAAATTCAATATATGATATTAAAATAATCAGAGAAAGGTAGTTTCCAAAAATCAGAGAAATTCGACCATTAGAATAGGTGATTTACCAGAAACCCGAAATTAAAAATTGACTAATAACCGTCATGTTTGGTTCGATCCAATGAAAACTAGACAATTTAATTAATTAAGAATCTTGGCAATGCATTCTATAAGATTAATTATGCATACTTTATTTAATATTTTAATGCAATAATGCAAAAAATAATCGGTAGATCATATTAAGAATGTGCAAATAGAAGAGTTACAGTTATGCACGATTTATTTTTACTGCAGTCCGACCATTTTATTTAATTAACTGGCTTCAGGAATTGAGTTTCTCCAAAATAACTTGATAAATATACAGGGCTATTCAGAAAGAAGGAACAAAATTAAAATATTTATTTCTTCCAAACTACCAAAAATAGAAACACAATTCCAACGTTCCGTAAAGAGAAAATTTCAAATCTCACATTCACATTTTTATGCATTCAATATGAGCACCATGTGTTACACGACAAATATCAAGACAGTGGCTCATTTCTTGCCACACACGAATCAGCTGGTCTCTAGTTATCAAATTCACAGCTTCAACAATTCGATGTCGCAGATTTTCAAGAGTGTCAGGCATAACTAACTCACTGGCACTATCGAACCCGGAGGTTCATGACCGCGCGGACATAAGCTCTCCATACATCCCTCTCCTGAGCTAATGTTTTCCAATCATTCCTTGTATAATCTACTTCTCTCAAATCATAGTTAATGTTATTCTCCCACCTCATTCTTGGTCTACCAACTGGGCGTTTTTCCTCTGGTAATTCCTACAAGAAGCTTCCATACACCTTTCATTCCCCATTCGTGCCACATATCCTGCCCATCGCAGTCTACGAGACTTAACTGTTCTTATTATATCTGGATTCCTATAAAGACCATGTAGTTCACTGTTATATGGTTTTCTCAATTCCCCTGTCTGTTCATCTCTCTTTGGTCCAAGAACTTTCCTAGAACTTTATTCTCAAATACTCTTAATGCCCTTTCCTCCCTTAAAGTACGAGTCCATGTTTCGCATCCGTATCATATAACTGGTAGAATAATAGTGTTATATATTTTCACTTCAACGTTTTTTGAAAGGCATAGGGGGATGCAAACATGCTCTTTTACGTATTCCCACAAATAAAAATCACATGGGGTTAGGTCTGGTGACCTGGGAGGCCACAGAGATGTAATTGATTTTCTGCTCCTCCTCTTCCAATCCAACGTCCTATTCTGTCGCCATTTTGATACAAACAATCAACATGACAAGCAACAGCGTCAACAGCAACAGTGATCGGAACTTCAAACCTTTCTCTTCCCAGGAACGTTGGAATTGTGTTTTTATTTTTTGTAGTTTGAAAGAAATGAATGTTTCAAGTCTGTTCCTTCTTTCTGAATAGCCCTATACATTCCGTAAACAAACAAAATGGGACAATAAATCGACTTGGTGAGGAATTCGCTTAGTTTACGCAGTTCCTGCGTGAAGTACTTTTTTATTCGCTCAGTCATTAAAGTGAATATTGGTCTGAAAATGTGTTACCAGGTTCCATTCAATTGTCGAGATCATTCGATAATATCAACAAAATTAAATCAGTAATTGTTTTACAGAAACCACATAAACGCAATATAAACCTACAATATTCTGGAAATAACATCTTACTATTATAGAAGCTATATGAAAAAATGTCTCACATATTCCCAAATAAATCCCAAAACTAGAAAAGTATCTGTTTGTTAATGTCCCAGAATTGGAAAAGTAAATTTCTAACTAAGTACTGTATTATTTTTACTCTTAAGAAAATTAAATATATTATTATTGTAATAATATATTGCAATGCGAGGTTGGGATCCTCGCTTCTGTACAACACTTCACAAACGTGCGTTGTACATTACTTTTTGCGCGATGGTGTTTTCAAAATAATGAATAATAGTACAGTATATTGCGATACGACTGTTGTAAACACGGATTGAGGAAAAGTTTTAACAAATGAGGTGCTTGGGCGTTTTTTTTAAATTTCCGAGATCCGTTATGTGTTTACCACATGAGTATCGCATACTATTTTTGGCAGTGTGTATTTATTTTGACTATTTAACTCATGCCCCAAATGGGAGTCAATGACCAATCACGTTTCAATGGTTTCTGTTTTACAACCAATCACAGTCAGGTTTCACCAAATATTTATCAATATCAAATTTACCATATTGAAGAAAGCTCCTCCTTTTTAATATTCTGAACAGGTCTGACCATTATTTTACAGTGACTGACTCCGTAAGAAATACGGCTACCAGATTGTATATATAGTGCATGGATGTCAACACATAGCGCTTGCAGGAGTTAATATAAAAACATTTGTAGCAATTGATTATACCACCAAAAAAAAAAATTCTTAAATGTATTTTTTCCCAGGTAATAATCCAGAAAAATATAATTGTCATATTTACATCATACATCAGAAATAAATTAATATACAGTTTGATGTGTTTCATTTCTTCTCCACTACAGAGCATTCTTACAATATTGTGTTCCTTTGGCAATAAATAGTATGATCTGGTTGCAATAATGAACAAGAGAAGCAGATGACCCGTACCTATCGTTTCTCATTAGTTTTCAAACATCGCCGTTTACATTAAATATATAAATATTTTAAAATAACTATAGTTAAATAATAATTTGTGAGTAAACAGCTTAATTTTATTCGTTAAATAGTCCTAACAAATGCCACTCTTGATTTCCAAATTCTCTAGATAAATTCACTCCTCACTTCGTGAGTCGTGAATTTATCGATAATTTGGAAATCGCTCGTGGCATTACTTATTATAATTATGATATTAGCTAAAATATTAAGAAATATAATTGAAGACAAATGTTACATTTCAGAAGGTGAATCGGTTACATGTGTTGCTATGAAGAAATAATAACTATTGTTGGTCATGTCATCATCTTATATTTGTTAAAACTGTAAAACCAATTTGATTTGGGATTTATTTATGATTATGGAGGAAGTTTTAGACGATGTGTGCAGTGATGATGAAATAGAAGAGGCGTGGAAAGCTGGATGTGATGAATTAATACCGAAATTAATACAAATTGCAGTATCACTATCAATATTTCAAAATAAATGTTTTTACTTACCACACTAGTGCTTTTGGTCAGTTTTAAAGTATTGAGATTTCTTTTGTTTTCGTAGTAACCAAGACTGTAGCAGAAATGTCAAATTACGATGCACATCAACAAAAACAGTAAGTATACAATATTAGTTACATGGTGCAAAAAAAAAAAAAGAATCTTTGTTGGGAATATCTGCGTTCATTATAGACAAATGACTAACGTTAACAGCGTGGCCAATGTTTGTATGGTAAATGCCTAAAATAATTTAGTTGAGACTACAGCAGGTCGTGACACCAATCAGTCATAAATGGCGGCAGGTACGAATTTCTTGTTTTATATTGTTTCAAATAAAGTTCGGTTCATTTAAAATGCAGTGATTTGTTTCATATAATTTATATTAGCACTACCTTTTGGGTATATTTATATATATATATATATATATATATATATGGTATGATAAGAAAAATAAATGCCTGGACGGGATTCGAACCCGGATATCTGAGTCTGTACCTCAGCGTGATATCCATTACACTACCAGGCGAATCCAATTCAAACACTTATTTTTCTTATATATGTATTATATTCTCCACTATTACTAGATGTCACGAGAACTCGGTCTTCACCGCCATCTAGTAGCTGACTATAACAAGTAAGCAAATTAAAGAGAATATTTTATATAATATATATATATATATATATATATATATATATATATATATATTGTATGTAATATACATAAAGGGCAGTGTTTTTACTTCCCGCACGAGGTAGGTAATATTACAGTATAGTTATTTAGGTTGGCAACCCCGACATTTAGGAAATTGAACTTACAATTATGGTCGCCATTGCTCAAGTACAACAGAACGCATTATCGCGCAAAAATGCATTTAGTAATTTTTGGAAAAGTTTATAATAAATTAAGATTGAGTTTTTCATTTATGGCAGTTTCACAAACGTTTTATTTGCTGAAAAGATGCCTTAATTATATTAAACGTATCTGTAAAACACTATCATTGCAGCTGAAAAAAATCTGTATCAAGTCATTGAGATTAAGGACTCTCGAGTAAACAGAGAGAAAACTAGAAATTCTTCGTGAAACTGAGGGGAAAATTTGCAAGATACCGTCAACAAACATGACAACAAACAAAACAATTCCGCAAGCCCTGCAGCCAAAAAGTCCCGCTTGCGTCGTAATCGCAATGTCTGTGTCTCAAGAACAACTAGAAAGAAAGTCATACGATATCCAAACATTCGAATTTTTTTAATTCCACAATATTCGATAACTAAGGCTACATTTTGCATTTAATTACAAAATTAGTTCTCTCTTCGCTTGTACACAGATGCAAATTATAAATGTTCAGAAATTAGAAACTTAATTTTCATATGTTAAGATTTAACATTACATAGTTTTACACATTTGATCATAATTACATATGTATACATATTTTATGTAAAAACTACATATTCTGTCAGTGTAAAAATAGTGTATTACGGTGCGAGGTTGGGAAGTGGTTTTTACAGAATCTAGGAAAAGGTTTTTAATTTTCGAAATTCTGTAAAACATTGTGGTCTCAGGTAGTGTGCGGCCTTGTCATGCAATGGGCCCGGGTTCGATTCCCGGTCGGGACATGCTCCTGGGTGAGGTTTTTTTGGGGGGTTTTCCTCGCCTGTAAGACAAATGTCTGGAAGCTTAGGGCCCAACGGTCCCCGAAAATCATCCAGCCATCATCATCATTATCCTCCACCGGTGTGGAAAGCAATGTGAAGCTACCACACCTATAATTCCCTAGTAAAGCTGAAAAGCATAGTATGAAAGTGCTATGATTGCAGTGGTAGACCTGCCCTCGGCAGAATTAAAATGGATGGATGGATGGATAATAAAATGACTAATGTTATCAGTGTGGGCAATGTTTATTAGTAGAAACAACAGGAGGTCGTGAGACTAATTAGTGATAAAATAACAGGAGGCCGTGAGATCAATTAGTGACAAAATGGCTGCAAGTACGTATTTTTGTTTTATATTGTCTCAAATAAAGTTCAGTTCATTTAAAATGCAGTGATTTGTTTCGTATACTGTATATTAACACTACCTTTTGGATACTTTTTGCATATACATTGTATGTAGTATACATAGAGGGCAGTGGTTTTACTTCCCACACGCGTGTTTGTAATATGTAATATTACAGTGTCGTTATTTAGGTGTGCAACCCCGAATTGTAGAAGTTGAACTTTCAATCGTGGTCACCACTGCTATAAGTATGACAAAACGCACTATCGCGCAAAAAATAATTTTCATAAATCAAAACAGTCTGCTTAACAATATTTATTCACATAAAAATGTGGGTACTTGATTGTAGATTGAAACACATTTTCCAAGCTATAGGCCTAGTAAAGGTTCTGAGAGAAGGTCATAATCGTTTGACACTGATAACACTTAAGATATAGACATCCACATTACATCTCTTTTAAAACCACATGACGTACGCTATTTAAGAATGAAATAGTATAAACATGGCAACATTCAATGTCAAGCATTTTGTTTACCTCTTCCACCACTTTTTTCAATATTGGTCTTTAACTTAAAGTTAATTTTTAATATAAAATGCATATAAAATAAAATTTTATCGTGTTTAATATTACATACTTTAAGAAATTTTACGTAATATATATTTTACATAATATTGTTATATGTATATATAATCAATTGAGTTGGTGTTTACTTGATGAAAATCCATATTTATTAATTAAATAAAAATAAAACGTATTTTATTTGATTTTCATATTTATTATATAATTAGCAATTAACAATTTGTTAACATGTCTGAAGAAGGTACAGTGTACCGAAACAGCTGTCATTGAATTATATAAATATGAAAATCAAATAAAACTACGTTTTATTTTTATTTAATTAATAAATATGTATATAATCAGCATGTTAATATTACTTAAAAATCCTAGCCTTCATCATAAATTAAAACGCAAAAAAATGTTTTTTTTTTCGCAAACAATTTCTAAACTAGCAAGTAGGACAACAAGAAGGCGTTGTTTTAAAAACGACAATTTTAGATTACACGAGATTTTACAGAAATTTTACATCTGATGTTTTAACATAACTATACTACGAGAGAGATTTTTTTACAAATAAACACTAATCTTAAAAAAGTCTTGGCTTACATACATACATACAACACCACACACACACACACCCACACACAACACACCATATTTCAGTGTAAATAACACAAAGAATAGGCAAACAGTTTTCAGATACTTTTGAAATCCAAAATGGTTACAGGAAACAGATACATTATCTACTCTGCTGTTCAATTTTGTACTAGGGCATGTGCAATCAAATCTTTAGATTAGAGAAGAAATTGCATATTAGACTTGGTCCAAAAGTATCTCCATTGGGAAACTAGCTTATTGTTATTTGTACGACATATAGCCACATAAAGAAATTATTTATATAATGGAACTGGAGAATTAATGAAAAATGGGGAAAATTTTGAAGAAGTGGCTGAATTCAAATATCTAGGAATATTAATTACAAACGGGAATGAGGCACTGAAAGAAATTAAACATAGACTCAATTCTGGAAATGTATGCTTTACAAATTAAATGGAAATTTGTCGTTCCAACTTCTCTTAAAAAATGTTTAACTGAAAATAAATAAATGCTCCCAGTGATATTACTTGGATGGGAAACTTGGACGCTTACTTTAAGGAAGGAGAAAATATTAGGAGTATTTGAGAATAAAGTCTTAGGAAAATTTCTGGACCAAGAGAGACGAACAGACAAGTGAAAAACATTGAGCTACACGGTTATGTATGACTATTTAACTCACACCCCAAATAGGAGTCAATGACCAATCACATTTCAATGATTTTTTATTTACAACCTATCACAGTCGTTTTTGGCCTCGAATTTATCAACCGAAGTTTATCATATTAAAGAAAGCTCCTCCTTTTAATATTCTGAATAGGTCATAGCATTATTTTGCAGTGACCGACTCTCTAAGAAATACAGCTACCAGATTGTATATACAGTGTATGAATGTCAGCAGATAACGCATGCGGGAGATAATATAAAAACATTTGTAGCAATTGATTATACCAAAAAAAACACTGTTTGCACTTTCTTAAACGAATTATCTTCCAATAAATTACGTTGCAGAAAAATATAATTGACATATTTACATCATAGGACATCGAAAATTAATTAACACCTATTATGTTGGTTATAAATTTCTCCACTAGGGTGCGTTCTTATAATATTGCTATCCTTTGGCAATAAATAATATGATCTGGTTGCAGTGATGAACAAAAGAAGCAAATGTAGCGTATCAATCGTTTCTCATTTGTTTTCAAACATCGCCGTTTACATTAAATATATAAACATTTTAAAATAACTATAGTTAAATATAATGATCTTGAAGAAGATTTTCGGGCTGTAGGCCGTGGTCGTGAGGCTTGTAGTTCCCCGACGTTTCGCCAGAGACTGCGTCTGGCATCCTCAAGGGTTGTCTTGAGACTGGCAATTCTGTCCGCTATCTGTCTTATTTATAACAGCGGACAGAATTGCTAGTCTCAAGACAACCCTTGAGGATGCCAGACGCAGTCTCTGGCGAAACGTCGGGGAACTACAAGCCTCACGACCACGGCCTACAGCCCGAAAATCTTCTTCAAGATCATCATAGCAACTCCGGCCGTGAAAGTCTACGTGAGTATAGTTAAATAATTTATGAGTAAACAGCTTAATTTTATTCGTTAAATAGTCCTAACATATTACTTATGAAAATATAATAAGAACAGATCCGCCATACTCACTCAGGTTGTACCATGTCTGCTTCCTGATTAGTGGGCCCTGGTTCCATACCCGGAGGGGTTAAAATGTTAATTGATAAATCAATTAAATTAAATTAATTTAATCCTAAAATTTTCAATTTCGGGGCCAGAAGGAGGTGGTGTAAATTTTTAATCGCTAGATTGTGCACCAGATTTCTGAGAAGGTACTGTTGATAAAGATTCACTTCGGATGGGGACGTTAAGCCTGGTGGCACCTTGGTGCTTTTCGACAAGAGCAGGCTATGTGCCGACACCGGTTTCACCTTCACCCTTCTCTTCATTACATTACTCATAACATATTTTACACTATATAAACACACAATTGTACACCCATCTTACACTCCTCTGTGTACAAAATACATCTGTGTAATGTGGTCTGCCGAAGTGGTGCATTAATTGAAAATAGGCCATATTAACTCCATCTATCCATCCAGTACGGAACCGGAAGGGCGTAAAGTGCAATGGATTGCATTAGAAACACACACGCATCATAAGAACAGTTAAGTTTCGTAAACTGCGATGAACAGACCACGTGGCACGAATGAGGAATGAAAAAAGGGCATGGAAACCCCTTGTAGAGAAATTAGAGAGAACGCGCCCGGTGGATGGTCAAGAAAGAGGTTGGAGAATAGCATTAACCATTATTTAAGGAAGGTAAATTATACAGAAAATTATTGAAAAACATTAGCTCAGGATATATGTGTATGGAGAGTTTATGTCCGCGATGCCATGAATCTACGGTTCGATAGTGCCAGAGAGTTAGTTTATTTATTATTATTTTCAACTTCAAGGTAGCAACTGTTAACATAATTAGTTTGCCTTCTGGTGTTTGAATGTATTGATTTTCAGAGTTATGAGCTAAACTGTTTACGTAATTGTGACTAGAACAGCTGATCGACTGGGATGACGTAATGCAACATGCAAAGGCAGAAAATCAATGTCTTGGTTGGCATCATTAAATTGGTATGAAAAATGTAACGTTTTCCATAACAAGCAATTAGCTATGTTGCGCCTGATCACAGAAAAATATTCATTCAACTCTTTTACATTAAATAGATACTAGGGCATTTGATAAGTAATGAGAATACAGCTATAACATCACAAAAATGTTATTTAGTTACTTTTGACATTACAAACTTCATTTATAGTCTCCAGTCAAGTCAACTGCACGCTACCAAATCCTTGGAAGACGACACATTCCATCTGCAGCACCATTTCTGGATATCTTTTTCACTGATCGATCTACAGCTTTCTGGATATCAACTCTCGATTGAAATCGAATGCCTAGTAGAGGTTCTTTGATCTTTGAGAATAAATTATAGTCACAAGGGATCCTGTCTGGTGAGTTTGTTTGGTGGATGTTCGAGCACTTCCAAATTACTAAACTCAACTAATTCACTGGCACTATCGAACCCGTAGGTTCATGGCCGCGCGGACATAAGCTCTCCATATATCCCTATCCTGATCCAATGTTTTCCAGTCATTTCCCTGTATAATCTACTTCCCTCAAATCATAGTTAATGTTATTCTCCCACCTCATTCTTGGGCTACCAACTGGGCGTTTTCCCTCTGGTTTTCCTACAAGAAGCTTCCATGCACGTCCTTCATTTCCAATTCGTGCCACATGTCCTGCCCATCGTAGTCTACGAGACTTAACAGTTCCTACAAAGACCATGTAGTTCATTGTTATGCAGTCTTCTCCATTCACTGTTCATCTCTCTTTGGTCCAAAAAATTTTCCTAAGAACTTTATTCTCAAATACCCGTAATATCCTTTCCTACTTCCAAATTACACCTTTCTAAATAAATTCTACTGAACATCTTTTTAGGGCGGTGTTATTTACTAAATATGAGAAACAGTGAATTTATTCACAAAATATTGCTATGTCGAGACTTACAATATTGTAGATTCATACAACAAAGCCTGTTCAATACACTAGATTACAATGGCCACTACTAGGATCGCTGATTTAAAACTGTGTTGTCATTACTTATCGAATGCTCTAGTATTTTCCTTTATGTTGGAGAAAAACACACAAAATATGGAACAGAACTATTTAAGACAAACTTTCAGAAGTTGTTCAGGAATATTGAGTGTTTTGTTGTAGTTTAAGGAACCCCGCCATAGTGTAGTTGTTAAAGCAATACACTGCAAGTCGGATGGTTGGGAGTAAGAGTCCCGATGGTGTCAGGAATTCTAAACTGCCCTAAACTCTCTGGCGGGACCATGGACTAGGGTTCGACTCAGCCTCTAACGGAAATATGAGTATCAAGAGTATGTTCCGGGGTTAAAGGCGGCCATCACTTAGTACTGACAATTCTGTTGACATCTCATCCGGATTATCTATACGCTGTGAGGATTTAGTTTTTATGATTTCTACTACCCTCTTTTAAATTTGAAGAAAAAAATGCCTAAATCGGGATTTGAACCCAATATCTCTGGTTCTGTACGCCAGTGCTTTAACGATTTAAGCTATTAGGCATCACGATTTAACCCTTAAATTGGCAAAACACAAATTTATTCTGTTAGATATTTGAATGTGGCGGACCGCAGTGAAAACGGAATCTTGTATAACTGTTATTATTAGGTATATTGTATAATTAGACACAGATTTAAGTGGTTTATTTTTGTTCGTTTTCTTCTGATTTATTTGAAATATTAAATTAACTAAACCAACTGATGTATCTAAAAGGATACATTACGAATTTAAGGGTTAAACATAAATTTGTCTCTTATACTAATACGATTCCCGTGCGCCAGGTAGCAGCGAACATTTGTTCCACTAACGCCATCTAGCGGTCTCTTATAAGAACACTTTTAAAATAGAAATCAACACATTACATTGCTACCAAGTAAAGCTAATATTCGATATTTAATATTAAATTTATCACCTCTCACTTAATGGCAAATTAAATTTGAAGACAAACCTTGAGTGCCTTCCTTGACTAAAAATATTCATAAGTAATGCCATGAGTGATTTCCAATTTATCCAGAGAATTTGGAAATCAAGAGTGGCATTTGTTAGGACTATTTAACGAATAAAATTAAGCTGTTTACTCACAAATTATTATTTAACTATAGTTATTTTAAAATATTTATATATTTAATGTAAACGGCGATGTTTGAAAACAAATGAGAAATGATAGGTACGCTTCATCTGCTTCTTTTGTTTATCACTGCAACCAGATCATACTATTTATTGCCAAAGGAACGCAGTATTGTAAGAATGCTCTCTAGTGGAGAAAAAATGAAACACATCAAACTGTATATTAATTTATTCATTTCTGATGTCGTATGATGTAAATATGACAATTATATTTTTCTGGATTATTACCTGGGAAAAAATGCATTTAAGAAAGTGCAAACAGTGGTTTCTTTTTTTGGTGGTATAATAAATAGCTACAAATGTTTTTATATTAACTTCTGCAAGCGCTATGTGTTGACATCTATGCACTATATACACAATCTGGTAGCCGTATTTCTTATAGACTCAGTCAATGCAAAATAATGGTCAGACCTGTTTAGAATATTAAAATGGAGGAGCTCTTTTTAATATGGTAAATATAATACTGATAAATATTTCGTGAAACACGACTCTGATTGGTTGTAAAACAGAAATCATTGAAACGTAATTGGTCATTGACTCCCATTTGGGGCATGAGTTAAATAGTCTGCGACAATTAACGTATATAACATATTACCGTACATACTATAGGGCCTGAGAAAAAATGCATCGGTGCACTAAAAAAACGGCGGGGTCATCGGTGCACTAAAAGTAGCTTTTTGGACGCTTAAATGGCTTACCATGTCTAAACCATAACAAATACACCCAATCAATGTACACAGAATTGAATATCTCAAAAAATTCTACAAAAAAGTCCGCGATAGCATATGTCTATCTTCTACGGATTAATCGGAATAACAATTTTTATCTTTCAGCTCATTGAGCCAAGAAGATTGGGATAAGTAGATTTCCGTGTTAAAGCGAGTAATCAGCTAGTACTGAAATACGTACCTATGACATAAAATTATTTATGTTCACATAATTGCTATTGATTATCCAGCTTGTTTACTTGTAGAATTGTGAAGTATACCATTGTTTATTCACATGTTTATGAAGGTTGTGTGAATATTACACACATGGCAGTGTAATGTTCCATTTTTGCGGCCTTCTTTTGTAAAATCGTGAAATGTGACAAAAAAGAGATACATGATCTACGGTATCTTATTACCGTAATCTGAAGTTAAAGTGCATAGCACATGAAACAACTGGATATATCTGAACTCAGAAATACCAGAATAAAGATAATAAAATACAAATTAAGGTTGAGAAATTGCTTCACACTAACAACGTTTAACTCCCTATATTGCCATCACTTAGCTAATTATATAAACCGTTTAAATATGCCTTGGCTATTCGGGGCTCTCGTGGACGGAATTATTTTTTATAGTTACCCTTAAATATATATTCTATATTATACGGATGCGAAACATGGCTCTTACTTTAAGGGAGGAAAGTAGATTACGAGTATTTGAGAAAAAATTCTTAGGAAAATTTTTGGAGCAAAGAGACGTGAACAGACAGGTGAATGGAGGAGACTTCACAATAGTGAGCTACATGGTCTTTATAGGAAGCCTAATATAATAAGAAAAGTTAAGTCTCGTAGACTGCGATGGGCAGGACATATGGCACGAATGGGGAATGAAAGACGTGCATGGAAGCTTCTTGAAGGGAAACCAGATGGAAAACTCGCAGTTAGTAGATCAAGAATGAGGTGGAAGAATAACATTAACCATGATTTGAGGGAAATAGATTATAACTTACAGGGAATGATTGGAAAACATTAGCTCAAGATAGGGATGCATGGAGAGCTTATGTCCGCGCGGCCATGAACCTACAGGTTCGATAGTGCCAGTGAGTTAGTTAACCTTTTTATTTCCACCCACAGTCGATATAAACAAAATTAATTTCTCTCTCTCTCTCTCTCTCCCTCTCTCTCTCTCTATTTTTTTGTAATGCAATTAGGCTGATATTATATTCAATCTTGAAGTATTTCTATTTGGTAATCTATTAAAGGTTAAATATTTTATATAAAGTCCACCGCTGTGGTCTCTGTGTAGCGTGCTGCCTTGTCACGCAGCGGGCCCGGGTTCGATCCCCGGTCGGGGCAGTTTTTCTAGGTGAGGTTTTTATCGGGATTTTTCCTCACCTGTAAGACAAATGCCAGGAAAACTTTAAGACACAAACGGTTTCCGAAATGTTATGGCCATCATCATCACCAACCTTATTATCATCATCATCCTTCACCGGTGTGGAAAGCAACGGGAAGCTACCACACCTACAATTCCCTAGTAAAGCTGCAGGCATAGCATGAAAATACTGTGATTGCAGTGAAAGACCTGCCTTCGGGCAGGATTTTATATAAAACTAGCTAAACCCGGACACGTTTCGCTGTGGCTTGATCTGATATGAAAGGAATGAAAAGTAAATAAAAACATTGTTATGGGTGCGAAACATTGACTCTTACTTTAAGGGAGGAAAGGAGATTACGAGTATTTGAGAATAAAGTTCTTAGGAAAATTTTTGGACCAAAAAGAGAGATGAACAGACAGGTGAATGGAGAAGACTACATAACAATGAACTACATGGTCTTTATAGGAAGCCAGATATAATAAGAACAGTTAAGTCCCGTAGACTGCGATGGGCAGGACATGTTGCGCGTATGGGAAATGAAAGACGTGCATGGAAACTTCTTGTAGGAAAGCCAGAAGGAAAACGCCCAGTTGGTAGACCAAGAATGAGGTGGGAGAACAACATTAACTATGATTTGAGGGAAGTAGATTATACAGGGAATGATTGGAAAGCATTAGCTCAGGATAGGGATGTATGGAGAGCTTATGTCCGTGCGGCCATGAACCTACGGGTTCGATAGTGCCAGTAAGTAAGTAAGTAAGTAAGTAGCAAACATAGAATCACCGAGCAAACACATAATTTAATTCAATATACCCTGCGCCTTGCGTTGCTGTGGTTATGTGGATTGAATTGAAATGAAACTTTTTTTTTTCACAGAAAATACTTTTTATTGCAAAGTTAGTGGATTGACTACATTTTTTTGTCAGTTTTATGCATAAACATAACGATTTACCGACTCTGGAGGATGCGACGTGTAATTGAAAAACAATCATTTTCTATATTCAAACCGCACATTTGCAAAGAATGCCTTGCGTTTTATTAATAGTCATAGCTTACGCATGACGTATTGGAAATTGAAGTCAGAACCCGAACGCGCGGGTATTCGAATGCAACGTTGTGTTAAAATTTCAAGTCAATCGGCGGACGAGTTTTGCGAACACAAATATACGCAGGCTGAATTCTTATACATAAAGATGTTTTCAGATACAATAATAGTTTTAAAAAAACTAAAAGAACACGCTTTATTAGAAAACTAAAAAATGAAAAATAATTTTAATTTCCAATACGCTTGGGATAAAATAAAGTGGTCAACAAAAAATAATCTCCAACACATATAGAATAAAATTAGAGTCATCAACAAAAAGAAAATAATTTTACCATCAAAAGCGTGGGGTGCTCTATATCAATTAATATATTTGATAATAAACAGATATTGGTAAAAGTAAGCTCTCTAAGAAGAAAATGTAAAAATCATAAAAAGCACCCCACGCTTTTGATGGTAAAATTATTTTCTTTTTGTTGATAACTCTAATTTTATTCTATATGTGTTGGAGATGATTTTTTTGTTGACCACTTTATTTTATCCCAAGTGTATTGGAAATTAAAATTATTTTTCATTTTTGAGTTTTCTAATAAAGCGTGTTCTTTTAGTTTTTTAAAACTATTATTTATTTTTAATTTTTTAGTTTTAATATTTTACAGAATAAGATAAAAATGTAAATATCTTTTAATTCGATACTATTGTAGTATGACCTAAAAGTAATACTCTTCTAAAAAAAAACCTCCCAGCCGGATTTGAACCAGCGACGTATGGATTACTGAAATTATATACCACTAAGAGTTCACTGCTCCACCAACTGAGGTCTTAGAACGATTGACTAAAAACTCGACAAGTCCGCAACCTATTATACCAGTTTTCATTTTTTTGATTTTCGGATGATTCTGGCCAGGATTTTAGAAATGAAATATGAAATTATTATATTGTCACGGGTCCTCTATAAGTATACAAAGTTTCAAGTCGATCCAATGTTTCTAAGTGGGTGAAAATCGCGTTGAAAAATTCCGTTACATTGATACAAAAACACTTTTTTTGATTTTCTGATGATTATGGCCAGGATTTTAGAAAATAAATATGAAATTATTGTATTGTCACGGGTCCTCTACAAGTCTACAAAGTTTCAAGTCGATCCAATGATTTTAAGTGCGTGAAAATCGCGTTGAAAGATTTCGTTACATAGATAGATAGATACAGGTCAAGCTAATATAAAGCGTGTAAAAAAGTCTAAATTTTAAAAGAGATCTCATCAATATTAAGGAAATTCTCTATACGGAACTGAGATTTTTTTTAAACAACATATTTTAATGTAACTACAAATTCGAAACTTCCGGAACTGAGTGATTTTTCCCGCCTCTATTGAAAGTTCAGTTTGAATCTCATTATTCAGATTACAGTGATTCAAATATTATTATTGCCTCTATCCTATAGCATGTAGTGTTACCCGCGTTGTTGTAGGACATTGGAAAATTGTATTTATTGTTAAAAATCGTCAAGTGTCAATTTAAAAAAAGTCACGTATATATCACGGTAGATTCAAATCAAAAGGATTTTAATTTATTTATTTTTTAACAAAAAATAATCTGATTCAAACCATTTTAATAATTTTTACATGTGTTTTTAATTTAAAACATATAATATTTGTTTTACTGTTAGGTCAATGTTATACCACTGCAACTTTTAAGTTTTAAAATGTATTACATAACATTCGTCATAAAATCTTTAGATGAAGAAGGCCTACAACTTAATGGTATTAATAAGCTGTTAGTTTATGCTGATGATGTACTACTAGTGGGCGATAGCGAGAATATACTAAAGGCCAACACGCACACACTATTGAGTAACACTAAGAAATTGAGACTAGAAGTAAATATCAATAAAACTAAATACATGGTCACACACAGAAATACTTTATATAATGGAAATGGACAGCTAATGACAAATGAGAGAAATTTTGAAGAAGTAAAAAAGGAAAGTGTTCCCACTACAGGCCTCGGGAGGCCCTTGGGGTAGTAGGATGTTAAGGCTCCCACTTTTTCTAGACAATCGGCATTTCATGTCAGCCGGATTGTCAGCCCTGCGTGACGGCCGTCTTTACCCCCAGAACAAGCATCTGGTACTCATTTCAGCTAGAGGCTGAGTCGACCCCAGGACCATGGTACTACCAGAAGGTTTGGATCAGTTTAAAAATCCTGACCCCACCGGGACTTGAACCCTCGACCTTCCGGTTTGTAGTGCACTGCCTTAACCACTACGCTACGGCGTGCCCCTTTTTGAAGAAGTAGCTGAATTCAAATATGTAGGAACAAAAATAACAAATAGGAATGAGATGCACAAAGAAATTAAACATAGGCTCAATTCTGGAAATGCGTGCTATTATGCATTACAGGGACTCTTGACGTCCCAACTCGTTTCAAAAAACGTTAAACTGAAAGTATATAAAACTATTATTCTACCAGTTATATTAGCTTATATGGATGTGAAACATGGATTACTTTAAGGTGGAAAAGGAGATTACGAGTATTTGAGAATAAAGTTCTTAGGAAAATTTGTGGGTGAATAAGAGATGAACAGACTGGTGAATGGAGAAAACTACACAATAGTGAGCTACATGATATGTATAGGAAGCCAGATATAGCCTAATAAGAACAGTTAAGTCTCGCAGACTGCGATGGGCAGGACATAAAGCACGAATGAGGAGTGAAAGACGTAGGCCTACATGGAAGCTTCTTGTAGGAAAACCAGATGAGAAAACTCCAGTTATTAGACCAAGAATGAGGTGGGAGAATAACATTAACTATTATTTGAGGAAAATATATTATATAGGGAATGATTGGCAAACATTGGCTCAGGATAGGGATGCATGGAGAGCGTATGTCCACGCGGTGATGAACTTACGGGTTTGATAGTGCCAGTGAGTTAGTTATTTGGTATTTAGTTAGTTATTAACTAACATTGTTGGGACATTGTCAAAATGAGTGCTGTGCTACAGCTAGAATAGTGTGGCTCATTCTGCTCCTTCGGCTTTCGGACACACTGCTTGTCCGCCGAGTGGCCTACGATGCCCTGCTCTAGAGAGAAAACACCTCATTTCATCCCCAATTCACATCGACTTTCGGCTGAACACCGTAGTTAACACACTGCGATTCATTCCTTGGTACCCCTTTTACATTATACAAACCTGCTGATAAAAATGCTCACCGTGACATCAATGACAACACCAAAATATTTTCAAAAGCAATATAATGGGAGTACAGAAATTTATAACAAACAAAGCCTAATACACAGAAACACTCGACGGAAGTTAAATAATAATAAATAATAGTTTAAAAAACTAAAACAACACGCTTTATTAGAAAACCGAACTAAAAAAATGAAAAATAATTTTAATTTCCAACACGCTTGGGATAAATAATTTTACCATCAAACGTGTGGGGTGCTCTTTATCAATTAATATATTTGATAATAAACAGATATTGGTAAAAGTAAAGTCTCTAAGAAGAAAATGTACAAATCATAAAAGCACCCCACGCTTTTGACGGTAAAATTATTTATCCCAAGCGTGTTGGAAATTAAAATTATTTTTCATTTTTTAGTTCGGTTTTCTAATAAAGCGTGTTGTTTTAGTTTTTTTATAAAACTATTATTTATTTTTTATTTTTTAGTTTTAATAGTTTACAGAATAAGATACAAATGTAAATATCTTTAAATTTGATACTATTGTAGTATGAGCTAAAAGTAATACTCTTCTAAATAATAAAACCTTCCAGCCGGATTTGAACCAGCGACCTATGGATTACTGAAATTATATACCACTTGAGTGTACCGCTCTACCAACTGAGCTCTTACAACGATCGACTAAAAAGTCGACAAGTCCGTAACTTATTATACCAGTTTTCATTTATTTGATTTTCTGATGATTCTGGCCAGGATTTTAGAAACGAAATATGAAATTATTGTATTGTCACGGGTCCTTTACAATTATGCAAAGTTTCAAGTCGATCCAATGTTTCTAAGTGGGTGAAAATCGTGTTCAAAGATTCCGTTTACATAGATACAAAGACACTTTTTTTTTGATTATCTGACGATTCTGGCCAGGATTTTAGAAACAAATATGAAAATATTGTATTGTCACGGGTCTTTTAGAAGTATACAAAGTTTCAAGTCGATCCAATGATTTTAAGTGGGTGAAAATCGCGTTGAAAGATTCCATTACATAGATAGATAGATAGATATATACAGGTCTAGCTAATATAAAGAGAGTAAAAATGATTACGTGTTTGAATTTTGTTCTTAAAAAAGTGCTCTAGAGTCAGTATTCAATTTCTTGTACAAAAATCAAACTGACCATTTAATTGATCTCATTGTAGAAACAGGCAACTTTAAATTCACGAAACAAATGTTTGACATAATTATGTTGAACACGCCACTTGAATTTATGCAAGGTTTTAATAACGATCGATTATTGACTTTAGCTATGATGTAGGCCTATATCTAGGCTCGGAGAGATCAACATTTCCAGAGAGCGCTTCCAGCAGCAAATCAAAGTAACTTATCAGGCGAGAAATGTTTTTCTGCAAAGCGCGCCACAGTTGAACGTTTATTGCCCATTCAAACCGCAATCTCTCTAGATGCAGCGCAGCTTCTCTGGGGAAAACGCGAAATGAGCCTACTCCACTATCGGGGTTTTGCCTTCTATTTCAAGAATGTACTTTTTAGACAGACGACATAAAAACATAACCTAACGTTTCCAAGTCGGTTTATTGACGTTCTGAGAGTCAGAGTTATAAAAAAACAGTTGTTTTATGTGTTGGTCTGGGTTTTATGGAAACTTTCAATTTTTTAAGTTATACTATACATTTATCTTGTGCATAATGTAGTAAAACGGAATTACAGTGACATTTTATGATTGTTTGTCGATGTTTTTCTAATAATTTTCATTTAGGTGTTCGATATATGGATTTTTTTCTATGTATGCAGCGCACCCACGGAAATAGGGTTATATTTCATTAATCTAGAAGAAAATTCAATCAGGCAGAAACTGCGTAAATTAAGCGAATTCCTAAGCATGTGGAATTTATAGTGCATTTTGCTGAAACTAGAGGGAAAACGCCAAGTTGGTAGACCAAGAATGAGCTGGGAAAATTACATTAACCATGATTTGATGGAAGTAGATTATACAGGGAATGATTGGAAAACATTTGCTCAGAATAGGGATGTGTGGAAAGCTTATGTCCGCGCGGCCATGAATCTAAGGGTTCGATAGTGCCACTGAGTTAGTTAGTTATTTTAAATTGGAGAAACTCAATTTGTGATGTCAGCGTATTTAAAAGTGTCTTTCTGCAGTGAAAACAAATAACATATAAAGTAAGTTATTAGCTTATTACCTATTCACATATTGCTGTATAATTTGACATAAATTTAAATAATATATACAAATTCATTTTTCCATTACTTTCTTTAAAATATTAAATTAAACTGATGTATCTTACAACATACATTGCCTATTTAAGGGTTAATTAAATTGGATGGTTTACAATGAGAGAATTAACTTTAATTTCGGGTTTCAAGCAAACCCCCACTTCTAATGATGGGAGTTTGCTGATTCTTGGAGAATACCTTCCTCTGTTTATTTCAATACTACATACTCAGTTTCGTTGTGAAACATTGAACATTGCGACCGCTAGAGCTATTCAAACGGATCTCTAAATAGAACTATAGCACATTTTTTGTTTTTGTTGATTCACTTTATAACATCCATATTTCAGAATCACACACTCAAGAATTATTTCACACACACACACACACGCATACGCACACACACATATATATATGTGTGTGTGTGTGTTATAATTAAATGTTTAACATTGAGCAATGTAAGCTTAATATGGTATGATAAGAAAAATAAATGCCTGGACGGGATTCGAACCCGGATCTCTGAGTCTGTACCTCAGCGTGATATCCATTACACCACCAGGCGAATCCAATTCAAACACTTATTTTTCTTATATATGTATTATATTCTCCATTATTACTAGATGTCGCGAGAACTCGGTCTTCACTGCCATCTAGTAGCTGACTATAACATTTAGCTGACTACAATATTTTTTTTATCATACCATATTAAGCTTACATTGCTCAATGTTAAACATTTAATTATAACATCTATAAAGCGTCACTGCTATAAAGTAAAAATATTATCTTTAATTTGCTTACTTGTTACAGTCAGCTACTAGATGGCAGTGAAGACCGAGTTCTCGCGACATCTAGTAATAATGGAGAATATAATACATATATAAGAAAAATAAGTGATTGAATTGGATTCGCCTGGTGGTGTAATGGATATCACGCTGAGGTACAGACTCAGAGATCCGGGTTCGAATCCCGTCCAGGCATTTATTTTTCTTATCATACCATATATATATACGAATGGTGATGTCATGTGTCATATATATATATATATATATATATATGTGTGTGTGTGTGTGTGTGTATGTGTGCGTGTGTATTTTTTTTCTCCTTTCGCACGCGAAGTCCCGTGACCTAGCCGAGCGATTTGAGGCATGATGCCTTGGTACAGAGCCACGGGACATGGGGGAAGAAATTTTCTCATGAGAATTCGCCCAATGCCCGCGCGACACACGAGGCATTTGGATAGCTACAATAATTAGCCGGCTCCAGATTGAGAATACCAGTTATAACTGCTGTCGGATCCGACATGCTGACCACATGTCACAACTATACTGGCTAAATGATGAACCATCTCTATAACTGACACATAAAGTAAGAGTCCATGTTTCGCATCCATATAATATAAACTGGTATAATAATAGTTTTATATATTTTCAGTTTGCGCTACTTGAAAGGAGTTGGGACATCAAGAGTCTGCTGTACCTGCTGCTCCATCTGAAAATATTTTGATCGCCTCAAGGTTTGGAAGAAGTTCCAATAATTCGGAAAACACTTTTCTTAAGCAAACATACAGCATACTTGTCATGTGTCAATTCATTGGATTAGAACCGCCAAGGACACAGAGAAAGAAGCAGACCGAAACAGACAGGGTTGAGAATCAATCTTGAAAAAATTACAAAAGGAGGGGAAAACCTGAAAAGAAGTGAAGAAGTTGGCTCAGAATAGGATCCTATGCTCCTAATAGGAGATACAGGAATGGTGATGTCATGTGTCACATACTCTGACGCTAGAGCAAATGATTTCTCGTGAACTTCTCTATCGCCTTCTTGTCTAAACCAGGCAACAACAGTGAATATTAAGATCAGCTTATTGCTACAATAAATCTGGATCTCATTTTCCTCTTTCAGGTATAATTTTATGAGAAATCAATCTGAATGACAGCTTCAGTTATTCTGTTTTCCCGGGCAAATTCAAATGCTTTCGCTTAATGCCTTTTAGCTCAAATTGATACAGAAAAAGGGTCAGTTAACTAAATGTAAGGAACAGTTGAGCAACGTCCATCATATTACCAAATCATGTGCAGCGCAGTGTAGCAAGCAACCGAGTGAGCCAAGCGTTTTAACCCTTAAATTGGCAAAACACAAATTTTTTCTGTTAATTATTTAAATGTGGCGGACCGCAGTGAAAACGGCATCTTGCACAACTGTTATTATTAAATATATTGTATAATTAGACACACATTTAAGTGGTTCCTTTTTGTTCGTTTTCTTCTGATTTATTTAAATTATTAATTAATTCAACCAACTGATGAATCCAAAAAGATACATTACGAATTTAAGGGTTAATGGTGGCAAATAATTTTAATTTAAAACGTTTACTTACTTACTGGCACTATCGAACCCTTAGGTTCATAGCCGCACGGACATAAGCTCTCCATACATCCCTATCCTGAGTTAATGCTTTCCAATCATTCCCTGTATAATCTACTTACCTCAAATCATAGTTAATATTATTCTCCCACCTCATTCTTGGTCTTTGGCATGGGTTCCCTGAAATAGTCCCCGCCCGGAAAACCGAATGGGGGACTATTTGATCTCCGGAAAATTTTACCCCAGTTGAACCCATGTCCGCATTTCTTGACGGTTGTATTTTTTACGGTGAAAGATCGTCACTCTTTCGACCAAGGTACTTTTTTCGTCTGGCTTATCACCTTCGACCAGTCCGGCATGGGTAACCCTATCGGCAGCAATGCTACCGCCGGCATAGCTCTCAGGATCATTTAAGCACGCAAACCACTCCACCACGACAAGGTAAAGATACCATGGAGGGTAATTTAAAACGTTTAGTTTTTTTAATGTCTATTAATTTCTAAGTTGTGGAATTAGGCCTATTTATAATATGTCTTGTTAGTTTAATCTTATTGCTTTGTATTTTAGATATATAAGAACACAGAAAGTCAGTCAGTCAAAGGACTTTTATGGAGAAAAAAAAAAAACGATTTTCCAATAAAATGACATCCATATTTTTTTTTAGTTATGCATAGATATGTGGAATTCAAAAGGAAATTTCAATCCAGAAATTATTATGTTATATAAATAATTCGTATACGTTTTTCGTGACTCATAGCTTACATCAACAATATATAGAACGCATTTAAAACATCTAGAATATTAGAATACAATTAATATTATTACATTTACAACCTACAAATGTCCGAAGTACGGTTTAACAAAGGAGTTTGTGAAATAAATTAATACGGTCAAATCGTTAAACAACAATTTCGTATAAATGTGCGTGCTTTTTCAGGTTTCGGAATACGACAATTACTTCTACTAATTTTTATTCAATATATATATATATATATATTCCGTTGACAAAATTATTCCTGAACCATTTTTTAAAAATTCACGATGATATGACATTTTCATGAAATCACTTTTAAATAAATGAAATTCTAACTTTATAGCCTATAGGCTTACCTATCAAACAGCCTTATATTTGTATGAAAATACTATACAACATACATTTTTGTAAGAATTCACTTTTAAAAACTGTGAAACAATGTCCTTTAGCAATATTAGTAAAAATAAATACAGTATTTTGATAAAATATTGCACAAATCGGGATAAAAGTGAAATGTTAATTGTCCACTGTGATATAGAATTAAATATGAACTCCACGACGTGACAGGTCTTGAAGGCCATAGCCTACCAAGCCGGCTGCTGGCCTCACGTCCACATGTGTTAATCGCAGAGGATAGAAGATGATGCATCCAGTGTAGGAACATCTGTTCAGTATATTGAGTCCTCCAGCCGTTATAGCTGGTGTTCTCGAACTACAACTTATTTATAGCTACACAAATTTCACACGATGCTGAGTGAGCACCTATTAAGAACCCACTGGATTTCTTAGGCTTAAAGGACCTCCGGGACTTGGAAAATCTGGTAGCGTTTATCTAGCCGAGCGTTAGTATGAGGATTTACAGTATACATGTTTTGAAATAAACAAATGGAGTCTTATTTTAAACTATTTTATTACTAAAGTATAAATAATTAGAAACCCTAAGTAGTCTAGCCCTAAATCTAATCTAAGCCTATATTAAAACTACAGTACTTTCTTGGGGGGGGGGTTGAGAAGAGGGAGTTGTGGAATTTTTAAATCTAACCAAATCTACATGATTAAAAATGTTATATCCCTTGTTGAAAATATCGTATTAAAACAGTCTACATTGTTTAGAATTCTATCAAAATAGTTAAGGTAATTGATTCTTTTTACAAAAAAAAAGTCCCTGACATTATATTAAGACAAATGGTAGCTTACTCACCCTAACACCTCTGGTTGTCACACATCAACAGACAGACACGAGGCCCTCACTTCTCAAGTGTTATATACTCAAAATGACCTCAAGTCACCCTAACTGTACTCACTAACATTCCAATGAACTAAATGTAGGGATGTTACAGTTAGCTTAAGCAAAACTTTGCTCTGAACTATATCATGTCTAAACTCTATTTCAAAAGACTTTGCTTGAATAATTAAAATAATCTATAAAACAATAAAAAACTATATATAAAGACTATGTATTCATAACAGCACCAATCCCATACTTGCCGAAATTTCACCAGAAAATTTATTTCCCATGGGGTTCGAACCAACGCTCCCGTAGTTCTGCACCAAGGCTCGATGCCTTGTACAGTTCGGCTACGGCGCAGGATTGAATTAAATATAACAAGGATGAGAATTACTGTACATAGGGATGTGTGGATCATGTTTATGGAGCCATTAATACGTGCATTCACAACATAATAATGATCATCATCGTATCGTGCCTTTTCAGGAAAGTCGATTCCATCCATCTTTTCCTCCCATGTATTTCTTCTTTCAAATTCTTCCCAGTCGTATCCCTTCTGCTCTAAGATTTTCCTCATTTGGCTAATCGCTAATCCACATCTCCATAGTCTTCCTCGTAATAGTTTTCCCTGTACCTTCAGATTTAACACTCTAAGTGGTATTCTTTCCTCTACAATTATTTTTATATGTCCGAACAATTTTAATCTTTCACAAACCATCTCATACTGATACCACTATCCATAGTTCTTCTCTTCACCCATATACTCATAAGATGGCAGCCTTTAATAGTTACATTCATAAGACTTTTAAATATCCCTCTTTCACCCTTGGAATATAATAATGAATTGAATATTATTAAACAATTAGCTGTTAATAACGGCTACGACCCTGCAATTATAGAATGTTTAATTAAGAAGGTTCATTACAAAAAAGCAATTAAAGTTTTTCCTTTACCCAAAGAAAACATAAGGAAATATGTCGTAATGTCATACATAGGCCCACTTTCAAATAAAATATCTAAACACTTTAAAAAGTTGAACATTAATGTGGCATTTAAAACTTATAAAACTCTACAAAATATAATAAAAACAATAAAACTAAAACAAAAAAGAAAAATTATCAGGTGTATATAAATTGAAGTGGGGCACATGTGACAATGTCTATATAGGACAAACTGGTAGACCTTTTATCTCTCGGATAAAGGAACACATGAGAGCATATAACAGAAATTTAGAAAAATTCAAAATATGCTAACCACCTATTCCAATTTAATCATTGTTTCGATCCAAATTTTGAAATTTTACATATTTGTGATAAGGGTAAGAAGTTAGATCTTTTGGAGGCTGTAGAAATTAATAAATTTAAAAGTAGTAAAAAACTGTTAAATTCTCAACTTGATTTGAATGAATCCCCTTTGTTAAATTAAAAAAATTAAATAAATATTGTTGTATTGTTGCTTAGATCAGTTGGAACGCAATTCATAATTTGTTAACATGTCTGAAGAAGGTACAGTGTACCGAAACAGCTGTCACTGAATTATATAATAAATATGAAAATCAAATAAAACTACGTTTTATTTTTATTTAATTAATAATTTTTCTCAATATGTTATTTTTTCTGCACCTACTATCTCCCTGATTTAGGGCCAGTTTCACCAAGAGAGGTAACTGTATTACGCCAGTTTTCCCCATGTATAATGCATAGCTTAAACTGGCGTAATACAGTTACCTCTCTTGGTGAAACTGGCCCTTAGTCGTTGTGTATCTCTTCTTTCTTTCTTTTTTTTTTGTACAATTCCACGTATTAATTTAATTTCTGTAGCTTGCAATCTGCTCAATTCCATCTTTGTATATGTCAAAATCTCAGACGCGTTGAAAACACGTAACTAATCCACTGACATTATCGAACCCGTAGGTTCAGGGCAGCGTGGACATAAGCTCTCCATATATCCCAAACCTTAGCTAATGCTTTTCAATCATCTCCCTTATAATCTACATCCCTAAATCATGGTTAATATTATTCTCCCACTTCCATGCTACTCTTTAATTCCCCATTCGTGTCACATATCCCGCCCATCGCAGTCTACGAGACTTAGTAAAGTAAAAGTAAAGTAAAGTGATCCCACAACAGACCCGGAGGCCCTTGGGGTCCCACTTTTTCTAGACAATCGGCACTTTATGTCAGCCGGGTTGTCAGCCCTGCGTGACGGCCGCCTTTACCCCCAGAACAAGCGTCTGGTACTCATTTACGTTAGAGGCTGAGTCGATCCCAGGGCCATAGTGCCGCCAGAGGGTTTGGGTCAGTTTAAAAATCCTGACCCCAACGGGACTTGAACCCTCGACCCTCTGGCTTGTAGCTCAGTGCCTTAACCACTACACTACGGCGTGCCCCAGACTTAACCGTTCTTATTATATCTGGTTTCCTATAAAGACCATATACTTCACTGTTATGCAGTCTTCTCCGTTCGCCTGTCTGTTCATCTCTCTTTAGTTCAATTTTTTCTAAGAACTTTATTCTCAAATGCTCGTCATCTTTTCTTCCATAATACAGTATTTAAATACGGTTCGTCCTGGTATTCTCCATTTCCACATTAGACCGTACTAAATGTATGGATCGATTTGCTGCTGTAATGCGTATTGAATATTTTGATACAGAATTTATGAGAATAATGTTGAATTATTAATAAAACAGAATGAATACATATTGCGTGGTTTCCGTTCTGAACTTAATCGATGACAATAGATTGCAATTAAATTTGCATGTTGTCCCGCTCTTGTCAGCTTTGAGACATGAATGTGTACGTAACAGAAAAATGGCCGAGGCACTTGTCAAGCAGTTATTAATCACCCATAACCAATGGCCAGCTTTCAAATCCCACACTTTTACACCACATGTTATCATCCCCGAACAGTGATGGAGAGGGTAAAGTAAACAATTTTTCAACAGTCACTTGCTCCACCACAGAGACATTTAAAACTGCGCGAAACTATCATTTGTTTTAACTCTCATTAGTAGTTTCCATTCCTTGAAGCCATATTTATTTTAGAAAAGAGTAGTAATATAATGTTACTAGAGATATCATTACTATTACCGAGGTAATTAGACATAGATGAACATTCTATATAAGCCTACTATCACCGAGGAGTGACGCATAATCTCTACAAGTCGACAAGGAGAAAGATAGTAAAAAACGAGCCATATGATGTGTATCCATTCGTAAGTTTAAAAAAATGATTCTTCGAGGATATTCTTTCTTACATGCTGTTTTTCAAAGACCTGAGCACAGTAACTTAGGAAATCCAAACTACATTGAATAAAATAATAGATTGGTAGAAAACTCAATGGCGCGACAGGCCTAGAAGGCCCTTGGCCTATCAGACGGCTGCTGGCCTCAGATCTGTGTGTTAATCACAGAATTAGACGAACATCCTGTCAGTGTAGTGGTGACATGTGGTCAGCATGTCGGATACTCCAGCCGTTACAGCTGGTTATCTCTACCTGGAGCCGCTAGTAATTGTAGCTATCCAAATTCCTGACGATGCTGGGTGGGCACCGGTCCCATACTGGCCAAAATTCTATGAGAAAATTCTTCACCATGGAGAATCGAATCATCGCATCTCGTAGCTCTGCGCCAAAGCCTCTTGCCTTAACCACTAGGCTACGGCGCGGGACAGATTGGTAGGGTTGGCTTCGGGTTTTAAGACCCTAACACAACCTTATTTTTGGTTCATTGTATTGCTCATCTTTACTTCATGGGATGTAAGAAGTAAAGTGATCACTACATGCCTCAAGAGGCTCTTGGGATAATGGAGGTTAAGGCTCCCATCTTTACAAACAATCGGAATAACTTGCCAGCCGGGTTGTCAACCTAGTGTGACGGCCAGAACAAGCGTCTGGTGTACATTTACGTCAGAGGCCGAGTCGACTCCAAGGTCAGGATTGGGACAGTTTAAAAATCCTGCCCCTACATTGGACTCGAACCCCCGACCTTCAGGCTTGTAGAGTAATGCCTTAACCAACTACGCATGTACCACTTTATGGAATTAATGAGATATCTACTCTACAGTGATATGTAAGCTATTATGGTGTTCATAATACGACACGCATCAAGCAATCACACAGGAACCATATCGCCATTTATTTGGGCTTCCTTTGACTATTTTGTGCCGTAAGTTGACACGCATGCTCAGAGTCAGATCACCACAACCACGTATTTAAAACGCATCTGCTACGCTAAACTATGTAATTTTTTTCTCGACAGTGCATTCTGTCGTACTTACAGCAATGGCGACCATGATTGAAAGTTCCAATTTCCTAAATGTCGGAATTCCGATTGAGGGTCTTTCCACTTTTCAGCGGTTGCCCTTTTTACCAGCCGGCTGCTGGCCCTTGACATCCACATGTGTCAATCACAGAGGTAGATGATCAACAGCCAGTGTAGGGGTGACATGTGGTTAGCATGTCGAGTCCCCCAGCCGTTATAGCTGGTTCCTCAACCTGGAGCCGCTACTTATTGTAGCTACCCAATTGCCTCACGATGCTGGGTGGGCACCGGTCCCATACTGGCCGAAATACCATGGGAAAATTTCTTCCCCCATGGAGACTCGAACCAGCGCAAGTCCCGTAGCTCTGCGCCAAGGCTTCCTACCTTAACCGCTCGGCTACGGCGCGGGACAAATGTCGGAATTGCCAACCTAAATAACTATAATGTAATATTACATATTACCCACCTCGTGCGGGAAGTAAAACCACTGTCCTTTATGTATACTACGTACAATGTATATAGGGCCTACAAAAATATATCCAAAATGTAATGTTAATATACATTATACGAAATTGTTAATGAACTGAACTTTATTTGAAACAATATAAAACAATAAATTCGTACTTGTCATTTTATTACTGATTGTTGTCACGGCCTGCTGTAGTCTCAACTAAATTATTTTCGGCATTTACCGTATAAACATTGGCCACACTTAACGTTAGTTGTTTATAATGAACGCAAATATTTTCAACGTAGATATTATTTTAGTCTTATTTATTATTTTGAAAACACCATCGTGCAAAAAATAATGTACAACGCACGTTTGTGAAGTGTTTTACAGAATCTTGGAAATTAAAATCCTCGCTATCGCTCGGTTTTTAATCACATCATCGCTTCTGTAAAAAAACACTTCTCAACCTCGCATTCTCACCTATACCATCACCTAACATGATATGAGGCGAAAGGCGATATGAAATGAATGAATTATTTGATGATCAAATGAAATGATGGAGAAAGAAGATGAGTGGTGGGTGGAGTGTTGGTGGAATGAAATTCAGAAACATGGAAGAACCTCGAGAAAACCCCGACAAATCCCAGTGCATACCTTGAAATTGGACACTGACACTAGATTAGTGCATTTTTGGTTGAGTAATTGTAATTAACCGAGTCGTAAATCATTAAATTACTATCGATTTATCCCCAGCATATGCGGCAGATTTAAACGCATAAGCAAACTTCTGTACCTGCAGCACGAAAACTATATTTATCTAGCATTATATTGAACTAGCAAATATCCGGCGTGCCCCGCCTAAATTAATTGAATGTGTTTTCATGTTTAGTTGAACAAGTAAACAGAAAAATAATTATAAATGTATATCGTAATTATTTTAAATACTCCATGCTGATTATCCGGTGTTGTCCCGATCTTCTTGGCATAAATGAGCCGAAAGAAAAAAATTGTTATTATGAGTATCCGTAAAAGAATATCCGCCGCGCACTGCTACGCTTGCCCGGGAATCTAGTTATCCAAGATCTTCTTGGCAACAATGAGCTGAAAGACATGATTATTGTGTATTATTCGTAAAAGATCGACATATGCTGTCACGGACTTTTTTTGTAGATTTTTAAATAGGCCTATTCAATTCTGTACACTAATTTGTTGTATTTGTTATGGTTTAGGCAGCGTGAGTCATTTAACCTTTACACTGCTACGGACGGGTATATCCGATGGCAAAGAAAATGCTTGCCGTGATATGGGTGTGTATATCCATTCTCAACTCCAAACGCCTGCTAGTTATATAATACGTATTGCATTGCTTTCAAACTAAGCAGGCATATACTGCCATCTCTTAGGAACCTAAATAAACTTTTTCCATATTTCTCCCTGCATTGAGCAAGGAGGGTTTTAAAGGCTGGAAATATCTCAGCAGTGAAAAGGATAAGCATCCAAAACATGACAAACATTTATATAACCCGATCGCAGCGCCACCTACCGGATCCAATTGTGAATCTAAATCATCCAGGGACCCACTCAAGCTCGCACAAAAAAATCGTCAAAATTGATCCAGTCGTTTATGAGTTCAGTGACATACACACGGAACAGAAGAATTGTGTATATAAAGATTAATCTTCTTGTAAGGAATTGAATTCTTGAATTGAACATGTATGTAAGGGAGTAACCAATATAATTTAAAATAAAGTACGATTACAAAAATGTCTTTCCTAAATCAATAAACTTTGTTATACTGACTTGTGAGCCATAATTTGAGATGAAGTAATATTAAGATTGACACATCATTTAAGAACAAGTAAGGAATGTAAATAATTCAAATCTTCTTCAAATATAATAAACTTTTAAGTATACTTATTATTCGCTGACGATGTTTGTATTTTAGCAGAATCTGAAAATGAGCTCCAAATGTTAGCATATTAAATTTAAATTAATAGCCAATAGATATAATTGTAAAATATCAATAAATAAGTCAAAAGTAATGGCATTTTATTGGTAAATATGGAATTAGATAAAAAATTGTACTGGATAACAAAATAATAGAACAAATATCACATTTCCAATATTTAGATTGTGATATAACTTATAGAGGAAATAAAGATATAGAAAATAAAGTAAATAAAATTCCAGGCTATTTGTGGAACCATAAAAGAACCTTAGGTCCGGAAAACAAGGAAATATACGAAACTTAAATTATATAAAACAATGGCGTTTCCTTTGTTGTTGTATGGAAGTGAAAATTGGATAATGAATCAAGGGATAAAAGCAGGATACAGCTGCGGAAATGCTGTTTTACGTAATGTGAAAGGATGCACAAGAGCGGATAGAATAAGGAATGAAACTATACGAGAAGAATTAAATATATATAAAATTGAAGATAAAATCATCGAAAATAATGTTAGCATATAAATTTAAATTAATAGCCAATAGATTATAATTGTAAAATATCAATAAATAAGTCAAAAGTAATGGCATTTTTTGGTAAATATGGAATTAGATAAAAAATTGTACTGGATAACAAAATAATAGAACAAATATCACATTTCCAATATTTAGGATGTGATATAACTTATAGAGAAAATAAAGATATAGAAAATAAAGTAAATAAATTCCAGGCTATTTTTGGAACCTACAAAGACCTTAGTCGGAAAACAAGAATATACGAAACTTAAATTATATAAAACAATGGCTGTTCCTTTGTTGTTGTATGGAAGTGAAAATTGGATAATGAAATCAAGGGATAAAAGCAGGATACAGCTGCGGAAATGCTGTTTTTACGTAATGTGAAAGGATGCACAAGAGCGGATAGAATAAGGAATGAAACTATACGAGAAGAATTAAATATATATAAAATTGAAGATAAAATCATCGAAAATAATGTTAGCATATAAATTTAAATTAATAGCCAATAGATATAATTGTAAAATATCAATAAATAAGTCAAAAGTAATGGCATTTATTGGTAAATATGGAATTAGATAAAAAATTGTACTGGATAACAAAAAATAGAACAAAATATCACATTTCCAATATTTAGGATGTGATATAACTTATAGAGAAAATAAAGATATAGAAAATAAAGTAAATAAATTCCAGGCTATTTGTGGAACCATACAAAGAACCTTAGGTCGGAAAACAAGGAAATATACGAAACTTAAATTATATAAAACAATGGTGTCCTTTGTTGTTGTATGGACGTGAAAATTGGATAATGAAATCAAGGGATAAAAGCAGATACAGACTGCGGAAATGCTGTTTTTACGTAATGTGAAAGGATGCACAAGAGCGGATAGAATAAGGAATGAAACTATACGAGAAGAATTAATATATATATAAAATTGAAAATAAAATCATCGAAAATAATAAGAAATGGACAGAACACTTAATGAGAATGAACAACGAAAGAATACCCAAAAGAACCTTCCTGTATAATCCCAGAGGAACAAGAGATGTGGCCGACCACGTAGAAGATGGACTCCACTTTTAACTTCGCCCGGAACAGGCTGCATAGCCTAAAACCTTGTAGAAGAAGAAGAAGAAGTATACTTCAAAAAGCTATATACAATTGTGTTTTTTAAATCGTTGTGTGATTTGATGATACGTAAGTGTTTGAACATAACCGTTTTGCCACGTTAAGATTAATTATATGCAATTAGTTATGGAAATTATGCAGATGTAAAACCTTTCAAACATATTATATAATTCTTAATCTCATTGCTACAAATTGAAATGCCATTCGTTTGCATATTCTCATCACTGTACGAAACGTAATAATTCAGGCAAACAAGTTTCTTTGCAGTGGATACTGTCACAATGTCAGGAACTTATAATAGCATATTCCCTACTAAAAGGTAAGGTGACCCCAATACAGGCCCCTAAGAGGCTCTTGAGGTAGTAGGAGGGGTTAGGCACTCAACCTTTGATCCATCGGCACGAGAATTGTCAGCTGGGTTTCTCAGCCCTGCGTGACGACCGGACTTTACCCCCAGAACGAGCCTTCTCATTTCGCAAGAGATTTGGAAGTTTTAAAAGTTTTGACCCCGGGTCTCGAATTTCCAACTTTCTGGCTTGTAGTGTATCTCCCCTGCTAGCTAACGTGGAAATGAAATCCTTCAGACATTTCCCCACACAATCCTTACACTATTCAACTACGCTTAGAGTGGGGAAAAATCAATGATGATTACAGTATCAGATCAGGGGACAAACTTTGGAAATAACCTACAAAACACTACCAGAATGGTCCAGAAAATTTTGATATTCCAAACGAGTTGCTTGTACGTAATTCCCTATATCACTCCACTGATTAGCTTACCAATAAGAAGGGACCCCCTCTGAAAAAAAACATTAGCTTCAGAAGATATGAACATATAATTATGTGCTTCATTTAATGAAAAACTCTCTCCTCTCTCCACATCACCCGTGCGATTTAACAACTCAAAAGATATATATAATTATTTTACGGCTTATACCTGACATTTTTCTTCTTCTTATCTTTGTTTAACATCTCCGTTCGATGCATATTACTGACAGTGATCATACTCAGAGTCAAAGTGTATTCTTCATGTATCTGTAGCCATTTCCCTTAACCGATTATTTGGCGCTCTCCCCCTAAGGGAAGAATTGAAACATATTATTCGTTAACTGTTTCTTATAGATGTCATTCAGTGGTCCTGGTCAGCGTTCCGCCTCATATGACATCAGAAACCAAGTAGTACTAGGACGGAAAATTCGGTAAATTTGCTTAGAAGCCTTTTCATTCGGGTTAAGGATCTTTTACGAGCCTGCAAATCTTCAGACTCGGGACACACGACTTAAGTCCCTCCCGGAGGACTGCTCCTGGATTTTTCCATCCTAAAAAAATCCATCGACCCCGGCCGGGTTTGAACCCCGCGACCCTCAGGACCAGAGGGCAAGGAGCATAACCACTAATAACCATTTAATTTTATTTCCACCGCTTTATCGATTTGAATTATTATATTTAAAATATTAAATAAAATAAGTTCTATGTCATTACATCATTCCGCACTGCAGATGGGCCACTATCTTCATCGCCTAGGTATCTTAACCAAGTCCATATTGTACTGTATACAGTAGTCCTACTTTGGATATCATTGCTGCTTACCCATCACTGTCGGGTAGCAGTTTTATGGAACAGATACTGGGAAACCAGAGGAAAAGTGTTGAACTAGTAAACAATTCTAAATATCGTTGTAATAGGTATTTTTCTTCTTATATTAGATGTCTATATACATATAATTTATTTTAGCTCTTGTGCAACGTAAAGGTAATTATCATTAAGTCAAACACTTTTTTTCTGCATTAAATTAACATGTGAATTGTACGAAACGCTCTACTTTTCAAACATAAAGAATTAGAGTATAAAATTATGAAATATTTACCTAAGTGGTCCTTCTCCTCAACTTTATTAGTTATTTATCTGTAGCGCGTTTCGGGACTAGTCTCATCATAAACGAAAACGAACCCAGCACGTGTAAACCCCTCTACCAGATTTTCAGTGAAACACCAGTTTTGAATCCTGCTGATGATGGGACTGGTCCCGAAAACGCTACAGATTAAATAACTAATACATTTTGAGGAAGACGCGGACCATTTAGGTAAATATTTCATAATTGTATACTTTAATCTAGAATAATACTTCAACGGAACATATCGTGAATCTTATAAAAGATTGAACACACAAGAAACTTAAATTTTACACACACACACACACACACACACACACCACACACACACAACACACACAACACATGGGTAACTTTTTATTGTCTTGATAAGTATCAAAATAATTTATACACTTCCTTAATATTATCTCCCACAGTATAGGTTATATTTACAGAATGTGAGGGGGGTAAAAGGGATTACACTTACATCAGTTATTTTCTTCTTCCCCCCCCCCGTTCCAGTGAATTCCCACCTCACGATAATATCATCGACATTGTTAGTTAAGAATTTTTATTCCCTCGTAATGCTGAAATGAAGGGCACCTAGTTTTTTCTTCTTTTTTAATGGCGTAACAGCCCAATGTTGGGCCTTTGCCTCTCCTTTTCTAGGAGTTACTAGACCAAGTTAATTTAGTACTCTGCGGTTAACATACCAACCCAATGAGACATCTAATAGACAACTAAGGTATTACTAGGATGATGAAGAAGGTCGGTCAATTTTACCTAACAGTTATCTTTATTCAGGCTTAAGGATATTTTACGAGCCTGTACGGGGCCCACGGTTTTAAAGTCCGTCCCTTAGTATTTTCTCCATGGACTTTTCTATCCTAAAAAAATCCATCGACCCCGGCAGGGCTTGAATCCACGACTTTCAGAGACAAGGAAACATAACCACTAGTCCAACGCGGATGACTTTTTTTATGTTTTAGTACTTTTTAATTGTTCGTTTATTGCTCGGATATGGTTTGTATTACGTAATTCATTGGTATAATATCTCCGCGGGTATTAAACTTTTCCAAACGCCCACCGCAGACATTAAGTTTACCATGCATAGACAAAAATATTAATTAAAAGCAATCAAACACACGGTATTTCAAATTGACAAATTAACTTTCAAACACAATTTAGTTTTTATAGGAACTTAAATAGAAATTACATTTGTTAAATTTTCCCGTAAAACCTCATATTAATAATTTTTAAAACATCTCTTGTCAGAACATTCCATTTTCGCGTTTCATATTCCTTCTAGCATTGTTTTAAGTACTCAACTAACGTACAACATTTGCCAATATTCACATTCCTGTTTACTACTACAGCATTTTAGCATTGAGAATTTTGTTCCACAATGAGTTCGGTGAAAATGAACTTTCCTAGTTCTCGAAGTATGCGAAAACAACAGTTTCATTAACATCCACGTGTCTACCTTTCAACGATTTTACACAAAATATATTTATTCCAGTATATTTTTCTTGACTTCTCTCAGGTAGCAACTTTTGTTCAGCTTCTCTTGCCAATTTCACATATTTCACCTCAAACATTTGCATATTCTTCCATTTTGAATGTGTTATTGAACAAACAAGCTTTCCTAGATACAAATCCTTTAGCAACAAACTTATTTGGATATAATAAAGCGAAGATCAAATAATTGTCTTATGTGCTATTCATGTTTTAATAATAATTTCTTTACAAATTAATTATAAAGCACTAACACATAAAATTATGTACGCACCAAGGGTATTCAATATTAAATTTTGTTATATACGTTGACTTTCGTTTCTTTATGTTTGGCAATCGTATTCTTATTTTGCACAAAACTAGTTTGTGGTCACTTCCTATATCAGCGGAATTAAGTGTCCTGACATCAATTATCTGATCAAAATTAATTTCTCTGTTTGTTAAAATATAGTCAATTACTGACTCCTGCGATCTGCTATTGTGGAAGGTATATTTATATTTCATTGGATGATCAAAACATGTATTATTAATTCTTAAAGCATTCGTTGCAGCAAATGTAATGATCATATCTCCATTTTCATTTCTGACATCTTCATTAAACCTTTGTGTAATGCCTGGTAAACAGTTTTTCCCTATTCTTCCATTGAAGTCTCCGAATATAATAATTTTTTCTCTATTGTTTATTTTTGATACAATATTTTGAAGAGTTTCATAGAATGCTTCTCTTTGTTGCAAAGGTTTAGATATATCAGAAGCATATATACTTATAAAATGTATAAATATTGGAAGGGTCATATAGAAAGAATGGAAGAAAACCGGCTTGCAAAAAGAGTTAAAGAAGATAGACCAATGGACGGGAGAAGAACAAGAGGAAGACCTGCCAAGCGATGGATAGACAGTGAATGTACATCCAGTACGTCTTCCTCCGAGATGTGATTTTGGAAATAAACAGGATGAAAATCCTACAAATTAAGTTTAAGAAGAAGAAGAAGACCAAGGGTATTATTAGTTATATCCTCGTGGGACTTACCAAACCTCAGGCCAAAGGTCATCAGCCTGGTAAGCTATCGTCCTCAGGGCATAATAACCATAATTATACCATTGGTACTTAAATAACTATTAACGATTTAATTTCTAATGACAAAAGTTAAATGATAGGTAAAAAGTAAGAAAACCGTTTTTCAAACATTTCGAAGGCATTAATTCCGTGGTCACAGAAAAAAACCGAAGTACAAACTCGCTAATTTTAGGAAAACATTTTTCAAACCGAGAAAATGTTTTATTCTTACGAGATAAAACATCTTTATAACTCGGAAATTATTGGAGTTCTGGGTTACTAACTTATTTCCAGTGTGGACAAGTCTTGGGAGATTACAGTACTTAATGCATTTTGGCCATTTTTCGACTAATTCCCTGTGACTTCGGAATTAACGTAAGGAAAGTTATCTACCTCAGCCTATGTTAAATGCGTTTCTGTAGATCTCATTTAGTTAAATACTTCATTTGATAGTCTATAAACTCCACAGCGCGACAGGCCTAGAAAGCCGGATGCTGCCTCACATTGACATGTGCTAGACGACCATCCAACCAGTGTAGGGGTTACATGTGGCCAGCAACGGGCCCCTCAGTTATAACGGGTTTTCTCAACCTCGAGCCGCTAATTATTGTAGCTACCCAAATTCCTCAGGATGCTGAATGGGCACCGGTCCCATACTGACCGAAGTACCATAAGATTCCTCCCTCTCTCTCCCCACACACACACACACACACACACACACACGCCACTAATAATCTATTAAACACGACATTTTTGTACATCATAGTAATTTATAAAAATAAGACTATATGACATATTACAACCGCTGTGGTCTCGAGGTAGCGTGCTGCCTTGTCACGCAGCGGGGCCCGGGTTCGATCCCCGGTCGGGGCAGTTTTTCTGGGTGAGGTTTTTATCGGGGTTTTTCCTCACCTGTAAGACAAACGTCAGGAAAACTTTAAGGCCCAAACGGTCCCCCCAATCATATGACCATCAACATCCTATCATATCATCCATCCTTATCATTATCATCATCATCCTACCATTATCATTATCATCATCATCCTTCATCGGTGTGGAAAGCAACAGGAAGCTACCACACCTACACAATTCTCTAGTAAAGCTGCAAGCATAGCATGAAAATGCTGTGATTGCAGTGAAGGACCTGCCTTCGGGCAGAATTACTATGGATGGATGGATGACATATAATTCCACAGTGTTTATAACCACGGATCTCTAGTTCAGCCAACAATAAAACATTTACAAACCATAACATGGCAGCACTGTCAGTATGGATAAGATTTAATAGCAAATGGCATTATGAAATGAAACCAGGAAGTCACGTGGTGCTTATGTAAGAGAGATTCCTGTTTTAAGGCAGACCAATTCGCCTTCATTAACATGCGGGTCCCGACAATGACCTTCAGTTTAGCACACCTTGTTCATGCTCGCGCGTCACAACATCAGATAAAACTTTACCACATAATACTGATACAGCCAATCGCATTGTCTGCGTTGGATGGCATGGACCAAAAATATGTCCAAAAGGTGTCTTAATGTGCATTATACGAAACAAATCACTGCATTTTAAACTGAACTGAACTTTATTTGAAGCAATATAAAACAAATAAATACATACTTGCTGCCATTTTATAACTGATTGGTGTCACGGCCTGCTATAGTCTCAACTTATGAAACACTGCTCACACTGTTAACGTTAGTCAGTTGTTTTATAACGAATGCAAATATTTCCAACCTCCATTTTACTATTATGTATTATTTTGAAAAGACCATCGCGCAAAAAATAATGTACAACGCACGTTAGTGAAGTCTTTTACTATTCTCGGAAATTAAAAACCTTGCTATCGCTCTGCTTTTAAATATTTTCTCACTTCTGTAAAAAACACTTCCAAACCTCGTATCGTAATATACTATTCTTGAGCCAGTACAGGCTTTTACATTCCCCAAATATGATTGTTTTAATGTATGCGGAAAGGTAATAAACATTAAATGCTGTTCTTGCAATCTGCATTAATAAACACCATACGTACGTACTTTCCCAACTGTTAGGAAACATCTTCATAAGGTTAATATTTTTATAGCCAAAGTATTTTCAGCAACCACACTCACAAATGTTACGGAAAAGTTGAACATAAAGCACAATCTGTGGTAATTACGCTTTAAATTTACATAAAGCCGTAATTAGAATAGAGTAGATTTATTTAAAATAGAATAGATTTATTTAGCCTGATAGAGTTAAGACCATGTGGCCTTCTCTTCCACTCACCAGGACAAACATATGTTACATTTAAATAAAAAACAATACATTTTATTATATAAAACTTTCCTCATTAGAGGATTGCCTCAAGGACAAAGTGATACAGACAATTAATTTTTGTAATTGATGAAATACATTTTGTAAATATATTTTAAACAATTCAACTTGTAGGCCTAATTGAAGTATACATACTATAAAGTAATTTTGTAAATATGGTTTCTTAAAATTGAAATTGATCCTCTAATGGCAGCGATGGCAATTCTAGAAAGATACACCCTGTCCAAATCTAAGGAATTCCAAAATTTGGTTAAGAATCCTGGTATAGTACCTCTTGCCCCGATCATCAATCATGTGACAGTTATACTATCTAGTTGGTATGTATCTTTGTAATAGTCAATTGCAGTCTCATATACGGCTTTCTTTTCAGAGTCAACTTCCTCAGGTTGGCCACTATGAGTCTCAAAACGAATTGTGGGATCTAATATCATACCAATTTTAGAGGATGGTCTAAATGCAATAATATCTATTCGTCTGTTACTCCCATTAGTAGCCACACCATGTACTTCCTCATAAACTGTGTATTCAAAATCTCGCAAGGCTTGTGCCATCATATTTCGAATAGTGTGGTGCCGAATATTTCTCAGTGATTCTCCAAATGGACAGGCCCCATAATAGTACATACTAAACAATTATCTGAACAATAATGAAAATAATATCTAATAATGCAATAAAATTAAATACAATTAAAATTAAACTAACGAAATAATGTATACACAAAGGACTAACAGCTCGAATCTAGTATACATAAAAAGAAAAGAAAAAATACAAAGAAAGTAATAAACCATAGTGAATTAATGTATCGCTTATATATACAAGGCAAATTTAATACTATTTTATTAAGTAATGAAAAAACAAATTATTAATTGTTAAAAAGGTAAAATTATTGAGTTGTTTCTGTTAATAATTTTATTTTCCATTTGTTTCTGAAAGATGGTAAAGTTTGCAGTTTATCCCTACTACTACTAATATATCGTGGGAGTTCTGAATGCGGCTTCAACATGAAGTTGCAGCGGCTACAGATTCCCTTTTGGATGGTCAGAGCCATCCGCGGGTTCCAAGGCATGCCTTTTTGTCCCTATAAGTAATTAGAAAGAAAATATAAAGGCTAGTATATGCCACCGGTGTCACCAGTGAATATTCGATCGGAGAACAAGTAATTTTTAGCGTTGTGTTGGTCAATGTGATAACACATGTTCCCGCTAGAGCCAATTACTAACAAGTTTGTTCACGTATAAGGAGATTCCATCCCAAGGGTCCACCTACATTAGTGGGCAAGTTAGGGTGAAAAAATTGGCAAGTTAGTGTTAATTTGCGCAAGTTAGGATGAGAAAATGGGCACGTTAGTTTAGCGTTCATTTTTAGTTAAAGGGTTTTAGCGATAAGTTGGCTACACTGTGTGAACAATGTCTAATGCACATTTTACATTGCAAATATGTTGATTTTAGGATACTTTGAGCACAACTTCTCGCTTTATTTTTAAGGCATTTTTCAATTTTTTTTGAAAAAATCAAAATATATCTATTTTTTCTCTCAGGAAATTACTCGTATACTTCAATAATAAAATTGCAATGGAATGCTGGTGGACTTTCCCAGCATAAGAAAACAGAGCTTCATAATATTTTAATTGAACACAATATTGAAGTATTTATCATTATTATTATTATTATTATTATTATTATTATTAGTATTACTATTATTATCATTATTACTATTTTATTATCATATTATAATTATAATTATCATTATAATAATAATAATAATTATTATTATTGTCACTATCTGTATTGGGTAAGTACAGTGCAAATGCTATGTAAGTCAGATATAAAAAGTAAAACTAAATGAATGAGTGTGGAAAACTGGTGGAATGAAATTTGTGGCAGGGAAAAACGGGAGAAACCCCAAGAAAAACTTGCCGAGACTATGTTTCTTCTAAAACAAAACCAGATGGAGTGATCGAGACTAGAAATCTAGACCCCAGCAGTGAGAGGTGAATTGTACCGCTTGCGCCACAGCCGTAAGTATTTAATTTACCCATATATAGAAATTATGCCCAAATTTTCAATTGACAAGATACAATTTCTAACAAGGAGTTTACTTTGTATAAATACCACCGTAGGGGTACTCAATAAAAAGTTAAAATAATGAAACATATACAGGGCAAGTCAAAATGTTGTGCAGGTTTTCAGAAATTTATTATGTGAAATGTAATGAACATATAATATTGTGAGACATATTGTATGAAAGGTAAACTCTCAAAGTTTTTTTTTAAATATTCACAGATGTTCTATGTGAGCGCCTTTTGTTACACGACAGATGTCAAGCCGATATTCAATCTCCTGCCAAACTTTCTGTAGCAGTCCGCGGTCGATATCAGCAATGGCTGCTGTGATGCGGGCACGCAGTTCATGCAGTGTTGTTGGAAGTGGTGGTACGTAAACATGATCCTTTACAAGACCCCACATGAAGAAATCACACGGGGTTAGATCTGGTGAACGAGGTGGCCAATGAATGAGTTGTTGATAACCCTGAGATGCACGGCCTATCCAGCGTTGTGGTAAAGCCGTATTCAAATGGTCTCGAACACTGCCATGGTAATGTGGAGGGGCACCATCCAACTGCAGAATGAAATCTGGACTATCCGCTTCAAGCTGCGGAAGGAGCCATTGTTGTAGCATATCAAGGAAAACATGTCCGTTCACAGTACGTTCATGAAAGAAAAAAGGGCCCATAAACCTTTGCATGGGAAATGGCACAAAAGACATTCACTTTCGGAGAATCGCGTTGATGTTCCAGAGTTGCATGGGGGTTACCAGTTCCCCAAATCCTTACATTGTGTCTATTCACTTTTCCTGAAAGGTGGAAAGTCGCTTCATCACTGTAAACTACCCTCTCATGGAACTCATTCTCTTCCATTAATGCGAGAAAATCAACACAGAAGGACGCTCGCAAAGCATAATCGGCGGGTTTTAAGGCTTGAACCAGTTGCAAGTGGTAGGGTTTCATCTGTAAACGTTTCCGGAGAATCCGCCATACAGTTTTTTGTGGTAGTTGAAGTTCTGTCGCTCCCCGGTAGGTGGATTTCTGTGGACTCCGCACGAAGCATGTGCGAACGCGTTCGACTGTCTCTTCACTCGTCGACGGACGGCCAGTCGATTTTCGTTTACAGATACAGCCTGAATCCCTAAATTGTGTGTACCACTTACGAATGGATCTCCCATCCGGCGGGTCTTTATCGTATCTGGTACGGAAATGTCGTTGAACACTAGTCACAGAGTTGTTTACATGGTAATCAAGCACACAGAAAGACTTCTGATCCCCAGTCAACGCCATTTTCCTTTACTGCTCTGCTGTTGACATCTTGCGGGTAAACGCGGAACTTTAGAAGTGGACAACTAAACTTTGAGAGTTTACCTTTCATACAATATGTCTCACGATATTATATGTTCATTACATTTCACATAATAAATTTCTGAAAACCTGCACAACATTTTGACTTGCCCTGTACTTGAAATGTTGGCCGTTCTCAACAAAGTAAAATTCCATTAAAATATTTGTAGGCCTGTGTCCACCGCTGTGGTCTCGAGGTAGCGTGCTGCCTTGTCACCAGCGGGCCCGGGTTCGATCTCCGGTCGGGACAGTTTCCTGGGTGAGGTTTTTATCGGGGTTTTTCCTCACCTGTAAGACAAATGTCAGGAAAACTTTAAAACCCAAACGGTCCCTGAAAGCATATGGCCATCATCAACCTTAACATTATCATCATCGCCATCATCATCCTTCAGCGGTGTGGAAAGCAACGGGAAGCTACCACACCTACAATTCCATAGTAAAGCTGCAAATCTTAGCATGAAAATGCTATCTTTGCATTGAAAGACCTGCCCTCGGGCAGAATTACTGTGGATTTGTAGGCCTTTCGGATGTTCCATCAGCAGCAGAAGGATAGGTATTCTGAGATCTTGGGCGCAGGTTTTATTATTTTAACTTTTAGTAGTTTATTAAAGTAAAAGTAAAGTAAAGTGATCCCACAACAGGCCCGGAGGCCCTTGGGGTAGTAGGAGGTTAAGGCTCCCACTTTTTCTAGACAATCGGCACTTTATGTCAGCCGGGTTGTCAGCCCTGCGTGACGGCCGCCTTTACCCCCAGAACAAGTGTCTGGTACTGATTTCCGTTAGAGGCTGAGTCGACCCCAAGGCCATAGTGCCGCCAGAGGGTTTGGGTCAGTTTAAAAATCCTGACCCCAACGGGACTTGAACCCTCGACCCTCTGGCTTGTAGCTCAGTGCCTTAACCACTACGCTACGGCGTGCCCCTTTTAGTAGTTTATTTGTGAGGAATATTAAGGGTTCAAAGCAAAAGTTGACTAAAATTATATTTTAAGATAGCCCTATAGAGCGTCCAATATTTTTGTTTTTATTCTCCTGCATATTTAACAAAACTTTGAAGTTTTATTCCAAAACAAGTTTTTCATTTGTTCCCATTTTCCAGCGACTGCCTCAATAACGAGAATTTTCCAGAATACAAAAGGAATGCTTGGAAAATGCCCATTCGTAGAAAGCTACATCAAATTCAGGAACAACAGATAAGATTCATATTCTTGGAAGTTGGTTTCATTATATGGGATATACATTTCAGAATATGTGAAAAGTTTTACATCACATGTCATATTCCCTTAAAAACAAAAACAAACAAAAATGTGAATTTTTTTAATATCTTGGATCGATAATTATTAGGCTACATGTTTAGGTACACGTGAAAGAGACGTACAAACTAAAATTGCAATGGCAAAAAATGCAACTAACACATTACAATGGAATAATTTGGAACAAAAAATAATACAAAAGAAACTAAAAATTTATAAGTGCATAATACAGAATATGTTATGTGGAAGTCAAACTTGGTCTTTGGCGGAATTACAAAAGAATAAAATTAGAAGAGTTGAATTTCATTATCTTACAAGAAGTCTTCAAAAAACAAGACAGGATAAAGTAAGAAATTAATTCCTTTGTCTCCACATCTATTACGAGGATTGAAATTTAAATGGTATGGCCATGTACAAAGAATGGAATATGAAAGATGGCCAAAAAATATATACCAATGGTAATCCCTTAGAAGAAATAAACGTGGCAGACCAAGATGCAAATGGAAAACCTATGTCATAACTATAATGGATGATAGGAATTTGGAAGGAGATTGGAATGATAGAAATAAATGGAAACTGAAGACGGCAAATCTATAAGTGGGGGAAAGCCGAAGAAAAACAAAAAAAAATAAACTTTTAAAGCAAGATTTTGCTTACATTTCTTCATCAGTATGTTACACATTGCCAAAGGTTCATCACATTTTCAATAGACGTCCACAGAATATGAACAGATTATATATTTATCGTCTTTCTGTGAATGCAGCCATATACGAACGACACTTACAAGGGAACCGTCAACCATTGCACGCCGAAACTTATCTTGAAATTTCTTCCGGAGAAGCGTTGTGATGTACCAAAGCAGTGTCCAAGAAAAATCTGCCGTTTTTAACTGCAAGGCCAAATATCTCATTTAAACTATAGGGAAGTAATACAACTCCTGAATCTGTAAATTGGATAACCTTCAAAACATGCCGTCCGCCCCGCCTCACTCCACTCCGCGCTTATTCGAGCAGGGAGTCAATTTGCTCCGTACAGGGGGGGGGTTGACATTGCTGGATTCTGGCTTCATTTTCTGTGCCTTTCAGTTAACCCTTAAATTGGCAAAACACAAATTTCTTCTGTTTGATATTTGAATGTGGCGGACCGCAGTGAAAACGGAATCTTGTATAACTGTTATTATTAGGTATATTGTATAATTAAACACACATTTAAGTGGTTTATTTTTGTTCGTTTTCTTCTGATTTATTTAAAATATCAAATTAATTAAACCAACTGATGTATCTGAAAGGATACGTTATGAATTTAAGGGTTAAAACGGCAGTTAATGTTTGGACACGGTTTTGGTACATCAAAATGTTTCTCTGAAATAAATTTCAAAGTTAATGACTTCAACCCTAGATGTGGAGATAGGCTAAATTACCGTTCATAGTGCAGTAACTGGAATGTCGAGTCTAAATATCACAACTTGCTTTTTCAGATAAATTCCATTCCATTGTAGCAGTTTTATCTCTCATCACCTTACAGGTACTTTTACGTGCCACGTGTCACCGGGCCTTACAGTGACACGACCTACCGGGAGAGGGATCGTACACACAGTTTTTGACCACACAAAGACATGGAGGGCCTCTCCGAATGAGTGACCAGCTCAATGTCAGGGTCTCCCTCCAGACAACACAACATTAAAACTAAACATACCATTCACACACACACACACATTCATACTAAATTACGTATACAATGATGATTATTATGGCCAGATGTTGTTCGGACATGGATGTTCATAACGTTTCCTGACATTTGTCTTACAGGTGATGAAAAAAAAACATCCTGGAAACTTGTACAGACCAGGGATCGAACCGGGGCCCGCTACATACGAGGTAGCGACGCTACCCCGAGACCACAGCGCGCGACATATTCAGATAAATAAGAAAATTAAATGTGCTGTAAGTGCTATTATGCATTGCAGAGACTTTTGATGTCCCAACTCCTTTCAACAAACGTTAAGCTGAAAATATATAAAACTATTATTCTACCAGTTATATTATATGGGTGCTAAACATGGACTCTTACTTTAAGGGAGGAAAGGAGATTACGAGTATTTGAGAATAAAGTTCTTGGGAAGGTTTTTGGACGAAAGAGAGATGAACAGACAGGTGAATGGAGAATACTACATAACAATGAACTACATGGTCTTTATAGGAAGCCAGATATAATAAGAACAGTTAAGTCTCGTAGACTGCGATGGGCAGGACATGTTGCACGTATGGGGAATGAAAGATGTGCATGGAAGCTTCTTGTAGGAAAGCCAGAAGGAAATCGCCCAGTTGGTAGACCAAAGATTAAGGTGAGAGAACAACATTAACTATGATTTGAGGGAAGTAGATTATACAGGGAATGATTGGAAAGCATTAGCTCAGGATAGGGATGTATGGAGAGCTTATGTCCGCGCGGCCATGAACCTACGAGTTCGATAGTGCCAGTAAGTAAATGTGCTGTAAGAGCCTCCTTAAGCCATAAAATTGGATGTCTCTGAAAAAGGGAAGAGCTCATTAAATCCGAAAAATTATCAGTGATGAGATGTGGCGAGACAGGGTACGTAACTAAAATAGGTGTAGTCCCAGTTTAATTGGAATTAATTATATGAGTATAAAGTGGCAAGCGGCCGGGGGATAGAGTTCGAGCAGATGTTTAGCAACGTGACAGCAATAATCCCACTAGCTTACCTGACATCACAAAGGCTTATGCAACAAGACGAAGGCAATATGCAACCTGAGCTCATTATTTTTAGATAGGAAATCCCGGTAATAGCTGTATCAAGTCAGGATTCTCATAAATATGATAGTCAAATTACACCAATTTCAACTTTTTTTCCACTTCCACTATATCCAGTGAGCGTAAAAAGTTATCCTACAGCTTAATATTGTTTTTACTAAAAGTCTAAAATATTACCAATCGGTAAAGATAATTGGTATAACATATTTTTTATGGTCCACCGCTATTGTCTCGAGGTAGCATGCTTCTTGTCACGTAGCGGGCCGAGTTCAAGTATCGGTCGGGACACGTTTCCTGGATGAGTTTTTTCTTTCTTTGTTTTTTTTATTTTTCATCTGTAAGACAATATCAGGCAACTGTAAGGCCAAACCGTCCCCGAACATTATCCATCCATAGTAATTCTGCCCGAGGGCAGGTCTTTCACTGCAATCATAGCATTTGCATGCTATGCTTTGGAGTTTTAATAGGGAATTACAGGTGTGGTAGCTTCCCGTTGCTTTCCACACCGGTGAAGGAGGATGATGATAATGATAAGGATGATGGTGTTGACCGGATGATTTTCGGGGACCATTGAGCCCTAAGCTTCCTGACCTTTGTCTTATAGCAGTGGAAAAACCACGAAAAAAACCTCAAGGAGCCTGTCCCAAGCGGGAATCGAACCCCGAACTCCGAACATTATAAGGTCATCATAATCATCATTCATATTCGTCTTAGATTAAGTTTAGGGTTAAGGACATCATTAATTACGCCATGCCAAGAGAGAACGCCAGAAATGTCGAAGTGACAACCTGTCTATATCCCCACGCGGAGCATATATATATATATACATACTGTATTTGCGATTTTTTAAATAAATAATGAATTTATTTATCTGCAGATACTTTATGTGTTCGTTTATTGTAGTTCTGTTATCAGTGCTGATTTGGGCGTCGATAACATTGATAATAATTAATACGACAGTCTAAAAATCACGAAGATAAGATCTGAAAATGGTAAGATAACAGGTTAGAGGATATTGACCAAGAGAAAAAGTTGTTTGTGTACAGAGCGAATGTTTGTCTTACAGATGAGTATGTCCAGGTAACGGATCGCAAAAGCAGGAAGATTTTTGCGAACAAGTGTTGTACCGTATAGCGAGCGGACTGGCACATTTTATGTCGATGGGATCATTTCCAAATCAAGATAAACAGTAACGGAGAAGTCAATATGTTGTCAATACACACCCAAAAACTCAATCATTAACACTATTATAAATTTTAAAAATACTAAAATTTCCAAATTTCTTAAATCAGAATGACATGATTTTAGTTTTCCCAAGTAAGCAGGTTTAAACAATCAGCAACTTCAAAAAAAATATTTTTCTTCACTTCTCTACTATATGTAGTATTTTTAAAAGCACTTTGTAGCTTAAAGAAAAGTCCGTCACGCATGAACTGCGTAAACTAAGCGAATTCCACAACAAGCTGAATTTATGAACTGATTTTACTAGTTTACTGAATATATATACTAAATTGCAATAAACTGCAACTTGGAAATCTCAACAGAAAAATCTAAAATCATGGCTTTCCTGTTAATAATAAGATATTAGAACAAACCAACACATTTAACTACCTCGGATACCAAGTTACTTACGAAGAGGAAAAATATTTTAGTCAAAAAATTATCAAGTTTAACAGAGTAACAGGAAATATAAATAATATTTTCAAGCCAAACAGAGTACAGCAACATACACGAACTAGAATTTATAAAACACTGGCCAGACCCATATTATGTTACGGCAGTGAGGCCTGGACAATTCGTAGTGTAGATGAACAAAGACTAACTGCGGAAGAAATGAAATTTGTCCTGAACAATTCGCAGTGTACATGAACAAAGACTAACTGCGGAAGAAATGAAATTTATGAGACGTACTGCAGGTTACTCAAGAACAGACCATAAAAGGCATTCTGAGATTCTCAAAGAATTACAAACAAAATCAATCATGTAATATGTACAAAAATATAGGAACAACTGGAAATATCATATAAAAAGAATGAGCAGAACAAGAATACCACGTCAAATCTCAAATTACCAGCCACCAGGCAAGAGATCTTTGGGCAGACCCTTCAAACGTTGGATTGAGAACGTAACAGACCCCTAGGTCTATCATATGAAAGGAAGAAGAAGAATATATATTTCTCTTCTTCTTCTTCTTCTACAAGGTTTAGGCTATGCAGCCTGTTCCGGCGAAGTTAAAAGTGGAGTCCATCTCCTACGTGGTCGGCCAACATCTCTTGTTCCTCTGGGATTATACAGGAAGGTTCTTTTTGGTATTATTTCGTTGTTCATTCTCATTAAGTGTTCTATTTCTTATTATTTTCGATGATTTTATCTTCAATTTTATATATATGTAATTCTTCTCGTATAGTTTCATTCCTTATTCTATCCGCTCTTGTGCATCCTTTCACATTACGTAAAAACAGCATTTCCGCAGTCTGTATCCTACTTTTATCCCTTGATTTCATTATCCAATTTTCACTTCCATACAACAACAAAGGAACAGCCATTGTTTTATATAATTTAAGTTTCGTATATTTCCTTGTTTTCCGACCTAAGGTTCTTTTTATGGTTCCACAAAGCCTGAAATTTATTTACTTTATTTTCTATATCTTTATTTTCTCTATAAGTTATATCACAACCTAAATATTGGAAATGTGATACTTGTTGTATTATTTTGTTATCCAGTACAATTTTTGATCTAATTCCATATTTACCAATAAACATATTTCTTTTAAAGGTTAAAATACGAAAATCGGTACCTGATCTCAGTCGTCCTCTACTATTACATTTGGTACGACTCTAGGAGCAGAATATGAAACATACATTTCCAAGAGCCTCCTGTATACTCGTATTGACAGAATTTAATATCTGAGGAGCACTCTCGTATTTTAACTTTTACATAGAGACCTCAACGGTGTTCCGTAAGGGATTTTAAAAATATTTCTTTTGTTAAATTGGAGAAACTCAAATTTTAATGCCAGCTTATTTTTATAGGTGCACTGAAAACTAATCAACTTCTTCTTCTTCTTCTTCTTCACTTCCTGGTTTAGGCAAGAGTTGCCTGTTCCGTCTTCACTAATAGATCTAAGACCATCTCTTCCAAGGACGTCCGACATCTCTTCTTTTTTTTTTGGAAAATAATGGAAGATTTTATTTGGTAATCTACTTTCTTCCATTCTTTCTACATGTCCTTACCACTGTATATTGTTAAATATATTTTCTTTTATGGAGTAGATCTGCAGTTCTTCACGGATATCCTCGTTTCTTATCTGGTCCATTCTAGTGCAGCCTTTTACTCTTCTTAAAAATTTCATCTCGGCTGCTTGGATTTTACTTTCTTGTTTGGTAGTGATAATCCAAGATTCACTCCCATACAAAAGGACAGGGACAGCCATTGTTTTATAAAATTTTAATTTTGTTTGTTTATGTTTTAACCCAAATCAAGGTTGTGCTATAGAATCCCTTCGGCGATTTGGGTCGGAGAACTGATGGGAAGAGGGGGGTCCTTTCTCTGGGATGATGAGACCCATGCTCGGTAAAACATGAGTAAAGTCCACAACGACAACTAATGTTTAATAGGTTGGCGGAAGTGGCAACCCTCTAGATGGGGTTAGTACATCCAGGAGCTGGACCTAAAGCTTCGAGGTGGCAGCCCCACCAATGGTCTACTCTGCATAGCGTTGGTACCGCGATCAGAGGAAAACACATTACTCGTATTTTTCACAATGAAAACAAATCATGGATATAAAATAGGAGACAGTGTAATTAAACAAAAGATGAATGTTCAAATTTTCAATTGTGCATTTCATAAAAAAAACAATTGAAATGGTATGGGCATGTAAACTAGAATGGCAGAAGACAGATTTCCAAGAAGAATACTACTGTAGAATGGGTGCCACTTGTTAGAAGAGGATGACCAAAAATAACGTGGGTTGATGGTGTTTTGAGCAGCATGAGGGGAAAAAGTATTGGACAATGGAAATTGGAATGACAGAAATATGTGGAGGAGAATGACAATAGATTATTTGGGCACAGGAAGATGTGAAACCTGCTAAATAAATAAATAAAATGTAGGCTTGCATAACAATAAAAGCAGATATTTTGAATACTTCACTAAATCCAAGATATATTAGACTAATCGGAAATGAACATACAGTTTTTCGTGCTGATGTTTTATTTATCTCTGAAAGTTTACAATGAACAAGTTTTTACAAACAACTTGCAGAACTCAACATAAAGATTTTTCACAAACCAGATGTAAGAATCTAACCTTGCAGATATAAATAGACAACTTAAGGAATTACAATATTCAAGTCTGTAATTATTTCTTAGCCTTTCACCATTTATTTTATAACATTTTCAAACTGAATGACTCACAATGTAAAAAAACAGGTCGTGCAGAAAAATATATTCTATGCTACTTATTCTCAGATGGAAAACCATATCGCTAAGTGAACATTAACACCTAATTCGCTGTATTACTCCCAAGCGTTCAAATCAATTAACTACTTATGACATGAGTTTTAAAAATAGTGGAACTAAATATCAATAAAACTAAATATATGGTCACACGTAGAAATACATTATATAATGGAAATGGACAGCTAATGGCAAATGAGGCAAATTTTGAGGAAGTGGCTGAATTCAAATACCTAGGAACAATAATCACAAATAGGAATGAGATGCACAAAGAAATTAAACATAGGCTCAATTCTGGAAATGCGTGCTATTATGCATTGCAGAGACTCTTGATGTCCCAGCTCCTTTCAAAAAAACGTTAAACTGAAAATATATAAAACTATTATTCTACCAGTTATATTATATGAGTGCGAAACATGGACTCTTACTTTAAGGGAGGAAAGGAGATTACAGGTATTTGAGAATAAAGTACTTAGGAAATTTTTTGGACCAAAGAGAGATGAACAGACAGGTGAATGGAGAAGACTGCATAACAACGAACTAGATGGTCTTTATAGGAAGCCAGATATAATAAGAACAGTTAAGTTTCGTAGACTGCGATGGGCAGGACATGTTGCACGTATGGGGAATGAAATACATGCATGGAAGCTTCTTGTAGGAAAGCCAGAAGGAAAACGGCCAGTTGGTAGACCAAGAATGAGGTGGGAGAATAACATTAACTATGATTTGAGGGAAGTATATTATACAGGGAATGACTGGAAAGCATTAGCTCAGGATAGGGATGTATGGAGAGCTTATGTCCACGCGGCCATGAACCTACCGGTTCGATAGTGCCAGTGAGGAAGTAAGTAAATTTTGGTTCATTGTAATTATCCATAGACAGTTGAAAACATTGTTACAGTGTTATGGTTTGGAATTTCTTCAAATTGTAACAAGTAACTAATATGCCCTAAATCAGTGCATGGGCGACTAAATAAGCAGAATGAGGAACTCCTAATATCGTCAGTGTTATTAAGTCTAAAAGATTGAAGTAGGCAGGTCATGTAGCTCAAATGGGTGACAGCTGGAAATGCGTTCAATTTTTTTGTTGGGAAAGCCTTAGGAAAAATCCATTAGGAAGGTCTAATGGTAAGTATTGTATTGCGCATAGCCTAAATATCCCGCGTGACGACACGGGTGGTCCCTAGCGGTACTTTCTTACTCAAGATAATTTTGTTGCGCTTCTTTACCTACAGATGTCATACACTGATACGTGGTTAGGACATCGCCTCAATGAGACGTCTAGCATACATTAAGATGTTAGTTGAATGGATAAAGATCAATTAAATTTTTCACGGAGGCCTTATTGTTCAGACTTGCGGTACCTTTGCGAGCGTGAAAACTTTAAACTCGGGACCCAACGGCTTAAAGTCCCTCCCGGATTTACCCCAGCCGGGTTTGAATCCGCTACCCTAGTGACTGGAGGCAAGGAGCATATCCAGTAGACCATCGCGCCCGACCTACACTACAGCCGCCAGATCTCCGGCTCTGAAGTTTAGGTTATACGAAGGGTAAAGGGAGAAACTCGCCCTCTACTGCCAATAAGGAAATAGTTGAGTGGGAGTGAACGTCTGCCACAACCAATCACTGCTCTTGAAGCAGCTATAGCGCGCTACTTACTTACTCATTGGCACTATCGAACCCGTAGGTTCATGGCCGCGCGGATATAAGCTCTCCATACATCTCTATCCTGAGCTAATGCTTTCCAATCATTTCTGTATAATCTACTTCCCTCAAATCATAGTTAATGTTGTTCTCCCACCTCATTCTTGGTCTACCAACTGGCCGTTTTCCTTCTGGCTTTCCTACAAGAAGTTTACATGCACGTCTTTCATTCCCCATACGCGCAACATGTCCTGCCCATCGCAGTCTACGAGGCTTAACTGTTCTTATTATATCTGGCTTCCTATAAAGACCATGTAGTTCATTGTTATGAAGTCTTCTCCATTCACCTGTCTGTTCATCTCTCTTTGGTCCAAAAGGTTCGAAATTGCTGAGATGTTGTCAGCTGTATGTCTCCTAACCGCAAACATAAAGCGGCCCTCCCACTCAATATCCATATCGGCAACACTCGTGAAAACGTCAGGGCCGGAGAATCAGTGGCTGGGGTATAGTCGTATGTGGGAGAACTATATTTAGATGTATCATAGGAACCGGATATTGAAAATACCGAGTATGAGCTATCTGCATGAGCTGACAGGGGGCCAGTGGAGGTAATGCTATGGATGCCATGTCAGAGTGAGCGAGTGAACGAATGTGTGTATGTATGTGATAACTATTTGAAAGTTCAAGGTTTGAAAATTAGAATACAGTCTCAAGAGTAAACGTAAAACCTATAGATATCACTGAACATTTCACTACCTAACCACTTCGTTTACGTTTTCTTTATGTCAGATTGTGCTTTTTTATTATAAGTCTATAAGGTATTCGAAATAAATATCGCCCTCGTAAGGTAAATTGTAGTTGGAAGGTTCGCTATAGCCATATCAAAAGTATAAACTGCCATAACATGGAATCTTACTTTGTAATTAATGTATTGCGTAGGTAAATGTTTATTAAATAATACACAACGAATAAAACTATATTTCAAGGTCTGTTACAAAGCATTTTATTATATGGGTCCGAAACCTGGACAGTAAGTAGAAAACAAGCCAACAAGCTGTTAATAGTAGAAATGGATTTTTGGAGGCGATCGAAACAATTTCAAGACGCCATAAGTCAGAGACAGCACAATAATGAAATTATGCAAGTTGGAAGAAAAAAAAAAGTTTGACATGGTATGGACACTTGATAAGAACGGAAGAAGATAGAATACCAAAGAAGATACTTGGATGGTAAGCTAATGAAAGAAGTGGAAGACGCAGACCTTGAGAATGTTAGATATCGAGTGAGGAGAAGTATGGAAGATACAGATTTGAGTGAAGAAGATGCTTTAGTCAGAAAGCTCTGGCGACAAATCACTTTGGGTTGAAGGAGAATCACTGTACTGTGGAATATTATCATCATCATCATCATCACCATTATTATCATTATCATCATTATTTTTATTATTATTATTATTATTATTATTAGAACGAAAAAAAACTATATTTCAAGTTCTGTTACAAACCATTTTATGATATGGGTCCGAAACCTGGACAGTAAGTATAAAACAAGCCAACAAGCTTTTAGCAACAGAAATGGATTTTTGGAGGCGATCGACAAGAATTTCAATAAGGAATTAGGTCAGAAACAGCACAATAAGGGAAATTATGCAAGCTGAAAAAAAACATGTTAGGAAAAATAGAAGAAAAACGTTTGAAATGGTATGGACACCCCACAAGAATGGAAGAAGAGAGAATACCAAAGAAGAATTGGAAAGCTAATGGAAGAAGTGGAAGAGGCAGGCCTAGAGAACGATGGATAGATGGAGTGAAGGAAAGTATGGAAGATAGATATTTGAGGGAAGAAGATGCTTTAGACAGGAACCTCTGGCGACAAATCACTTCGGGTTGAAGGAGAAAAACCGTATTCTGGAATATTCCTAAATAAAAAAAAGTATTATTATTATTATTATTATTACACTTTGGGTTGAAGTGGAACCAGTTATTGTGGAATAGTGGAATAATCTATTATTATTATTATTATTATTATTATTATTATTATTATTATTATTATTATTATTAATTTTATTATTATTAATTTTATTATTATTAATTTTATTATTATTAATTTTATTATTATTATTAATTTTATTATTATTATTAATTTTATTATTATTATTAATTTTATTATTATTATTAATTTTATTATTATTATTACTATTATTACAAGAAATTGATTGTCATAGGATATTAGAAAAAATGTAATGGGTCATATTTTTCAAAATTATAAAAACACGATAATAGTAAAGTAAAGTGATCCCACAACAGGCCCGGAGGCCCTTGGGGTAGTAGGAGGTTAAGGCTCCCACTTTTTCTAGACAATCGGCACTTTATGTCAGCCGGGTTGTCAGCCCTGCGTGACGGCCGCCTTTACCCCCAGAACAAGCGTCTGGTACTCATTTCCGTTAGAGGCTGAGTCGACCCCAGGGCCATAGTGCCGCCAGAGGGTTTGGGTCAGTTTAAAAATCCTGACCCCAACGGGACTTGAACCCTCGACCCTCTGGCTTGTAGCTCAGTGCCTTAACCACTACGCTACGGCGTGCTAGATGTTATTGACGAATTTGATTAATGTCTCCAGTCTTTGTTCTTAAACTCCGTTATAAGGGGTGTAGTGATTCTATGCAAATGCATTGCAAGTTTATCCGATCCTACAGCTGTAATCTATAGCTTTTTCCTGCATCAAGTAGATGCGGAAAAACAAAAGACAAAAGATATGACACACCTGCACCGAAATAAATACCTATACAGGCTTATATATGAGAGGAGAAGGGAAACATAATAAAAAAATATTGCTGCCATATTTTCCTACACGTTCACTCTCTTCAATTTACATTTTATACAAAAAATATTACCAGAAGTATAAGGACACTCCTGAATAGTGCTGTTACGGGTAGAGACAACCCCGATGGCATCATAATGAGCATTGCTCAATGTTACACAATACAGATCAGTGACTTTTAAAAACTATTCCTCATATAATATAAATAATAAATACAATTTCATCTTCCAAAACTCAACATTCAGGCAAACATTTTTATTAATCAATAATACAAGAACTTCCCTAATCAAATTATACAATTTCCCTACGTCTATCACAGAGATTTTAGCTTTTCTAAAGTAATGGGATACTACAAGTAAACAACGACCTTGGGTAGGCCGCATACTATGCCCAACATGGAGTGTCTAACTTAGATGAGAGTAATGTATAAAAATCATATGTGATCTGCTGAATCACCCGCGTAATCAACCGTGCAACCAGTAGTGCATTTTTTTAAATTTAATGCCCCATGTTGCCATTTCGACATTTCTGGTGTTCTCTCCTGGCATTGACGTTATTGTGACTCACTTCTGAGGTTGGGGCGTCTGGAAGGCAGGGTTACGGCTGCCCCGATGATAAGATGATAGTGGTGCGCCAGGAGAATCCTTAATCTAAGGCGAATATAAATGATGATGATTACGATGGCAGATGATGTTCGGGAAACGTTTGGGGCTTAACGTTTCCTGGCATATCTTAAGAGTGGGGGAAAAAAAACCGAAAAAAACATCACCCACGAAATTTGACCCGACCGGTGATCGAACCCGGACCCGCTGCGTGACAAAGGTAGCACGCTACCTTGACACCACAGCGGTGTATTACCAGTAGCGAAATTAGTAGCATGAATACGTTCGTCGTGAGTCTATCACATCCTGGCGTTATAACAGAAACCAAAACATTTCCTCTGTTAATACTAAGCGTCGCTTCCAATGGTGAAGATTTTTATGAATATGATTGTTGATAGTATGATAAGAAACATGAAATATTTCAGCATAAGCAAACCAGGAAATTCAACTCGACTAGGAATCGAAATCATCATACTCTGCATGAGAAGCAATCGTGTTACCTCTAGATCACAGCTAATTACGTTATACAAAACATATTAATTATTTTTTAATGAGAGTATAAAGAGATCTGAATCATATACTGAAAATTGCATGTAATCAGAGAGAATACTGAACTCCATCACAAACAAATGAGTCACATAAAAGTTTCGTGAGTACATGTGTGCTTGCGTGCATATTTGAAAACATGTTATAAGTACGTGTTGTTTCCTCTCTTTGCGGGTATTCAAAGGGGCAACTATAAGGTGGCAACCCTGATTGTGGCGGACAAGGCCCCGAGCGGACATTGAACTTGACCAGCTCGCTGCATCCCAAACAATGACTCACATTAAGTACTCTAACTAGTGTGTTAATCATCATTTCACCGTCTTGTCTATTTAGTAATAATAATAATAATAATAATAATAATAATAATAATAATAATAATAATAATAATAATAATAATAATAATAATCCGGTATCATAGCAGCTGCCGCCGTCTTCCGGAAACCAAACGCCATCCATTGATCTTCCTCAATTCCTCTGATATTCATAGCTGCTTGTACCCCTTCCATCCAAGTTTTCTTCGGTCTTCCTCTCTTCCTCCTTTCCATTGGGATCCATTCCATAACAATTTTTGGCAATCTTTGCTCTGGCATTCGTTTGACATGACCATACCACTGCAATTTTTTCTTTTCTATGATGTCTGGCTCCTCTTGTACACCCATAATTTCCCTTATTTCTTTATTTCGTATTCTATCCATTCTAGATTTTCCAGCTGATCTTCTTAAAACATCCATTTCTTTACTTAAAATTCTTTTCATTTCCCTGGTAGGAATTTGCCAGACTTGAGCACCATATGTTAAAATGCTCTGAATTATGGTGATATATTTGTAATTTTCTATTTTTTGTAATATTTTTGCTCCGCCAAACAGCGTTTAAAGCATTTATTGCTTGTTTTGTTTGTGCGATTCTATTTTTAAATAATAATAATAATAATAATAATAATAATAATAATAATATAATAATAATATTATTAATAATAATAATAATAATAATAATAATAATAATAATAATTTCATTGTACACAACATATGAGTTAAAATGTAATTCAGGTAGAATACGCAATGTTAAAATTTTAATTTTTTTTTACTTTTAAATATTTTGGATCTCTTTTAGATAAAAATGAGAATTCAACTACAGAAATTGAAAGAAGAATAACTGAACGAAGAATGATTGGTATGTTATACTCAGTGCTTTAAAATAGGAATATAATATACAGAACGAAGAAAACTATATTTCAAGCCATGTTACAAGCATTTTATTATATGGGTCCGAAACCTGGTCAGTAAGTAGACATCAAGCCAATAAGCTGTTAGAAGTAGAAATGGATTTTTGGACGCGATCGACAAGAATTTCAAGAAGGGTCAGAAACAGCACAATAAGGGAAATTACACAAGTTGAAAAAAAAAATAGAAAAAATAGAAGAAAAACGTTTGAAATAATATGGACACTTCATAAGAATGGAACACGATAGAATACAAAGAAGATACTTTATAGGAAACCTAATGGAAGAAGTGGAAGAGGCAGATCTAGAGAACGTTGGATATATGGAGTGAGGATAAGTATGGAAGCTAGAGATTTAAAGGAAGAAGATGCTTTAGACAGAAAGACAGAAACCTCTGGCAAACGAATCACTTTGGGTTGAAAAAGAAGCACTGTAGAGTGGATTATAGTAGTAATAATAATAATAATAATAATAATAATAATAATAATAATAATAATAATAATAATAAAAAATAATAATAATAATAATAATAACAATAAAACTCCACCAAGTCCGGATGAGAAAGGAGGAGTAACACTTCGAAAAAAAAAACCTAGGTTCAGCTGACTCGGCTGATAGTACCTTGTGTGAGGGTCCCTAGCCAGGGTTACGGTGAAGACCCCAACGTGGATGTAGCAGAGTAGGAGACCTACGGTATGGTATAGATGGCGGATGAGGCAATAAAGGGTGGATCAGACTCTTAGCTGCAGTGAAAGCAACTGATCTATAGTGGACTCCAGAAAAAGTCTATGGTCCTCCAGGTTGGGGGTTGATGGTATGGGCTAAGTCCTCATACATTGTAAAAAAAACTATATATATAAAATCAATGCCCTAGGTTATTTCGACATTTCTGGTGTCTTGTCCTAACATTGACGTAATTGTAACCCACTTGTGAGTTTTGGACACCTGGAAGGCGAGTTTACGCTGCCCCGATGATATAATGGGTCATGATAATAGTGGGCCAGGAGAGTACAGCATAAGCTCCTTATTCGCGAGTTAAAAAATTGCGCCACTTCCGGTATTAGCGGCTAAAAAGTCTTTATTCCCGAATCCAGTCGGTATATTAGCAATATTAGTACCCTTTATTAACCATCAGCAGATTTTTTTTTTTTTTTTTTTTTTGCTGCAGGCAGGTGCCAAGGCGGCTTTTACAAATAGCGATTCAAACCAAATGGACAAATAAATATCAAAACAAAACTTATTGTGACTAACCCTAAAGTTTATTGTTAAAAGCTGTTGTATTTCACGTGCAGATATGTACTTTGATAAATGCCTCCATCTCCACGATCTGTATATTATTGTTTCAACTTGTCATTCGCTGTGATAATTTTGATTGAATAACACTTGTCTCTTGTGCTTTTTTCCCAGTTTATAATGTCGAGTAAAAGGAAAGAAAAATTAGTACCGAAGAGGAAAATATTAGCGTTGCCGCTTAAAGTAAAAATAGAAATGCTTGACCGTTGGGGAGTCGTTTGCTTCTATATCACACTGTTTCAATGTTAATAAATCAAGAAATCCGAAGACAAAATAAGGAATTCTACGCAGAATTCACAGCTGAATATCAATTTTATTTGAAAGACCTTTTAAAAGCGACAAAACAGGAAACAATTACTGAGTTCTTTAAGTCCTTGCCTAAACCTGACAGTAATAATTAATAGATTTTCTTAAATCTCTCATTAATTGATTTTATTTTGATAATTTAAATTTTATTCTATAACCTGGAACGTATCCCCTATATACCCATAAAAATTACCATTCCACATTCGCGGTTTCCGTATTCGAGACATATCTGCGAAACATATCCCCGCGAATAAGGAGCTTTTACTGTACTTAATCCTAAACTTAATCGAAGGCGAACATGAATGATGATGTTCGAGGACCGTTTGGGCCTTAAAGTTTCCCGACATTTGTCTTACAGGTGAGGAAAACCCTAAAACAATCTCATCTAGGAAACTTATCCCGACCGAGGATCGAACCAGGACCCGCTGCGTGACAAAGCAGCATGCTACCTCAAGGCCACAGCGGTGGTACGTATACATTGGATGTTCGGAAATTCCCAATACAAATTTATAGGGCTTGTAGAGGTAACTGGATAGATAACGTTTTGAATAGGAATCTTTATCCGGAAATGTACCGTTTTCGTGCTGCAGGGCAAGTTCGTATTAATAGTACATATCTCCCTCATCTTACGGGAATAAAACGATAGTAATTTATGGATTTTTAACTTACTTATATTTATACAACCCAACATTCACTGATTTCGTGGCAAGGGAAACATAATTAAACATCATTTTGTCATTGTAAGTAAAAGATGGGAGCATAATTCGCAGTAAAATGGGTGTGATGAGCTTGGTGGTCATCACATCGAACCGCTGTTGTGTACTAACCATACGTAAGTAGAGAAGTTTGGTTAGATTATTCTTACAGTGACAAAATTAATTTTCCGTTATTTTTCCCTTGACAATGAACACTACCACGAAATCAGTAAATGTTGGGTTGAGAAAATTATGTTAATTGTGACATAAATCATTAAATTACTATCCATTTATCCTCGGCAGATGCCAGAAATCTAAACGCTTAATGCAAACTTGTTGCACCTGCAGCAAGAAAACGGTACATCTCCGGACAAAGATTCCTATTCAAAACGTTATATACTCAGTCCCCTCTACAAGCCCTAGAAGTTTGTAATGAGAATTATCCGAATATTCTGTGTGGGTGGGATGTGGGATATAATTTTTTTTTTTTTTTCACATTTAGCAATGAAGGTCAATTATGACATGAAAAGAACATCCCAGCTCAGGGAGGCATTTATTTGTCTTTTCATGTTATATATATACACGAATGAATGAACAGCGCATACCAAGAATAATGTATAATTATAAACCAAAAGGGAGAAGAACGTTCGGAAGACCATTGAAGAAATGGAAGGACCAATTCGACCTATAATGAGATCGGAACAGGCCATTGGGCCTAATCCTTGTTGTTGATGATGATGATATATATATGGTATGATAAGAAAAATAAATGCCTGGACGGGATTCGAACCCGGAACTCTGAGTATATATATATATATATATATAATATACTAGCTAATACCCGGCGTGCGCTGCTACATCTAAATAAATGATGTGTTTTTACGTTTAGTTGAATAAGTAAAAGGAAATAGTATATTACGATGCGAGATTGGGAAGTGGTTTTTACAGAAGCGAGGAAAAATGTTTAAAAACCGAGCGATAGCGAAGTTTTTAATTTCCGAGATTCTGTAAAACACTTCACAAACGTGCCTTGTATATTATTTTTTGCGCGATGGCATTTTCAAAATAATAAATAATAGTAAAATAATAACATCTTTCCTGGAAATATTTGCGTTCAGTATAAACAATTGATTAACGTTAACAGTGTGGGAACTGTTTATTAGTTGAAACAACTGGAGGCCTTGAGAACAATTATTGATAACATGGCCGCAAGTACGTATTTATTGTTTTATACTGTTTCAAATACAGTTCAGTTCATTTAAAATAGAGTGATTTGTTTCGTATAATGTATATTAACACTATCTTTTGGATATTTTGTGTATATACATTGTACGTAGTATACATAGAGTAGTGGTTTTACTTCCCGCACGTAGGTGTAAATGTAATATTACAGTATAGTTATTTAGGTTGGCAACCCCGAAATGTAGGAAGTTGAACTTTCAAAAACTGTCGCCATTGCTGCTAAGTAAGACAAAACGCACTATCGCGCAAAAATAATTATATATTTGCTCTCTTTGTTATTGCAGCTAAAACAACACTAAACTAATTAATTCTATTTCCAAATTACCTTTCATACAATCCAAACAGTAAATAAAATTTCATCTTCCAAAATTTAATATTCAAGTAACCACTATAAGTAAAGCCACATCGTAATTATTTTTCGATACAACATGCTGATTACCCGGCGTTGCCCGGGAATCTACGTATCCCGATGTTACTTGGCATAAATGAGCTGAAACACAAAATTCGTTATAACAGAATACCCTCCATGCGCTGTTACGCTTGCCCGGGAATCTACTTATCCCTATCTTCTTACAAAAATGGTTATTGTGAGTTATCCGAAAAGATAAACATATGCTGTCTCGGATATCGTAAAGGGGGACGTTATATAACTTTATGATTATATTTAGGTAGTTTAATAACTAAAATTCTAATTTGTGGTATTAGAGATATAAATAATTATCCTAGATTGTGAAGTTTATACCCATTTGTTATTTAAGACTTATTTTTTTAAGATTGTCTAGAATTAGTTTTTTTACGTGTATATTTTATTATAAATGAATTAATTTACTTTATTGAACGGTAAGTGTGTATAATTAATTATTATAGAGTTTTTTTTTTTAGATATTCAATTCTGTGTACATTAATTTGGTGTATTTGTTATGGTTTAGGCAGCGTAAGCCATTTAAGCGTCAAAATAGGGACTTTATTTTACGTTTTTCACTACAAAGGGTGATCTTTAGGGGTGAAGGGGTTGAGTATTACAACTATCTTATAGCCTATGTTCATCCCTGGAATCTCCTGAAATTTTGCAAAAAGCTCCATCACAATCGGATCAACCGTATGGCCGCGCATAAAGTACGAACAAACAAACAATTTTATATATTAGATATATACACAGGATGTTGTAAAAAACACCGACAACGGAGGTGAGGTAATATATTGAGAAGTTTTGATAATTTTTAATAAGGTACCCATGTCAGGAAATGATGCGTTTTCACGCTATGACTAGTTAATTATGTCTCAAGATCAGTGTTAGTTGGACGGATTTGAAGACTCATTACTTGACAACACCTCGCGTGGCTTCGCAACGGAATGTGGCTGCAACATGACGGAGCTCCAGCTCACTTCCATGCCAATGCGACGAGACATTTGGATACTAAGTATCCATGTCTGTTTATCAGACTCCAGTAGATTCACGTATGGATCTTATAGCCCGAATCCACGCTGCTGCAGAAATAATTCAAACAAGGCCATGCGTATTTGAACACGTGCGCCAATCACTACACCGTTGATGTACGCTCTGCAATGAGATGGGGGGCGGATATTTTTAATCTTGATGGGACTGTGACAGTATTGTCAAGTATACTTACTTATTTACTCACTGGCACTATCGAACCCGTAGGTTCATGGCCGCGCGGACATAAGCTCTCCATACATCCATATCCTGAGCTAATGCTTTCCAATCATTTCCTGTATAATATACTTCCCTCAAATCATAGTTAATGTTATTCTCCCATCTCATTCTTGGTCTACCAACTGGACGTTTTCCCTCTGGCTTTCCTACAAGAAGCTTCCATGCAAGTCTTTCATTCCCCATACGTGCAACATGTCCTGCCCATCGCAGTCTACGAGACTTAACTGTTCTTATTATATCTGGCTTCCTATAAAGACCATGTAGTTCATTGTTATGTAGTCTTCTCCATTCACCTGTTTGCTCATCTCTCTTTGGTCCAAAAATTTTCCTAAGTACTTTATTCTCAAATACTTGTAATCTTCTTTCCTCCGTTAAAGTAAGATTCCACGTTTCGCACCCATATAATATAACTGGTAGAATAATAGTTTTATATATTTTCAGTTTAACGTTTTTTGAAAGGAGGTGGGACATCAAGAGTCTCTGCAAAGTATAGAGTCTTGAAATCCAACTAACGGAACTCTTCAGACATTTTTATTAACTAGTCATAGTGTGAAAACGCATCATTTCCTGACATGGATACCTTATTAAAAATGATCAACATATCTCAATATACCACCTCTCCGTTGCAACACCCTGTATATAATTAACCTCTGGAAATCATCATCCAGAACACAATGAAAAAAATAAAAATAAAAAATAAAATGGCATACTCGAGGCTACCCACTCTCCTAAGAGATCAATCACCCTCAACGTAAAGTGTAATGTGTATTCACACAAACACGCCATTCTATGATTTCCTTTGCGGACATTTTATAACTTAAAATATACATACTCGCTTCAACATAATGTTATCCCACAGATTTTTAAAGATGGCAGATTTTGGAATGGTATATACAAGAAAAGTCCCGCGCCGTAGCCGAGTGGATAAGGCAATATGCCTTGGCGCACAACTATGGTTCGGGTCTTCATGGGGGAAGAAATTTTCTCATGGAATTTCTGCCAGTATGGGACCGGTGCCTACCCAGTGTCGTGAGGAATTTGGGTAGCTACAATAAGTAGCGGCTCCAGGTTGAGAAAATAAGCTGTAACGGATGGGGGAAACGATGTGTTGACCACATGTCACCCCTACATTGGCTGGATGATCGTCTACCTATGTGATTAACACATGGGGATGTGAGGCCATCAGCCGGATGTTCGCGAAGGGCCTTCTAGGCCTGTTGCGCCATACACACACACACACACACACACACACACACACACAAGAAAATGTGATGAAACCGGTATTTTCTATCATTATAAGAAAATTTACCATACTATATATCGAACCCGTAGGTTCATTGCTGCTTGGACATAAGCTCTCCACACATCCCTATCTTGAGCTGATGCCTTCCAATCATAGCTTGTATAATCTACTTCCCTCAAACGTGGTTAATGTTATCCTCCCACCTCATACTTCGTCCCTTTGGTTTTCCTAGAATAAGCTTCCATGCCTCTCTTTCATTCCCCATTCGTGCCATATGTCCTGTCCATAGCAATCTACGAGACTTAATTGTTATATATGTTGTTTATTACCTCATGTTTTAAAACATCAATTTCATAACTCATGTTCTAAAAACAATAAATTGCATGACATGTTTTCAAATGAATAAATTCCGTAGCTCATATTTTAAAATCAATAAAATCTGCGTCCCTTTATTAAACATGTAATTAGGAACACAGTAAATATGAGATGAAATGGAATCATTCACAATGAAATAAAATTTTAAAAATTCAGATTACAGTGCACTAAATTTAATGAAAATAAAAATAAGGATATTTTAGGAAGGAAAAACAATTCAGGTTTGCAAACAAAAATGTAGATATATTATACTACGTTTACAGTATAAAATATGAATCATCTTCCTTTGGATTGTCAAATAAGGCGATGGAATGGCAGGGCATTGCGTGGGAACGAGCAAGAATATGAGATGAATGAAGCAGTTTCGAGGGGTTAAGCAGCGCTGTTCTATAATACAAATTCAAGTTGTATCTCACATGTAGGTCTTGCTATCCAAAGTTCAGAAATACATTCTGAGAATGGAAAACCTTGCGTCTCATTATAAAAGGAAAAGGAATTTTAAAAAAATTGCGATCTTTGGTAAAAGTATTAAGCATATCGTAAAAAAAGAAGAAAAAATAAGCTTGTGGCACGATGTAGACTTCATACACATTTCAGATTTCATGATAAAACGTATTAAAATAACACAAATGGCGATATATATATATATATATATATATATATATATATATATAAAATAGATTTCTAAGGCAGTTTAAGGGGGTACATATGATCAATCTGTCGACTCCCCTAGCCGTTATAACTGGTTTCCTCAACTTAGAAACGCTATTATCGTAACTACCCAAATGTCTCCTGATGTGTTCATCAGTCTCATATTTAATATACTATCCTGTGGATCTTGCAGCACAAGTCCAGCTCTGGTCTACCTTTTTGAGTTCCTTAATCAATCTGATTTAGTTATGTTTATTTCCCTACAGATATGATTGTCGTGGATGGCATGTTGCCTCAAGAGATATCTAGTAGGTAAAAGGTAAAGTGATCCCACTAAAGCCAATAGGAGGCTCTTGGGGTAGTAGGAGGTTAGGGCTCCCATTTTTTCTAGACAATCGGTACTTAATGTCAGCCGGGTTTTCAGCCCTGCCTGACGGCAGCCTTTACCCCCAGAACATGCATCTGATACTCTTTCCGTTAGAGGCTGAGTCACCACAGGGATATGGTCCCACCAGAAGGTTTGGGTTTATAAAGTATTGCCATTACCAACTACGCTACGGCGTGCCCCCATCTTGTAGGTAACTAAGATATTACTTGGATGATAAAACGTCGTGTCGGTTAAATTTATCTCAGTGGCCTAATTTTTCAGGTTTGAGGATCTTTTAAGAGCCTAAAAATCTTCAGACTCGGAACCTACGGCTTAAAATCCCTCCCGGAGGACTTGTTCCTTGCATTTCCCATCCTAAAAATCCATCGATCCCAGTCGGATTTGAACCCGCGCCCGTCGGGACTAGATAACCACTAGACCACCATGGCGCCTGAAATTTTTATGAGACTTTTCTCGCGTAGCTTGCACAATTACAAGAACTCAAAACACCATATGTCTACACAATATCATATAATTTAAATTAGGCATTGCATTGTAAGTATGGAATTCTAACATAACATCCTTCACAGCACAAGATTGTAGCTGTCCCCGAGGCCAGTGGATAAATGAAGACTGACGGTCTCAGCATTATAGATAAATCAGGGCAAATTACTCCATTCGAGGCTGTATTCATTTATAGGTGAGCTAACCACAATCTTAGTAACGTCTGCCTTCAAAACAGAATCCACTTACAAACAATTACAAACCTTAATTATACAGATATAAACATATGGATTATCTATAACTTGATATATTAGACAATAAGCATAGCCTCACAATATACGAATAACAAGAAAATCATGTAAATATTAAAATCATAATAATAATAATAATAATATAATAATCTATAATTTGATGACATACTTGATTTGGTAAAGAAAATGCAAAATGTAAAATAGTAATAAAAATATACCTACAACATGGTTATATAGTACTGTACATTGTCTAAGGATATATTTAATTACTTTTTTATAACTGATTTTCAGTTGGGCAGTCTTTATAATAAACATGTATGTGTATATATGTGTGTGTGTGTGTGTGTGTGTGTGTGTGTGTGCGTGCGTGCGCGCGCGCGCGCGCCTGGGGTATAATTTGAATTGTGCTATCGGACTGAGTAGTTATGAAAACTAATTGAATTTGTATTATTATTATTATTATTATTATTATTATTATAATAAATACTTCATTAATTTCAATTTTGAAAATTGTGTCAACAATGTAAGTATAAGAATATAATTTAGGCATTCTCATTGTTAATAAAATAAATAATAGTTTTAAAAACTAAAACAACACGCTTTATTAGAAAACCGAACTAAAAAACGAAAAATAATTTGAATTTCCAACGCTTGGATAAAATTAACGTGGTCAACAAAAAAATCATCTCCACCACATATAGAATAAAACTAGAGTTATGAACAAAAAGAAAATAATTTTACCATCAAAAGCGTGGGGTGCTCTAAAGCAGGATTTTAATATCATAATAAATATGAAAGTTACAGTTAATAATTTTGTATTTTAAAATTCTTTTAATATTTAAATATAACTTAAATAAAGAAAAACATCTAAATAATTCATTGTTGAATAAAAAATGTCTCGGTAACAATTAAAGAAATTGTATTACATAACAGTCTTTCTAAATAATGCTTTTAAAATTGTTTTAAGTCATTGTTGTCAGAATTATAAAGCTTTCTGTTATAACTGTAATAAGAACACCTGCTTAACTTCATATTTTTAAATGAAAGTAAACTAAACTCTGATTGGATGTTAAAACAATTAACTTTTTGATTTAACAAATCAAATTTAAACCTTTTATTTAATAGACTATTAACCAATAGAATTTAAACTTAACATCATGTGATGTAATAATGTTCTTTAAAATTATAAAAGAATTATACTAGTCATTCTGCATATGACTTTCAACAAAGATAGAAGCAAGAAGAGTTCTCAAAATAAAATGTAATATTTAATACAAGAGTAATTGATTCCAGAGAAGAAAAGAATTTATTTTAATTGATAGTGAAGAATAATACCACTTAAATTTACTTAATCTGCTGGGAATCTACAAAGTGAATAAATTTGTAATTATTTCTACAAGAAACTTTTTTTTTTTATGATTGTGAAGTGTTTTCCTATCCAGTGTACCAACTTTCGACCCTAAGAAGAGAATCCGGCTCTACCGAAAATTAAACCCAACCTGAACCAGTAATTCTTTTTTTGGGATACCAATCCTTCAAAATGTTACTACACATCGGGCATGAAGAGAGTTGGCTGCTTCAAATGTCACCACAACATGGGAAAATAATTACTTCTTCAGCTCTATATCAATTAATATATTTGATAATAGACAGAAATTTGTAAAAGTAAAGTCTCTAAGTAGAAAATCTAAAAACCATAAAAAGCACCCCACGCTTTATATGGTAAAATTACTTTCTTTTTGTTGATAACTGTAGTTTTATTCTATATGTGTTGGAGATGATTTTTTTGTTGATCACTTTAATCTTATCCCAAGCGTGTTGGAAATTAAAATTATTTTTCATATTTTAGTTCGGTTTTCTAATAAAGCGTGTTGTTTTAGTTTTTTAAAACTATTATTTATTTTTTTAGTTTTAAAATTTACAGAATAAGATAAAAATGTAATTATCTTTAAATTCGCTACTATTGTAGTATGAGCTAAAAGTAATACTCTTCTCTTCTAAAAAAACTCCCAGCTGGATTTGAAGCAGCGATCTATGTATTACTGAAATTATATTGTATACCACTAGAGTTCACCGCTCTACCAACCGAGCTCTTACAACGATTGACTAAATAAATATGAAATTATTGTATTGTCACGGGTCCTCTACAAGTATACAAAGTTTCAAGTCGATCCAATGTTTCTAAGTGGGCGAAAATCGCGTTGAAAGATTCCGTTACATTGATACAAAAACACTTTTTTTTTTTATTTTCTGATGATTATGGCCAGGATTTTAGAAAATAAATCTGAAATTATTGTATTGTCACGGGTTCTCTACAAGTATACAAAGTTTCAAGTCGATCCAATGCTTTTAAGTGGGTGAAAATCGCGTTGAAAGATTCCGTTACATAGATAGATAGATACAGGTCAAGCTAATATAAAGCGTGTAAAAATAGACAAGTCCGCAACCTATTATACCAGTTTTCATTTTTTTTTATTTTCTGATGATTCTGGCCAGGATTTAGAAACAAAATATCAAATTATTGTATTGTCGCGGGTCCTTTACAAGTATACAAAGTTTCAAGTTGATCCAATGTTTCTAAGTGGGTGAAAGCGTGTTCAAAGATTCCGTTACATAGATACAAATACTTTTTTTTCTGATGATTCTGGACAGGATTGTAGAAAATAAATATGAGATTATTGTATTGTCACGGGTCCTTTACAAGTGTACAAAGTTTCAAGTCGATCCAATGTTTCTAAGTGGGTGAAAGCGTGTTCAAAGATTCCGTTACATAGATACAAATACTTTTTTTTCTGATGATTCTGGACAGGATTGTAGAAAATAAATATAAGATTATTGTATTGTCACGGGTCCTTTACAAGTATACAAAGTTTCAAGTCGATCCAATGTTTCTAAGTGGGTGAAAGCGTGTTCAAAGATTCCGTTACATAGATACAAATACTTTTTTTTTCTGATGATTCTGGACAGGATTGTAGAAAATAAATATGAGATTATTGTATTGTCACGGGTCCTTTACAAGTATACAAAGTTTCAAGTCGATCCAATGTTTCTAAGTGGGTGAAAATCGTGTTCAAAGATTCCGTTACATAGATACGAAGACACTTTTTTCTGTTGATTCTTGCCAGGATTTTAGAAAAAAATGAAATTATTGTATTGTCACGGGTCCTCTACAAGTATACAAAGTTTCAAGTCGATCCAATGTTTCTAAGTGGGTGAAAGCGTGTTCAAAGATTCCGTTACATAGATACAAATACTTTTTTTCTGATGATTCTGGACAGGATTGTAGAAAATAAATATAAGATTATTGTATTGTCACGGGTCCTTTACAAGTATACAAAGTTTCAAGTCGATCCAATGTTTCTAAGTGGGTGAAAGCGTGTTCAAAGATTCCGTTACATAGATACAAATACTTTTTTTTCTGATGATTCTGGACAGGATTGTAGAAAATAAATATGAGATTATTGTATTGTCACGGGTCCTTTACAAGTATACAAAGTTTCAAGTCGATCCAATGTTTCTAAGTGGGTGAAAGCGTGTTCAAAGATTCCGTTACATAGATACAAATACTTTTTTTTCTGGTGATTCTTGCCAGGATTTTAGAAAAAAATAAAATCATTGTATTGTCACGGGTCCTCTACAAGTATACAAAGTTTCAAGTCGATCCAATGATTTTAAGTGGGTGAAAAATCGCGTTGAAAGATTCCGTTACATAGATAGATACAGGTCAAGCTAATATAAAGCGTATAAAAATAATGAAAATACCAGTCCTATGTTAAACGTTTCACTAGGGTCTATATTCAGTTTCAGTTATTGCGCAAACCTGAAAATTAAACAGGAACAAATATGAGACTGATCGGAGATATGGATGTCAGCGGTCAATAGAAAAAAAAAATGCCACGATAAACACACTGCTCAGCTTAAGACATGTTAACTACAGCCAGTAGACGGCTAATCTGAAAACTATTAGTACCAAAAGAATCTAAATATCCGAAAATCATTCTTCTAGTAGACATGTCCTAAAATAAATTACCCTTCGATAGAATTTACTATTTTAAGCGGAATTTTATTTTGAAGTGATTTTTATGTTTATGTATTTAGGCGTATATAATCATCATCATTGTACGTTCACGAATTTAGGCCATTTGTTTACCCGTTTCGGCCTCAAGAGAAACACCATCCGGAAGTATTTTCAGGGGACGTCCTGATCTTCTTCCTGTAGGTTGATATCAACATTTGTTTGGGTATCCTGTGATCTTCCATTCGATGAACATGTTGCATCCATCTTGACTTATAATCAGAAATTTTGTTTTCTAAAGGTTCCATGTGCAATTCTTCTAAGATGTCTTCATTTTTTGGTGATCTAGTAGTGTGTATCCTGCAGTCCTCCGAAGGTATCTCATTTCAGCAGATCTAAGTCTCTGTATATCTTTCTGTTTCAACGTCCATAATTCGCTACCATACAAAAGAGTTGGAAGAGCCAGTGTTTTATACACTTTTAGTCATTAATGTTTTTGGACTGTGGCTTGAAGATAGAATTTATTAACCCTAAAATCCTTAAAAATTTAGATATTTTTGCATTTACATCCTTTTCTTCTTCATATGAGATATTGCATCCTAGATATGTAAAATTATTCACCTGCTCCAAAATTTTATTATCAAATACAATTTTTCTTCTGACAGGATGTACACCTTGAAATGCCATAATTTTCGTTTTCTCTGTAGATATAGGAGTATATAATATGAACGTTAATAAACAAATATCCAAGGCATTACCTAATCTATTTGTCTTTTCACAACTTTCTCTCCGATAAAATAAGCGAGATGTTGTGTTATACTCTTATCAAACACTAAAAGATACACTGCAAAGAACAGGAAACAAAATCTTATTTCAACTTTAGAACCTAGGGCAATAGACATCAGATAAAAGATTAAAAAAAATAGATTTCAATATATTATTAATCGATGATAAGCCATGTCTGTGTAGAATTTTGGATTCATTTTTGGGTTGTCCCTATATTAAATTCGGAGTCCGGGAATCTGAGTTTTTTTTATGATCTTCCCAATAAAGAAAAATCGGGTTTGATTTTAATTATAATTTTAACACTAATCATCAATTCATAAACTATTTCCAAATAACATCAGTGCAGATTGCACAAAATACATGAAAACCCACCTGATTTAGATCGAAGAGCATAGTTGTATATTACCAAATCATAAAATTGAAATAATAATATCAAATCTAAAGACACACCAATTTGGAATTATATTGTTTTTCTAGGTTTGTTTCTTCTGTTTTCCATCTGATGCACTGAATATTGTTAATAGGATTGCAATAAGTTAAAATGTTTTATCTCAATAATAAACTAGAGATAACTTTTTCCTCCGTACAATTCTGGACACTGACCCATTAATAAAACTAATTGGTATCATACGCAGAAACATGCATTTTACAATACGATGCTTCTAAAATAATTTATTTTATTTTATAGACGATTTAATATGTCATCGGATTCCGCGTCTTTTGATTTTATCTCAGTAAGCGGTATAAACAGTATTTATGTTATTTCATATGCTACTTGCAGAATTTCACTGACTTTACTTTAATGATATTTCTCAAATTACGAGTTTTCTGATTAAATGGATTGTAGTATTAAAATTCTTATCAAGCATTGACTTAGAAAAATCCCCTAGTCAATTTGTTTGACCACGAGATTTGAACCCGGATCTCCTAAATACGAACCTCGAACATCGTGAGTAAATTCGTTCGGTATTATCTTATATTCACTAAATACTAAATCTGTTTGGTCTTCCCCAGTTTTTAATCCTAATAATTATTATGTTATTGAGTATTCTGACTTAAGTTACATGTCCTGTCTAAACAATGCAACAAAAACCAACATAAAATTCAAAACAGGAAACGAAAATAATCTCAAGTAATCTGTACAACTTCACCTTCCTACGCATTCCCCAAAACAGAACATGAAATTGTCTGGTAACCCCCCCCCCTCCCGCAACAAAATAAAAGAATAAAGAAGCATGGAATCTGGGAGTGTGTAGAGTCTCGTAGATAAAAAAAAATAACGACATTGCGCGAAATCTCAGTAAGTGCAAATGGTCCTCTGGAAACTGATGATATATCATTAACCCCATAACCTGCTTCGGGAGCCGGGTCTTCTCTCTTTGTCACACTGTACGGACACACATAACCTACAAATGCGAAGTGGTCTTCACCCAATTGTCGTACTGCACAATTTCGCATTCGCAATTTTCCCTTCTCATCATACTCATTGCGATCCAGTGATGCAGGATCTAAATATTCAGTCATAAAAATATTATTTAACAGGTTTTAAATGTATACAACATCTACCTGTATCCAATATTAAGTTTTGATTATCTTCCTTCATTCATCTTTATCCTTTTATCCTTCCAGTCAACTTCCTGCAGTCCCTTATCTCTCATCAAATTCATAATTCCCTCCAACCATATCATCTTAGGTCTTCTTCTTCATTTCCTCCGATTTGGAATCCACTCCTAACTGGCATTCTATCTGCATTCAACCTCTTCATGTGTCCAAACCATTGCAATTGTTTATTTCCAACAAATTGTACAATTGTTTCGTTAAAGTTCATTTTGTCTCATTAAAGTAAGTTAGATATAAAACTAATATTCAGAAAGAAAGAAGAAAAAATAACATATATGCCACATTCAGATCAAATTTAACTTTATGGAAGTAGTTATGAATTTGAGAGACTGGAAATGACAAAAATAAAGTATTTTCTGATTCGCATCATTCCTTAATATATATATATATTTCCGGAAATACCCAATGTATGCATATGTGATACAATATCCTTTACGTACGAAATATAAACACATTGCTCTATGAAATGTTTCAAGGTGATTGTGTTCTTTGACAAAGATAAACATTACGAAACTTCAAAACTAAATTACATCTTTGTTTCTTTGTGAAGGAGAATCTAATACGATTCAAACATAATTAGTGCGTATTTTAAATAAGACTATTACATTTTATGCCACTTAGAAAATAACTTAAAAATTGTTTATAGACCTGAATAGTGTGTGACAATTGTAAGACAATTCAAGATTTAAAACAATGGATTCAACTACCATTTACCTTCAAGCAATTAATTTTAAATTTTCAAAATACATTAAAATTGTCAGTATTCTAATACTAATCTGAATCCTTTATTCTTAGGCATGCTGTCTTTGTAATACAGTGTGTTGGACGAAACTTCAAATGTATTAAATAAATACATAATATGAAATAATCGTCTACAAAATAACAAATTAGGCATTTTACGTCTAAAAACTTTTAAATGCATATTATACGCATGGTTATTTGAATATTAATCGATTTATTTTCCTTGTCTACTCATATGTAATATCTATTATATTTTTAATTATTAGATCAAATATAATTAGAATTTTAATTGGAATAGATCGTGTAAAGATATTTGCCATCACTAATTTTTAATATTTTTTCTTTACACTCAATATAATTACAAATTAAAAGAACATATTTAATTTCAAGGAGCAGTTTATATAGAATATAAGTTTTGGATACTTATGAAGAAAAAAGTTTCGATTTCGAAATTCTAAAAGGGATTCCTCATTTTTGGTAAAAACAAGAATACACGTGAAGCAAGTTAAAAACACCGAAATGGTATTCAAACACAAAATCCCGTTCAATTTTATTATCATTATTTTAAAAGGAAAAAAGAAAAATAAAGTTTCTTTAAAAAAATTAGTAGTAAGGTAGTAAACCATAACAATTTAAGAAAAATTTGCATTTGAGCTAAGATTTGAACACACTGAACACACATTTACATACAAGAAGTTTACATGCCCCTCTTGCATTTCCCTCAAATCCTGGTTAATGTTATTCCCCCATCTCATACTTGACCTTATCTACTAGAAGCTTTTCCTATTTTTTTCCTAAAAGAAGATTATATGCCCCTCTTCATTCCTCAATCGTGTCGCATGTCCTGCCCATCGCAGTCTGAGGTAGGGCGCCCACTGGAATGACAAGGGACACCAACAGGACACGTATATGTTGTTTTGCTTGTTGCTAGCGTTTCTTTATAACCCGTAATATCAAATTGCAAGCAGTCCATTCATCTGATAAGACAGCAACTCGACACTACCTGTGTTGTGTTGTCTCACTGAAAGTGCTGCATGCTCCACTTTTTGTTGTATCAGTTGTGAGTTGCAAATTTTGCCATCCATTTTGTATTTCTTTATTAAAGTGGTTTAAATAAATTCACTGACACATGGCACATATGCTCTTTGTTAATAACTTCACCAAAAATTAAAGATACATATCATACTTTTTCTTCAAATATTTTTATATTATAATTGTTTATATTTCATGTCAATTTTTGCTTCACCTCTTGGTACTCAATTTGACCGAAAATATTTCGTCATTTCTAGGGTTGATAAAATTGTTGGTTAAATGTTCAGATATTATGTAATCGTTAAAATAATTTAAAAATTTAAATAATAAATAATTCAGTCATTCAAGATTACAATTTTTTCTGTCACCGGAAAAGATGCAGAACTACATAAATTATAATTATAAACAAATATTTACCCGATAATTATCAGAAGGCTTTTTTCAGCACTAACTGAAATCCTGAAGTTAGTTTCCTTTTTAGAAATTGCAGGTCCAACTTTGTGTAGCAATAAGTTAAATATGTCCCTACTCATCCTGTAGAATATTTTAAATCTTTCCGGGTACATATTTAATTCTTTGAACACATTAAAAGCACCACTTTCTTCTACATTAGCAAGCCAAAGAAGGATGCACCCAGAATCGCCTTTTACATCTTCTGTTGTAATAATTGATATTAGCTAAATAAACTAGATCGAGAACATCCTCATCCTCCAACAATAAGTTGTACTATGAATCAGTACAGTGAGCGTTGCTGTATAGTTCGTGCTGAATCTGTATCACTATCATATCACAATCATATTAGTGGGTCCTGGCCTTAGAGACCTCACTGTTAAAGCACGATTTTAATATAATAAATATGAATGTTAAAGTTAATAATTTTATACTTTAAAATATAACTTAAATAAAGAAAAACATCTAAATAATTCATTGTTGTTCATTGTTGAATAAAGATGTCTCAGTAACAAAGAAATTGTATTATATAACAGTCTTTCTAAATAATGCTTTTAAAAATTGTTTTAAGTCATTGTTGTCAGAATTATAAAGCTTTCTCTTATAACTGTAATAAGAACACCTCCCTAACTTCATATTTTTAAATGAAAGTAAACTAAACTCTGGTTGGATATTGAAACAATTAACTTTTTGATTTAACAAATCAAATTTAAACCTTATATTTAATGGACTATTAACCAATAGAATTTAAAATTACTATCATGTGATGTAATAATGTTCTTTAAAATTATAAAAGAATTACACTAGTCATTCTGCAGACAACTTTCCACAAATCAAAGATAGAAGAGTTCTCAAGATATAATGTAATATTTAATACAAGACTAATTGTTTCCAGACAAGAAAAGAATTTATTTTAATTTATAGTGAAGAATAATACCACTTAAATTTACTTAATCTGCTGGGAATCTACAAAGTGAATAAATTTGTAATTATTTCTATAAGAAACAGTTTTCCTATTCAGTGTACCAACTTCCAACCTTGAGAAGAGAATCCGGCTCTACCGAAAATCAAACCTAACCTGAACCAGTAATTCTTTTTGGGACACAAATCCTTTTTCAAAATGTTACTACAACATCAGGCATAAAGAGAATTACTACTTCAAAATGTCACCACAACGGGGGACAGCAAATTTACTTCTTCACTGTCTAATTACATCTGGTTTCCTATAAACATCATGTTATGTCAATCTCTCTGTGATCCAAAAATATTTTTCAGCACTATATTCTCATATAGTAATAATCTTTTCTTCTCTCTAAAACTAGCATCATGTTTTTTATCATTGAATACAAGTGGAAGAATAATTGTTTCATATAATTCAAGTTTAATATTTTTTTGAGAAGCTTGGATGACAAAAGTATCTGTAATATAATATCATGAAATTTCAGAGTCGAGCCTATGTTTAATTTCTTTCTGCACTTGATTTCTGTTTGTAATTAATGTTCCTAGGCATTCGAATTCTGGTATCTCTACAAAATATGCCTCATTTGTTTTTTAAGTGCCCGTTTCCATTTTAAAATATATTTCTACAAGTGACCATATATTCAGTTCTATTGTAATTTACTTCCAACGACAGTTTTATAGTGAAATTTAATAGTAAGTGTGTTGGCTTTCTCAGTACCACATAAAAATACATCTTGAGCATATATCAAACAGGTGATTAAAACAAATAAGTTGTATGCCGCATTTATCCAATTTCAGGCTCTTATAATAAAGTTATAAATTTTTGTTTTACTTTTTTATAATAATTTCTGTATTCAAATTGTTTTGCAAACGTTACATTCAAGTCAGTTAACAATGCCTCTATTTTTGCAGAACTTCATTGACAGCAGCTGTAGCATGAAGCAGAGAGATAAACATGTAGCACTGTGTTATCATTGGCCCCTATCAGAACTTGACCTTATGAAGTCTACACCACATCACTCACTCTAAACTAATTTTCTGCTACCAAAAATACGGAAAAATAATTTTATAAAACAAACAAAAATGAAGTATAAAATAATTTTGGGCAGCTTAGTGACTGACAAGTCCACAATAATAATAAACTGTACTTCGATGGATATGAAGGTTGTGTTAAAAACCTTACTCTTAGTTAATGCTACAGTTCACATTTACGGCAAAATGCCTTTTTTTTAATAGTAAGCAGAAGGAATGAAAAATGGTGATTCTGTGCCACCATGTCACCTACATATATTCAGTAATTAATTGATTTGGTGTTTACTTGATGAAAATCCATTATATATATATTAAATAAAACTATCAAATTTCATAAATATTTATGAAATCATATAAAACTTTGAAGTTTTATTTAATACATATATATTCAAATAAAAAACGAAAAAAATACACAATTTATTGTTGTAGCATGTGAATAATTACCCGAGAGAAATATATATGTTGATTTTTTCCCCAAAAAAAGTCTTCTAAATGCCTTAAAATAAGTGACAAGTTGGGCTCAATGTAACCTAAAAAACCACAAACGACATTTACAATGTAAAATATGTGTTAGTTTTTGCTCAGACAGTGTAGTCAACCTAATACAAAAACCTGCTAACAAACAAATGAAAGGCAAACTAATCTGGTGTATTAGCTCACCCATTTTCTCACCCTTAACTTGCCCATCTAACACTAATTTGCCCATTAGGTGGACTCCTGGGATAGAATCCTCTTATACATGAGTAAACAAGTTGGCAATTGGCTCTAGCAGGAATGTACGTTATCACATTGCCCAAAACACTTGTTCTCAGATTGAATATTCACAGGTGGTATGATGACATATAAGAGCCGAAAATATTTAAGATCTATCAAACATTATGGAAGGTTTCATGTTTATCTTTTTTTAATACTGTACTTTACATCTAATTTTGTACTATTTTAACCTTTTCTGTAATAATTATTACTTTCTCCCTTTTCTTTAATTTAGTGTATATGGTTGGCAGTAATTAAAGTAACAGCCATTCTAAAGAATGTCTTGTGGAGGATTTCATTTTATAAAAGAAATGTGATAACTAAGGGTCGAGTTTCTATGACCTAAAAATAAGAAAATGTGCATGCATTTATGACCTAAAAAATAAAATATGCATGCATTGATGACCTAAAAATAAGAAAATATGTATGCATTTATGACCTAAAAAATAAGAAAATATGCTTGTATTTATGATCTTAATAGTGTTTAATTGCAGACCAAAAATACAAAAAATATGACCTTATAATTTAATTCATCTACTAACATCATCATGGATTAAGTCCGTTGACCTGTATCAGAAAGTTTTAAAGCAATCTTCCCATCTTCTTGTATGTCTCCTGCAGTTCTATTTCCTTCTGGCTTAAACTGTAATAATTTACGGGGTCTATTATTTCCCATCCTATTAATATGGTTCAACATTTCTATTTTATGGTGTTTAATTTTATTTCTGTTATATTGAAAATATTTAATTCTTCCCTGATTATGGCATTTTTAAACTGGTCTGCAAGTGTATAACTAGCTGTTCCTCTTAAATATGTATTAATTTTTCAACTTTTTGCTATGCAGTGAAAGCAAAGGTTTTAAGAATCCAGCCTTTCAAGGTATTTCTAAGAATAAAAAGCAACCACACATGACCATGCGACTTATATACTTTGTCAGTTATTTAAACTTGACTAACTTATAAAAATCTCCAAAATGTGAGTAAAATATGTCTTTAATAGAGAAATTAGAATCTGATGAAAACATCTAAAACGTGAGTAATATGACCTTTAAAAACCGATAAATAGCATTAAATTTCATCAGATGACTTATATACACATGTTATTTACTTATTCAAATTCACAATAATTGTATAAGAAAAATATGATTTGCGATAAGAATCCCCTAGTTCTACCCGATTGTCCAAAATTTAAAACAATCAATCAGCAAAGCCCAAATATCTTATGTTAAGAAATAATGATGCCGCTTTACCGCATCACCTTTATTTATTGTTATGATGGTACATAAACTGCTTTTCCTTCTATCATTCTTGAATAACGGGTGAAAGCTTCTTAATTCCATTTAGAGTGGATGAATGCAACTGTGCCCTCTCTATTTTAATTTAAGTTTGGGCATCACTGTAATCAAACGTCTAACAAACAACAAAATGTCATTGTTCATAATAATCTGAAGAAAACATAACAAATAAGCTTTAATCGAAAACCTACAAGAAATAAACTTATAATAATTGCAGATATCTGTAGCAACAAAAATCAGTTCAATAAACAGGATGATAAAATTTCATTTGAACAAAGATAACTACAACAGAGAATTAAACCATATTAAATACATTGCAACTACAATAAACAAACCTATTGTTATCCACTACTAATGATAAACACAATTACGAGGATGATTTTTCTTATAAATTATGTTTCTATTTTTAAAAAAAAGTATCTTTTACTTCATATATTGTACATTTAATGATCTTTCTTTTCATCTTAGTTTCCATCCTGTTTAATATCCAATGTCTGATCATCGCAATCACATTAGGAACACTACAATGATTCAAATCTGTCCAATTTATTTCAGTAATTAAAAATTAAACCAACTGAAATTTACTATTCTACTAATCTTATTTCTCTAAATAAAAAAAAAAATAAAAATTACCTAACAATATTACAGTATCATTGGTCAACAACCTCTGAATGTTATATGAAATGATGATGATGATGATGATAATAATAATAATAATAAATGAAACCTTGGATATTTTTAGCTTTACATAATTAGACAAGAATGAAAGAAAGAATGACATTATTTAATTATTGTCTACAATACCAAGTTCTCTCCATTTTATGAGTTCAAATTACAACACCAAAATCATTATAGTACTTATCTTTTTTTTATCCAATGCCACCAGGTTGTCATTATGACATTTCTGGTATTCTCTTTCTGGCATGGAGTACTTGTAACCCAATTCTGAGGTTTGGGCACCTGGAAGGTGGGGTTATACTGCCCCAATTATATGAAAAGTGATGATTATGATAATGATGTGCCAGAATAGGGCTTAAACTAAACTTATTCTAGAGAGGCAAATATGATAGTGATGATAATGATGGCCAGATAATGTTTGGGGATTCATCTTTGTAAAATATCACATTTCAACATGTTTTGGGTTCCTCTATTGAATTTAAAAATATTGGTAAGCATGACATTTTAAACTATTAAACTTACTAATTTATAAAAAAGAGCAACTTCTCTCACACAGTTTTGCAAAAACTAAACATGCACATTGTGCACACTTTATTTTATTACAATATGAATTAGATATTTTATTTCATAACTAGATATGAAAACACTTCACAAACCAATTATACTTTAAAATATTTTTTATTATGTGAATTTACACTTTCAAAATCATGTTACCTAAATTAGTTTCAAGTTTCATGAAATTAAGCTGTGTTAAAAAGTCACTGTAATTGCAACATATATCTTCAATTTCGAATAATTAACTCATATTTAATTTTTGGAAAAACTACACTTAAACTAGCATGAAATATTTTCAAAGTCCTATAGAACAACAGTGCGCATGCACCAGAGTTTATAGAGCCAGCGATAACCCACAATCGAATCACATATCGATTACTATCCATCGCTATGAAATTTAAATGACCAATATTTGCAATAAATCCCCAAATCTATGTTAAAAAAATATAGTAACAATATTAAAATTACCAAACATTTATTAAAAAATGGGTGTACACTTACTTATCACTCCCTAACGCTGATCCAACCAGGGATAACCCAAAACAGCGATAGAAAAATCATAGACTAAGTAATATACTCTGTGGAAAAAATCACAATATTGTCTAACAGTGTCATAATATTGTGTTTTCATATTTAAATAAATACTTCTAAACTGTCTAATAATGTTATAAAAATTGTTTGAAAAAATTAAAAATATTAGTAAATACAGAAGAAGAACTATACTTTACAACAATATAACTGAAAAATCAAGCGCTAGTAGAAGTGCAGTTGAGTCTAATTTTTCATACTGAAGTGCCGATTTAATAAATTTTATACAAAATAATCACAATCTGTGTATACCAGTATTTAAAACAATTTCCTAAAAAAATAAGTTATAACGGTATGAAACAATAAAAAAAACAGAATTCCTTCAGTTACTGATTGAATGTCTTTAAATATAAATACCAAACTTCAAGATTAAACTTTAAAATAATTACAATTCTGTACAAAATTGTACGTCATCTAAAACGAAAAGATGCTAAAAAATACAAAGCTTTAATAATTTTAAGCACCCAAAAAAAATCAACAATATATATTTTGTAAAAGTTTTGACAAAGAAAGGTTAATATAAAATTAGAAAAACTAATCTTTTCCGACGTGTTATTAATCCATAAATAAAATTAACCCTCCATGAAATTTTAGTTCCCATTATTTTACCAATGAAAAAAAAATGAACCCAAACATTCATTTTGCAGTAATCATCTGATTATGGTATAACAATCTAAAATCAATTACTTAAAAGCACAAGTTTACAATTCGTTATAAATATAGACACAAACTGTTTAATGATATGTAATATTATTCAAGAGACAATATTTTCCAAATCCTAATTTTAATTAAAAATAACAAAGTATCGTTATCTTAATCGCTGCGCAATCTGCCTAGCCAGGGCCCAGCTGTGACACATGGCTGCCATCCAGCTGATTCCAACCAGCAATAACAACAAAGAACTTCGATCCATAACGCTCCAAACAACGGAAACGAACATACGTAGATATTGAAATAAGTTAATTTAAATAATTTACACCTATCTTCGATTCGATATACACATATTAATTACGTGTTAAAGTCCACCAATGAAAATATTTATGCCCTAAAACTGACAGCTACGCGTCAAACGATTTTCGAATCCTGGCAATGTCACAACTAGAAATTTTAACACCAAACTTGGACATTTATTAATTTTATATACAACACGGCGCAGTTGCAAGTAAATATGTCAGTATTGGATAATAATTAAAGTGAATAAGATGTAAACATGCAAGATGGCTGCATCACCATTGTCATAAACACAAAGAAACAAAGAACATTATTAAAATATGCTTTAACTAACCTCCATATGCACTTCCTGCTCTATAAACTGGTTGTAGATAGTCTTGGGAACATAGAAATAATATTTTCAATGTTCAACACTTCAAAACTATTGACAAAATCCACTTAAACCAGTCACAGAACTCACTTCACGACCCACCAACACAGAAGTCTGGTTCGATTATTTTCCATCGTCTGCGAGTGCGGGCTAAGGTTTCTGCGCAGCTCCAATGCGCATTAGCGGTACAGTCAACCATACAAGTTTGTTACACTTTATTATTTACAAATGTGGAGATGTTTATCTCCAACTACATTTAATACGTCGCAGAAAACTCTTAACAAAGTAAGCCTGCAAAAGTCTCAGCCTTTTTTTAACACTCAATAAAATGGCAACAAACTAAACCGTACAAGTAATTTAATTTATTTATACGCATTAAACTTCTGAACACGAGTGTAGCATGTATGGTTAACTACGGATATGGTAGAGGATCTAGATTCAACTATCCTTTTGTTCTTAGAGAAGTTCCAGAAAATTTTATAGTAATCTTGCTTGATAACAGGTTTCCCCTTGGATTAATAATTATGTCTTCCTTAAAGGTAAAGAACATAGGTCATCCGTTCATAATACCAGAATAAAATGTTATCTGCTGCAGAATGTACTCTACATTTCCCACTGCGTAGTTACAATTCTCCATGTTCCCTAGAAAATGTCAAGAGTTTAAATGAATTATTCCAAGGAAACGTAAATATTTTAGTTCGTACCTAAGTTACGAATAAATACATTTTAAAATTTACACTTTTTAGCGTTCTTTGTTTAATATTAATAAAAATTACAATAATGTATTATGCTTTCTACACGTAACGTATCCTTGTCGTTTTCGTGTTAAATGTGTATAGAAAAATGACGTAATAGTAATTAGAAATGAAAAATGAAAAAGACAGACTTTAAATAGTTAAATGGCACAACTTACAAAAAACAAAATCCTTATAATGGAATCTTGCAAAAATTACTTAAATATATTATCATTATCATATTCGCCTCATTAGATTAATTTTAGGATTAAGGCCTCTCCTGGCACACAATTACCATCATCATCTATCATATATGATCAGGGCAACGTAACTCCACTTTCCAGGTGCCCCAACCTCAGAAGTGGGTTACAATAATCTCAATGCCAGGAGAGAATGTCAGAATGACAACCTGGTGAAATCGAATAAAACAAATGTTTCTTGTCATTATCTTGAACATATTACGTTGAGGATATTTTTATGAACTTGTTCCTAAGTCTCCAGATCTACAATATATATATATATATATATATATATATATGATAAGAAAAATAAACGCCTGAACGGGATTTGAACCCGGAACTCTGGGTCGGTACCCCAGCGTGTTATCCATTACACCACTAAGCGAATCCAATTCAAACACTTATTTTTCTTATATATATATACATATATATATATATATATATATATATATTATATTCTCCATTATTACTAGATGTCGCGAGAACTCAATCTTCACTGCCATCTAGTAGCCGACTATAACAAGTAAGCAAATTAAAGAGAATATTTTTACTTTATAGCAGTGATGCTTTATGGATGTTATAAGTAATTTTTTTTTTACATTGAGCAATGCAAGCTTAATATGACATGATAAGACAAATAAACGCCTGAACGGAATTTGAACCCGGAACTCTGGGTCGGTACCCCAGAGTGTTATCCATTACACCATCAGGCGAATCCAATTCAAACACTTATATTTCTTTAAAAAATTAATCACACCATATAGCCTATATATATATATAGCTAATTACCCGGCGTGCACTGCTACGCCTAAATAAATGAAAATTAATGTGTTTTTATGTTTAGGTGAATAAATAAAAGGAAAAATAATTATAAATTTATATCGTAATTATTTTTAGATGCTGATTACTCGGCGTTTCCCGGGAATCTTCTTGGCATAAATGAACTGAAAGACGGAAGTTAATGTGTTTTTATGTTTAAGTAAACGGAAAAGATTATATCAAAATTATTTTTATAGATACTCCATGCTAATTAACCGGCCGCGGCGTTGCCTGGAAATCTACTTATCCCGATATTCTTGGCGTAAATGAGCTGAGAGAGAAAATTCATTATTGTGAGTTATCTGTAAAATAATACCCGCCGTGCGCTGCTACGCTTGCCCGGGAATCTACTCACCCCGATCTTCTTAGCATCAATGAAAGACAAAATGGTTATTGTGAGTTATCCGTTAAAGGTAAACACATGCTGTCGCGGACTTTTGTAGAGTTTTTTGAGATATTAAATTCTCTGTACATTAATGTTGTGTATTTGTTATGGTTTAAGCAGCGTAAGCCATTTAAGCGTCCAAAATGGGACTTCCCCTCCCCCAAGTTATTTTACAAAGGGCGATTTTAAGGGTGAAGGGGTTGAGTATTATAACTCTCTTATAGCCTATGTTAATGCCGGGAATCTCCTGAACATTTTGCAAGAAGCCCCATCACAATCGGATCAACGGTGTGACAGCAGATAAAATAGGAACTAACAAACATGCATTTTTTTATATTGGATAGTCAAAGCAGTCATGTAGGTAGATATTTCAATCATATAATTTCCAAAGGTAAATCATTAAAGTAGAATTATAGTAAAAAAGAAAAAAACATGGCGAAACATATCTAGAAGACCCTTGACCAACATATGGTGACATGTAGTCAGTGTATCGGGTCCCTAGTCGTTATAGCAGGTTTTCTCAACATGGAGCCCCTACTTAATCTAGCTACCCAAATTCCTCACGATGCTGGTTGCTGGGTGGGCACCGGTTCTGTACTGGACGAAATTACTTTCTTCCCCACGAGGGCTCGAGCCAGTTCAAGTGCTGTAACTCTGTTTTAAGACATATGCCTTATACCGCGCGGTACAGGATTCTAATAGATTTCTTATTACAGATAGCAGAAAATCAGAAATAATTATTATGAAAGGCTATATGAATTAGTCAAATGTATTTTTGGGATTATAAATATTCTATGAATAGAACATCTTCGATATTTAATACTAAATTTATTACGTCTCACTGAATGACAAATTAAATTTGAAGAGAAAAATATATGCCTAAATCGGGATTTGAACCCAATATACCTGGTTCTGTACACCAACGTTCTAACGATGCCTAATAGCTTAAATCGTTAAAGCACTAGTGGACAGAACCAGATATACTGGCTTCAAATCTCGATTTAGGCATGTATTTTTCTCTTCAAATTTAGAAAATCTTTTGAATCTTTGTCGATTCTTCAACAAAATTATATTTCATAAAATGCATAAATAGATTGATAATGAAGAAATATTTAACTATGCTGATTAAAATAAACTGAATAAAAAATCTTACAGGGGTATATCTTATAAATAGGAATGCTTTTTGGTTTTATATATAATGCTCTCTACATTAGATTAGTAGTAAAGAAGGGTCGCTTTTAAGACATTAACACGGCAACCATATTTTTGGTTCATTGTATCACCCATCTTTACTTTATGGAATGAATGAAATGAAATCTGCTCCACTGTGGTATGCAATCTGTTATGCTGTTCCTGGTTCAAAGCTCATCAAACATTCAAACGCATAACTCATCCTGCCATTTATTTTGGCTGGCTCAAGACCTCGTGGAGGGGTAAAACCCTCTATCTGGCCTAAGTTGACACACAGGATCGGAGTCGTGTAAATTCATGTGTGTGTGTGTGTGTGTGTGTGTGTCCATTATATCACCACAACCAAAAATGTAAACACCTGTGGTTTGCTAAACAATACTTGGACCTAGGGTTCGGTACTTGGACCTTTGCTTTTTTTCAATCTACATAAATGACATATCTAACTCCCTAAAGCATTGCAAACATAATTTATTTGCAGACGACATGCAAATCTACATCCACACAGACAAATATTCACTAAATGACGCTGTTGCCAAAATTAACGAGGATCTTGACTCACTAATGACTTGGACAGTTAAATATGGACTGCAATTAAATCCTACAAAGTCACAATCAATCATTATGGGTCATCAGAGACTATTATCTACAATTAACCTAAACACAGTTTCGCATGTGTCACTAAACGGAGTTCAAATCCCTTATAGTGAGACAGTAAAAATTCTAGGAGTATTTATTGACAAAAACTTAAATTGGAATACACAAATAAACCATAATGCAAAACAGTCTTCTCAATAATACATTCATTAAATCGTGTACGAAATTGTTTGCCATTCGCCCTTAGGAAAATGTTAGTAGAAACACTTGCAATGCCCCATTTTGATTATTGTGACACTCTTTTTACAGACTTAAATATTATTTCCACTCAAAGACTTCAACGTGTTCATAATTCTTGCGCACGTTTTATTTGTGGTATTCGCAAATTTGACCATGTTACACCGTCCCTGGAACAATTATCGTGGTTTCGTCTAAGAGATCGTAGAACTGTCCATTCCCTATCCCTTCTCTATAAAATACTTCACACATCATCGCCTAATTATTTATCACGCCGCTTCATCAGACTATCCGACACACATAATCTTGACACTCGATCCCATCAGCACATTGTCCTTTATATCCCGCCTCATCACACTGTATATTATTCATTATCTTTTACGGTGTCACTTACCAAAACATGGAATTCCCTTCCACCCTATGTCAGAGACTGTCAAACTATAACATCCTTCAAAAACAAACTAAAGAATTATTTAATAACAAACTGACTTATACACCTCACTGATAGTATTCTTTTAGCAATATTAATATATTTAATTATTTATGTAAATAATATTAAGAATAACAAATATTTTTATTTGTTTTGTTTTAAATATTGTATAATCGTAAAATTAGTTTTCTATATCTCATTATTTTCCTGTTTTTTATATACACTAGACAGGGACAATTTAATATGTCTTGCTTGTATACATTTTATTATTAGTTTTAGTCTTAATTTTAACTAATATTAACTGGTTGTATTATAGATCGTAATATGTATATTAGATATTATCTTTTGATCAAATTTTTACTTAGTGTTTAATATTAGAGTTAATTAAGATTGTTATATTCTTATGTAATATATGTTTGTCCTGGTGAGTGGAAGAGAAGGCCACATGGCCTTAACTCCACCAGGCTAAATAAATCTTAAATCTTAAATCTTAAATCTTATTATTTTCATATAATATGAGATGAGGTGAAAGGTAATATAAAAATGAATGAATGAAGATGAAATGATATAATGGGAGAGGGAAGAAGAGTGGAGAATGTTGGTAGGATGAAATGCGAAAAACCGGAGAACCCCGAGCAATATCCGAAAAATCCCATTATGGACCACCATCAATACTTCTCCGTAAACTCCAAGATCGAACCTGAGATATAAAAACAGTCGGGACAACCGCAGAAATATATAGGCCTATGTTTAACCACAAATGAACTATTTATAATATTTTTAAAACAATAAATAAATAAATTCATTAACTTCAAGAAATTCGAGATTAATAGATAGGAAATAGTTATTAAAACTCCGAGCGCGCCAGGGATAGAAGGCCCTGGGCCTATCAGCCGGCTACGTCCACATGTGTTAATCAGAGAGGTAGACGATCATAAGCCAGTGTAGGGGGGTGACATGTAGTCAGCACGTCGGGTCCCCCAGCCGTTATAGCTGGTCTTCGCAACCTGGAGTCGCTACTTATTGTAGCTACCCAAATGCCTCACGATGTTGGATGGGCACCGATCTCATATTGGCCGAATTTCCATGAGAAAATGTCTTCCCCCCATGAGCACTCGAACCAAGGCATCTTGCCTTAACCACTCGGCTACGGCGCGGGACGGAAATGATTGTTAGTAATATAAATTAATTTGAATTTATATTATTAATAGGCCTATAGGTGGCTCCGTAATGCAAGCGGTTAGATGCTCGTCTCTCACCGCTGGGGTCCCGAGATCGAGTCTCGGTCAATCCAAGTGGGTTTAGTGGTGGACGAAATGGAGCTTGGACAGGTTTTTCTCGGAGTTTTTTCCCCGTTTTCCCCTGGCACAAATTTCATTACACCATTTCTCCATACTCATTCATTTTTAGTTTCATTTCGTTGATCCGGCCCTGTGATGGCGCGTCAGGATTGGTCTGCCGGCACCCTTATAGTTCAAGACCTCTACAATACATCTCACCTCATTGCTATTGGACACGACTTGTGGAAATTAATTAATTTATTGTTAATATAATATATACTCGGTCCCTGTGGACTAGTGGTTACCACACTTGCCTCTGATTCAGGTATTCGCTAGTTCAATTCTCGTTGGATTGATGGTTTTTAATAGAGTAAAATCATGAATATGTCTTCCTTCGGATGACATATAAAGCCGTGGTCCTGTATCTTAGATTTATGTCACATAAAATAACCTCTTGTCTGAAATAAGAAGTATCTGAACAAAAATTATTGTCCACTAGTTAATACCCGGCATGCGCTGTTACACCTAAATAAATGATAATGTGTTTTTGCATTTAGTTGAATAAGTAAAAGGAAAAATAAATATAAATTTGTTTTGTTATTATTTTTAGATATACCGTGCTGATTACCCAGCCTTGCCCGGCAATCTACGCATCCCGATGTACTCTGCATAGGCCTAAATGAGCAGAAAGACAAAATTCGTTATTTTGAGTTATCCATAAAATAATATGTGCAGTGCTCTGCTATGCTTGCCCGGGAATCCCGATCTTCTTGGCATCAATGAAATACAAAAATGGTTATTGTGAGTTATCCCTAAAAGATAAACATATGCTCTGTAGAGTTTTCTGAGATATTCAATTATGCGTACAATAATTTTGTGTATTTGTTATGGTTTAGGCAGCGTAAGCCATTTAAGCTTACAAAAAGCGATATTTTTCACGTTTTTTTCACTACATAAGGCAATTTTTAAGGGTCAAGGGCTTGCGTATTAACACTCTCTTATAACCTATAACCTTCCCGGGAAAATCCTGAACATTTTGCAAAAAGCCTGACTATTGTGTGTTACCTGTAAAAGATAAACATATGCTGTCGCATACTTTTTTGTAGAGTTTTTTTTTAGATATTCAATTCTGTGTAGATTAATTTTGTATATTTGTTATGGTTTAGGCAGCGTAAGCCATTTAAGGGTAAATAAAGGGAATTTTTCACGTTTTTCACTACAAAAGGGTGTTTTTTAAGGGTGTAGGAGTTGAGTATCTCAACTCTCAAATAGCCTATGTTCATCCAGGGAATCTCCTGAATATTTTGCAAAAAAACCCCATTACAATCGGCCGCGGTGGACTAGTGGTTATGCTCCTTGCCTCTGGTCCCGAGCATCGCGGGTTCAAACCTGGCCGGGGACGATGGATTTTTTTAGGATGGAAAAATCCAAGGAGCAAGTCCTCCGGGAACTACCTTGGTTTCCTAGATATCAGTATGAGGCGGAACGCTGACCACGGACTACTCAAATGACATCTATACGAAAACAAGTGTAACTAAATTGCTATGGTTCAAATTCTTCCCTGTAGGGGGAGAGCGCCTAAATCTCTGTTAAGGGAAACATTGGGCTTACAAGATACAAGAAGACAATCGGATCAACGGTACGGCCACGCATAAAGTACGAAAAAACAAACAAACATTAATTTTTATATATTACTAGATAATACCCGACGTGACTGTTATGCCTAAATAAATGAAAATTAATGTGCTTTTATGTTTAGTTGAATAAGTAAAAAGAAAAATAATTATAAATTGATATTTTTTAATTAGCCCGTGCTGATTACCCAGTGTTGCCCGGGAATCTACTTATCCCGATCTTCTTGATATAAATGAGCTGAAATACGAAAATTAATGTGTTTTATGTTTAGTTAAATAAGTGGAAGGAGAAATTTATATCGTAATTATTTTTAGATACCCTGTGCTGTTTACCCGGCGTTGTCCGGTCATTCCGATCTTCTTGGCATAAATGAGCTGAAAGACAAAAATTAATGTACTTCTTATGATTAGTTGAATAAGTAAAATGGAAAATAATTATACATGTATATCGTAATTATTTTAAGATTCCCCGTGCTGATTACCCAGTGTTGCCCGGGAATCAACGTATCTCGATCTTCTTGGCATAAATTAGCTAAAAGACAAAATTCGTTATTGTGAGTTATCCGTAAAAGAATACTCGTCATGTGCTGCTATGCTTGCACAGGAATCTACGTACTTGTCTCGATCTTCTTGGCGTCAATGAAAGACAAAAATGGTTATTGTGAGTTATCCGTAAGAGATAAACATATACTGTCGAGGTTTTTTTTTTGTAGAGCTTTTTGAGATATTCAATTCTGTGTACATTAATTTTGTGTATTTGTTATGATTTAGGCAGCGTAAGCTTTTGAGCGTGCAAAGAGCTACTTTGTTCACGTTTTCCACTACAAAGAGCGATTTTTAAGGGTGTAGGAGTTCAGTATCACAACTCTCTTATAGCCTATGTTTGTCCCGGGAATCTCCTGAACATTTTACAAAAAGCCCCATCACAATCGGATCAACGGTATGGCCGCGCATAAAGTACGAACAAACAATCATTCATTTTTAAATATTAGACTAGCTTTACTCTGCCACACGTTGCTGTCGCTAAGTGAGGTAAAATGGAAAGATTGTTATTCGTTTCCGTAAAATATGTATGTGTTGCTTTTACGTCCAATAGATAGAGCTTATTTTCATTTTTCAAGAAACCATATTTTACATGTCACAGGTAAGACGTACACACATAGACACTATATATATATATATATATATATAAACACGCGCGTATTCGACTACAATGTTGTGTTAAAATTTTTAAGCAACCGGTAAAGATTCGGACATTTGAGATTTTGAACAAAGGAGCATTTACATTTTTATTCTTAACTTCGTCTTCCGAGTTGAAGTAGCTTTTACGACCGATAGATAGAACTGTTTTTCATTTTCTAAAAAATATATTTTCACCTCTCACGGGAATTATATATATATAAACACGCACATATTCGAATGTAACTTGTGTCAAAATTTCAAAGCAATCGGTGAAGAACTTTCGGAAATTTGAGATTTTGAACAAAGGAACATTTACATTTTTACCCTTAAGTTGTTCTTCCGAGCTAAAGTTGCTTTTACGTCCGACAGATGGAGCTGTTTTTCATATTTTTAAGATACTTTTACCTCTCACAGGTATAAACACGCGCGTATTAAAATGTTACGCTGTGTTAAAATTTCAAAGCAGTCCGTAGAGGAATTTCGGAGATTTGAGATTTTGAACTAACGAACGTTTACAGTTTTACTCTTAATTTGGTCTTCCGGGCTGAAGTTGCTTTTACGCCCAATAGGTGGAACTGTTTTTCGTGTTTTAATGATATTTTTACCTCTCACAGGTATGCCATATATATATATATGAAATGTTGACACAATGTTGAATTCGAATGCGCGCGCGCGTATTCGAATTCAACATTGTGTCAAAATTTCAAAGCAATCGGTGATTTGATATTTTGAACAAACGAAAATTTAGATTTTACTCTTAAGTTGGTCTTCCGATCTGAATTTGCTTTTACGTCCAATAGATGAAGCTGTTTTTCATTTTTTAAATATTTTTACCACTCACAGATATGGCATTATACATACACGGTGATTACAAATGATTGGAGCGATTTCATGATTTTATTGTAGCGATCTTATTTGACATATCTTCACAGAACTTTAAAGTTATGTATAAAAACTCATAAGGTTTTTTTTGTTTTCTCTCGCAGCCGTGTTTCAGCTTTAAACCGAGAGAGCGCAGCAGTTATCAAAGATGGCGACAGGCGAGGAGAAAGCATATGCTGTGCTTGAATTTCATTCAACTCAATCTGTGATAACTGTGCAACGACACTTCAGAACGAAGTTCGAGAAAGATGCACCGAGTGCCAACTCCATTCGGCGATGGTATGCGCAATTTAAAGCTACAGGATGCCTCTGTAAAAGGAAATCAACGGGTCGTCCTTCAGTGAGTGAAGAAAAGGTTGAGAGTGTGCGGATGAGTTTCACACGTAGCCCACAGAAATCAACACGAAAAGCGAGCAGAGAGCTGAACATTCCACAACCGACCGTTTGGAAGATCTTGCGGAAAAGATTGAAGCATAAACCTTACCACTTGCAATTTCTACAAGCCCTTACGCCCATTGACAAAGTGAGTCGGTTTGAATTTTGTACACAAATGCAGCAGTTTATGGATGAGGATGGTTTTTGTGAGAAACTTGTCTTCAGTGACGAAAGCAACATTCTTTGTGAATGGCAAAGTGAACAAACACAATGTGCGAATCTGGGGCACAGAAAATCCCCGCGTTATTGTGCAGCACATTCGCGACTCTCCAAAAGTTAGTGTGTTCTGTGCGGTTTCTCAGTTCAAAGTTTATGGCCCTTTTTTCTTCTGCGAGCAGAACGTTACAGGACACGTGTACCTGGACATGCTGGAAAATTGGCTCATGCCGCAGCTGACGACCGACAGTGAGACCTTCATCTACCAGCAGGATGGTGCTCCACCACACTTCCATCACGATGTTCGTGAATTTTTAAACATGAGATTGCCAAACCGATGGATCGGTCGCAGTGGAGAGAATGATCAGAAATTGTTGTCATGGCCTCCACGCTCCCCCGATTTGACGCCGTGCGATTTTTTTGTTTGGGGGTATGTGAAAGATTCAGTGTTTGTGCCTCCTTTACCAGTAGACTTACCAGAACTGCGAGCTCGCATAATCAATGCCTTTGAACAAATTAATAGGGACATGTTACGTCGAGTATGGGACGAACTTGATTACAGACTTGATATCTGCAGAATCACCAAGGGGGAGCATATGGAGCACCTGTAACATCTCAAAAAAAACCTGGGAAGTTGCTCTATGTATCTGTAAAAGTTCGTGAAAATATGTCGAATACTACAGCTACCATAAAATCATGAAATCGCTCCAATCATTTGTAATCACCCTGTATATACAGAGTGTAAATGAATTATACTGCATAAATTTAACTACGTATAGAGGGGTATTATATAAGCATTTTGAGATAATGAACTAATAGTCTTCGGGGAAAATGGGCGAGTTATAGGGAATCAAACTAAACGATATTTGATGCAGATAAATCAACACGAGAGCTAAAACCGGATATTTATCCCCATATAATAATAATAAGGGTTTTTGTTTTGTTTATAATAATATTTATTTATATGAAGAATGGACATCAGATTGATTTATAGAATTCAATTTTTTTTTATAAGTATAAAAAAATTAACTGGTCAATATAAACTGTTAATACAGTTGGATGTTTTTATAACTGATGCAGTATGTAAAATACTTCAAATATTCAAATTGATAATTTTATAAAGAAATAAATGGGATTGGACGAAGAGGATAGAAGTTAGCTTGAAAATACTCCTTCCTTTTCTGTTGGACCAATCAGAACCTAGAGGTTATTACATAAAAAAAAGATGGCTAGAATACTTGAAGATGGTCGGTCATGTTCAGCGACTGCTCCTTAAAGAATAAGGAAATAATTGTTTATTTTATTGATGTTGGTTGAAAGAAATAGTGTTAAAAGTATGAAAGATTATATAGTGATATAATAGTCATCCATCTTGGTAAAAAAAAAAACAGTTTCTAAGTGAAAATAATGGATAATAATGACTGGATTGACCGTTAGCATTCGTCATCCATTAAATACATAAAATGGTAATCTTCTAGAAGTGAAAAATATCAACCTAAGCCGGAATCTTTTGGAACTTTTAAATTACAAGATTCATCTTGACCAAAGTGAGAGTTTTAAATAAACTAACTTATCGTTCAACTGTTAATAAAGTGTTGTTATTTGTGTAAGAAACTTTTCCTCATTCCCCTGAAGAGAGTTATTAGTGCCGTGGCAGATTTAAAGTGATTTAAATTATATCTTAAATCTACAACTTGGGACATTACACCGAGAAACCCAACTTTTAAATGTCTCCACAACGAGGGGCATAAATTAAATACAGCTTCAAATGGCGCCCAACGTGGGGCATAAAATAAAACACAACTTCAAATGGCGCATCAACGAGGGCTCGAATGGGAATCGAACCAGGGACCTGTAAACCTGAATCGAACCAAGGACCACGAGAATGAGGAAAGTAATGAAAATCTTCAAAAGTGAGTACAGTTAAAATTTATATGTGAAAAGTGAATTAGTGATAATAATTAATGCTTTTAAGAAATAAGAAAATATTAAAATACCCAACAATGGCCAATAACGAAAATATAACTTGTAAAACTGTTAATATTGAAAACGAACAAATTAGTGAAGGCCAAGAAAATTTAATTTTGTGTAACAATGAAAATAATCAAACTAATGATACACCTCCTTGGGTAGCATTATTAATAAATAAATTAGAAAAGAATAGTGCAGAATTAAAAGAAATTAGGAATGACAATTCAATTCTCAGTAGTAAATTAGAAGCTAATGTAACTAACCTTAGCAATAAAATTAATGCAAATATTTCCAATCTCAGTAAAGATATAAAGAAAGAAATTAAAGAAAATAACTTGAAACTAGATGAAAAATTAGAAAGCATTAGGTTAGAATGCAAACAAAACAATTCTAAACTGGAAAAGAGAATAGTAAATATAGCCAAAGATTGTAAAAATGAGATAGAAAAATGTAATGAAAAGATTGATGAAACTCATAATCAAATAGAAACATCTTTGATTGAGGTAAGGCAAAGTTGCCAAGATAAAATCGAAGAATTAGGAACTAAAGTCGAAGATAGACTAAAAATTTCCGAAGAAAGTGTTATCTTAGGTAATGAAGAACTTCAATCAAAGATAACAAATGAAGTAATTATTATAAAAGAACAAGTTGAAGGATGGATAACTAAGATTGTAGAACTTGAAAACAAATATGTGTCAAAAACTAGTGAAAAGGAGATTGAGGTTATGTCAGGACATTCTAGTAATATTAATAATGATCCTCCTTCTAGTAGTAGTAGTAACAATGTATGTAAAATTCCTGCTAATCTTTTAGGGGAAATTAACTTACCTAATTTTGGTGATACTGTAGGCCAAAGCCCTACTGATTTCATTAGGGAAATTGAAGAATACTTCGAAATCAAAGGAATAGAAGACAAGTTCAGAATGTTCTTCATAAGAAAAAGTTTAAAAGACAATGCAGAGTCTTGGTTTAAGATAGCTTGCCATGATTCAATGACTTATCAAACATTTAAAAATGCTTTCTTAGGTTACTACTGGGGACCAGAAAGACAAAAACAAACTAAGGTTAGACCTAACTAGTGGAAAATTCTCCAACAATGGTAAACAAGGTTATCTTAATTATTTCTTGGAGAAGGCAAAAATGGCATCATTGTTACAGCCTCCAATAGATGAGAGAACTTTAATTTCTATGTTATCGCATCACTTCCCAGATGAGATTAGATATCATTTGATAGTAGCCAGACCACAAAATGTTTCTGAAATGTTAGAGTTGTTAGCTCTACTAGAGAATAAAGAGAAGTAGATAAATGTAGTAAAAGAAATTTATTTGGGGAAGGGGCAGAGCCCTATAATAAGAAAGGTAATTTTGTAACTAAAAGAAATGATGAATATCATAATGTGAATGCAGAAAGACATTTCAAACAGGGCAACAATAATAATAGGTTTGTTCAAAATAGAAAAAGCCCAAATAAAAATAGGATGACTAATAATTATAGTAACAATAACCAGAATGGATGGTTCAAACGTAATGAAAATAGGAATGACAGACAAATTAATTATATGGATGTTAACAGAGTAGGAGAAAATAGAAATAGGTATTGGACTTCTCCCTGTAGAGGTAAAAGAGGAAGGAATACCTATGGTAATGAAAATAAAGGGTATTTCCAACGACAACAAAATTGTCAAATTAATGAAACTAGTGATAGGACAGAGCAAAATAGAATAGACTCTGTAACTATTCACAACCAAAGTCAAGATATACCTAGTAATGAAAATGACCACGAAGTAAATCACAGGATACCTCGTGCTTTAAACGCATAGAAGGTACATTAAAGACTCCGCAATGTACCTCAATCGTTATGAACTTAGGGGTCCAAAATAGATGCTTTGATAGGTTTCAAAATTTAGAAATTGTACCAGCAAATATGAGAGGAGATAGTAAGTTATGTACCTCAAGACAGCGAGATAGCATAATATTGAATAATCATTTGAATATTTATAAGAATCAGGATGCTATGCCTGTTACTAATAAAGAATTAAATGTCATAGGACGACCACCCAAAATTAAAGTAAATATTTTTAATAATGATGTTACTTGCATAGCGGATAGTGGCTGCTCAAACACAACAATAGATCAGAAATTTTATAATTTCTTAGTCAACAAAGGGAATAAGATAATGACTGTAAGAATATGTGGAGTGTATTGTACTCTTGCGATAGGCAAGAAGAAACTGCCAATTAAGCTTCAGTGCCTTCTAGATTTACGTATCGGAGGATATTACTTCAGTGCAATATGTTTAATTTCTCCATACTTGTCTTGTGATATGTTAATAGGCTGCGACCTGTTGGAGCAATATAATGCCATAATAAATTTTGAGTGTAAGAATATTTCCTTGTATAATGAAGATAATGTGAGAGTCGTCATCCCATTTGATAATGAATATGAGGAGAATAAGAATCTAAGTAAGAAGGAGAGTGACATTGCTGAAGAACACATTTTTATAGAGAATATTGTTGTTCATGAGGAGAGGGAATTGGTAAATGGCCGTGGATGCCAAATGCAAGATAATATTGCAGTTAATTGTACTTCCGACAAAAGTGTCGAGGGCGAAGAAAGCCTTAATAATGAAAATGGTTGTGCTGACGATTATGTCGCATGTAAATGTTGTGATTTAGAATGTGTCTCTTGCAATACTGAGTATGATGAAATTCCTCTATTATATTGTGTGAGTGACGAACTTGAAAAAGACATCTGTGAAATGATAAAGGGAAAAGTTAAAGACACTCATGGCATAAACAATGAACAGAAAGGCATGTTGTATGACATCTTAATGAAAAATAAGAGTTCTTTTTCTTCGAAGCCGGGATTGTGCAACTGTTTTAAATATTCCTTTAAAGTGATGGAACATCCACCTATAAATATTAAAGTAGACCCATCCCTATTGCTATCAGAGAGCAGGCAGATCAAATGATAGATGACATGTTAAAGCAAGGAATAATACAGAAATCTGATTCTCCTTACGCCAACCATATTTGCTGGGTGTTAAAACCTAATGGCAAAATTCGCCTGTGTTTAGACAGTCGTAGGACTAATTCTTTCACTGTCCGGGATAATTATAGGCCCGAGACAATTGAAGCATCTATAGCAAATATGAAAACTGGTAGATTTATTAGTTCTATTGATTTAACTTCTTCATTTTGGCAGATAGAACTAGACCCCAAAGTTCGGCCCTATACAGCATTTTTACATAATAAATTTAGAATTTATGTTTATAAAAACAAAGTTATTGTTCATAGTGACCACATTTCACTAAGTTTTATAAGTAAATGTAGATTATCCAATAATAAACTGAGTAGGATGATCATGGAAATAATTTCCTATGATATTGAAATAAAACACATAGAAGGAGAACAGAATGTGTTTGCTGACCTCCTGTCTAGATTGAAAAGTGTTGGGAAAATACCTGAAACTGTACATACTCCTAAACACGAAGTAGTAATGTTTAATGTAAAACTGTATAGAGACAAAGGATTTTCATTGTTGATGAAAAACATTGTTGAGCATCAAAAATCTGATATAGAGTTACAACGATTGAAGTATAGTGCGAGAGATATAAATAATGATGACAAAAATGGAATTGATTGTAATAAGAAAATCGGTATAAAGGATGACATTCTTTACAAATTACATGGGAGAAATGTGAAAAAATGGAAAGTTATAATTCCTAATAATATGGAAGTTCCACTATTTAGAACTTTTCATGTCGGCTTAAATCATGCAGGTTGTGAAAAAATTAGCTCTCAACATAAGTGAATTTTTTTATGTTAAACATTTAGATAAAAAGTTGAGAAAGTTTACTTCTTCATGCATAACTTGTCAAAAAGCCAAATGTATGAACGTAAAATATGATATAGTTCCACAAAACATATTAAGGACAACAAAGTAAATAGCTTAGTAGTAATGGATACTCATGGAGAAATGCCTACTACTCAATTTGGTTACAAGCATATTCTTGTATTATCTGATGTATTCTCAAAATTTGTAAAAATATATCCATTAAGAAGTGTAAATAGCAGAGCTTGCCTAGGTAAAATTGTGAGAGATTATTTACCTAATTATGGACCTATTGATGCACTACTTAGTGATAATGCTTCAGTGTTCTCAAGTCCTAAGTTTAAAGATAAACTTACTGCGATAGGAATTAAATTGTACCATTGTAGTAAATATCACCCAAAAAGTAATCCCTGTGAGAGAGTTAATAGGGAAATTACTACAAGTTTAAGAATTTTGACCCATCATAAACATTCTGACTGGTTTAAACATATCAGCGTCATAGAGAATGTTATGAATCATTCAATTAATGTCAATACTGGGGAAGCACCCATATTCCTAATGACAGGTAAACAACCTGACAGGTTAATTGCTAATTTACCATTACCTATCAGTGATAAAAGTCAAATCCCGGAGACATCCGAGGAAATATGTAAAAGAGTTATTGAAAGGTTAGAATGTCGTGCAGAAAAGCGCAACAATAAGGTTAAAAGACATAAAAGGAAGTGGAATCCCAAAGTTGGAGACAAAGTTCTCATAAGGGATATTTCACTATCCAATGCTTTAAAGAAACAATATCATAGGATGAACCTATTGTATAAAGGTCCCTATGAAATATTTAAAAATTTTAATGATACCACATATGAGCTAAGAGAAATAGACACTAGAAAAGAAATTGGAAAATATTCCAAAGAACTTTTGAAACCATTTCAGACTCCTATTAATTAGTTGTAGCTGGTGACTTCAAATAGTTCAAAGTATATTTAACATATTATATGTAAATTTTGTAAAATTAATACTTCTATTTCATTATGTAACATGTATTTATTATAATTGTGATGTATTACATTGTATTGATTCTAATACAGATGAATCTTGTATAGAAAGAAACTTGATATTTGGGGAAAGTGATTTATTTTAATTTAGCCTCACACTTAGTTGTAGCTAAGATTAAAAATAAATCAGGGGCAATTTAAAACCGGATATTTATCCCCATATAATAATAATAAGGGTTTTTGTTTTGTTTATAATAATATTTATTTATATGAAGAATGGACATCAGATTGATTTATAGAATTCAATTTTTTTTTATAAGTATAAAAAAAATTAACTGGTCAATATAAACTGTTAATACAGTTGGATGTTTTTATAACTGATGCAGTATGTAAAATACTTCAAATATTCAAATTGATAATTTTATAAAGAAATAAATGGGATTGGACGAAGAGGATAGAAGTTAGCTTGAAAATACTCCTTCCTTTTCTGTTGGACCAATCAGAACCTAGAGGTTATTACATAAAAAAAAGATGGCTAGAATACTTGAAGATGGTCGGTCATGTTCAGCGACTGCTCCTTAAAGAATAAGGAAATAATTGTTTATTTTATTGATGTTGGTTGAAAGAAATAGTGTTAAAAGTATGAAAGATTATATAGTGATATAATAGTCATCCATCTTGGTAAAAAAAAACAGTTTCTAAGTGAAAATAATGGATAATAATGACTGGATTGACCGTTAGCATTCGTCATCCATTAAATACATAAAATGGTAATCTTCTAGAAGTGAAAAATATCAACCTAAGCCGGAATCTTTTGGAACTTTTAAATTACAAGATTCATCTTGACCAAAGTGAGAGTTTTAAATAAACTAACTTATCGTTCAACTGTTAATAAAGTGTTGTTATTTGTGTAAGAAACTTTTCCTCATTCCCCTGAAGAGAGTTATTAGTGCCGTGGCAGATTTAAAGTGATTTAAATTATATCTTAAATCTACAACTTGGGACATTACACCGAGAAACCCAACTTTTAAATGTCTCCACAACGAGGGGCATAAATTAAATACAGCTTCAGAGCATACTAGGAGAGAATAATGTTTTATTGTAGTATTAATTCCGAGATCCTGATTTCTAATAATTCATCGACAACGTTTATGAAATATTGGGTTTTCAAATTCCTTAAAATTTTGATCTGAACAGATGATTGCACGCCACTGCAATCTGGTTAGTAAAATCGGTACATCGTGAGCCTTAGTACAGTGTCAAACACGCATAATCTGTGTAGTTAACTTGTGGCTTAATGGGCAAAGTGATGAAATTAAAATTCAATCACTGATGGTTCAAATCACGTCAAGTGACTTTTTTTTTCGCTTTATTTCGTTCTTTCTTCACTGTGATGTGTTGACACTGAAATTTGTTTAGTATGGGCTTGCGCAAAATTCCTATTCTCCTATTGTACACTGCGTGTATACCGTGATATGTTGACACTGAAATTTGTTTAGTATAGGCATGCGCAAAATTCCTATTCTCCTATTGTACACTGCGTGTATACCGTGATATGTTGACACTGAAATTTGTTTAGTATAGGCATGCGCAAAATTCCTATTCTCCTTTTGTACACTGTGTGTATACCGTGATATGTTGACACTGAAATTTGTTTAGTATAGGCATGCGCAAAATTCCTATTCTCCTATTGTACACTGCGTGTATACCGTGATATGTTGACACTGAAATTTGTTTAGTATAGGCATGCGCAAAATTCCTATTCTCCTTTTGTACACTGCGTGTATACCGTGATATGTTGACACTGAAATTTGTTTAGTATAGGCATGCGCAAAATTCCTATTCTCCTTTTGTACACTGCGTGTATACCGTGATATGTTGACACTGAAATTTGTTTAGTATAGGCATGCGCAAAATTCCTATTCTCCTATTGTACACTGCGTGTATACCGTGATATGTTACACTGAAATTTGTTTAGTATAGGCATGCGCAAAATTCCTATTCTCCTATTGTACACTGCGTGTATACCGTGATATGTTGACACTGAAATTTGTTTAGTATAGGCATGCGCAAAATTCCTATTCTCCTATTCTACACTGCGTGTATACCGTGATATGTTGACACTGAAATTTGTTTAGTATAGGCATGCGCAAAATTCCTATTCTCCTATTGCACACTGCGTGTATACCGTGATATGTTGACACTGAAATTTGTTTAGTATAGGCATGCGCAAAATTCCTATTCTCCTATTGTACACTGCGTGTATACCGTGATATGTTGACACTGAAATTTGTTTAGTATAGGCATGCGCAAAATTCCTATTCTCCTATTGTACACTGCGTGTATACCGTGATATGTTGACACTGAAATTTGTTTAGTATAGGCATGCGCAAAATTCCTATTCTCCTATTGTACACTGCGTGTATACCGTGATATGTTGACACTGAAATTTGTTTAGTATAGGCATGCGCAAAATTCCTATTTCTCCTATTGTACACTGCGTGTATACCGTGATATGTTGACACTGAAATTTGTTTAGTATAGGCATGCGCAAAATTCCTATTCTCCTATTGTACACTGCGTGTATACCGTGATATGTTGACACTGAAATTTGTTTAGTATAGGCATGCGCAAAATTCCTATTCTTCTATTGGTGATTACATTAACATCTGATTAGAAGTTACTTCAGTATCATTTCAGTTGCAATACATGAAAGCATCATGGAACATCTTTACACTTATGTTGAACTTGCCGATATGCATCTGATTTATGGTGCAGCACAAGGTAATGGTGTAAGAGCTGCTGTCATGTACGCGGAGCGGTATCCGGATAGACGCCATACTCACCGAACAACCTTTGAGTCTGTTGATAGGCGTTTGCGGGAGCATGGGACGTTGAAGGTAAACAGAGTAGACGTCGGTGCAAAACGTACGCGCCGCACTGCAGATTTTGAAGAAAATGTTCTTCATAGGGTGAAAGGGGAACCTTCTACTAGTACTCGTGCTATCGGACATGTAATGGGTATGAACCATCAAAGTGTATGAGAAGTCCTTCATGAAGATCACTTCTATCTCTTTCATCTGCAAAAAGTACAAGTCTTACAGCCACTGGACTTCGCTCAACGGGCCCAATTTTGCAATTGGGCTTTGCTGCAGCCATCACACTTCTATTCCTCGATATTATTCACTGATGAGGGAGTATTTAATAGGGATGGGTTGGTTTAGAACTCGAAGAACAGCCATGTGTGGGATTATGAAAATCCTCATGCCATCTTCCAGAGGAGTCATCTGCAGAGATTTTCGGTGAACGTATGGGTAGGCATAATTTCTGACCACATCATTGGCCCCTACCTTCTTCCCCAGAGATTAAATGTGTCATTTATAAGACATTTTTAGAGCACGCCCTACCTACATTACTAGAAGTTCCTCTCCACATCAGGATTAACATGTGATTTCAGCACGATGGAGCTCCTCCCCATTTCTGGCCGGAATATGCGAAATAATTTGGATGTAGTGTACCGTGGCCAACTGTAGTAGGCCACCTCGCTCTTCAGATCTCAGCCCACTTGATTATTTTTGTAGGGACATCTGAAAACACTGATGTATGCGATCCCTGTTGATACAGATGAACTGTTAGTTGCAGGCATAATCGCAGCATGTGATGTGATCCGTGAGATACCTGGTATCTTGAACAGGGTACGAGAATCCTTTCGAGGCCGATTGCGTCTGTGTTGTGAGATAGGAAATATGTGGTATAGCTTGGCTAAGCCATATTAATCTGTTAAATTGTTGTAAACATCAGATCTAACACTTGTTTGATTTTCTCGAATGAAATGCAACCTTGTAACCTCTATTCTCACATACATATCAACTATCCATTGCAGAAATAATGTTTGTGAATGGTACAACATACTAAAATCATCTCTAATTGCAAGTCGATAGGCTGCATACTGAAGCATTGGGGCGCTCTTGAATTAGATGTAGTTGGTACATTTTGAGATATGCCACCCAGTATCACCATTTGGAAAAAAAGTTGTGAATCCAAAACACGGATATTTTTAATGACACCGTTAACTTTTGAAAATAAAATCATATTTCGTTCAAAAGGTAATTCACAATAAACTGTACTAAATATTGCTGCTAAATCAGTTTGAACTGCTTCATTGTAACGACATAGATCTAAATAATGATTTACTTTAATGAGCAAACACATTTGTTTATTTTGATTTTCAACTCTCTGACAATAATCTTTCATTGCAATGTATGACCGAGCGATAGGATTATTGCGTTCCAATTCAAGTTTGAAGTAAGTCCATCATACAATAATTTAAAATATTCATTTTGACGTAATGAACCTTAATGGCCATTTACTGCACAATTTATTATTCGCTGATGACCAGATTATAATAGGACAAGATAAAGAAGATATAGAACATATGATCAGAAAGTTGGTCGATGCATTTGAGGTAGGTGGACTGAAGATAAATTATATTAAAACAGAATATATGGTAATCGGAGGAAATTCAGAAGATCTACAAATAAATAATATGATAATTAAATGTGTTGAAGAATTTAAATATCTTGGATCTATAATAGATAAATCTGGTACTTGTGAAAAAATATATTATTAACAGAGTAAATTGTGCAAGGAAGGCGATTAGATCCCTGAATGGTCTTTTATGGAATAGAAATTTGACCAGAAAAACAAAAAAAGAGATTATCATCATCATCATCATCTGCATTCATGGATTAGGTCTGTTGACCCGTTCCGACTTCAGCCCATCTCTTTCTAGGTCTGCCCACATCTCGGGTGCCTTTAGGTTTGTATTTAGTTATTTGTTTTGGATATCTATCTTCCTTCATTCATTCTGTCTATGTGTTGCTTCCATTTTTGTCTATATGTATCTATTTTATCAGTTATTGCAAATATTTCAAGTTCCTGTCTTATTTCTGTGTTCTTGATTCTGTCTTCCTTAGTGCAACAGACAATAATAGAGAGCATACTTACATATGGATCAGAAAGCTGGACAATAATTGAAAGTATGCAGAAAACAATCTTGGCGACAGAAATGGATATTACGGAGAAGTATGAGAATATCCAGGCTACAACATATTCGAAATACGTATATCAGACAGGAAATGGATGCACAAGAATCTGTTATCGATAGGATAACAAAGAGAGCTCTACAGTGGTATGGACATGTACAACGGATGTCGGAAGAACAGTGGCCTAAACGGGTGTTGGATTGGATGGTACCAGACAGAAGGAAGAGGGGGAGAAGTAGAAGAGCATGGTATGAGGGAATATATGATGCCATGATGAAGAGGGGTATGGAAGATGGTCAATGGGAAGTTAGGAGTCTCTGGACAGCAGGAATCAAGGGCAAACTGCTGTAAAGTGGAAAGCCTGTATTAAGTATTTACGAGTAGTAAGTAATTTTGACGTAAGGCCGGTAATATTGCTGTACCTTATGACAACATGAAGTGAATGCAGTCCTTTCAACTAAAGTGACTTCAGATTCGAAATGTTTTGAATTGAAAAGCCTGCATTGTAAATCCATCAATCCACAATCAAAACTATTAAAATTTCTTGGAATGACATTCAGTGCGCATTTAAATGTATCTCTCAAAATAATTTCATCATTTTGTACAATATTTATACTATTTAAATTTGCATTTGGCCTATCAATATGTGTACGGGAATATATATATATATATATATATATATATATATATATATATATATATATCCCTTATTCTTTGTCTCCCACCCGTCAATGTTCTAGGTCGAGGCATAATGGATAATGTGATATATAAATACCTATTACACAAAATATACAATGTTTGTACAAAGTAAACAATGCACTTTCAGTATGAACGTAAACAAATGAATTATAGTCGGTTCCAGATGTCTACGGAGCAGATGTAAACAGTGGTTGTAACGGCGAAAAAGCGCGCTTCACAAGCGGATAAACCTTACGGTACATCGACACGCAATTACGGTTTCATAACATATTTGTTTAACAACAATGAAATGTAATACTGACGATAATAATGAAATTAATAATAATAATAATAATAATAATAATAATAATAATAATAATAATAATAATAATAATAATAATAATAATAATAATATAGTAATAATATTACTATTACTAATAATAATAATAAATAATACTAATACGAATACTAATAATGAATACCAATAATAATATATTAATAAATAATAATAAGTACCAATAATAATATAATAATAATAAATAATACTAATATTAATAATAAATACCAATAATAATAATAATCTCTAATGGCTGTGTGAGGGTTCTCCTTCAATAACGTTTTATAAACGTTTATAATTGTCTGTATTTCTGCCGTACGAAATCCTTTCCTCTGTTTATGTTTTCCTACAAGAAGTTTCCATGCGCCTCTTTCATTCCCCATTTGTGCCACATGTCCTGCCTATCGCAGTCTACGATACTTAACTGTTCTTATTATATCTGGCTTCCTATAAAGACCATGTAGTTTACTGTTATGTAGTGTTCTCCATTCAACTGTCTGTTCATCTCTCTTTGGTCCAAAAATTGTCCTAAGAACTTTATTCTCAAATACTCGTAATCTCCTTTCTTCCCAAAAAGTAAGAGTCCATGTTTCGCATCCATATGATATAACTGGTAGAATAATAGTTTCATATATTTTCATTTTTACGTTTTTTGAAAGGAGTTGGGACGACAAGAGTCTCTGACTTATATCGTAATATTGTGAATAATGCTGATGTGGGGTTTCCCACCAGACAGGTGCAACGCAACCAATGACACGCCAGCATTTTAAATGAAGGGGAGGGCTGGCTTATTGTTTTGCTCCGAAGACATCTGGAATATAGTATAGTACACAATTTTCTTTTTTCGTTTTTACTGGTTTTCCTTCTTGTTTTACTTTTTTTTTGTTTTACCTGTTTGTTAACTTTCTTTAATTCTCACATATACACAAGGACAGGACACACATACCCAGACCCAAGGTGGAGATTTAAAATCCCCTACCCCGCCAGGAATCGAACTCGGGTCGCTGAGTGGAAGGTAGGGACTCTACCGACTAAGCCACGGCGACGGACCAAATGAATGAGTACCGTAATACACATAAATCCCTTAGATGAATATTGTATTTTGTTTAATTTAATTTATTTGTAACACATTTTATACATACATTTTATTTTTCTGCACTTCTTCTCTATATGAACTTTAATTATGCCAAACATCACACTCCTCCGTGCGCGCAATCTGCTTAAAAAGGGGCACACATTTTTTTCTTCGCGTATTAATATATAAGATTAGTTATATTTCACTCCAAATGTCCCGATCAGTCAGTGCGCAAATTTTATGTTACGCCGAAGTAGACTTCGTAAATCTGAATCCTGCTCTTGTTTATATGTGATTTCTGTTCAGGGTGACCTCTACTGTAAGGTTGAAGCTTAGTCAATCGCATCGTTGGAAGGAGAGGTTTCATGATGTTGCTACGTCAATATTAGATCTCCGATTGAGGGTCTTTCCACTTTTCAGCGGTTGCCCTTTTACCAGCCGGCTGCTGGCCCTTTACATCCACATGTGCCAATCACAGAAGTAGATGATCAACAGCCAGTGTAGGGGTGACATGTGGTTAGCATGTCGAGTCCCCCAGCCGTTATAGCTGGTTCCTCAACCTGGAGCCGCTACTTATTGTAGCTACCCCAATTGCCTCACGATGCTGGGTGGGCACCGGTCCCATACTGGCCGAAATACCATGAGAAAATTTCTTCCCCCATGGAGACTCGAACCAGCGCAAGTCCCGTAGCTCTGCGCCAAGGCTTCCTACCTTAACCGCTCGGCTACGGCGCGGGACCAATATTAGATCTAATTCATTTAATGGCTGAGATGGCATGCTAAGAATGTTCCGATTGTTAATGACAAACAAGTCTGCCTCTTATTAATTAAATTAGGCCTATTTTCATATAACACTTTAATAGAAGACACATACAATTCTGATGGAATTATTGATTGTCCTTAAAATTAAATAAGTGTGAAAAATCACTTGTAAATTCATTTCAGGCTTATTTGTGAAATAACTTTTTTTTTAAAAAGGAAATATAAATTCACTGTCCATTTCAATGAAGAAAGATAATGATTGAAAAAATCAAAGTTATTGTGAAGTTTTACACATATTCTGCTGTCTTTCTACATGACCGCCATCTGGTGAAAACACATGCTCCATCTTTCAGCTGTGAAACGAAATGTAGACCTTAACATTTAAACCGCAAAAAAAAAAAAAAAAAAAAAAAAAAAAAAAAAACCTGCTGCTTCTGTGATGCGATTCCACACATCAAGCAGACGTGATAAGGATGTTTTCATAGAGTGTAAAGTAGAATTTTCCACACTGTGTTGAGAGTGACATTCAGCTCCCTACTGAGGCGTCGAGTCAATGAGTTCGGACTATCACTGGCAATTTTAACTTGCTGCACTGTTTCTACTGATTCGCTGGTAGTTCATGATGTGGTGCCTGATCACACACTACCGGTACGCTTATATTTGCTTACAAACAGACAAATGTGTGCCTTTGTTGGGGCTGGTTTACGGAATGTATGGGTAAATTCAGCTCTGGCGACTTCATATGACAATCCGCGTACCCATGCACAAACAATGGTAACCCTTGCTAAACATGATACACTAAGCCAACAGTGTATGCAAAAAAAAATGAGTGTTTTCATGGAAATGGATAGTGACTTTAGAGACATCCTGTAGTATAATAAATGTTGTAATTGTAATTATTATCCAGCCGCTGTCTCCGGCCCTGACGTTTTCACGACAGTGTTGCCGATGTGGATATTCAATGGGAGGGGTCGCTTTATGTACCACGCGGAATATCAAATATGGCAGTTAGCATAAATACAACCGAAACATCGCAGCAATTTCATACCTTACTAGCGGTGACAAGAGTGATTGGTTGTTGCAGACGTCCACCACCACACAATTATTTCCTTATTGGCAGTAGAGGGCGAGTTTCTCCCTTTACTCCTCGTACAACCTAAACGCCAGGGCCAGGGACTCAGCGGCTGGATTGAAATAGCGTTTTAGTTGGGGAGAGAGTTGGGCCTCGAAGCGACAACGTCCGCCCAAATATTTGGGGTAGAGTTTTAAGATAATTTCCTTATAGCCATTACTTTTGAAATGTATTATGAATCGCCATTTAGTTTATTGTATAAACAGTTAAAACAATAAAACTTGTACCTGAGATGTCAGTCGTCCTCAACTAACTAACTATCTCACTGGCACTATCCAAACCGTATATTCATGGCTGCGCGGACATAAGCTCTCCATACATCCCTATCCTAAGCTAATGTTTTTCAATCATTCCCTGTATAATCTACTTCCTTCAAATCATGGTTAATGTTATTCTCTCACCTCATTCTGGTTTACAAACTTGGCGTTTTCCCTCTGATTTTCCTACAATAAGCTTCTATGCCCCTCTTTCATTCCCCCATTCGTGCCACATGCCCTGCCCATGTCCTCAACAAAATAAAATTCCATTTTAATTCTGTAGGCCTTTCAGAACATGTTCCATATTCGGCAGCTGAGTTAATATTATTTTTTCTACGAATGAATCAGTTGTTATCTTACCTCATAATTTGTTTTCTTAAACACGGAGTTTTCAAGAGGAACATCCTCCCATTTTCAACCGACATTATGACTACCGGATTTTTTGTTGCAATATCCATCTATAACGTTGCCATCTGGTGTGGATTTGATGAACTTCTAGATCAGGTCCCGTTCATCGGGAATTTTTAAATTCGTGGATCTAAATTTGTTCGTCTGAATATATATCTTATACGAGATAAGAAAAGATTACAGTGGTATGACCATGTCAAAAGAATACCAGAGCAAAGATTGCCTAAAATTGTTATGGAATGGATCCCAATGCAAAGGAGGAAGAGAGGAAGACGGAAGAAAACTTGGATAGAAGGGGTACAAGCGGCTATGAATATCAGAGGAATGGAGGAAGATCAATGGATGGACAGAGAGGAATGGCGTTTGGTTTCCGGAACACGGTGACAGCTGTCATGATACCGGATGATGATGATGATGAAATATTAAATAAATATAAATTATTTTTTTCTACAGAATTCTCACTGAAAACCTTTTAATATCCAATCAGCTACAACATGTTCTAAAGGCCTAAACTATTTTGATGTATGTTTATTTTGTTAAGGACGAACGAAATCTCAGGTACATATTTTATTAACTTTTTATTTCCCTAATTTACTAGAAACATTATTTCCGTAAAAATCCGTATGTGGTTACTTTTTGTCAAAAAATCTTTAAAAACTTTTGTTTTAAGTGCGATTACATAGTGTATAGCTTCTTTATGAAAGTTTCTCTGAATGTGGGTACCCCAAATAAATTTATTTTTCAACTGCTACCTAGGTAGAAGTTTTTCTACGCACGTCTTTATGTGAAATATGAAACTTAAAAAAATGCTAAGAGATTATTCGTAAGTATCTTTTTTTTTTCGCGATAATGCGTTTTATCGCAAGTTCAACTTCCTACATTTAGGGGTTGCCAACCTAAATAACTATACTATAATCATATAACTATACTGTAATATTACATATTACAAAACGCGCATGGGAAGTAAAACCACTGCCTTCTATGTATACTAGATACAATGTATATACAAAAAGTATCCAAAATGCAGTGTTAATATACATTATACGAAACAAATCACTGCATTTTAAGTGAACTGAACTTTATTTCAAACAATATAAAACAATAAATACGTACTTGCCGCCATTTTATCACTAAATTGGTCTCACGGTCTCCTGTAGGTTCAACTAATAAACATTGTCCACACTGTTAACGTTAGTCAATTGTTTATAATGAACGCAAATATTTTCAACAAAGTTGTTATTATTTTACTATTATTTATTATTTTGAAAACACCATCGCAAAAAAAAAAAATATGTACAACACACATTTCGCTATCGCTCGATTTTTAAACATTTTCCTCGCTTCTGTAAAAAACCACTTCCAACTCGCAACGTAATATACTGTTATAACATTCTTTCTAAATCAATTTTATATTATGGAAGATACAGCTGATTATAAATAAAAGAAACATACAAATTAATAAAAACAAATAAATCTCCATGGCGCGACAGGCCTAGAAGGCTCTTGGCCTACCATCCTCATATCCACATGTGTTAATGACAGAGGTAGACGATAATCCTGCCAGTGTAAGGGGTTACATGTGGTCAGTATGTCGGGTCGCCAAGCCGTTATAGCTGGTTTTCTCAACCTGGAGCCGGTACTTATTGTAATGAGCCAAATTACTCACGATGCTGGGAGGGCACCGGTTCCATACTGATCGAAATTTCATAAGAAAATTTCTTCCTCCATGGAGACCATGGCGCGGGACAAGTTATACAAATAGACCCTGTTTATTCTTGTATGACATACATTGGTAAACAGAGAATCGTGATAGAATGGGAATGTAGCCCAGTGGCAGTTACTGGGAAATCTCATAAACCCGAGTGTACGCCCAAATAAAAGACGTGAGAATTACATTCTAGAACAATAAGTAAATTAAATTCTGCAGAAAATTATTTTTGGAGGCGTTCAGCTGGAATTTCCGGGAGAGATAAAATAAGAAAACGGTGTAATTAAACAAATGATGAATGTTCAAACATCAATATTGTTGTTTTCATAGGAAAAATAATCTGGGATTGTTTACAACATGTGACGCGAAAAAAAGTTCCAATCATACACCATGCGCATGCGCCAACAAACGCGAAGCTGTTTGCACTATGGAATCATGAGATGCAGCCAACATATACACGATATTTAACGAACCTAAAAAGCTAACCTAACCCAATTTAAGCACTCTAACCTATGAAAGCAAGCAACGGCCAAAAATAAATAGTAGGTTCTGAAATTCTGAAGTACACGTGTACAGCTAATTAGTACATACTCTATGTTGACTGCGTTGGAACACGACTTTGTTTTTGCTTAGAATATTCGTTAAAATAAATATGGCTGCCATTTCTTCATGCTATGTATGTAGTTAAATATCATAGAAAAAATATGAAAATAATCGTTGGAAAAAATCTAAAAGTCATTGTAAATGGTGGGAAATAATTTGAAAAATGGAACCCTAAGGATAAAATTAGACAGGAGTTTATGAAGAAATTAAAATAGTCACGTCACATGTTGTAAAGAATTGAAAAAAAAAACACATAATTAAAATGGTATTGTCATGTAAAAAGAATGACAGAAGGCAAATACTGGAATGTGTGCCACTTGGTACAAAAAGAAAAAGGCGGCCAAAATAACTTGGATTATGTGTTTTGAGCAGCATGAGAGATAAAGGATTGGACGATGAAAATTGGAATGGGAGAGAGATATGGGGGAGAATGAAAATAGATTAATTGGGCGCAAGAAGATATTTGAAACAGTGTGAAACCTGCTAAAATAAAATGAATAAGAGTCTTTATTTTTTACAGTAACATTATCATGTTTCTCTCCTACTTTACTTTCTATGAAGTGTAGTTCTCAGAAATTTATCTTCCCTATCTAAACACTGTAACTACCCTCGCATGTGCAAATATATCTGAACGTTAATTGGTGCTTTTGGAAGTGTGTATTTTTCTGTGGGCGCAGCGAAGAATGATCCAACATCGCACACCATACACCGTACGAGGGTTGACATTCCTGTAGTCAACATTCCAGTTAAACAAACGCCATCATAAATACATTTTCAAACAAAAATTAGTTATTTGTGAATCGAAAAATATATTTAAAAAATCCATGGAACGATAACTCCTATGAAATGGTTGCTGTTACTGATTAACAAACACAGTACAGGGAGTCACATAGTTAGCATGACACAGTCCACCTGTCTTTAATTCGAGTTTTCTTATCCGAATTTCGCTACTTCTCGTATCAAGTTTGATTCTAACAAGGAAATTGCCAACCATTGCAAGCCGAAACCTACCTTGAAATTTCTTCCAACGAGGCATTGTGATGTCAAAGGTCGTGTAAAAAAATCTGCCTTTTTTAACTGCAAGGCACTAAAATCAAGCGCCAAATATTTCATTTAAGCTATAGAAAAGTGATACAACTGCTGAATTCGACAACTCTCACTACCTGCCGTCCACGCCGCGTCCCGCCTCTTTATACTGGTTTCCTATAAAGATTATGTAGCTCACTGTTATGCAGTATTCTTCATTCGCCTGTCTGCTCATCTCTCTTTAGTCCAAAAATTTTCCTACGAACTTTATTCTCAAATAATAAAAAAAAGTACATTTGTCCAAATATAATATTCGATCCCATTAATACAGTTTAACCTCTATACCTACTTTTACGTGACACGGCCTGTCGGGAGGGGGATTTTTATTTTATGGTCACACACATACTTTTTTGACCCCAAAATGAGATGGAGGACCACTCCGAATGAGGGATCAGCTCAATGCCAGGACTTCCTTCGAACCAACACAACACAAAGACGAAACACACACATTCATACTAAATATGGCGAATATAATGATGATGTTCGGGGACCGTTGGGCCCTAAGATTCCTGACATTTGTCTTACAGGTGAGGAAAATCCCCGAAAAAAAACCTCACCCAGGAGCCTGTCCTGACCGGGAATCGAACCCGGGCCCGCTGCGTGACAAGGTGTTACTAACTATGGCAAATATAATTATGATGGCCAGATGATGTTCAGGGACGTTTGGGCCTCAATGTTTCCTGAATTTACCTGAAAGGCGAGAAAAAAATACAGAAAAAAAGTCACTCAAGAAACTTGTTCCGACCGGGCATCAAACCTGGGCCCGCTGCCTACGAGGCAGATATAATAATATAAATAATCAAAATTATAATTAATGAAGACTGTCGGCCTTAGTGGTTATGTTACTTGCTCTAATCCCAAGGGTCGTGGGTACAAACCCAGTCGTGGAGATCGATTTTTTAGGATGGAAAAATCAAATGAACAAGTCCTCCGGAAGGGACTTTCAGTCGTGGATTCCGAGTCTGAAGATTTTAGGTTTGTAAAAGAACCTCGGTCTAAATTAGTGCCCCTGAACAAAATTTGACCGAACTTCCCCATCCAAGTAACACCTTCGTTGTGTAATAGATGTCTCATTAAGGTGATGTGCTGATCACATGTCCCTCACTGAGATATGTAGAGAAATAAGTAACTAGGGCAAGAAACTGCCGCTAGGGGAGGACCCATGAGGGATGTACGTGGTGTACACACTGTTTATTTTTTAAAATTGTATTACGTATCACTGCTATAACGACCAGAAAATTAACATTTGTTTTACACATGTGGCACGAATGGGAAATGGAAGAAGGCGTGGAAGCTTATTGTAGGAAAAACAAAAGGAAAACCTCCTGTTGGTAGACCAAGATTGAAGTAGGAAACCATCATTTGAGGGAAGTAGATTATACAGTGGTTGATTACAAAACATTTGCTCAGGATAGGGATATGTGGAGGGTTTATGTCCGTGCGGCAATGAACTTAGGGGTTCGACAGTGGCAGTGAGTTAGTTAACTAACTAACTTACTTACTCACTGGCACTATCGAACCCGTAGGTTCATGGCCGCACGGACATAAGCTCTCCATACATCCCTATCCTAAGCTAGTGCTTTCCAATCATTCCTAGTATAATCTACTTCCCTCAAATCATAGTTAATATTATTCTCCCACCTCATTCTGGGTCTACCAACTGGGCATTTTCCCTCTGGCTTTCCTACAAGAAGCTTCCATGCAAAGTATTTCATTTCCCATACGTGCAACATGTCCTGCCCATCGCAGTCTACGAGACTTAACTGTTCTCATTATATCTGGCTTCCTATAAAGACCGTGCAATTCATTGTTATACAGTCTTCTCCATTCACCTGTCTGTTCATCTCTCTTTGGTCCAAAAATTTTCCTAAGAACTTTATTCTCAAATACTCGTAATCTCATTTCCTCCCTTAAAGTATGAGTCCATGTTTCGCATCCATATAATATAACTGGGAGAATAACTGTATTATATATTTTCAGTTAAATATTTTTTTTTAAAGGAGCTGGGAAGACAATACTCCCTGTAATGCTTAATAGCATTCATTTGCAGAATCGAGCCCATGTTTAATTTCTTTGTGCATCTCATTCCTATTTGTGATTATTGTTCCTAGGTATTTGAAATCAAGCACTTCTTCAAAATTTCCTTCATTTGTCATTAGCTGTCCATTTCCATTATATAATGTATTTTTATGTGTGACCATATATTTAGTTTTATTGATATTTACTTCCAGTCCCAATTTCCTAGTGTTACTTAGTAGTGTGTGCATGTTGTCCTTTAGTATCTCCTCGCTATCGGCCAATAGTACTACATCATCAGCATAAACTAACAGCTTATTAATACCATTGAGTTGTAGGCCTTCTTCATCCTCTAAACATTTGATGACATGCTCTAGTACAAAATTGAATAGTAGAGGAGATAGTGCATCTCCTTGCTTCAACCCATTGTGGATTTCAAAAGTATCCGAAAACTGTTTGCCTACACGCACCCTACTCTTTGAGCCATTTAGACACATTCGTATAAGTATAACTAACTTTTTAGGAATTCCGAACTCCAGCAGGATACTATATAACTTCTCCCTCTTAATAGAATCGTTTGCCTTTTTGAAGTCTACGTATAGTTGATGTACAGTACCATTATATTCCCATTTCTTTTCTAAAATCTGTCTTAAGCTAAAAATCTGATCTGTTATAGACCTGTTTCTTCGAAATCCACATTGATGATCTCCTAGAATGTCATCTATTTAAGGCTTAAGTCTGCTTACCAATATATTTGTTAGAATTTTGTACGAAGTTGAAAGTAATGAGATGCCCCTATAGTTGTTGCTATCAGTTTTATCCCCTTTCTTATAAATTGGTATGATAATCGATTCTTTCCATTCATCTGGAAGAGCTTTCTTTATCCCAAATCATAATAAGCAACTGGCGTATCTTGTCCATCTATTTCCCCCCCCCCCGATTTTATCAGTTCTGCTGGCATCTCATCTGAACCTGATGCTTTATACAGATTCAATTTTTCTATAATAGTGAGTTACTTACTTTAGTTAATTAGAATGCTCAAAAAAAAGGTAGTAAGATAAACTACCAGTCCAATAACATTTTGTTTAAACATGAGGCATGAACAGTGAATGAAAGAGGGGTATGGAAGCTTCTTGTAAGAAAACCAGATGAAAAACTTCCAGTCGGTAGACCAAGAATGAAGTGGGAGAATACTTTAACCATGATTTGAGGGAAATAGATTATACAAGGGTTGATTGAAAATATTAGCTCAGGATAGAGATGTGTGGATAGGTCCACCCGGCCAACCTATGGGTACGATAGTGCCAGTGAATTAGTTACTTAATTAGAATACTCAAAGAAAAAAGTAGCACGATAGACGTGTCACTGTGAAATAGTTCAGAAGAAAATTCTTGGGATTTCCAAAATAATAAACATTTCATGCTACACATAAACAAGATAGCTGAGTAATTCTGGCTTTTAAGATATACAATATGTTTACAATCCTGTTTGTATGCACTGCGGTGATTATAATAAAAACGCGTCATTGCATTGTGTAAAGTAGATACATTTCCTACTCCAAAGTCCACGAATATATGATATGACTGCTTTCGTGGAAATATTACACACTATAAAAATATTCTTCCATTAATATTCATCACTTAGTAATGCAATTTAGCCATCTGAATAGAAACGTGGCTAGCGCACGCGGCTCCTCGACTGGGATCTCAGTTTTTTAATCCTGGCGGTTCCAGAGGTGTATTGGTGTTAGGCTGTGCCGGGATTTTCGAATTTTTCTCGGGGTTCTCTCGTTTCCGAATTTCATCACACCAAAACTCTCCATTCCCCCTTCATATAATTTCATTTGTCATTTATTTATTTTATTTAATCCTTAACCTAATCTCATGTTAAGTAAACATAGTTTGTTTATCAAGCAAATAAAACATATTTAAGTGTTATTAATATAATCAAGTCTAGAATAGTCCATAGGAAAACAAAAAAACCCTATACATAAAACTATGATCCAACCAGCTCTGAAATTTGGTTGTGAGACCTAAACATTTTGCCAGAAGAGTGCTGATATGGTTAATACCTTCGAGAGAAATATATTACGAAGAATGTACACTGCTCAAAACAATAATAGGAACACTATGAAATATGCAAATATTTTTTCATTGGATAAAGGTACAAACATGAAATTAACAAATTACATTATTTGTGGTTATTTATTTATTTATTGCTCATGTCAGTAAAAGCAAATTAATAACGCTGACAATTAACTTTTCAAATAATTCCGCTATGTAAGCAATTGAATCTTGTTCTTATTTTTCAAAGTTAAACACTCGTTATATAGAGTTAGTATCGTGTATGGCCTCCACGACATTCGATGACACTTTGGCACCTTCGTGGCATGCTCCCAATAAGATTCTGGATTTCCTCTTGCGGGATATTCTCCCATTCCTCCTTCAGAGCATCTCCAAGTTGCTGCAGACTTTGTGGAGCTTGATGTCGGTTCCTGACCTTCCTGTCTAGAAGATCCCACAAGTGTTCAATAGGGTTGAGGTCTGGGCTGATCGCTGGCCACTCCATTACCTCAATTTCATTCCTCCTCAGGAAATCCCTGGTGACAGCCGCAGAATGTGCTCTGGCATTATCCTGCATAAACAGAAATCCAGGGCCTACTCCAATGACAGCAGGTACTTCATGCTCTTCCAGAACGTGCTCGATATACCGGACAGCATTCAGTCGCTGGGGAACAAGTACAAGGTCCGTACGATTGTTGTACATAACTCCGGCTCACACCATTATGGAACCTCCTCCGAATCTATAAATTTCCTATACAGCCTCTGCAGAAAATCTTTCTCCTGGCCGTCCCCACACTCTCAATCGACCATCACAACGTGTAAGATGATACCTGGATTCGTCCGAGAAGAGCACAGACTCCCACTGGTTCAGGTTCCAATCACCATGGTTTTCAGCATACGTACGTCTTGCTGCCTTATGCCCATTTGTTAAGCGTGGTTTTTAACGGGCCTTTTGGACGAATATTCTCTTTCCTTAATCTGTTCCTCATGGTTTGGTCTGAAACCCGGATTCCGGAAGCCATATGAAGGTCATTCTGCAGGTCTTTTGCAGTTTTTGTACGCTGTCGAAGAGCAGAAAGAACAACGTATTTGTCATCCTGGGGGCTTGTTTTAAATTTATGGCCCTGGCCACGTCTTCTACAATACTGACCTGTCTCTCTGTGCCTGTTGCGTAACCTGGACACCACGTAGGGAGAAACCCCAAGCTCTCTAGCCACTTGACGCAGAGATTGACCTTGTCGTAAAAGATGTAGAGCATGATACACTTCAAACTCTTTTAAATGCCTCATTTTGTCAGAGACTTCAATAAACAAGGCAATAATCAACATTCGTCACTATAGCAACATCAGGAAGCTTACCAATTAGAAGTGGCCAGTGCCTTCCAAAATAAAAAAATGTCTCTATATTTGTTATTTGAGGTAATTTCTCTGTATTTAGGCCATGGATCTTTAAAATTTGTATCCAATGATAAAATTAATAATTCAATTTAAATATTGTCCAACTTTCAGCATCACAGCTTTAAAAAACAATTACTTATTCAATTTATTACAAGTGTTCCTCTAACTGTTTTGAGCAGTGTATGAACCTGTTTAATGAAAACGGTCTTTGGAGAATTAGAAATAATTTAGAACTTAATTATACAGAATGCCTAATTTAGACACCATAATCCGCCTTAAGAGATTACAATGGGCTGGGCATGTGCATAGAATGCAGGATCAAAGAATTCCGAAGAAGGTGATGAATGCAACATTTGACGGGAAAAGATCTCAAGGAAGACCAAGAAATAGATTGGAAGATGCAGTGAGAAAAGACGCTAACCAGATGTTTGGTATCAACATTTGGAAGACGGCTGTGGATAGACAAGTGTGGAGGAAGGAGACCGAGGAGGCTAGGGCTCCATATGGGCTGTAGCGCCATGTGATGATGACGAGATTGGTTGTCAATACGCAAGTGTTGAAAATATGTGGTTGCGGGTATCTAAAATACACTTTTAAAACAATTAAGTGATTGTTATCCTATAACTTACAGTACAAATATATATAATTTTGTCTTTAATTAATATAAAAACAAATAATTATATTTAACATATTAATTAATTAATTTTTTTAAATTATGGCAGTGCCTGTCTTAACATATGCAAGTAAAAAATTGCACTCTTAACCGTTCAGCCAGAAGAAAAATAAAAACTGCAGAAATAAAGTTCTTACGTTCAGTAGCAGGTGTGACAATTTTGGACAGAAAAATAAATTAAAAATATTAGAAAAGGCTTAAATATTTTAATTTAAGAAATACAATTGACAATATGAGAAACAACTGGTATAAACATGTTGAAAGAATGCCTACAGATAGAATCCGCCAGTTACTATTAAAGTACAAACCAATAGGACATAAAAGTGTTGGACATCCATTTTACTACAGTGAGATTAGTATGGTATTGGACAGCAGACGTGGGGTTTGTGCTGTGCGATGACGAAGGCTTACACGTACAGACACGGGACTTCAAATGTGCGCTGACTCAGCAGTACACGAGTATATCCCACGCATTCACGGTCACAGTCAGAAAGTGTACTTCGAGTAGATAAGGTGCTCGGTCGCTTTTCCTTGCTAACTGAATGACGTGTGTATAATGTAAACTGAATGACGTGTGAATAAGTGATTTCAATTTTAAAATTTGTATCATATAAAACAGGCGTGTGTAAGTGTAAACTGAATGACGTGTGTATAAGTGTGACGTGTAAACTGTATAATGGCTAATCATTTTTCTACTGAACAACGTGTATTTATTTATGATCAATATTTGTTAACTCAGTCTGTCAGCCAAGTACAAAGACTTTTTGAAACACGATTCCCGAATGTAAAAATTCCGTCACGTTCAACAGTCCATAATCTGTACAACAAATCTTATAAAGAGGTGTCAAAAATCTGTGGACAACGAAGGTGAACAGTTCCAGCACCTACTTCAATAAAGTTGGTAAGTACGACAATTTGTAAAATAGTTACGAAAATGTGTGTGGTTGTATCACCGCGATCCTACGCTGTCCGTTCCCCGCCGCGAGTGCGTCAGCAGTGTGTAGTGAAATCCCCGCATCTTCTGTCCAGTGCTATACTTACTGATCGCACTGTAGATGGGAAGATTCATTAAATCCCACTTGATGTGAAAACAGATCAATAGGTCTAATTTCATGAAGTACAAGAAGAAGAAGAAGAAGAAGAAGAAGAAGAAGAAGAAAACAAATAAAATGAATTTAAAGTAAATTAAGTCATATTGAATCGCAAAATAAGGCTCGAGTGTTCCGCCATGTCTCTGAGCTTGAGCAATAAAAAAAAAAGGACAGAAGGGGCCAATGGGCTATGTCCAGTTGTACTGCAAACAAAGGCAAGTCTACTGTGTGGTATTCGTTACAAATACAATTTACAGGAGTTTGCGAAGACACGAATGGGTGAAGAATATTTTTTAATCCTCTTCTGAACGTATGCGAACTCGGGCAGTTTAACGTTGCACCCTGAAATAATCTGCTCTACTAAATGTATACTAATATAAAACAACTTAATATGGCTACATTTATAATATGTACACTAATGTATGCGATTATTTAAATATTAATGCTTAATCATTATTATTACATATTTAAACTGACAGAGTGAAGGTCATAAGGACTTATCTTCCAATCAATCAGTGAGAAATATCAAATACAAACAAAAAAAATATGCATAAGACCGTAAAATAGAATGAATAATAATTATAAATAAATATTTATACAAATTGAAATAAAATTGGGGGCACGCCGTAGCGTAGTGGTTAAGGCACTGAGCTACAAGCCGGAGGGTCGAGGGTTCAAGTCCCATTGGGGTCAGGATTTTTAAACTGACCCAAACCCTCTGGCGGCACTATGGCCCTGGGGTCGACTCAGCCTCTAACGGAAATGAGTACCAGACGCTTGTTCTGGGGGTAAAGGCGGCCGTCACGCAGGACTGACTACCCGGCTGACATAAAGTGCCGATTGTCTAGAAAAAGTGGGAGCCTTAACCTCCTACTACCCCAAGGGCCTCCGGGCCTGTTGTGGGATCACTTTACTTTAATTGAAATAAAATTAAAATGAAATTAGCCAATACTAATATCCATCTATCCATAGTATTAATGCTCGAGAGCAGGTCTTTCACTGCAATCATACCATTTTCATGCTATGCTTTGCAGCTTTACTACGGAATTATAGGTGTGGTAGCTTCCCGTTGCTTTCCACACCGATGAAGAATGATGATGATAAGGATGATGATGATGATGATGATGGTGGCCGGATGATATTCGTGGACCGTCGGGCCCTAAGCTTCCTGGCATTTGTGTTACAGATGAGGAAAAACCCCGAAAAAAACCTCACCCAGGAGCCTATCCCAACCGTGAATGGATCCCGGGCCCGTTGCGTGACAAGTATAGAAGTGAAAAATGATAAAACACCGATCATCTGAAAGATTAATTATAAAAGAAAATAAATATAAAAAGTAACTCCATGACGCGACAGGCCTAGAAAACCCATGGTCTACCAGCCGACTGCTAGCCTCACATCCACATGTGTTGATCACAGAGTTAGACGATCATATAACCAGTGTAGAGGTGACATGTGGTCGGCATGTCGAGTCACCCAGCAGTTATAGCTGGTTTTCTCAACCTGAAACCGCTACTTATTATAGCTACCCAAAATCCTCACGATGCTGGGTGGGTACCAGTCCCATACTGGCAGAAATTACATGAGAAAATATAACATTAGTTGAACTATTCAACTGTCTATACATAAACTAACATAGTTGAACTATGCAACTGTCTATACATAAAGTAACATTTGTTGAACTATGCAACTGTCTATATATAAACGAACATTAGTTGAACTATTCAACTGTCTATACATAAACTAACATTAGTTGATCTATGCAACTGTCTATACATAAACTAACATTAGTTGAACTATGCAACTGTCTGTACATAAACTAACATTAGTTGAACTATGCAACTGTCTGTACATAAACTAACATTAGTTGATCTATGCAACTGTCTATACATAAACTAACATTAGTTGAACTATGCAACTGTCTATACATAAACTAACATTAGTTGAACTATGCAACTGTCTGTACATAAACTAACATTAGTTGAACTATGCAACTGTCTATACATAAACTAACATTAGTTGAACTATGCAACAGTCTATACATAAACTAACATTAGTTGAACTATGCAACTGTCTGTACATAAACTAACATTAGTTGAACTATGCAACTGTCTATACATAAACTAACATTAGTTGAACTATGCAACTGTCTATACATAAACTAACATTAGTTGAACTATTCAACTGTCTATACATAAACTAACATAGTTGAACTATGCAACTGTCTATACATAAACTAACATTAGTTGAACTATGCAACTGTCTATATATAAACGAACATTAGTTGAACTATTCAACTGTCTATACATAAACTAACATTAGTTGAACTATGCAACTGTCTATACATAAACTAACATTAGTTGAACTATGCAACTGTCTATACATAAACTAACATAGTTGAACTATGCAACTGTCTATACATAAAGTAACATTTGTTGAACTATGCAACTGTCTATATATAAACGAACATTAGTTGAACTATTCAACTGTCTATACATAAACTAACATTAGTTGAACTATGCAACTGTCTATACATAAACTAACATAGTTGAACTATGCAACTGTCTATACATAAAGTAACATTTGTTGAACTATGCAACTGTCTATACATAAACTAACATTAGTTGAACTATGCAACTGTCTATACATAAACTAACATAGTTGAACTATGCAACTGTCTATACATAAACTAACATAGTTGAACTATGCAACTGTCTATACATAAAGTAACATTTGTTGAACTATGCAACTGTCTATACATAAACGAACATTAGTTGAACTATGCAACTGTCTATACATAAACTAACATTAGTTGAACTATGCAACTGTCTATACATAAACTAACATAGTTGAACTATGCAACTGTCTATACATAAACTAACATAGTTGAACTATGCAACTGTCTATACATAAACGAACATTAGTTGAACTATGCAACTGTCTATACATAAACTAACATTAGTTGAACTATGCAACTGTCTATACATAAACTAACATTAGTTGAACTATTCAACTGTCTATACATAAACTAACATAGTTGAACTATGCAACTGTCTATACATAAACTAACATTAGTTGAACTATGCAACTGTCTATATATAAACGAACATCTAGTTGAACTATTCAACTGTCTATACATAAACTAACACAGTAGTTGAAAATATGCAAAACTGTCTATACATAAACTAACATTAGTTGAACTATGCAACTGTCTATATATAAACGAACATTAGTTGAACTATTCAACTGTCTATACATAAACTAACATTAGTTGAACTATGCAACTGTCTATACATAAACTAACATTAGTTGAACTATGCAACTGTCTATACATAAAGTAACATTTGTTGAACTATGCAACTGTCTATATATAAACGAACATTAGTTGAACTATTCAACTGTCTATACATAAACTAACATTAGTTGAACTATGCAACTGTCTATACATAAACTAACATAGTTGAACTATGCAACTGTCTATACATAAAGTAACATTTGTTGAACTATGCAACTGTCTATATATAAACGAACATTAGTTGAACTATTCAACTGTCTATACATAAACTAACATTAGTTGAACTATGCAACTGTCTATACATAAACTAACATTAGTTGAACTATGCAACTGTCTGTACATAAACTAACATTAGTTGAACTATGCAACTGTCTATACATAAACTAACATTAGTTGAACTATGCAACTGTCTATATATAAACTAACATTAGTTGAACTATGCAACTGTCTGTACATAAACTAACATTAGTTGGTCTATGCAATGTTTAACTGTATGAATACCTGTTCTAGGAATTAACCCAGATTAAATTCATTCCATTCTATTGACACCGTTTTAATATCTCGCCTTATAGGAACTTTTTCGGGCCACACGCCACCCGGGCACGATGCTAATATTATAACTATGTTTACTTCTTTAATGTCATTATATATTTTATATATTTATACATAATGCGTCCACCGCTGTGGTCTCGACGTAGCGTGCAACCTTGTCAAGCAGCGGGCTCGGGTTCGATAACTGGATAAGGTTTTTTAGGGATTTTTCTTCACCTGTAGGACAAACGTCAGGAAGCTTAGGGCCCAACGGTCCCCGAAAATCATCTGGCCATCATTATCATTATCATCATCATCATCATCATCCTTATTATAATCATCATCCTTCACCGATGCGGAAAACAACAGGAAGCTACCACACTTATAATTCCTTAGTAAAGCTGCAAAGCATAGCATGAAAATGCTATGATTGCAGGGAAAGACCTGCCCTCGGGCAGAATTACTATGGATGGATGGATACATAATGCATCTCTCATAATACATATAAAAAACTCTAAAAACTCTTATTTTATTAGTGTTAACGATGTCAATCAACCAATATTAAAAATTACGTGTTTTAATTATAGAATTTCGGAGAAATGAATCTATTGAGGTTGTTTTCATGAAAATAATTTAGAACATTTTTCACGCGATATTCACCGATCATATCTACTAGAAACCGAAAATGACCTCTGTCCCCGAGGGTCGGATTTTCTTAGGATGGAGAAATCCAAGGAGCAAGTCCTGCGGGAGAGACTCTATACCGTAGGTCCCGAGTCTGAAGATTTTCAGGTTTGTAAAAAGTCCTTAAGTCTGAATAAAAAGACCTCTAAGGAAAATTTACTGATCTCAACATCTTAATAATATTCTATTTGTCTGCTACATATCTCATTGAGTCAGTAAGTTGCCTCATGCCATCTATGGGCAAATAAGGTGACTAAATTAACTTGGTCTAGTAACTCCCAACATAGGAGAGGCTACGGCTCAATATCGAGAAAGATAGATATGTGCGTGTGTGTGTCCGGTAAACCTCTAGTGGGCGTAATATTTGTTTCGTGGAAACAAAACTTGGTGTAAAGTAATTCATTAAAAATGTAAAGTAGAGTTAGTTAAAACCAGCAAAATCATAGAATTAGATGTAGGAGTTCATCTGAAACGAAATGTTAAAACACAATTTTCTATTTTTCACAACGAAACTCAAAAATTGCTATTAAAATAAACGGAGGAAGGTGTTTCTCAAAAATCAGCATTATCCTACTGTTATAAATGAGGGCTTACCTAAAAACCTAAATTAAAAATAAACTCCAGCAAACGCCATACTTGTATCGTCACAATACATATATAAATAACTCAAACTAACTCACTGACTATCGAGCCCATAGATTCAAGGCGCGCGGACATAATAATAATAATAATAATAATAATAATAATAATAATAATAATAATAATAATAATAATAGCTTTATTTTACCCTATCCTGAGCTAATGTTTTCCAATAATCCTCTGTATAATCTACTTTCCGCAAATCATGGTTTATGTTTTTCTCCCACCTCATTCTTGGACTAACAACTGGCCGTTTTTCCTCTGGTTTTTCTGTAAGAAATTTCCATGTCCCACTTCCATTCCTAATTCGTGCCACATGTCTGCGAGACTTATCTGTTCTTAATATATCCGGTTACCTATAAAGATCATGTAGCTCACCGTTATGAAGTCTTCTCCATTCGCCCGTCCGTTAATTTATCTTTTGTACAAAAATCTTCCTAAGAACTTTATTCTCAAATACAGTACAGAGTTCATATTTCGCATCCATATAATGTAACTGGGAGAATAATTGTTTTATACATTTTCAGTTTAACATTCTTTGAGAGAAGTTCGGACGACAGGAGTCCCTGTAATTAATTTTTTTTTTGCAAATGCCCCACGTTCTCTTTTGACATTCCTGGTTTCTCCCCTGGCATGGCGTTCTGTTAACCCACTTCTGAGATTGGGGCGCCTGGAAGACGGGGTTACGTTGCCCCGATATGATGGGTGATGATGATGATGATGATAGTGGTGCGCCAGGAGAGTCTCTAATCCTAAACTTAATCTAAGATGAATATGAATGATGATGATTGCGATGGCCATATGATTTCGGGGACCGTTTGGGCCTTAAAGTTTTCCTGACATTTGTCTTACAGGTGAGGAAAAACCCCGATAAAAACCTCACCCAGAAAAACTGTCCCGACCGGGGATCGAACCTGGACCCGCTGTGTGACAAGGCAGCACGCTACCTCGAGACCACAGCGGTGGACCCCTGTAATTTATAATAGCACGCATTTCCAGAATTGAGTCTATGTTTAATTTCTTTGTGCATCTCATTCCTATTTGTAAAATTATTATTCCTAAGTATTTGAATTCAGCCACTTCTTCAAAATTGTCCTCATTTGTCATTAACTGTCCATTTGCATTATATAATGTATTTTGTGTGTGAACATATATTTAGTTTTATTGATGTTTACTTCCAGTCCTAATTTCTTAGTGTTACTTAGCAGAGTGTATGTGTGGGTGTGTGTGTTGGCTCTTAGTGTCTCCTTGTTATCATCTAAATCATTAGCATAAATTAAAAGCTTATTAATATCACCTTCTAAAGATTTGATGGCATGCTCTAATACAAAATTAAATAGTATCGGAGGTAGTGCATCTTCTTAAACCATTGTGAATTTCAAAAGTATCCGAAAACTGTTTGCCTACATGCACCCTACTCTTTGTGTCATTCGAATAAGTTTTACTATCATACAATTTAATTAAACCTTAAATTGGATTGTATAACCTAAGGTATATTAGTTTAATTTATTAATATATTTAATAAAGTGATGGAAAAGATGAATCGGTAGATATTAAATTGGTGTCAAATTATACAACAATATAAGTTACAATACGTAAGTAATACTTAGGGTTATACATGATTTATTTTCACTGCAGTCCAACACTTTTAAATAAGCTGACATCAGAAATTGAGTTTCTCTAATAGTAACAAAATGGGAACATGAATTCAACTTGCTGAGGAATTTGTTAACTTTACGCAGTTCCTGCGTGACATATTTTTTATTTTCAATTTGGCCGTATCTATTGTAGTTTGTACTCGTGTATTGTACTAACATTAAAATTCACCATTGCGTCGTACTTTTTATACCTATTTATCGCTTACTTTATATGTTAGGATACTTTTAAGTGACTATTTAACTCATGCCCCAAATGGGAGTCAATGACCAATCATGCTTCAATGAATTTTGTTTTACAACCAATCACAGTCGGGTTTCACTTCGATATTTATCTACATATGGAGATTGAAACGTCGACACAATAAATTTATGTTTCGACTGAGATTTGTGATTATAATATTTACTCTCAGTGAAAAATAATTAAAAAAGTCTTTATCTACTTCTGTTTATCATAAGTAATGCCACGAGTGATTTCCAAATTATCGATAAATTCACGACTCACGAAGTGAGTCGTGAATTTATCTAGAGAATTAGGAAATCAAGAGTGGCATTTGTTAGGACTATTTAACGAATAAAATTAAGCTGTTTACTCACAAATCATTATTTAACTATAGTTATTTTTAAATGTTTATATATTTAATGTAAACGGCGATGTTTTGAAAACAAATGAGAAACGGTAGGTACGCTTCATCTGCTTCTTTTGTTTATCACTGCAACCAGATCATACTATGTATTGCCAAAGGAACGCAATATTGTAAGAATGCTCTCTATTGGAGAAAAAATGAAAACACATCAAACTGTATATTAATTATTTCTGATGTATGATGTGAATATGACAATTATATTTTTCTGGATTATTACCTGGGAAAAAATACATTTAAGAAAGTGCAAACAGTGGTTTCTTTTTTGGTGGTATAATCAATTGCTACAAATGTTTTTATATAAACTCCCGCATGCGGCATGTGTTGACATCCATGCACTATATATATATACAATCTGGTAGCCGTATTTCTTAGAGGCTCAGTCACTGCAAAATAATGGTCAGATCTGTTCAGAATATAAAAGGAGGAGCTTTCTTTAATATGATAAATATAACAATATATAAATATTTCGTGAAACACGACTCTGATTGGTTGTAAAACAGAAATCATTGAAACGTGATTGGTCATTGACTCCCATTTGGGGCATGAGTTAAATAGTCATATTAAAGAAAGCTCCTCCTTTTTAATATTCTGAATAGATCATAGCATTATTTTGCAGTGACTGACAGTTGAATATGGCAAATAATGAACAGATACCTTCGAACTACACATTTGATAATTGTGTGATCAATAATTGTAGTACTGGAATCTTCAGATGACAATGTGGCAAACGAAGAAGAAACTGATATAAATAAAGAATGGGAGGCTATAAGAGATACTATTAAATTGTCAGCATCAGAAAGCATTGGTTGTTTAAAAAAGAGGCAAAACAAGAAATGGTTTGATGAGGAATGTGTCGACATTGTAAAGAAAAGAAAGCTAGCAAAAATGAAATGGTTACACGAGCCAAATGAGGTAAATTTAGAGCAATTGGGTAGTGTTAGACGGGAAACCACCAAGTTACTAAAGAGTAAAAAGAGGGAATATTTGAGAGAGAAGATTAATGATCTTGAAATGAATGCAAAAAATAGGAACATTAGAGAATTATATCAGGGAATTAGTATAGAGAAGAAAGGGTTTCAGGCTAGAACAACATAATTCGGAATGAAAATGGGGATATGATTGCAGATTCCAAGAGTATATTAAATAGATGGAAAAGTTATTTAATCAGCTATTAAATGTACATACAGAACAGGACATTGAGGAGGATAAGTTACAGACAGCAGAAATGCTAGTCGCAGAGCCAAGTGCAGTAGAGGTTGAAATTGCAATTGAAAAATGAAGATGTATAAAGCATCAGGTTCAGATGAGATCCCAGCAGAACTGATAAAATCAGGGGGAGAAAAATTGATGGACAAGATACGCTGTTTGCTTAGTATGATTGGGAAAAAGAAGCTCTTCCAGATGAATGGAAGGAATCAATTATCGTACCAATTTATAAGAAAGGAGATAAAACTGATTGCAACAACTATAGGGGCATCTCATTACTTTCAACTTCGTACAAAATTCTAACAAATATATTAGTAAGCAGACTTACTCCCTATATTGATGACATTCTAGGAGATCATCAATGTGCATTTAGAAGAAACAGGTCTACAACAGATCAGATTTTTAGTATAAGACAGATTTTAGAAAAGAAATGGGAATATAATGGTACTGTACATCAACTATACGTAGACTTCCAAAAAGCATATGATTCAATTAAGAGGGAGAAGTTTATATAGTATCCTGCTGGAGTTCGGAATTCCTAAAAAGTTAGTTAGACTTATACGAATGTGTCTAAATGGCTCAACGAGTAGGGTGCGTGTAGGCAAACAGTTTTCAGACACTTTTGAAATCCAGAATGGGTTGAAGCAAGGAGATGCACTATCTCCTCTACTATTTAATTTTGTACTAGAGCATGCCATTAAATCTTTAGAGAATGAGGAAGGCTTACAACTCAATGGTATTAATAAGCTGTTAGTTTATGCTGATGATGTAGTACTACTGGCCGATAGCGAGGAGATACTAAAGGCCAACACGCACACACTATTGAGTAACACTAAGAAATTAGGACTGGAAGTAAATATCAGTAAAACTAAATATATGGTCACACGTAGAAACACATTATATAATGGAAATGGACAGCTAATGACAAATGAGGGAAATTTTGAGGAATTGGCTGAATTCAAATACCTAGGAACAATAATCACAAATAGGAATGAGATGCACAAAGAAATTAAACATAGGCTCAATTCTGGAAATGCATGCTATTATGCATTGCAGAGACTTTTGATGTCCCAACTCCTTTCAAAAAACGTTAAGCTGAAAATATATAAAACTATTATTCTACCAGTTATATTATATGGGTGCGAAACATGGACTCTTACTTTAAGGGAGGAAAGGAGATTACGAGTATTTGAGAATAAAGTTCTTAGGAAAATTTTTGGACCAAAGAGAGATGAACAGACAGGTGAATGGAGAAGACTACATAACAATGAACTACATGGTCTTTATAGGAAGCCAGATATAATAAGAACAGTTAAGTCTCGTAGACTGCGATGGGCAGGACATGATGCGCGTATGGGGAATGAAAGATGTGCATGGAAACTTCTTGTAGGAAAGCCAGAAGGAAAACGCCCAGTTGGTAGACCAAGAATGAGGTGGGAGAACAACATTAACTATGATTTGAGGGAAGTAGATTATACAGGGAATGATTGGAAAGCATTAGCTCAGGATAGGGATGTATGGAGAGCTTATGTCCGTGCGGCCATGAACCTACGGGTTCGATAGTGCCAGTGAGTAAGTAAGTAAGTAAGTAAGTGATCAATAATTGTGTTTTAAATAATGATTTTACGGAATTGTTTCCTAAAAATATAATTAATAACCTATAATGTTGGTTATAATATACTGTATGATGTGTTTCATTTTTTCTCCAATAGGGTGCATTCTTACAATATTGCGATCCTATTTGTCAATAAATAATATGATCTATTTGCAGTGCTGAACAGAAGAAGCATAACCAAACATTTGCTTACATTAACTCATTAACTATATAATTATTTTAAAATAACTATGTTAAATAATGATTTATGAGTAAACAGCTTAATTTTATTCGTTAAATAGTCCTAACAAATGCAACTCTTGCTTTCCAAATCCTCTAGATAAATTCACTCGTCACTTTGTAACTCGTGCATTATCAATAATTGGAAATCACTCGTGACGTTACTTATCAAAGTTGATGGCAAGAGAGTAGCCAAATATATTCAAATAATTTTAGAACGTGGAATTTATCTCTTCTTAATAAATTTCAACAAAATAAAATAAACAAGATGAAATAGTGCTTCTAAATCCTAAAAATAATGATAACGCATTTCTCTATTCAAAGTGTTAATAAATAATGTAACTTACAAATTTTTCTGTGCAGAGATTCTTCCTTCCCGACACAGCTCGTTCAACGAAACGTAAATGTGAACCTGGTTGTGCGTTTTCAAATGGAAGACTACTAAAGGTCACATTATGATGTTTTTGTTACGATTAGAATTTTATCGAAAGAAAATATTTTCTTATGATATACATAGCTCTATTTGATGTTGGGCAAACTATTCAGTAATGTCCATTCCCTGTCTTTATCACATGATCGAGATAAGAGATGTCTAGAGAAATCAAAATTAAGTCAAATTAAGCTTCTCAGATATGCTGCAGGCAATATAATAATTTGTCGGTATTTCGGTAAATTATACACCTAATTGTGTGATAAAGGAGCATTATTTTTAATTGTTTTAATTATTATTAACTATTATGCATGATACAAATTATGGTTTTTTAATGGTTTTAAACGCCAATAAATCTATTTTAGTAGCAATAAAAAATGTTCCTATGTCACTAAATCAAACGGGTAACCACTAAATAATTAAAGAATAAAACGAGGGAATGTTTGAGAGAGAAAAATGATTAGTGTTCTTGAAATTAATGAAAAAGTAGGACATCAGAGAATTATATGAAGGAATTAGGGTAGAGAGAGAAAAGGGATTTAGGCTAGAACAAACATAATTAGGAATAAAAATGGGAATATGATTGCAAATTCCAGGAGTATATTAAATGGATGGAAAAATTACATTAATAAGCTATTATATATATATATATATATATATATATATATATATATATATATATACATTATAGGATAATGGAGGGGGTGCTTTACAGCAAGGACGCCGAAACTACGGCCCTCAGGCCGGATACATCCATCCATGATTTTCTGTCCGGCCCTAGTAGGCCTCCATAGTAATTCTGCCCGAAGGCAAGTCCTTCACTGCAATCAAAGCATTTTGATGCTATGCTTGCAGCTTTACTAGGGAATTGTAGGTGTGTGGTAGCTTCCCGTTGCTTTCCACACCGGTGAAGGATTGATGATGATAATGATAAGGATGATGATGATGATGATGGTCGTATGATTTCGGGGACCGTTTGGGCCTTAAAGTTTTCCTGACATTTGTCTTACAGGTGACGAAAAAACCCGATAAAAACCTCACCCAGAAAAACTGCCCCGACCGGGGATCGAACCCGGGCCCGCTGCGTGACAAGGCAACACGCTACCTCGAGACCACAGCGGTGTGGACTAGCCAGTAGGCCTGTAGTATTATAATAAATTAAAATATGCCAAGGGTAAACCTATAATATTAGACTCTCAGTAAGGAAACAAGAACTTGTGAAATATGTTATAACGACATAACAAGAAAAGTAACACGCGCTTATACTTACTTACTTACTTACTCACTGGCACTATCGAACCCGTAGGTTCATGGCCGCGCGGACATAAGCTCTCCACACATCCCTATCCTGAGCTAATGCTTTCCAATCATTCCCTGTATAATCTACTTCCCTCAAATCATAGTTAATGTTGTTCTCCCACCTCATTCTTGGTCTACCAACTGGGCGTTTTCCTTCTGGCTTTCCTACAAGAAGTTTCCATGCACGTCTTTCATTCCCCATACGCGCAACATGTCCTGCCCATCGCAGTCTACGAGACTTAACTGTTCTTATTATATCTGGCTTCCTATAAAGACCATGTAGTTCATTGTTATGTAGTCTTCTCCATTCACCTGTCTGTTCATCTCTCTTTGGTCCAAAAATTTTCCTAAGAACTTTATTCTCAAATACTCGTAATCTCCTTTCCTCCCTTAAAGTAAGAGTCCATGTTTCGCACCCATATAATATAACTGGTAGAATAATAGTTTTATATATTTTCAGCTTAACGTTTTTTGAAAGGAGTTGGGACATCAAAAGTCTCTGCAATGCATAATAGCATGCATTTCCAGAATTGAGCCTATGTTTAATTTCTTTGTGCATCTCATTCCTATTTGTGATTATTGTTCCTAGGTATTTGAATTCAGCCATCCCTTCCTCAAAATTTCCCTCATTTGTCATTAGCTGTCCATTTCCATTATATAATGTATTTCTACGTGTGACCATATATTTAGTTTTACTGATATTTACTTCCAGTCCTAATTTCTTAGTGTTACTCAATAGTGTGTGCGTGTTGGCCTTTAGTATCTCCTCGCTATCGGCCAATAATACTACATCATCAGCATAAACTAACAGCTTATTAATACCATTGAGTTGTAAGCCTTCCTTATTCTCTAAAGATTTAATGGCATGCTCTAGTACAAAATTAAATAGTAGAGGAGATAGTGCATCTCCTTGCTTCAACCCATTCTGGATTTCAAAAGTGTCTGAAAACTGTTTGCCTACACGCACCCTACTCTTTGAGCCATTTAGACACATTCGTATAAGTCTAACTAACTTTTTAGGAATTCCGAACTCCAGCAGGATACTATATAACTTCTCCCTCTTAATTGAATCATATGCTTTTTTGAAGTCTACATATAGTTGATGTACAGTACCATTATAACTTATCCCATTTCTTTTCTAAAATCTGTCTTATACTAAAAATCTGATCTGTTGTAGACCTGTTTCTTCTAAATGCACATTGATGATCTCCTAGAATGTCATCAATATAGGGAGTAAGTCTCCTTACTAATATATTTGTAAGACTTTTGTACGAAGTTGAAAGTAATGAGATCCCCCTGAAGTTGCTGCAATCAGTTTTTATCTCCTTTCTTATAAATTGGTACGATAATTGATTCCTTCCATTCTTCTGGAAGAGCTTCTTTTTCCCAAATCATACTAAGCAACCAGTGTATCTTGTCCATAAATTATTCTCCGCCTGATTTTATCAGTTCTGATGGGATCTCATCCGAACCTGATGCTTTATACATCTTCCATTTTTCAATCGCCATTTCAACCTCTAATGAACTTGGTTCTGCGACTAGCATTTCTGCTGTCTGTAAATTATCCTCCTCAATGTCCTTGTTCTGTATGTACATTTAATAGCTAATTAAATTAACTTTTCCATCTATTTAATATACTCCTGGAATCTGCAATCATATGCCCCTTTTTATTCCGAATTATGTTTGTTCTATCCTGAAACCCTTTCTTCTTTATACTAATTCCTTTATATAATTCTCTAATGTTCCTATTTTTTGCATTCATTTCAAGATCATTAATCTTTCTCTCTCAAATATTCCCTCTTTTTACTCTTTAGTAACTTGGTGGTTTCCCGTCTAACACTAACCCAATTGCTCTAAATTTACCTCATTTGGCTCGTGTAACCATTTCATTTTTGCTAGCTTTCTTTTCTTTACAATGTCGACACATTCCTCATCAAACCATTTCTTGTTTTGCCTCCTTTTAAACAACCAATGCTTTCTGATGCTGACAATTTAATAGTATCTCTTATAGCCTCCCATTCTTTATTTATAGCAGTTTCTTCTTCGTTTGCCACATTGTCATCTGAAGATACCAGTACTTCAAATCTATTAGCAATTTTGATTTGGTATTCTTGCCGCATTTCATCATTTTTCAAGTTTTTAATTCATATTTTACTGAATCATCTTTAGCGTTTGTTCCTCTCATAAGCGATAGCCGTTGTCTGATTTTCACCCTGACCAGATGATGATCTGAATTGCAGTCTGTCCCTCTAACTGATCTAACATCAATGATGCTACTGTGCCAGCGTTTATCCACTAATACATGATCTATCTGGTTCCGAGTTCTCCATCTGGGGACGTCCAGGTGTATTTATGAATATCCTTATGCTTTATAATAATAATAATAATAATAATAATAATAATAATAATAATAATAATAATAATAATAATAATAATAATAATAATAATAATAACAATAACAATAATAATAATAATAATAATCCACAACAACCATAATAGGGCCTATGGCTCGCGCCATCTTGATATTTCTTTCATTTAGCCCGTGATACAAAAACGTTTGGTCGGCTCTGCTTTACAGATAGCAGAAATATTGGTCACAGAACCAATTGCATCAGACGTTGGAATGGCGATAAACTAACTCACTGAAACTATTGAACCCGTAGATTCATGGCCCGGCGGATATAAACTCTCCATACATCCCTATCCTTTGCTAATTTTTCCAATCAACTCTGTATAATCTTCTTTCCTCAAATTATTGTTAATGTTATCATCCCATCTCATGGAGATAGGAAAATTAAATATGTACAAAACATCAGGTTCAGATGGGTTCCCAGCAGAAAAGATAAAATTAGAGAGAGAAAAACTGATGGACAAGATATGGGGGCTGCTTAGTTTGATTTGGGTGTACCAAAATCACCTTTTCGGTACGTGAAAACTACGTAACAACTACGTCATCGTGTCTTCCCTCTACAGTGATGTTATAGAACATTGCCAAATTCCTGTCTTCGTTCTCCTCTCTCCTACGTACCTCCCCCTTCCTTCTTTATGCGCTGCTTGTGACTGCGCATCTTCCCCTTGTTATCGAAAGCCTCAAATAAGCTATGCAAGTTAATATCAGTGTCATCAACTTTGCGATCGTCGTGGTTAGGCCGACAGTAGCTCGAAGGAGCTGTTTGGTTTCATCAGTCCCATAAGCCAGGGTAGGGCAACCAGGACTGTTAAATCTAGCTCTTGGCTGGACTGGATTGTGTGTGTGTATGTATGTATGTATGTATGTATGTATGTATTATTATTATTATTATTATTATTATTATTATTGACTTTTTCTTTTGATGATCGATTTATATTATTATTATTATTAATCATATATTTACTTTCAATGGTCAAGAAGATAAACTTTTGTTATAGTATTTGTATTTCAATGACCTAATGACTTCCATTAAAACTTTCTAGTTACTTAGTTAACTTATGTTACTAATTGCGTAGCTAGTCATGTTTGGTATTGATTTATATTCTAAAGCTTTCTCAAGCCAAATTAATCCCCTTTTTCCTTCTGACTTCCACGATTATAACACTGTTTAGCATTCAGTACTATATGTTAAATTATTTACTAAGGAAAGGTGGATTAATCATTGCTTTCTATGGGCCCGGGCAAAGGAATGTGGATATAGTTACTCAAAACTTTCAAACTCAATGTAATAAAAGATTGGTAGGATCGCGCGGTGCATGGGAAATAGACACTCATCCAAATGAATGGAAGGAGATAAAACTGATTGCAACAACTAAAGGGGCACCTTGCTACTTTAAACTTCGTATAAAAACATAACAAATATATTAGAATCCAGACTTATGTCCTATAGTGACGACGTAATGGGTAATAATCAATATGGATTCAGAAGAAATAGGTCTATAATAGAAGAGATTTTTGGTATACGACAAAATTTAGAAAATAAATGGATACATAATCACACTGTGCATCAAGTATATGTATAGACTTACAAAAATGGCATACGGTTCAATAAGAGGGAGAAGTTATTTGATATTCTGGAGTTGGGAATTCCTATAAAAAATCAGACGTATTGAAATTTGTCTAAACGGCACAAAGAGTAGGGTGCGAGCAGACAAAAATTTTCAGAACTTCTGAGATTCACAATTAATTAAAACAAAGAAATGCACTACCTCCTCTACTATTCAATTTTGTACTAGAGCATGCAATCAAATCTTTAGAGGACGGAGAAGGCCTACAACTCAATGGTATTAATAAACTGTAAGCTTATGCTGATATTTTACTATTAGACGATGCCGAGGAGATAGTAATTGCCAACATTTACACTCTATTAATACTAAGAAATTAAGGCTGGAAGTAAACATAAATAGAAATAAGTGTCACATGTAATTTTACTGCCGTGACGTTTTATAGTAGACTCTGTGATGGTGAATATGTGTTCTGTGCTCTATCCCTTCCTACTTTACCCCCTCCTAATGTCCCTTTCCTGACGTCATCGACGCGACTTTGGAATGCGCGATGACCGATATCCGCGACCAAAAGCCTGTTCCAGTTAACAGTCAGAATCAAGGTTTCGTTCCATCAAGTTCGGAGGGGGTCGAATAAGCGATGCCTTGTCAAGGACTGTTCTTTTGTATTTACTAGAAGAAAAGCTGTTAAGAAGAAGACTGTTAATTTGTGCGTGATTGAGAACTCTAGTATGGATGTATGTATCATTATTGTTATTTGAAGCCGACGACTGTTCTTGTTATTTTCATTTTGTATTATGTTTATATTTCATTTATTATTTCAAACAGCTAATTGTATACTTTACTTTTTGACATCATTAATTATATTGATTTTAGTTAAGCTTTCATGTATTTTTTCTGATAGCTTTCTTAACTGTGTCAATCTAAATTTGAACCTAAGTTTTGTGCGTTTTAGAGCAATTCTCATTCCTCTCATTAACGTACATTATATAAATAGTAAAGTCAAATATGATTAGTATTCTCTTGAGATATCTATGCTGAAAAATACATTAGAGATCGTTTACAAGAATGATGAATTTAGTCTGTATTTTGGGCCCAGCTGCAGACTCTGCTTGATAAATTGTATGTTACAAGTTAGTTTGAAAATTGAAGATAGGTTCTATAAGAAGAGAGAGCATCCACTCACTCTAAACCGACGGTGCATAAGTATATAGTCACACACAGAATATATATATATATATATATATATATATATATATATGGTATGATATGAAAAATAAATGCCTGGACGGGATTCGAACCCGGATCTCTGAGTCTGTACCTCAGCGTGATATCCATTACACTACCAGGCGAATCCAATTCAAACACTTTTTTTCTTATATATGTATTATACTCTCCATTATTACTAGATGTCGCGAGAACACTGTCTTCACTGCCATCTAGTAGCTGACTATATCAAGTAAGCAAATTAAAGAGAATATTTATTTTACTTTATAGCAGTGACGCTAATTTGCTTACTTGATATAGTCAGCTACTAGATGGCAGTGAAGACAGTGTTCTCGCGACATCTAGTAATAATGGAGAGTATAATACATATATAAGAAAAATAAGTGTTTGAATTGGATTCGCCTGGTAGTGTAATGGATATCACGCTGAGGTACAGACTCAGAGATCCGGTTCGAATCCCGTCCAGGCATTTATTTTTCTTATCATACCATATTAAGCTTGCATTGCTCAATGTTAAAGATTTAATTATAACATCGATAAAGCGTCACTGCTATAAAGTAAAATAAATATTCTCTTTAATTTGCTTACTTGATATAGTCAGCTACTAGATGGCAGTGAAGACGGTGTTCTCGCGACATCTAGTAATAATGGAGAGTATAATACATATATAAGAAAAATAAGTGTTTGAATTGGATTCGCCTGGTAGTGTAATGGATATCACGCTGAGGTACAGACTCAGAGATCCGGGTTCGAATCCCGTCCAGGCATTTATTTTTCTTATCTACCATATTAAGCTTGCATTGCTCAATGTTAAAGATTTAATTATAACATCGATAAAGCGTCACTGCTATAAAGTAAAATAAATATTCTCTTTAATTTGCTTACTTGATATAGTCAGCTACTAGATGGCAGTGAAGACAGTGTTCTCGCGACATCTAGTAATAATGGAGAGTATAATACATATATAAGAAAAATAAGTGTTTGAATTGGATTCGCCTGGTAGTGTAATGGATATCACGCTGAGGTACAGACTCAGAGATCCGGGTTCGAATCCCGTCCAGGCATTTATTTTTCTTATCATACCATATTAAGCTTGCATTGCTCAATGTTAAAGATTTAATTATAACATCGATAAAGCGTCACTGCTATAAAGTAAAATAAATATTCTCTTTAATTTGCTTACTTGATATAGTCAGCTACTAGATGGCAGTGAAGACGGTGTTCTCGCGACATCTAGTAATAATGGAGAGTATAATACATATATAAGAAAAATAAGTGTTTGAATTGGATTCGCCTGGTAGTGTAATGGATATCACGCTGAGGTACAGACTCAGAGATCCGGGTTCGAATCCGTCCAGGCATTTATTTTTCTTATCAGACCATATTAAGCTTGCATTGCTCAATGTTCAAGATTTAATTATAACATCGATAAAGCGTCACGGCTATAAAGTAAATAAATATTCTCTTTAATTTGCCATTACTTGATATAGTCAGCTACTAGATGGCAGTGAAGACGGTGTTCTCGCGACATCTAGTAATAATGGAGAGTATAATACATATATAGAAAAATAAGTGTTTGAATTGGATTCGCCTGGTAGTGTAATGATATCACGCTGAGGTACAGACTCAGAGATCCGGGTTCGAATCCCGTCCAGGCATTTATTTTTCTTATCATACCATATTTAAGCTTGCATTGCTCAATGTTATAAAGATTTAATTATAACATCGATAAAGCGTCACTGATTATTATAAAGTAAAATAAATATTCTCTTTAATTTGCTTACTTGAGTATAGTCAGCTACTAGATGGCAGTGAAGACGGTGTTCTCGCGACATCTAGTAGTAATGGAGAGTATATATACATATATAAGAAAAATAAGTGTTTGAATTGGATTCTCGCCTGGTAGTTGTAATGGATATCACTTCGATGAGGTACAGACTCAGAGATCCGGGTTCGAATCCCGTCCAGGCATTTATTTTTCTTATCATACCATATTAAGCTTGCATTGCTCAATGTTAAAGATTTAATTATAACATCGATAAAGCGTCACTGCTATAAAGTAAAATAAAGATTCTCTTTAATTTGCTTACTTGATATAGTCAGCTACTAGATGGCAGTGAAGACAGTGTTCTCGCGACATCTAGTAACAATGGAGAGTATAATACATATATAAGAAAAATAAGTGTTTGAATTGGATTCGCCTGGTAGTGTAATGGATATCACGCTGAGGTACAGACTCAGAGATCCGGGTTCGAATCCCGTCCAGGCATTTATTTTTCTTATCATACCATATTAAGCTTGCATTGCTCAATGTTAAAGATTTAATTATAACATCGATAAAGCGTCACTGCTATAAAGTAAAATAAATATTCTCTTTAATTTGCTTACTTGATATAGTCAGCTACTAGATGGCAGTGAAGACAGTGTTCTCGCGACATCTAGTAACAATGGAGAGTATAATACATATATAAGAAAAATAAGTGTTTGAATTGGATTCGCCTGGTAGTGTAATGGATATCACGCTGAGGTACAGACTCAGAGATCCGGGTTCGAATCCCGTCCAGGCATTTATTTTTCTTATCATACCATATTAAGCTTGCATTGCTCAATGTTAAAGATTTAATTATAACATATATATATATATATATATATATATATATATATATATATAAACGAAATGGACAATTAATGACAAATGAGGTAAATGTGGAAGAAGTGACTGAATTCAAATACCTAGCCACAATAATAATTATGTAGAGGAATGAGGTCACAAAAAGAAATTAAACATAGGCTCAGTATTGGAAATGCATGCTATTATGCATTGCAGGGACTCTTGTTGTCCCATCTTCTCTCTATCTCTCTCTCTCTCTCTCTCTCTCTCTCTCTCTCTAAAAAAACTTAAAATGTATAAAACGTTTTTCTCCCAGTTATATTTGGGTTGGTATGGATGCAGAACATGGTCTCATACTTTAAGAGAGAAGAAAATATTACGAGTAATTCAGAAAAAAGTTCTTAAGAAAAATTTTGAACCAGAGAGGTAAATTTATTATATAACACATTCCTCATTAGAGGATGACCACAAGGACAAAGTGATTAAGACAATTCATTTACGAAATTGATGAAATACATTTTGTAAATACATTAAAAAAATTAAAATTATAACTGAAGTATATTCTATAAAGTAGAAATTTTGTAAAGATGGTTTCTTAAAATTGAAATTGATCCTCTAATAGCAGCGATGGCAATTTCAGAAAGATACACTCTGTCCAAATCTAAGAAATTCCAAAATTTAGCTAAGAATCCTAGTATAGTACCTCTTGTCCCGATCAACAATCCTGTGACAGTTATACTATCTAATTGGTATCTTTGTAATAGTCAACTGTTGGCTTATATATGGCTTTCTTTTCGGAGACAACTACCTCAGGTTGGTCACTATGAGTCTCAAAACGAATTGTGGGATCTAATATCATACCAATTTTAGAAGATGGTCTAAATTCAATAATATCTATTCGTCTATTACTCCCATTGGTGGCCACACCATGAACTTCCTCATAAACTGTGTATCCATAATCTCGCTATGCGTCTGCCATCATGTTTCGAATAGTATGGTGCCGAATGTTTCTCAGTGATTCCCCAAACGGACAAGCCCCAAGGACGTGTGCAAGGGTTTCGTGCTCTCTGCGACGTCTACAGAGGGTATCGTCCCTAGACCTGCCCGGCGAAGAAAGCACCGCCGCGGTGCGCCGATACATTAGCTTACATTTTAATTGCTTCTCTCCATTCGGAACAAAACAATTCCTGATGATCACGAATCCGTTGATTTGCTGGTGTATATTCACTATAGAGAACAACGCCTTTTCCTTTATGACGAAGTTGACTCCAGAGAACTGCTTCTCTGTGTCTTAGTTATTTCCTAAGTTAGAAGAGGCAAATGTAGAAACAGTGAGCTTTCATAGTATTTACGGGAAAGCAAGATATAATAAGAGTTAAGTCTCATATACTACGATGGGCAGGACATGAGGCACAAATGGATAATGAAAGGGGGAATGGAATTTCCCTATAGGAAAACCAGAGGGAAAGCTCCCAGTAGGTAGGTCAACAATGAAGTGGGGAAAATAACATTAACCATGATTTGAGGGATGCATATTATACAGCAGATGATTGGAAAACATTTGTTCAGGATAGGAATGCATAGAAAGCTTATTTCAGCGAAGCCATGAACCCACGGATTCGATAATGCCAGTGAATTAGTTATATCACTAAAATAGGAGATTGGGAAAAACTGCACTTACACTATCTCAAAACTGCAAAGAACTGCGAATACACGGTAGCAGTTAGAAGTAGCAGCGATAACGTTATCATTGAATGATAACCCACAAATATCATAGTGAGTTACCAAACGTTTATTAAAAATGGGTGTACACTTACTTATCACTCCCTAACGCTGATCCAACCAGCGATAACCCAAAACAGTGACAGAAAAGCATAGACTAAGTAATATACTCTGTGGAGAAAATAGCAGTTAGCGTCAACAGTCTAACAGTCTCATAATATTGCGATTTGCGTATTTAAATAAATACTTTAAAATTGTCTAATAATGTTATAATAATTGTTTTAAAACGTTTTAAAATATTAGAAAATGATGGTAAGTACAGAATAAAAGCTATAGTTTACAACAATATAACAAAAACATTTTGAAATAGTAGAAGTGCAGTTGAGCCGGAGACTGTATCACACAAATGGAGATCCAATATGTCAAGTCTAGATATCACAGTTCTCATTTCATTTTACAACATGTCCTCACAAGGGAACTGTCAACCATTGCATGCTGAAACCTACCTTGAAATTTCTCCCAGAGAAGCGTTGTGATGTACCAAGGTCATGTCCAAAATATGTCTTTTTAACTGCAAGGCACTAAAAATCAAGCGCCAAATCTCTCATTTAAGCTATAAGGAAGCAATACAACTGCTTCATTGATATATATCGACTATTTAACTCATTCCCAAATAGTAGTCAATGACCAACCACGTTCCATTTTTCAGGCAGAATTATTAGCCATGAAAGAAGCTGTTAAATGGTGTGCAACACATGAAATAAGTTCTCGTATACACAGCGATTCACAAACAGCCTTGAAAGCAATTAATGATAGATATAACAATAACCCAACAGTTTTCGAGATTAGGGAACAAATGAAGCAAACTTTAAAACATATTTGTCTATCTTGGGTACATGGGCATTGCGGGATATTAGGAAATGAAAGTGCGGATGTTTTAGAGAAGTATGCAGCAGATTCCAGTTTACAGTATGCATACGCCGTAGCGTAGTGGTTAAGGCACTGAGCTACAAGCCGGAGGGTCAAGGGTTCAAGTCCCGTTGGGGTCAGGATTTTTAAAACTGACCCAAACCCTCTGGCGGCACTATGGCCCTGGGGTCGACTCAGCCTCTAATGGAAATGAGTACCAGACGCCTGTTCTGGGGGTAAAGGCGGCCGTCACGCAGGGCTGACAACCCGGCTGACATAAAGTGCCGATTGTCTAGAAAAAGTGGGAGCCTTAACCTCCTACTACCCCAAGGGCCTCCTGAGGCCTGTTGTGGGATCACTTTACTTTACTTATATGATCCCTGCTATATTTATTTCCGGAAGTCACAAATAAAGAAGATCAGATTTTTAGTATAAGACAGATTTTAGAAAAGAAATGGGAATATAATGGTACTGTACATCAACTATACGTAAACTTCAAAAAAGCATATGATTCAATTAAGAGGGAGAAGTTATATAGTATCCTGCTGGAGTTCGGAATTCCTAAAAAGTTAGTTAGACTTATATGAATGTGTCTAAATGGCACAAAGAGTAGGGTGCGTGTAGGCAAACAGTTTTCGGATACTTTTGAAATACACAATGAGTTGAAGCAAGGAGATACACTATCTCTTCTACTATTTAATTTTATACTAGAGCATGCCATCATATCTTTAGAGGATAAGGAAGGCTTACAACTCAATGGTATTAATAAGCTGTTAGTTTATGCTGGTGATGTAGTACTATTGGCCGATATCGAGGAGATACTAAAGGACAACACGCACACACTATTGAGTAACACTAAGAAATTGAGACTGGAAGTGAATATCAATAAAACTAAGTATATGGTCACACATAGAAATACATTATATAATGGAAATGGACAGCTAGGAAATTTTGAGGAAGTGGCTGAATTCAAATACCTAGGAACAATAATCACAAATAGGAATGAGATGTACAAGGAAATTAAACATAGGCTCAATTCTGGAAATGCGTGCTATTATGCATTGCAGAGACTTTTGATGTCCCAACTCCTTTCAAAAACGTTAAACTGAAAATACATAAAACTATTATTCTACCAGTTATAATATATGGGTGTGAAACATGGACTCTTACTTTAAGGGAGGAAAGGAGATTGCAAGTATTTGAGAATAAAGTACTTGGGAAAATTTTGGACCAAAGAGAGATGAAGAGAAAGATGAATGGAGAAGACTACATAACAACGAACTACATGCTCTTTATAGGAAGCCAGATATAATAACAGTTAAGTCTCGTAGACTGCGATGGGCAGGACATGGGGCACGAATGGGCAATGAAAGACGTGCATGAAAGCATCTTGTAGGAAAACCAGAGGGAAAACTCCCAGGTGGTATACCAAGAATGAGGTGGGAGAATAACATTAACTATGATTTGAGGGAAGTAGATTATACAGGGAATGATTGGAAAGCATTAGCTCAGGACAGGGATGTATGGAGAGCTTATGTCCGCGCGGCCATGAACCTACGGGTTCAATAGTGCCAGTGAGTAAGTAAGAATAATAAGATGGAACAATGTGTGGTTCAATAGTACCACAGGTACATTAACACAACTGTTCTTTCCAAGTATTTATGACAGAAAAAAAAGTAAACTCATTGTTCCAAATTTTATATTAACACAATTCCTCACTGGGCACGGAAAATTTGGCCAATACCTACAGAGATTCAACATCATAAAAAATGCAAGCAGTAGTCTAAAACGTATTATATTTGGTTGCCCTTTGTTCTGGAACGAAATATTCGAAATTACATGTCTTCTTAGTAACATCGCCTGTTTAAATAAACCACACATTACGGACTTTTTAATGTTTTTATAAATAGAATTAATAAAAAACTTTAATCTTATATAAAAAATATGACGACAAAAATTTGACAAAATATAACCCTTAGGTGAAATAGGGTTTACACGATTAGAATATTAAAAAAAAAAAGAAAAAAAAAAAGAAATCATGTTTTAATGAATTTTGTTTTACTTCGGTCTTTATCGATTTCTCTTTATCAGTTTTTTTTTCTGTACAGGTCAGAGCATTATTTTACTCCAACAAATACACTGAATATAGCAAATCATGAACAGATTCCTTGGTTTTACCGAGTTTTTTACTAAAAAATAAATTAATAATATATCGTGTTAATTATAATATACAGTTTGATGTATTTCATTATTTCTCGAGTAGGGTACATTCTTACAATATTGCGATCCTATTTGGCAATAAATAATAAGATCAAGTTGTAGTGATGAACAAATGAAACATAATCACAGATTTCTCATTTGTTCTCAAACATCGTCGTTTACATTAAATATATAAATATTTTAAAATGGCTATATTTTAATAATGATTTGTGAGTAAACAGCTTAATTTTATTGGTTAAATAGTCCTAACAAATGCCACTCTTGATTTGCAAATCCTCTAGTATAAATTTGGAAATCATCGTGACATTACTTATGGTAAACATCACTATTTGCCGACCCCGCTGCGTCCGGTCTCACTTCACTCTGCTCTTATTCATGCAGGGAGTCCATCAGATCCGTACGGTAGGTTGCCATTGCTGGATTCTGGTTTCAATTTCTGTGACTTGCAGATAAAAACGGCAGACATATTTTGGACACGGCCTTGGTGCATCATAACGCGTCTTTGGAAGAAATGTCAAGGTGAGTTTTGGCATGCAATGGTTGACAGTTCCCTTGTTAGAATCAAGCTTCTTGTTTGTAACGTAAGCCTAATCATAATTTTTACAGCCAATTGAGCTACTGAAAAGAGTAAAACAATATAGACCTTAAATAGGGTTAAGGGCTGTAAACGGGTTTAACTATTTTGGTGGCACTATGCCCATTATGAATGGTTAGGAAGACGGAGATTATCATCAACAACAATAATCATAGATTAAGCCCATCTGCCTTGTTCCGGTCTCATAGATTCTCATTCAAAAAGTTGAATCCATTCTTTTTCGGTCTACCAACATTCCTGTATCTTTTTGGTTTGTAATTAAGTATAATTTGGAGATCCATTCCAGGGGGTAATAAGGGAAATGTCCTCAACGGCCTATAGGAGCTCAAGAAGCAGCCCTCCATTTGCAGAAGACAATTAACAATAACGGCTTGTTAAATGTTATAATTCTCAGTCTCAAATACAAATTAGTGCCCTAAAATGTTTTGGGATAAAGGCGGCCGTCTGAACTGACAACCGTGCTGACATGTATTTCGATTGTCTAGAGAAGATAGGAGTCTATACCTGCTACTACACCCAAGGACTTGTCGAGGTGTGTAGTCACTTACCTGAAGCATGGGCAATTATAAGAGTTTATATTTAAATATAATTATTATCACCAGTAAATAAATATGAAATTATTGTATTGTCACGGGTCCTTTACAAGTATTCAAAATTTCAAGTCGATCCAATTATTTTAAGTGGGTGAAAATCGTGTTGACAGATTCAGTTACATAGATAGATAGATAGATAGATAGATAAACAGATACAGGTCAAGCTAATATAAAGCGTGTAAAAACGTTGTTATCTGACAATACTGTTCAGCAGGCCTAATTATAAAGCAAATTGTGAAAGTGCTTGAAAATATATTCATTACTTAAATACAATGAAATGTTTTCGTTGCAGTTACGAACCCTAGGTAAAAGCATGAAGATACAGCATTTTTTTTTTTTTTTTTTTTTTACTTTAGCAGATTAAATGAAACTGATATCATTTTACATTAAAATATTACAGTTTATACAGAGTCGTACAAGTGACAAGTATCAACAGTCAGTGCTGTATTTTCTTGCGCATCTTTCATCTCGAAGGGCACTCCAACCGCCAGTTAACACTGCGCAAAGAATACATTATTTTAAATTGCTGATTTAAAAAGTGTATAATTACCACGGTCCCTAGCGCCCATTATGGGACTGTAGTTACCCTCTGATGGATGAAAAATATAAGCCACGAATAGGCAAAACATGACAAATGTATTTGTATTTTTTTTATTTCGATACGACTATAAAGTCAAGTTATTCTTATCTGCCTTATTATTATATAAAACTTGTCCACCGCTGTGGTCTCGAGGTAGCGTGCTGCCTTGTCATGCAGGGGGCCCGGGTTCGATCCCCGGTCGGGGCAGTTTTTCTGGGTGAGGTTTTTATCGGGTTTTTTCCTCACCTGTAAGACAAATGTCAGGAAAACTTTAAGACCCGAACGGTCCCCGAAATCATATGGCCATCACCCTTATCATTATCATCCTTACCATTATCATTATCATCATCATCCTTCACCGGTGTGGAAAGCAACGGGAAGCTACCACACCTACACAATTCCCTAGTAAAGCTGCAAGCATAGCATGAAAATGCTATGATTGCAGTGAAGGACCTGCCTTCGGGCAGAATTACTATGGATAGATATAAAACTTCCCTAATTAAAGGATTGCCACAAGGACAAAGTGATATACAGACAATTAATTTTCGAAATCGATAAAACACATTTTGTAAATACATTAACAAATTTAAAATTATAAGTGAAGAATATTCTGTAAAGTATAAATTTTGTAAAGATGGTTTCTTAAAATTGAAATGTATCCTCTAAAGGCAGCGATGGCAATTTTAGAAAGATAACACTCTATCCAAATCTAAGAAATTACAAAATTTACCTAAGAATCCTGGTATAGTACCTCTTGCCCCGATCATCAATCCTGTGACAGTTATTCTATCTAATTGGTATTTATCTTTGTAATAGTCAGCTGTTGGCTTATATATGGCTTTCTTTTCAGAGTCAACAGGTCGGCCACTATGAGGCTCAAAACGGATTGTGGGATCTAATATCATACCAGACAGTTCCATAATTTTTCTCGAAACGAAAGCATAAGAGAAAATTGACTGTTGTATACAAATCAGAGAGCAACACGTATGCCAATTGTTTGTATTTAACTAACGAGAGTAAAGACGAGATAAATTTTTGTAGACCTATATAAATGTTAGTGTGAGTTTGTTTGTTTGTCTGTTCTTTAGTGGACTCAAAAAAATTATTTAGCCGATTTAAATGGGGTTTTCATCATCATTTCTAGGATCCTAATTATATAATGAATTAATTAGATCCAACCCAGAACTAAGTAAACTAAACACAGCTAGTTTTAAAAATCAATTAAATTAATAATTTTTAATTAATTAAGTGAATAAAATTAATCATTTGAATATTTTAAAATAATAAATATAAATCATCTATTTTTGCTTATATTATTATAAATCAATATACAACTAATTACTTTCTTCTGTATTATTGGTTATAATCCATTACATTATATGATTTATATTATTTTATGTATATCATTCTCCATTCCATTAATTCTCTTGTTAGAATAAGTCTTATTCCCAATACATTATTATTTTTTATTTGTATGTGCCATAATTTATGTAAAAATAAAACTGGCCCCTAACTTTAAATGTATATATTCTATTTGTATTATTCAATAACACTGCTTTGGAACAAATTTCTATAGATGAATTAACTGATGTTGTTAAATCATTAAAAAGTAACAAAGCTCCCGGAGAAGACCACATTAATCAAGAATTATTTAAATTTTCAACTAAAAATTTTTTAGACAGATTCTTATTCTCCTTAATATGATATGGAAAGACAAGAACCACCACAAAGCTGGAACAAATCCATTGTAATACCAATCTTCAAAAAAGGAAGTCGCCAAATCAAAGATAACTATCGTGGAATTAGCTTGTTGAACTCTGGATATAAAATTTATGCTAATATAATTAAGAATAAATTGAGGAAAATTTATGAAAATATAATTGGAGAAGAGCAGAATGGATTCAGAAAGGGTAGATGTTGTACAGATGGATTCTTTACTCTAAAACTACTATTAGAAAGCACAAGGAATTCAATATAGAAACTCATATCGCCTTCGTTGACTTCATAAAGGCTTTTGACAAAGTAAACAGAAATATATTACTACAAATTTTAGCTGATGATAACGTTCCAACACAATATATACTAATATCTTCAACATCTATAAAGATAATGAAATCCCTGTTAAACAAGATGGCAAATATTCTTCTTGGGAAAAGATCAACACTGGAGTAAGACAGGGATGTGGACTTTCACCGGTGCTTTTCATTATATACATGAATAAATTAATAAATGAATGGAGGAAAACACAACGAGGATATATACCCATCAATAGGAACCTCAAACTCGATGCTATTCTTTTTGCAGACGATTTAGCTCTTCTGGCACTTTCCGAAAATGATTTGCAACGATCAATTTATAATTTACAAAATATAGGTGCCAAATTTAATATGGAAATATCAATTAACAAAACTAAAATTATGGCATTTCATGGGAAGGACCCCATACAAAAGTAAAATCTGTCTCCAGAATAAAATTTTAGAGAGATCTAATCAATTTAAATATCTTGGATATTATCTCTCTATCTGGGATGAAAAGGATATCCCTGAAAAAGTTACTAGTTATAATAAAAGTTTAGGAATTATTAATCAAGTTATGAAACCATCCCTTGTACAAAAAAACAACCAGATTACGTTTATATAACACTTTGGCTAGACCAGTGTTGACCTATGGTAGTGAAGCATGGACACTAAAAAAACAACATGAAAGCAGAATAACGGCTTGTGAAATGAGATTCATGCGCAGAACAGGGGTTACACCAGATGGGATCGGAAAAGGAACACCGATATCTTAAAAGAATTGAAGACTACGCCAATTTTGGAATAATTAAACAGTACCAACTAAATTGGAAACACCATCTAGAAAGAATGAGTTCAAATCGGATCCCTAAAGCTGTTTATAAGTATATCCAAGAGGACGAAGATCACTGGGCCGTCCTATGAAACGCTGGAGGGAAAATTTTCTATAGGATCGTAACAGGCCTTGGCCTAATACTTGGAAGGAAGAAGAAGAAGATTATTCATGTAACTGAACTGCACCCGAGCACAAGCACTTGCTCATTCGGGTGTCAATACTGTGTATAACATTTATTTGTAAATAAAATTTATTCTTATTCTTATTCTTATTTAGAGTTTAGACAATTTTTCTGGGGCAATTAACGTATATAACATATTACTGTACATACTATAGGGCAGGAAATAAAAAAAGGAGCTTCTAGGATGCTTAAATGGCTTACGCTGCCTAAACCATAACGAATACGCCTAATTAAAGTGAATACCTTTAAAAATCTACAATAAACGTCCCCAACAGCACAAGTCTATATTTTACGGATAACTCATAATAACCATTTATGTCTTTCAGTTCATTGATACCAAGAAGATCGGGATACGTAGATTCCCGAGCGAAGGTAAACAACATGGGGTATCTAAAAATAATCAACTAATTCTAACACAATGGCACTATCGAACCCATAGGTTTATCTCCGCGCGGACATAAGCTCTCCATACATCCCTATCCTGAGCTAATGTTTTCCAATCATTCCCTGTATAATATACTTCCCTCAAATCATAGTTAATGTTATTCTCCAACCTCATTCTTGGTGTACCAACTGGGGGTATTACCTCTGGTTTTCCTACAAGAAGCTTCAATGCATGTCTTTCATTTCCCATTGGTGCCACATGTCCTGCCTATCACAGTCTACGATACTTAACCGTTGTTATTATATATGGCTTCCTATAAAGACCATGTAGTTAACTGTTATGTAAGTCTTCTCCATTCACCTGTCTGTTCATCTCTCTTTGGCCCAAAATTTTTCCTAAGAACTTTATTCTCAAATACTCGTAATCTCGTTTCCTCCCTTAAAGTAAGAGTCCATGTTTCGCATCCATATAACTGGTGGAATAATAGTTATATATTTCAAGTTTAACGTTTTTTGAAAGGAGTGGGAACGTCAAATCTAAAAATAATTACGATATAAATTTATAATTTTCTCTTTACTTATTCAACTGAAGATAAACACACATTTCATTTATTTAGACGTAGCAACGCGCGCCCGGTATTATCTAGTGGAATTATAAAATGCTTTTGTAGAGAAGTTCACATGCTAATGTGGAATTATTCATGATCGAACTCAGAACCTCTAGATTTCGAACCAGTCACGCAAACATACCGTAACGAAATTACAGGGAAGTCAAATGGACTGAAGACATGGGACTGAATTATAAATTTGGAGCAAATGAAAGTTACTTCCAGGTATGTTCGTATCTGTGTCAATTCCGGCTGTCATCGTTTCGCCACTTCCACTTTCATCGCCATCATTAATCATATTCTCGCTTTTAATCTCGTGTACCTGGACATATAAAAAGATCAATAACTGTTTATGTTTGTTTCAATCAGTTTGAGAAAACAGGAGAAAATAAATTAAATAAATTAAAAACGCACATGCGTAATTAAGTACTTAGTGCGAAGCCTATAAAGACAAATTAGTATAAAGTAAGTTCAAATATCCCATGTATATAACATTTTTTAAAAAATTCTATAATGTTTTTGGTCCACCGCTGTGGTCTCGAGGTAGCGTGCTGTCTTGTTACGCATCGGGCTCGGGTTCGATTCCCGAGCGGGACAAGCTCCTGGGGGAGGGTTTTTCGGGGTTTCTCCTCATCTGTAACACAAAGGCAGGAAGCTTAGGGCCTAACGGTCCCCGAATATCATCCGACCATCATTATCATCATCATCCTTCACCGGTGTGGAAAGCAACGGGAAGCTGCAAAGCATAGCATGAAAATGCTATGATTGTAGTGAAAGACCTGCCCTCGGGCAGAATTACTATGGATGGATCATGTTTTCTTCTCTAATCATGTTATTTGTGTTTTTCTATTAACAAATTTTTTTTCTCATCTTTCACGATTACAATTTTTTTTTTAATTTGCTTTCTCCGTTCTTTGATTTATTTTTTATCGTTATCGACGTTAACACTGTTTGTTTGTTCTCTCTCACTCCCATTATCATCATATTTATTATAAGTAATGCCACGAGTGATTCCAAATTATCGATAAATCAAGAGTTGCATTTGCTAGGACAATTTAACGAATAAAATTAAGCTGTTTACTCATAAATCATTATTTAAATATAGTTGCTTTAAAATATTTATAGGCCCATATTTAATGTAAGCGGCGATGATTGAAAACAAATGAGAAACGTTTGTTATGTTTCATTTGTTCATAACTGCAACCAGATCATTTTATTTATTGTCAAAGGATCGCAATATTGTAAGAATGCACCCTAGTGGAGAAAAAATGAAACACATCAAATTGTTTATAACCAAGATTATAGGTTATTAATTAATGTCTGATGTCCTGTGATGTAAATATGTCAATTGTATTTTTCTGGAATGTAAGTTCCTGGGAAATAATACGTTTAAGAAAGTGCAAACAGTGGTTTATTTTTTGTGGTATAATCAATTATTATCATTCCCTATTCTAGAAGCTGGCTTGAAGAACTTCGCTGAACGAAGAACTCCGCTGAAAAGCAAGACATGGATGGAGAAGAATTCTCTCACACGCCGACACGTCGCACTGCCAGGAAAAATTACAACAGTAAACAAAATACACCAATTGAAACAAGAAACATGTTTGAACATCTAAATGACGACAAGGAAGAAACACCACCTCCCATAGTGGTCTATTCTAAAGACATAACTCCACTAAAACTGGAAAACATCACTGCTGGAAATAAAGAAGACGTATCCATGAAATACAATCAAGCGATACTTACCATCAGAACTTCAACAAAAACTGCTTATAGGCGTGCCTACAAGGAACTAAAGAAATCGCAGACCCAATTCTACACTCACTATTTTTAAAATAGTTGTGAAAGGATTTCCTAAGTTCATCACAATCTCTGAAATATGTGATGAAATTCAAAATAGGAAACTGCCAATAAAAGAAGTAAGGATCATCGAAAAGCAAGTTACAATAAACGGCGAAAAGAAGAAGATTGAACTACCAGTTTATATTCTTACTTTTCATAAAACTGAAGATCTCAAAGCAAAAATAGAAAAGGACCTCAAGGAATTGTTCAGCATTCGTATCAGACTGGAACCATACAGGAAACCAACAGGAGGCACTCAATGCTTCAAGTGTCAGGGCTTCGGCCACATTGCAGAGTTCTGCTTTCGAGCTACAAAATGTGTAAGATGTTATGGTGATCACAAGTTATCTGAGTGCACTCAGACAACAACTAGGTGCACGAACTGCAATCAAGAACATGCAGCAAGTCATCGAAAATGCCCCATATTTCAGAAATATCTGAAAATGAGACAGCAAACACGACGTGAAACAAAACAACCCACAACACCAATAAAAACAGGAATAACAGCTAGAAAACCAGAAAATACTGACGACAACTTTCCTCCAATACCGACCAAAGATCCTAAACCGGAAAACTTACTCCAATCAATATTTATTCTCCTGACTACCATCCTACAAAACCCTCAAATCCTCCAATCCACATTATCCTATCTAAATTGCCAAGTCTCTTCAAGTAAATAGATCTACAAAAAAGAAAACTCCAAGGAAGAAACTTTAAAACCGACAAGCTTAAGCCAAACTCCAGCATAAATGAAGACAAAAAGACATCACACTCTACTAGAACAAGCTAGGAGAGGAGTACTCTCCTTAGCAAACATCTAAATTGCAGCAGACCTTCACTATAAGCACATCAATTATTGGGTCAAGACCTAATAGGTCGGTACCATATTCTACAAACATAAATGATACACAAGTGCTACAAATATATTGACTCAGGCTTTCACGGCCGGAGTTTCTATGATGATTTTGAAGAAAATTTCCGGGCTGTAAGGCCGTGGTCTTGAGGCTTGAAGTTCCCCGACGTTTTGCCAGACTGCGTCTGGCATCCTCAAGGGTTGTTTTGAGAGAATTGCTACAATTTTTTTATATTATATCCCGCAAGCAGTATCTGGTTACATTTGTGCACTATATATACAATCTGGTAACCACATGCATTTATAGAATTCTTACATCTTAATATATATATATATATATATATATATATTGTTATATTCAACGTATTTCTTAGAGAGTCAGTTACTGCAAAATCAGGTCTGACCTATTCAAAATGTTAAAAAGGAGGAGCTTGATTTTAAAATGATAAAATAAAATTGATAAAATCGAGGTCAAAAACGACTGTGATTGGTTGTAAATCAAAATTCATTGAAATGTGATTGGTCATTGTCTCCCATTTGGGGCATGAGTTAATAGTCTTATTAATAACACCATAGTATTTTAAACTTTTTCAATCTTTTATTTCAAATAATTAAATATATTGAAATTGTCCACCGCTGTGATCTCGGGGTAGCGTGCTGCCTTGTCACGCAGCGGGCCCGGGTTCGATCCCCGGTCGAGACAGTTTTTCTGGGTGAGGTTTTTATCGGGGTTTTTCCTCACCTGTAAGACAAATGTCAGGAAAACTTTAAGGCCCAAACGGTCCCAGAAATCATATGGCCATCGCAGTCATCATCATTCATATTCATCTTAGGTTAAGCTTATGATTAGGGACTCTCCTGGCGCACCATTATCATCATCATCACCCATCATATCATCGGGGCAACGTAACCACGCCTTCCAGGCGCCCCAACCTCAGAAGTGGGTTACAAGTACGCCATGCCTGGAGAGAAACCAGGAATGTCGAAAGACAAACCAGGGGCATTTGAAAAAAAGTATATATATATATATATATATATATATATATATATTGAAATTACTTACATATCTCAACACAAGCAAATCATTATAAATATCTCTAATTTTCTATGGTAATTCTATAGTAGTTCTATAGAATATTTTTTTTATTCTTATAACAACTTAGGTCCACCGGTGTAGTCTGTGGATAGTGTCGCTGCCTCGTACACAACAATGTTCCTGGGTGATGTCTCTTTTTTTTTTTTTTTTTTTTAGTTTTTTTTCACCTGTAAGACAAATGACACGAAACTTTAGGCTCCCAATGATTCTCGAACATCATCTGGCATCATTATTGCATTCGCTATGTTTAGTAATGAAGTGTAAGTATCGTCTTAAAGTTGTGTTGTTTAGGAGGTGTACCCGTACCTCACATTCAACTGATCACTCATTAGCCCTTGTTGTGTCAAAAAAGTATGTATGTGATTCATTGTTAAAATCCCTCTCCCATGTAACTGTAAGGCCCGGTGGCATGTGACACGTAAAAGTACCTGTAAGGCGAGAGGTTAAATTGCTTCAGTGTAATTATTGTAACTAATATTTTATTTCAAACTAGCTAGTACTTGGCGTGCGCTGCTACGCCTGAATAAATGAAAATTAATGTGATTTTATGTTTCGTTGAATAAGTGAAGGCAAAAATAATTATAAATTTATATTTTTTAGATACCCCATGCTGATTACCCGGCGTTCACCCGGGAATATACTTATCCCGATCTTTTTGCCATAAATGTGCTGACATAAGAAAATTAATGCGTTTTATGTTTAGATAAATAAGTAAAAGGGAAACATTTATATTATAATTATTGTTAGATATCCCGTGCTGTTTTCCCGGCGTAAACCGGGAATTTGCTCATCCCGATCTTCTTGGCATAAATGAGCTGAAAGACACAAATTAATGTACTTCTAATGATTAGTTGAATAAGTAAGATGAAAAATAATTATAAATGTATATCGTAATTATTTTAAGATTCCCCGTGCTGATTACCCGGTGTTGCCCGGGAATCTACTAATCTCGATCTTCCTGACATAAATGAGCTAAAAGACAAAATTCGTTATTGTGAGTTATCCGTAAAAAAATACCCGCCATGTACTGCTATGCTTGCACAGGAATCTACGTATGATGTCTCGATCTTCTTGGCATCAATGAAAGACAAAAATGGTTATTGTGAGTTAACCGTAAGAGATAAACATATACTGTCGCGGCCTTTTTAGTAGAGCATTTTGAGATATTCAATTCTGTGTACATTAATTTTGAGCATTTGTTATTGTTTAGGCAGCGTAAGCCATTTAAGCGTCCAAAGACCTACTTTTTTCACGTTATCCACTACAAAGGGTTATTTTTAAGGGTTTAGGAATTGAGTATTACAACTCTCTTATAGCTTATGTTTATCCCGGGAATCTCCTGAACATTTTACAAAAAGCCCCATCACAATCGGATCAACGGTATGGCCACGCATAAAGTACAAACAAAGTAAAGTAAAAGTAAAGTGATCCCACAACAGACCCGGAGGCCCTTGGCGTAGTAGGAGGTTAAGGCTCCCACTTTTTCTAGACAATCGGCACTTGATGTCAGCCGGGTTGTCAGCCCTGCGTGACGGCCGCCTTTACCCCCAGAACAAGCGTCTGGTACTCATTTCCGTTAGAGGCTGAGTGGACCCCAGGGCCATAGTGCCGCCAGAGGGTTTGGGTCAGTTTAAAAATCCTGACCCCAACGGGACTTGAACCCTCGACCCTCCGGCTTGTAGCACAGTGCCTTAACCACTACGCTACGGCGTGCCCCATAAAGTACAAACAAACAAACCATTTTTATATATTAGATGAGGTCCACCGCTGCGCTGTGGTCTGGAGGTAGGGTGCTGTCTTGTCACGCAGCGGCCCGGGTTCGATCCCCGGTAGGGGCAGTTTTTCTGGGTGAGATTTTTATCGGGGTTTTTCCTCACCTGTAAGACAAATGTCAGGAAAACTTTAAGGCCCAAACGGTCCCCGAAATCATGGCCATCATCGTCATCCTTATCATTATCATCATCATTATCCTTCACCGGTGTGGAAAGCAACGGGAAGCTACCACACCTACAATTCCCTAGTAAAGCTGCAAAGCATAGAATGAAAATTGTATGATTGCAGTGAAAGACCTGCCCTCGGGCAGAATTAATATGGATGGATGGATGGATATTAGGTTAGATATACACTGCTCAAAACAATTAGAGGAACACTATGAAATATGCAAATATTTTTTCATTGGATAAAGGTACAAACATGACATTAATAAAGTACATTATTTGTGGTTATTTATCTATTTATTTATTGCTCATGTCAGTAAAAACAAATGAATCATGCTGACAATTAACTTTTCAAATAATTCTGCTATGTAAGCAATTAAATCTTGTGCTTATTTTTCAAAGTTAAACACTCGTTATATAGAGTTAGTATCGTGTATGGCCTCCACGACATTCGATGACAGTTTGGCACCTTCGTGGCATGCTCCCAATAAGATTCTGGATTTCCTCTTGCGGGATATTCTCCCATTCCTCCTTCAGAGCATCTCCAAGTTGCTGCAGAGTTTGTGGAGCTTGATGTCGGTTCCTACCTTCCTGTCTAGAAGATCTCACAAGTGTTCAATAGGGTTGAGGTCTGGGCTGACCGCTGGCCACTCCATTACCTCAATTTCATTCCTCCTCAGGAAATCCCTGGTGACAGCCGCAGAATTTGCCCTGGCATTATCCTGCATAAACAGAAATCCAGGGCCTACTCCAATGGCAGCAGGTACTACATGCTCTTCCAGAATGTGCTCGATATACCGGACAGCATTCAGTCACTGGGGAACAAGTACAAAGGTCCGTACGATTGCTGTACATAATTCCGGCCCACACCATTATGGAACCCTCCTCCGAATCTATCAATTTTCTGTACAGCCTCTGCAGAAAATCTTTCTCCTGGCCGTCCCCCACACCCTCAATCGACCATCACAATGTGTAAGACGATACCTGGATTCGTCCGAGAAGAGCATAGACTCCCACTGGTTCAGGTTCCAATCACCATGGTTTTCAGCATACGCACATTTTGCTGCCTTATGCCCATTTGTTAAGCGTGGTTTTTTAACGGGCCTTTTTGGATGAATATTCTCTTTCCTTAATCTGTTCCTTATGGTTTGGTCTGAAACCCGGATTCCGGAAGCCATATGAAGGTCATTCTGCAGGTCTTTTGCAGTTTTTGTACGCTGTCGAAGAGCAGAAAGAACAACATATCTGTCATCCTGGGGGCTTGTTTTAAATTTAAGGCCCTGGCCACGTCTTCTACAATACTGACCTGTCTCTCTGTGCCGGTTGCGTAACCTGGACACCACGGAAGGAGAAACCCCAAGCTCTGTAGCCACTTGTTGCAGAGATTGACCTTGTCGTAAAAGATGTAGAGCATGATACACTTCAAACTCATTTAAATGCCTCATTTTGTCAGAGACTTCAATTAAACAAGGCAATAATCAACATTCGTCGCTATAGCAACATCAGGAAGCTTACCAATTAGAAGTGGCCAGTGCCTTCCAAAATAAAAAAATTCTCTATATTTGTTATTTGAGGTAATTTCTCTGTATTTAGGCCATGGATCTTTAAAATTTGTATCCAATGATAAAATTAATAATTCAATTTACATATTGTCCAACTTTCAGCATCACAGCTTTAAAAAACAATTACTTATTCAATTTATTATACAAGTGTTCCTCTAATTGTTTTGAGCAGTGTATATATATATATATATATATATATATTGACATAAGTAAATTAATATAAAATATATTTAATTTTGCTATATTTACAATATTTTATATAGCCATTTTATAGTATTTCTATATATATTTTTTTTCCCTTTTTATAAAAACTTAGATACCCTTACATATATGAAATGACTATCAAAAGTAAATATATCAGTCCTATTTGGTTCAATTGGTGGATATTATCAAACATCAATTCGAAAACTTCTCACTTATTCATCTATGAAATGGCATTATCAGATTGATATTTCAATAATAAGTTATTAGACCAGGCTCACGGGCAAGTGGTCAGCATTCCTGACTACTATTCATGATGTCCCGGATTCGATTCCCGGTCAAACCATAGGAATTTTTCCTTAAAGGGAATTATTCCTGTGGTTGCCCATGGTGTAGAATTTACGTTAAGTTTAGGTTAAGAACTCTCCTGGCGCTTCATTATCATTTATCACCCATCATATCATCGGCGTAACGTAACTCCGCCTTCCAGGTGCTCCAACCTAAGGAACGGATTACAATTCTGCCAATGCTAGTGCACAAAGCCAGAAATGCTATAAAAGGCAACAAAATAGTTATTAGTATTAATTTTTTCAACAATAAATTTAATTAATTCTTTAATTATAAGAGAATAATTGAGCAACGCTTCATTTATCTTTAACGCTGAATTAAAATACAGAAGTACATCATATGGGAATATAATGGTACTTACATCTACTATACGTAGACTTCAAAAAAGCATATGATTCAATTAAGACGGAGAAGTTATATAATATCCTGGTGGAGTTCGGAATTCCTAAAAAGTTGGTTAGACTTATACGAATGTGTCTAAATGGCACAAAGAGTAGGGTGCGTGTAGGCAAACAGTTTTCGGACACTTTTGAAATCCAGAATGGGTTGAAGCAAGGAGATGCACTATCTCCTCTACTATTTAATTTTGTACTAGGGCATGCCATTAAATCTTTAGAGAATGAGGAAGGCTTACAACTCAATGGTATTAATAAGCTGTTAGGTTATGCTGATGATGTAGTATTATTTGGCCGACAGCGAGGAGATACTAAAGGCCAACACGCACACACTATTGAGTAACACTAAGAAATTAGGACTGGAAGTAAATATCAATAAAACTAAATATATGGTCACACGTAGAAATAAATTATGTAACGGATATGGACAGCTAATGACAAATGAGGGATATTTTGAGGAAGTGGCTGAATTCAAATACCTAGGAACAATAATCACAAATAGGAATGAGATGCAGAAATAAATTAAACATAGGCTCAATTCTGGAAATGCATGCTATTATGCATTGCAGAGACTTTTGATGTCCCAACTCCTTTCAAAAAGCTTTAAACTGAAAATATATAAAACTATTATTCTACCAGTTATATTATATGGGTGCTAAACATGGACTCTTAATTTAAGGGAGGAAAGGAGATTACAAGTATTTGAGAATAAAGTACTTAGGAAAATTTTTGGACCAAAGAGAGATGAATGGAGAAGACTACATAACAATGAACTACATGGTCTTTATAGGAAGCCAGATATAATAAGAACAGTTAAGTCTCGTAGACTGCGATGGGCAGGACATGTTGCACGTATGGGGAATGAAAGACTTGCATGGAAGCTTCTTGTAGGAAAGCCAGAGGGAAAACGCCCAGTTGGTAGACCAAGAATGAGGTGGGAGAATGACATTAACTATGATTTGAGGGAAGTAGATTATACCCGAAATGATTGGAAAGCATTAGCTCAGGATAGGGATGTATGGAGAGCTTATGTCCGCGCGGCCATGAACCTACGGGTTCGATAGTGCCAGTGAGTAAGTAAGTAAGAAGTACATCATAAGAAATAAAATTATAATAAATAAAATAAGTCGCTATAGCAACGGAGATTAATACATAGGCTATACTGGTTATACAGAGAAATGATAAGAATAATCGAGGTGTTCAGAAGTCAACATGATTACTCCACTTGATGGAGTTAAGACCAAGGTCTTCTCTTCCACTTCACCAGGGTTAAATTATACATATAATAATAATTATGAATTATCTACAACTTGATTAATTATACACAATAGGCAGATGACAAGGAAAGAACATAAAATATTAAAATATAATAATAATAATAATAATAATAATAATAATAATCTCTATCTCTATCTTCGGGTTTTTACAGCTGCTGCAGTCTTCCCGTGCCAAACCTCCAAAGCCTACGGTCTTGGGCATCTTCGATGCTTAGCCCTCTAGCTTGCATTACTGTCTTCATGTTTTCCTTCCATGTTAACCTTGGTCTTCCTCTTTTCTTCTTTCTGTTAGGATGCCATTCATATAGTTGCTTCGGCCATCGCTCATCTTCCATTCTTAAAACATGTCCTAACCACTTTAATTCCTTTTCCTCAATTCTTTCAATTATGCTTTCTTCTGCTTCCATTTTGTTTCTAATTTCCTTATTTGTGACACTTTCTAATTTAGACTTTCTGGCACTTCTTCGTAAATAATCCATTTCTAGAGCTATTAGTCTATTCTTGTAGTACTTATTGATTGTCCATACCTCACTTCCGTACATTGCAACAGATTCCACCAATGTTTTACCAATATATTTTTTTGTGTCTTTCCAAATATGCTTATCCCACCATATGGAATTTAATGATGATATTATTTTGCTACTCAATTCAATTCTATGTTTTATGTTCTCATACTTTTTTCTGTCCGGCTTTGATTGATTTGGTCTTTTAGCATTTTGTTTTTTTTTTCTAATGTGTGGGGAGCTGGCCCACAGCATAAACCCCCAACCTGGAGGACCAGGAAAATTTCTGTCTGGGTTTTCCTCCCATAGCCTTTGAAGATCCCTCTTCACCGCAAGGCAGCGTTTCTCTATTTCCCTTAGAGATAGGGTTGCCTCTTCCGCCAGATCCGCCGTGATGAAGGACTCCTTCTGCGCCGACTCTGCCGTTGAGGTCTTCACCGTAACCCTAGCTAGGGGCCCTTACAGAGTACTATCAGTCGGAGCCAACTGAACCCTGGTTTTTTAACGAGGTTGTTACTCCTCCCCCTCCTCCTTTCTCATCCGGGCTTGGGACCGGCCATGGCGGAGTTATAATAATAATAATAATAATAATAATAATAATAATAATAATAATAATAATAATAATAATAATAATAATAATAATAATAATAATAATAATAACCTACAATTCGATTAAATAATTGGCTTCGTAAAGAAAGTGCAAAACATAAAATAATTATTAAAATAAACCTAGAACTGCCTAAAGAAATAATTAGTAAGCTTTTTTAAAACTGTTTTTGAGTCGGGCAGTGCTTGATATAAGAGGGGACGGAATTCCAGTGTCGGGTGGATGAAACAAGAAAGGATCAAGAATATATTTTCTTTCCCCCCCCCCAAATGCCTCAGATTGTCATTTCGACATTTCTGGTGTTCTCTCCTGGCATGGCGTACTTGTAACCAACTTCTGAGGTTGGGGCGCCTGGATGGCGAGGTTACGCTGTCACGATGATATGGAGTTGATGATGATGGTAATAATACGCCAGAAGAGGCCTTAAACCAAACTTAAGCTAATTAGGCGAATATGATATTGATGATGATGGCCAGATAGTGTTCGGGGACCGAGGGTAAGGAATATTGAGATGTGAGACTCTAATTTTCTCTTGAACGAGTGTTTAAATTATGGTTTCTGGTGATTTTAGAGTTTTAAATTTGGCAATATAATAAATGTAAGTTACCATGTTTTCAGCTGCCAATGTGATTTACTCCATAATTCAGTAGAAACCCTCAGAGCGAAATGTTTCATTGCATACAACACATGTATTTAACTTCAACCTTGAACATCTCAAAATCTTAGAAAAATAGGTAAATCATATTGATTTCTGAACGCCTCATTATTAAATAAATAAACTCTGAAAAAATTGTAAATTACATTAATGCAATGAGCGAATTATAAATTGCAAATGTTCTTACAAGTAAAACTGTTTGCAATGTACAAAAGTTTTGATGATGGTAACTTTGATGAAACTTCTGAGTGTAAGAAGGAAATCAAGAATGTTATACTATCAGGCCCACCGCGAAACTTGGTTACATTTTGTTTAATTGCTTTCACTTTTACTGTAATTTCCATCAGTTGGTAATAGGCAATGCAGTATCAATGCAGTCTCTACCACACTATAAATTTAAACTAAAAAGTCTTGAAATTTCCCTACACACCACTTTGTTTTGAGGATGGATCATGGAATGGATACGTATAAGAATCGATATTTATATAAATATAGCATACAGAACAATTAATACATTACTTAATAAATAATATCGAAGAAAAAAATGATTTCAACAATAAAGGCATACAAATTAACATGTACATTGGAAAAACTAACAAGAACTTTAACGTTAGATTTAAAGGACATTTTAGAGATTTTGTTTATAATGGAGGAAAATCAAGTTACGCAAAACATATAATTCAAGCTGGACACCACATGCATAACATCGATAAAACTCTCACAATATTACATAGAGAAAACATTCCACCAAGGATAAACTTACTGGAAGAAATCGCAATCCTAAGAGAAATCGACAACAACCTCATTCTTAATGAGAACACACCCAGTCCACACAATCCTCTATACAAAATATTCACAACCAAGTCAGACAAGGGTCAACAAGTACGGACCTAATTCATTCTGTTGATGATGGGACTAGTCCCGAAAGTTCTACAGAGTTTTAAAACAACTTAAGTTGAGGAGACGGACCTACAAGGTGACTATTTTATAGTTTTTATTCATACATTATATTACGTATAAGAATGTAAATATAATGTTTGCGCGATGTGCGTTTTGTCGTACTTACAGCAATGGCGACCATGGTTGAAAGTTCAATTTCTTAAATTTCGGGGTTGCCAACCTATAAATAACTAAATAACTACAATGTAATATTACAAATTACTTACCTAGGGTGGGAAATAAAAGCAGTGCCCTTTATGTACACTACGTACAACGTATATACAAAAATATATCCAAAAATATATCTAACGTATATACAAAAATATATACGTTATACCAAAGAAATCACTGCATTTAAATGAGCTGAACTTTATTTTAAACAATATAAAACAATAAATATGTACTTGCCGCCATTTTATCGTGATTGGTGTCACGGCCTCCTATGGTTTCAACTAATAAACATTGCCAACACTATTAACGTTAGCCAGTTGTTTATAAAGAACGCAAATATTTCCAACAAATATGTTATTTTACTATTATTTATTATTTTGAAAACACCATCGTCCAAAAAATAGTGTACAACGCACATTTGTGAAGTGTTTTACAGAATCTCGGAAGTGGAAAACCTCGCTTCTGTAAAAACCACTTCTCAACCTCGCATCGTAATATACTATTTCAAAACAGCTATAGGGTTTTTCACGTCTAGAAAATAGCATTGATCTTATGGAGAAATTCTTTCTAGTAAACGTGTCCTTTTATATGAGATTCATTTATTAGTTAAATCATTTGAAATAAATAATTTAGTTAAACAGTTTCATCTGCTGCTTTGCCAAGAAGATGGGTGCCCGATTTATGGAAAATTACCATTATGGAACGTATAATTATCACCCATTTATTTAATAAAGTTAGGGAGTGAACTTATTTATCGGAAGAGCAGTTAGCGGAGATGCAATTGAATCATCCTCTTTCAACAAAAATTGGAGATGGTTATTTTTCCATCTCTGTTAGTCTGTGGCGTCATGCGTTCCCATAAGAGAAATACTATTTTATAGACATGAAAAACCCTATAACTAAATTTAAGTAGCCTCTATATTTTAAGAGCTTGAATTATTCATGTAATCTGATAACTAGAGTCCGGATATTAGGCACTTAAATAATTAAAAATAGGCAGGCAAAATGCACTATATATCATTAATATAGGCACTAAAAATTAAAAATCAGCTCTTACAAAAAATAGACTACAACATAAAGTTTTAAAGCCTTACATAAAGAATATAAACACATGCTATCAATAGCATATGAAGATATCAGAGATGATTTTGGAACTTGTGCGTAAGGTGGAAAAATAAAATAGCTGATAGTTGTTATTTCGCCTAACGGGAGAGCATTGAGGGGGGAACCATCTACCTGCTAGGTTATTGGCTTATTGTCACCCTTATCCTAAAATATTTTAACAGAATTTATATAAAAAAAACACTTGAAAATTTCTAAGTCCCAGGCAGACACCACGCGCATTCGCCAATGATATGTGTCATGAAGTTTGTCTATTTCAATCAGTTTCATTGAAATACTAAGTTAATTTTGAAAAAAAATGACTAATAGGCATTTATAGGCATTGTGAGCTGAAATAGGCATTTATAGATAAAATTAACTGCATGGAAAACAACTCTAGGATCGTCGATATGAACTAATATGAAGTCACTTTTACAATGGTATTAAAATATTCCGGGCTATGTGGCCGTGGTCTATAACTGGCGTTTCTTCCAGACGTTTCTCCCTCTACTGCGGAGGGAATCTTCAGTGGCGAGCGCTTCCACCTGCGAATATTCGCAGTCGAGTCTACGACAGGGAAACAACAGCTGGAAGCGCTCGCCACTGAAGATGCCCTACGCAGTAGAGGAAGAAACGCCAGTTATAGACCACGGCCAATAGCCCGGAATCTTTTAATACCATGATTACCGGCCGTAAAAACCTGTATTTCACTTTTACAATATTTATATAATTAACTGTAGGCATTTTCCCTAACATCCGGTCTCTACTGTTAACTTATTAATTACTATTTCCTATTTTATTCTTTTTTATTCACTCTCCTTTTGATAGATTTATACTTCCCATGAAACTTAAAAGTCTGGTCGCTTATGGGAATGCAGCGGGGACTCTGAACTACAAATTTGACGGGTACAAAGTACCGGCCCTCCCTGGATATGTAGGTACCAGTAAGGATTATCACAAGACAAATGACACATCCAAACTCTAGGAGGAAATTAAAAATTCACTATTCTGACGAAATCTGTCATTGAATATTACGTGAAAAATGTTATTAGCAATAAACAAAATAATCACAGGTTACCATAGTTCTATTAATAACTTATTTGTTTGAAATTTTAACGAAAGTAAACCATTTCAAACGTTCTTCTTCTTCTTCTTCACTTCACGGGTTAGGCAAATTGCCTGTTCCGCCTCACAGTTGTTCTGTCCATCTTTTCACTGGTCTTCCTACATTCCTTGAACCTCTTGGCTTGTAGTTGAATGCTCCTCTTGGTAATCTTGATACATTCATTCTTTCCACGTGTGTAAACCATTTCTCTCTATATTCTCTCTATGTTCTTATATCTTCATTCCTTATCTGATCCAATCTTGTGCAGCCTTTTGTTCTTCTAAGGAAGTTAATTTCTGCGCTTTGTATTCTACTTTGCAGTTTTTTGGTCATTACCCAAGTTTCGCTCCCATAAAGTAATGCAGGAACTGCCAATGTTTTATAAAACTTCAATCTAGTATCTCTTCTTGTTTTATTCTTTAATGTTTTATGTATATATAGTTCCGCATATCATTTGAAATTTCGACAGTTTCATATGTATGTCTCTTTCAGTTTTTGTGTTTATAGTAAAATTACAACCCAAATAATTAAAATTTGTTACTTGTTCCAGAGGTTTGCTGTCTATTACGATTTTTGATCTTATATGATCTTTTCCCCAAAATGCCATTATTTTTGTTTTTTCTTTCGATATTTTGAAATTATATTCTTGGCATAACTGATTTAATTGATGTAAAGAGTACTGCAAATTATTTTCATTTTCTTGAATAATAACCCCATCGTCAGCATACATTTGTATAATATTAATACCTATGTTATGTTTGAAACGTTATTATATGTTTATTTAGAATCTTTCACAACATATTTCTGAGTCCATTTAATCTACTGTCATTCTCCTCCACATCTCTTTGTCATTCCAAACTTCATCGTACGATCATCTTACCCGCATTCTGCACAAAACACCATCAATTCACGTATTTTTGGCTGTCCTCTTCTTCTTCTACGAAGTAACACCCCTAGTACTCTTCGTGGCAATCTATCTACTATCATTCTTTTTACACGACCAGACCATCTTGCTTTTTTTAATGAACTCTACAATTGAAGTTTGAACATTCATATTTTGTTTAATTACGAACTAACTCACTGGCACTATCTAACCCGTAGGTTAATGACCTCGTGGACATACATCCCTCTCCTGAGCTAATGTTTTCCAAACATCCTGTATAATCTACTTCCCTCAAATCATGTTTAATGTTATTCTCCCACAATATTATTGGTCTACCGACTGTGCGTTTTCCCACTGATTTTCCTACAAGAAGGTTTCTATGCTCCTCTTTCCCCATTCGTGCCACATGTCCTGCCTATTGCACTCTACGAGAATAAATGTTTTATTTAATTACACTGTATTTTATCTCTTCTAGAATTCCAGCTGAACGCCTCCAAAAATCAATTTATGCAGAATTTAATTTACTTATTGTTCATCATCAATGGCAGGCATGGATTAGGCCATTGGCCTGTTCCGCTTCAGGAAAGAAATTGATCCCTCCATCTCTTCTTAGGTCTTCCTGGGTCTCTTCGCCCTGTGGGTCTGTAGTTCAATAGCTGCAGAGGTAGTCTATTGTTTGGCATTCTCAGAAGGTGTTCATGCCAATTATTTTGATATTTTTGAATGATTTCAGTTATTGCTGGTGTGTTGAGAGCTTTGCGGATATCTTCATTACGTATGTGATCATAAAGCGTATAACCCGCTAAAGGTTTTAATAACTTCATTTCTGCAGCTACTATCCTATTTAATTTACCTGTAGTAAGAGTCCAGGTTTCAGAACCATAAAGTAGAGTTGGAAGAGCCATTGTTTTATAAAATTTTAGAATTGTATCTGGACGTACTTTTCGGAAAAGAATGTTTTTTATTGTTCCTATAAGTTTTTGAAATTTGACCAATTTTATGTCTATGTCTTTACATGTGTCGTAGGAAAGATTGCAGCCAAGATAAGTAAAGTTATTAACTTGTTCTATTATATTGTTGTTAATAACAATTTTAGTTCGTATCGGTATTTTCCCTTGAAACGCCATAGTTTTTTTCTTACTCACCGAAATTTGTAAATTATAATCTTGGGTTATATTTGACAATCTATGTACTGCTCTTTGTAGGTGATCTTCAGAAGTAGCCAATATTACTTGATCATCTGCATACATTAATGTGTTGAGGTGTCGACCATCAATCATAAAGTGTGATTGTGATTGGTTTTGCCATAATTTTATGATTTCATTCATATATAAATTAAATAGAAGAGGGGAAAGTGGACAGCCTTGTTTTACACCTTGGGATGTTAGTCTATCTGATTTGCTGATTTGATTATTTATTTTTATTCGAATTCGTGTGTTATGATACATGCTTTGAATCACTTGAATTAAATGCTTGGGTATTCCTGCATTATGTAAGATATCCCATCATTTACTTATTGTTCTAGATTTTAATTACCATGTTCCTGCACCGTAATATATTATTGTACTGATTATTGTATTAAAATGTTTATTTTTGTTATATTATTTGTTTTGATTTTATTGAAATTATCAAGAAATATAATGGAACCTTAGGATTGGTGCGGTTGTTTCCTCATAATTTTGAGAAAAAGCAGAGAGATATTTGTGTGTGGTCGTGTGCGCTTGTTTTAAGAATTCAGTCGTCTTTGAAATTCACAAGTGTGATACAATCAAATTAATCCAAGATGTTCTTTGTAATGTAAACTAAACAGAAAACATTAAGATTTGAACTCGATTATTTTATAAGTTAAAGAGTAGAATTGATAGTTAATTGCTAAGAAAACATTAAAAAGACTAAGTAAACAAAGGCAAGTGAAATATATTTACATATAAATGAAATTTTAAGGAAAAGAGTAATGAATATTTATTTAAATTATGTAATTAGGTTACGAACATCATAGACTCGCCTTTACTGTTTTCACGTGACCATTAATAATAAAAAGGGAATGACGTTCTGCTTTTAGATTTATTAACTGGGTCGATAATTAAATTTTGAGAAACCTACTTACTCTGTTCTGTCCTAAATGTGAAATTATCGTTTTTATTGGTAAAACTGAACATAATGCTCTCGTAATTCAATACACGTCTATATATTAAACCTTTGCGACATAAAAAAATGTTGAATATATGGAGCAAATATGAAGATGGAGAATGGAAGACATGTGCAAATACAGAATATATATAGTTATTTGATTTTTCTGATATAATATCAACGATTGAGTAGCCCAATTCCATAACTACCCTAAGTCCAAATTTATAAAAAAAAAATCTAACGATAGTGCGTTCTGTCGTACTTTACAGGAATGGCGACCATGATTGAAAGTTAATTTTTTTTTATTTCGGGTTTGCCAGCCTATAAATAACTTCTTCTTCTTCTTAAACTTAATTTGTAGGATTTGCATCCTGTTTATTTCCAAAATCACTCCTCGGAGGAAGACGTACTGGATGTACATTCACTATCTATCCATCTCTTGGCAGGTCTTCCTCTTGTTCTTCTCCCCTTCAATGGTCTATCTTCTTTAGTTCTTTTCTATAAATAACTATAATGTAATATTACAAATTACCTACCTAGGGCGGGAAATAAAACCAGTGCCCTTTATGTCCACTACGTACAACGTATATACAAAAATATATCCAAAAGGCAGTGTTAATATCCATCCATAGCAATTCTGCCCGAAGGCAGGTCCTTCACTGCAATCATAGCATTTTCATGCTATGCTTGCAGGTTTACTAGGAAATTGTGTAGGTGTGGTAGCTTCCCGTTGCTTTCCACACCGGTGAAAGATGATGGTGATGATAAGGATGATGATGATGGCCATATGATTTCGGGGACCGTTTGGGCCTTAAAGTTTTCCTGACATTTGTCTTACAGGTGTGACAAAACCCCGATAAAAACTTCACGCAGAAAAACTGTCCCGACCGGGATCGAACCCGGGCCCGCTGCGTGACAAGGCAGCACGCTACCTCGAGACCACAGCGGTGGACTAGTGTTAATATATATTATATGAAACAAATCACTGCATTTTAAATTAACTGAACTTTATTTGAAACAATATAAAGCAATAAATTCATACTTGCCGCCATTTTATGCTTGATTGGTGTCACGGCCTGCTGTAGTCTCAACTAAATTATTTTGGACATTTACCATGCATACATTGGCTAGACTGTTAACGTCAGTCAGTTGTTTATAATAAGCGTAAATATTTCCAACAAATATGTTATTATTTTACTATTATTTAATATTTTGAAAACATCAACTTGCAAAAAATAATGTACAACACACATTTGTGAAGTGTTTTACAGAAAGCTTATGTCCGGGCGGCCATGAATCTACGGGTTCGATAGTGCCAGTGAGTTAGTGTTTGTCACATCTTTCTCCATCTATCGACAACATTAATTTGTTTCTAAAGTAGTTAATTCACTGTGTAAACTCAATGTGAATATTCCAAAAGTACTGTAGTCCATGTTGTCTACAGTTCCCAACTCCAAGTCCATCATGGCCGTCCATGCCTTTTTGCCACAAAAATATTAAAATCCATGAGTATATTATATTGCACATTTTCTAAACTTTTCATAGGGAAGTTCAGTATTTAACATTCAGGGATTTTTAAAACTTATGTTGTTATAGATTCAGGCGGGACTTTATTGATTGGTAAAATGGGTGACCAAAGTGCAGGTAGTAATTTTGGAAATATAGAACAAGAAACACTTATATTGCCAGATGATTATATCACCATTTTTTAAAAGTTTGGAACCATTCGCCGACCTAGTATTTATCTCTATCTCCGAGATTGGAAAATGACTGCAGATAACACAGTCAAGAAACAACAACAGTGGTACTTTAAATTTGCAACTGCAAGCAAAGAGGTTCATTATCAGCCAATCGAAAAACGGACAAGGAATTGTTTAAGTTGAAGCAACCTATTGCACAGATATATGAGTCTCAAAGCCTATAATAAGAAAAAGGAAAGCTATTGAATACCATGAATCCGGCAGTTGAAGAATTAAGTGTGCCTATGACTTAAAAACAATTTGGACCAGAATGGCGCAAGAGGAGAGAGGATCAAAGCTTTTACACAAACCATGTGGGGAAGATGTACTTGCACAAGTTAGAGAAGATTCTGATGAAACACGATGTTGCTGTGCACTCTGATAGACTGTATATCATCTAATTTGACTGTGGATACATTCTGAAAGGGATGTTAAAGGTCAAAGAGTTCTCATATTGTAATATTTTGGTTGCAAACTTTGAAATAGAACAATTAATTTCATTTTCGCATATAAATCATAATTACTATATTTGCGTAACTGTTTCAAAGCACTTAAGTCCAAAATACTATACCTGAACTCCCTAAGTCCTATATATTATATATTTTTAAGTAAAAGCTGCGTTTCATTATTTATAAAACATACACAAATGATAATTAGTCATATTTTGCAATGTATAGACCAATTATTTTTATCTAAACCTGCACTCATAACTCACCATAGTTTTTTGCTATCAACATTTCAAAAAAGTGACTTAGGCAGTTATGGAATTAGAAGACTCAATTAAGAATTTAAATGCAGAGTAGTTCACTCACACATATCACACAGACACACACACACACACACACACACACACATATATATATATGTCACCGCTGTGGTTTCGAGGTAGCGTGCAGAATTACTATGGATGGATATATACATACATACGAATGTGGAATAGAAGAGGTGCATAAAAGCTTCTTGTAGGAACACCAAAGGGAAAATGCCCAGTTGGTAGACCAGGAATGAGATGGGAGAATAACATTAACTATGACTTGAGGGAATTACATTATACAGAGGATGATTGAAAAATATTAGCTCAGGATAGGGAAGTATGGAGAACTTATGTCCACGCGGCCATGAACATACAGGTACGATAGTGCCAGTGAGTTAGTTTTATATGTAATAACTTCAATCATTATACAACAGATATTAGAGGAGAGCCGAATATTTAATAGTTGAATGCAGGCTTTCACGGCCGGTAATCATGATGTTGAGTGATTCCGGGTTCTGTGGCCGTGGTCCATAGTTGGTGTTGATACCAGACGTTTCGCCCTCAACTGCGGAGGGCATCTTCAGTGGCGAGTGCTTCTAGGCGTGTTTCCTGGTCGGAAGCTCTACTTAGAGTGAACGCTGCGGGTGTTGTATTGATACTAGTGGTGGGAGCAGGGTGAGCGGGCGTGGCTCTTGCTGATTGGCTAATGGTCGTCTCCTTGTTGTCCCTAGTGTTGATGCATTTATTTTCTAGTGTACGGTACCAGGCCTTAGACAGTTTAATACCTTCCTCTTTTCTGTTAATATTTTCCTTATGCTTGTGTATTTCTATAGCCTCTCGATATAATCTAGGGAAATAATAGGAAGTTGTGGCTAAAACTTGTGTATCATCGAATAGAATCTGGTGTCCATTCATAATGGCATGTTCTGCTACAGCCGATTTATCCATTTCTCCTTGTCTGCAGTTTCTTTTGTGTTCTGATAAACGGGTGGCTATACTTCTTTTTGTGGTCCCTATGTATGGTTTACCACACGAACAAGGAAGTCGATATACGCCGCAAGTGGAGAGAGGTGGCCGAGGATCCTTAGCTGAGCGAAGGCAGTCTTCTATTTTTCTTGTAGGTCTGTAAACTGTTTTTATGTTGTATTTTCGTAGGAGTTTCCGATACGATCTGTGACTCTTTGTACATATGGTAAGTAGGCTATGCTGGTTGAGGGTGTGTTATCCATTCTGACGTGCTGTCTTTCGTGGATGTATGGTTTGTCTTATTCCTTGGATGTGTAGCCATTTTTCTGGAAACAATTGAACAGATGGTGTTGTTCTTGTTTAAGGTGTTGTGGTTGGCATAACTTAGTCGCTCTGTCGAACAGTGTCTTAATGACACCTCGCTTTTGTCTTGGATGGTGGTTAGAGTCTTTGTGCAGATATCGGTCTGTGTGTGTAGGTTTTCTGTAAACTGTATGTTGAATTTCCCCATTGCCAGTCCTTATTATTTGAACATCCAGGAAAGGAAGTCTTCCATTATCTTCTTTTTCCATAGTGAACTATTATACAGTTCACTATGGAAAAAGAAGATAATGGAAGACTTCCTTTCCTGGATGTTCAAATAATAAGGACTGGCAATGGGGAAATTCAACATACAGTTTACAGAAAACCTACACACACAGACCGATATCTGCACAAAGACTCTAACCACCATCCAAGACAAAAGCGAGTGTGACACTGCAAGAGCGGTGCATTAAGCTGTTCGACAGAGCGACTAAGTTATGCCAACCACAACACCTTAAACAAGAACAACACCATCTGTTCAATTGTTTCCAGAAAAATGGCTACACATCCAAGGAAATAAGACAAACCATACATCCACGAAGACAGCACGTCAGAATGGATAACACACCCTCAACCAGCATAGCCTACTTACCATATGTACAAAGAGTCACAGATCGTATCGGAAAACTCCTACGAAAATACAAACATAAAAAACAGTTTACAGACCTACAAGAAAAATAGAAGACTGCCTTCGCTCAGCTAAGGATCCTCGGCCACCTCTCTCCACTTGCGGCGTATATCGACTTCCTTGTTCGTGTGGTAACCATACATAGGGACCACAAAAAGAAGTATAGCCACCCGTTTATCAGAACACAAAAGAAACTGCAGACAAGGAGAAATGGATAAATCGGCTGTAGCAGAACATGCCATTATGAATGGACACCAGATTCTATTCGATGATACACAAGTTTTAGCCACAACTTCCTATTATTTCCCTAGATATATCGAGAGGCTATAGAAATACACAAGCATAAGGAAAATATTAACAGAAAAGAGGAAGGTATTAAACTGTCTAAGGCCTGGTACCGTACACTAGAAAATAAATGCATCAACACTAGGGACAACAAGGAGACGACCATTAGCCAATCAGCAAGAGCCACGCCCGCTCACCCTGCTCCCACCACTAGTATCAATACAACACCCGCAGCGTTCACTCTAAGTAGAGCTTCCGACCAGGAAACACGCCTAGAAGCACTCGCCACTGAAGATGCCCTCCGCAGTTGAGGGCGAAACGTCTGGTATCAACACCAACTATGGACCACGGCCACAGAACCCGGAATCACTCAACATCACGAATATTTAATATTCCAACCTAAATTTTGTTTATAGATTTTGAAAAGGCATATGAAAGCGTTAATAGATAATATTTATGGAAAATTCTTCAAGAAATAAATATTCCTCATCAACATATAATGGCTATAGAAAGCCTATATCAAAATTCAAAAATATGTATTTAGCATCAGAATGGAAACATTTCACAACCTATGTCCACAAATAGAGGAGTAAGATAAGACTGCAGGCTATGCAACATATAATAAGATAATGCAAGAATTGAAACAAATATCAAATGATGGTATCAAATTGACTAGAGATAAAGTCATTAAAACCATTATTTATGTTGACAACCAAATAATCTTAGCAACATTCGAAAATGAATTACAGAAATCTTCTTATGAATTAAATAAAATAACTTAGAAATATGACATGAAGGTATCTACTTCAAAAACAAAACCAATGGGAATTTTGAGTAAAGATACACAAAGGGTTAAAATATAAATAAATAGAAATATGATAGAACAAGTATCTAATTTTAACCATCTTGGAAACAGAATTTCAGAAATTAAAAGGAATATAGGTGTAAATTAGAAAACTCTAATGAATTAAATTGCAATAATAAAAATAAATTTTGGAAAATCAATGTCAACAGAAACCAAATTAAGATTACATAATATTATTTTAAAACCAGCACATAAATATGGAAGTAAAGTTTGGGTCCTGAATCAGAGAGATAAAAGGAAACTGGAAGCAGCATATACTGTATAAGATTTTTGAGACTACTTCTTGGATTGACAAGATTAGATCATCAAAAAAGTATTGATACGGCTTAACAGAAAGAAATTAAAAGTCGAAAATATATTAAATTATATAACAAAATATCAACAAAATTGGAAACAATATGTTTTGAGGATGGAAAGGGGACAATTACCCAAACTATCTCTATCTCAGGGAAAGAGAGATTTGGGGAGTGCGCGGCGTAGATGGATTCACCAAGATCACCTTGAGTAAACTACAGGCGACAGATCCTACTAAAATGTTCATGATGATGATGATGATCATATATATATATATCATCGATGGATCAAGATAAAAGTGTTAAGAAGATATTGAAAGGAAACCGAAAGGAAAGGTGAATACGCCACATTGAATCGTTGGACGTTTTGGAGGAAAATTTGAGAAAATTGGGGATAGAAAATGGAAGAAAGAAAAAAGCTGTAGATAATAATGGCGTCGAATTGCAAGAAGTGCGATGCCATTGATAAGGATAATAGTAAATATACAAATTTAAGTCGAAGCTTGAAATGATTGAACTCTCGTTGTTTTTTAAAGAAAACTTATTGTTTAGGTTCAACATCATTAAACCTGTTCATCGCCCCCAAGATAAAATTCCTCTATCAATCTTCTCTTTGAATGTACCTAAATATTCTATTGCCTTGAATATAATACACTGTAAAAGTAAAGTAATCCCACAACAGGCCTCAAGAGACCCTTCGTTAGTAGGAGATTAAGGCTCCCACTTTTTTCTGAACAATCGGCACTTGATGTCAGCCGGGTTGTCAGCCCTGCATGACGGCCGCCTTTACCCCCAGCAAGCGTCTGGTACTCATTTCCGTTAGAGGCTGAGTCGACCCCAGGGCCATAGTGCCGCCAGAAGGTTTGGGTCAGTTTAAAAATCCTGACCCCACCGGGACTTGAACCCTCGACCTTCTGGCTTGTAGCGCAGTGCCTTAACCACTACGCTACGGCGATATAATACACTGACTAACTGAATATATATAATAAAATAGTAAGATTACTTTTAGTTTCCTTTAAAATCCCTTAGCCAATTTTAATTATTTTCTCTTTTTTCTATTTAATAATTTGAAAATTGTCATTTGAGTTGCCTCCAATATTTTTAAATCCAAAATGTAATTTAAGAGGGATATGGAAGCTTCTTGTAGGAAAACCAGAAGGAAATCTCCCAGTTGATAGCCCAACAATGAGGTGGGAGAATAACATTATCGTGATTTGAGAGAAATAGAAAATACTAGCTCAGGATAGGGTTGTGTGGAAATCTTATATCAGTGCGACCATGAACCTACGGGTTCGATATTGCCAGTGAGTTAGTTTAATTTATATTGAGATTCAGTAGTATTAAGGGGTTCTCTTTCCCTTACAGGATTAATATAACAATAATACAGGAAGTATAAAGCACAGCATTTAAATACAAAACTCACAGAGTTAAATGCTAAAAAATATAATGTACCCACATATGTTTTGATAACCACTAGTAGACTAAACGATAAATAGAAGGCAACGACATGTGACTTAAGAAACAGAACAAAATTAGTTATTTTAAATAATTCTATATTCAAACGGTATTTATTATGTACACGATGTGAACACACAATTTGATATATTTAAAAGCAAATATTCTTATTAGGGTACCGTTTAATTCTTCTTTCCGCATCCCATAGTCTATATCCCAGTTTATTATTTTTTTAATCTATCAAAAAATGTTAAATTAAAATTATATACAGCAATAATAATTCATTATATAATGGAAATGGACAGCTAATGACAAATGAGGGAAATTTTGAGGAAGTGGCTGAATTCAAATACCTAGGAACAATAATCACAAACAGGAATGAGATGCACAAAGAAATTAAACATAGGCTTAATTCTGGAAATGCGTGCTATTATGCATTGCAGAGACTCTTGATGTCCCAACTCCTTTCAAAAAACGTTAAACTGAAAATATATAAAACTATTATTCTACCAGTTATATTGTATGGGTGCGAAACATGGACTCTTACTTTAAGAGAGGAAAGGAGATTACAAGTATTTGAGAATAAAGTACTTAGGAAAATTTGTGAACCAAAGAGAGATGAAGAGACAGGTGAATGGAGAAACTACATAACAATGAACTACATTTTCTTTACAGGAAGCCAGATATAATAAGAACAGTTAAGTCTCGTAGACTGCAATGGGCAGGACATGTTGCACGTATGGGGAATGAAAGACGCATGGAAGCTTCTTGTAGGAAAGCCAGAGGGAAAACGCCCAGTTGGTAGACCAAGAATGAGGTGGGAGAATAACATTAACTATGATTTGAGGGAAGTAGATTATACAGGGAATGACTGGAAAGCATTAGCTCAGGATACGGATGCATGGAGAGCTTATGTCCGTGCGGCCGTGAACCTACGGGTTCGATAGTGCCAGTGAGTAAGTAAGTAAGTAAGTAATAATAAGACCAATCATATGTTATGGAGCTGAAACCTGGGTACTAAAAGAAGCAGACTATTAACGTTTGAGATGAAAATACTTAGAAGAGTGCAAGGTCCAGTAAAGGAAAATGGAATTTGGAGGTTAAGAAGGAATAATGAATTATACCTCAAGAATAATAAAGAAAATATAGTTAGTTTCATCAAATCCAAAATATTACAATGGTTTGGATATACACTAAGAATGCCAAAGGGAAGATTGCCGAATGATATTTTGAATTGGAACAAGACCAAGAGGAAGACCCAAAGATCAATGGGAGGATGACGTAATTGAGGATTTAAGAAAGATGGGGATTTTTGATTTGAAATCTACTGTACGAGATAGGAAGAAATGGCGTAAACTAGTTGAGAAGGCCAAGACATTCCACTGGAAGTCGTAGAGCCTGACGAAGAAAAAGAAGAAGAACAATATAACTAAGATAACTTATCTACAGAAAAAACAAAAATTATGGCATTTCAAGGTGTAGATCCTGTCAGAAGTAAAATTGTACTGGACAATAAAATTTTGGAGCAGGTGAATAATTTTACATATCTAGGATGCACTATCTCATATGAAGAAGAAAAGGATGTAAATGCAAAAATATCTAAATTTTAAAGAATTTTAGGGTTAATAAATTCTATCTTCAAGCCACAGTTAGTCCATAAGCATTCAAGACTGAAAGTGTATAAAACACTGGCTCTTCCAACTCTTTTGTATGGTAGCGAAGTATGGACGTTGAAACAGAAGGATACACAGAGACTTAGATCTGCTGAAATGAGATATCTTCGGAGGACTGCAGGATACACACTACTAGATCACAAAAAAAAAAATGAAGACATCTTAGAAGAATTACCACATGGAATCTTTAGAAAACAAAATTTCTGATTATAAGTCAAGATCGATGCATCATGTTCATCGAATGGAAGATCACAGAATACCCAAACAAATGTTAAGATATCAACCTGCAGGAAGAATTGACCAGGACGTCCACTCAAAAGACTTTTGGATGGTGTTTCTCTTGAGGCCGAAACAGGTCAACAAATGGCCTAAATTCGTGAATGTACTATGATGATGATGATGATGATAATTTAACTCAAATATTATATCATATTTAAATTTTGAAAATTGACAAGAAAATAGGAAAGGAGAACAGAAGTAGCGGAAATTATATTTTTGTGATCTGTTGCGGGTGTATCTGGATAAAAAAAGAACCGAAGACATGAGTAGGGAACTAAATATCTTTAAAGTAATATACAGAATAAAACAAGGTAGAAACGAATTTAAACAGCATGTGCATAGAAATATAGACGACTGCATACCGGTACCAAAACTGATTAACTACAAATCAAAGGATAGAAGAAATGTTGGAAGACGAAGAAAAAAGGGGTCAACATTGTTAAGGATGAGATCGGAACAACCTTTTGAGGCTTAATTTATGAAGCTGATGATGGTCCGTAATAAAGTGGTTTTGTCGTCACTCGCAAGAAATTCGCCTTCTGCAATTGTACCGTTCATAGATTATATTCAACAAAATTACTAATTTCCCACAATCCAGTGCTCCCATGCGCGGTGCGTTTATTTTTTAGTTTCAAATTCTGCTACTACGGACCAAAGACGCCTCTACAACTGAGTTTACGTACAACACTGAGGTGTCATTTTACCAACCGTGCCATACCATCTAATCCCTGGTACCGGTCCTGAACATCATCATCTGTAAGTCCCAGTTCACTAACACTTCTTCTCAAACCATCCATCCAACCTTATTTAGGTCTTTCCCTATGTATATAATTAACATAATCAAATAAAAATATAACAACAGTTTAACACTAAGCGTGTTCGTATTGACAAAACGATATATGAGTATATGTTTTAGTGATTTAGATATTACTGTATTTAGTCAAGTTTTCTTGCGCTATTTTGTGGCACTTTTCTGGTCGGATGGTACATTCGCTTGCTTTATCACTTATTATATTATATTATATCTACCTGGAAGACCTAATGAATAACTACCTCAGTAATACGGGAGGCGTAAACATGGGAGGAAGAAAAATAAAGTGCATAAGATTTGCTGATGATATGGCTTTGCTAGCAGAAGATGCAATGACATTGAGGAACATGCTGAATGATAAGTGCGAGGATTATGGGATGAAGATAAATATAAATAAGACGAAGGCCATGATTATAGGAAAGAAACAAAGGAAGATAAACATGAAGATTAAAGATGAGGCCATTGAGCAAGTGGAGAGCTTCAAATACTTGGGTTGTACTATCAATAGTAACATGAACTGCGGTCAAGAAGTAAAGCAGAGGTTAGCAATGGCAAAAGAAGCTTTCAACAAGAAGAGAAGCATTTTCTGCGGACCTTTGGCAAGAGAAATAAGAAAGAGGCTAGTGAAGTGTTTTGTGTGGAGTGTAGCATTATATGGAGCGGAGACGTGGACATTACGACGGAATGAGGAAAAGCGACTGGCAGCTTTTGAGATGTGGATATGGAGAAGAATGGAACGTATAAACTGGACAGACAAAGTAAGAAATGAAGATGTGCTAGACAGAGTGGGTGAAAGAAGAACAATGCTGGAACTCATAAAGAAGAGGAAAAGAAACTGGATTAGCCACTGGCTAAGAAGAAACTGCCTGCTGAAGGATGCCCTAGAAGGAATGGTCAACGGAAAGAAAGTTAGAGGCAGAAAAATACATCAGATGATAGACAATATTAAAATAAATGGTTTGTATGCAGATACAAAAAGGAAAGCTGAGTCAAGGAAAGAGTGGAGAATGCTGAGTTTGCAGTGAAAGATCTGCTCTTGAGCAGAACACTATGAATGAATATGATTTGTGACAAAATACATAAATGACCAACTTAAAGAAAATGCATTTCCATATCTACTAAAGTCGACAGTAACGCCATATAACTTAATTCTCATTAGGGCATGATTATTTTAGTATTTCTGGAACGAAGTAACATAAAAATTGTAACAGGTAAATACCGGAAAAAAAGGGAAGTGGTCCCAGACACACCTTACTTTTTGTCTAGACAACAGCCGAAACGACGTATGGGCCCCCTGGGGCTAAGGAAGATATGGTGCCTCTGGATACGTGCTTCTCAAGTAAATGGAACTTTTTTTAAGATTAAAGATCGGGAGATGTTTGCCACTCCCCATCCACTTAACAGGTTTTTCACGTGCAAGTATTTTTACCTAGGAAACTCAAATTTAAGTTTCATGACTCAGAAGGTGTTTTGTATTTTCTTTTCTACTTTACTTCCCCTTGAAGTTGAAATAGCTACTTCATTTGACATATTCATTATATTAATCCATGTTTACTTCTCCCTTACACTGGCAATATGTGGAAAAAACGTACAACGAGCGAAAATTGAGATTAATGGAAAAAATTATAGAACAAGTGTCTGATTTCTCATACTTAGGAAGTGTTTTTGCAGAACATAAGAGTGACATTGATTCAAAATTACAAAAAATATAATAAAATGAATGGGGTAATAAGAATACATTTTGGTAAACAGGTGAGTACAGATACAAAACTAAGACTACATAACATCACATCAGAAGCTGCTCTAAAATATGGAAGTGAAATTTGGATTTAGAAAAAAATAAATTCTCATAAAGTTGGAATAAGCCAAATAAATCACTGTTAGGAGTTGATAGACTGGATAACCAAAGGAACACTATTACCAGAGAAAAACTCGGAGTACTAAGTTTAAATGAAGATATAACAAAGATACTAACAAGAACGGAAAAATCATCTGAGAAGAATGGAAAGAAATAGACTTCCAAAATTGGCATTCCATTATACTCCAACTGGACATAGGGATCAAGGAAGACCAAAACATCGGTGCAAATAGCAAGACCATTTTCGTTAGGTTTACCATCACAGGCCACATGGCCTAAAAGGAATGTGTTCATGATGATGATGATGGCGATACTTCTTCCTTAAAATTGAGATAAAATAAATAGAGAATCTTCAAATAAACATGAACTACAATGAGTCAAAGTCAAACTCATAATCTTGAAGATTATATTATTTCCTTCTGTCACAGTAGAATTGAGTGTCTATTTACGCTGATCCTTAATCTACACCAAACAACTTAGTCACAAGGTACGCAAATTCAAAGTAATTGGGCAAACAATAAATAAATTAGAGGAAAACAAATGAGTAGAACTTTTGATGCTAATTTATGAGATCAAAGTAGATATTCACTTATTTTATTGTGAAATGTGTGTATGATTATAACAATATTTTCAGAAATTGATACCTTGTCGGATACTAATTGTTAAATTTTAGTTGTAGAAGACGAATAGGTAATTGATTTCATTACATTTTCACAACTACCGGTAGGCCTACTTGAATTGTTTTCCCATTTCTTCTTGCAACACACACGCGCGCGCGCGCGCACACACACACACACACACACACACACACACACACACACACACACACACACACAACACACACACACACACACACACACACACACACATATATATATATATATATTTTTTTTTTAATTTAATGTAAAAAAAATGTAAAGTGATCCCACAACAGGCCCGGAGGTCCTTTGGGTAGTAGGAGGTTAAGGCTCCCACATTTTCTAGACAATCGGCACTTTGTCAGCCGGGTTGTCAGCCCTGCGTGACGGCCGCCTTTACTCCCAGAACAAGCGTGTGGTACTCATTTCCGTTAGAGGGTGAGTCGACCCCAGGGCCATAGTGCCGCCAGAGGGTTTGGGTCAGTTTAAAAATCCTGACCCCAACGGGACTTGAACCTTCTACCCTCCGGCTTGTAGCTCAGTGCCTTGACCACTACGCTACGGCGTGTCCCCTTTAATGTAATGTATATGAATATATTGTTTCCTTACACCTCTATACTTAATTTAAAATATTGAATATATCATCATCATCATATATTATATCATCGTATTTTTATCTGAAATCATGGGATCCCTGTCTCAAAATTTCAATATTAGATTAACTAACTAACTCACTGCCACTATCGAACCCGTAGGTTCATGGGCGCGCGGATATAAACTCTACATACATCCTTACCCAGAGCTAATGTTTTCCAATCATTCCCTGTATATTCTACTTCCCTAAAATCATGGATAATATTATTCTTCCACGTCATTCTTGGTCTACCAACTGGGCGTTTTCCCTCTGGTTTTCCTACAAGAAGCTTCCATGCACCCCATAGTCTACAGGATTTAATTGTTCTGGTTTCCCATAAAGATCATGTAGCTCACTGTTATGAAGTCTTCTCCGATCGCCTGTCTGCTCTTCTCTCTTTGGTCAATTTTTTCCCCTAAGAACTTTATTCTCAAATACTTGTAATGTGTTCTTCTCCCTTAAACTAAGAGTCTACGTTTCTTATACATCTGGAAGAATGACAGTTTCATATACTTTGAGTTTAATTATTTTTTGAGAAGTTGGGACCAGAGTCCCTGTAATGCATAATAACATGTATTTCCAGAATTGAAAAAAAGAAAAACTCCTGGCGCGACAAGCCTAGAAGGCTCTTAGCCTACCAGCAGGCTGCTGACCCCTCACATCCATATGTATCAATCACAGAGGTAATGATCATCAACCAGTGACATCAGGGTGACATGTGGTCATCATGACGAGTCCGCCAGCCGCTATAGCTGGTTTCCTCAACCTGGAGCCGCTACTTATTGTAGCTACCCAAATGCCTCACGATGCTGGGTGGGCACCGGTCCCATACTAGCCGAAATGCCACGAGAAAATTTCTTCCCCTATGGAGACTCGAACCAGCGAAAGTCCCGTAGCTCTGCGCCAAGGCTTCCTGCCTTAACCACTCAGCTACGACGCGGGACAGTAAAGTAATCCCACTACAGGCCTCGGGAGGCCCTTGGGGTAGTAGGAGGTTAAGGCTCCCACTTTTTATAGACAATCGGCACTTGATGTCAGCTGGGTTGTCAACCCTGCGTGATGGCCGCCTTTACCCCCAGAACAAGCGTCCGGTACTCATTTCCGTTAGAGGCTGAGTCGACTCCAGGGTCATAGTGCGGCCAGAAGATTTTGTAAAAATCCTGACCCACCGGGACTTGAACCCTCGACCTTCCAACTTGTAGCGCAGTGCCTTAACCACTACGCTACGGCGTGCCCCCTTCCAGAATTGAACTTACGTTAAATTTGATTCTGGACCTCATTCTTGTTTGTAAATATTGTAGGAGGGTACAGTCAAAACATCCTTTGAGAATCCGTAGATGTATATTATCTCTTTGAACTGTAAATCTAGGCCATAACTTATTGGAATAACTTTGTTAGATCGTCAAGTTGAATATTTTTATACAAAATGTAAAGCACGTGTCTGCTCAGAACTGTTGCCTCGTGTCATGTTATTTGTCACGTACGCTGAACAGGAACTGGAATTCAGCAGAATCTGCTTAGTAACAAAGTGTTTTATGAAACAATTGGTGATGAGTAAACTATGATACAATTTTGCGCATAACTTACATTCGATATACTAAGAGTTCAAATCCCAGGACCGACCAGTTTGACCATTTCTCATGATTTTAAAGTTATCAAGCAAAGTGCTGCTTTGATATTGTGTTACCATGAACCGTTTCACCTGTTTCGTCATTAGGTCTATTCTTAAAATCGAATATCACAGCAAATTCGATCAAACATATCCACACTACAATAGTCTAATTCAGGGACGCACAAACTATGGCCTGTGGATCGGATATGGCCTTCCATCCCTTTGTCTTAGGCCCCTGTATGCCTATAGCATTCTAATAAATTAAAATATGCTAACAATAGGCCTATAATTTAGTCTATCACTAATGGAATAAAAACTTCTGAAATATGTTATAACGACATAATAAGAAAAGTAGCAATTAATCTACTGTCATTTTCCTCTACATGTCTCTGTCATTCCAATCTCCATCTTCCAATCCCTTTTCTCCTCATGCTGATCAATACACCACCAATCCACGTTATTTTTGGCCGTCCTATTCTTCTTCTACTAAGTGGCATCCATTCTACTATTCTTCTTGGGGATTCTTCCGTCATTCTCTTTTTACATGACGATACCAATTTAATTGCTTGTTTTTCAAGAAATCCACAATTGAAGTTTGAACGTTCATCTTTTGTTTAATTGCACTGTTTCTTATTTTATCTCTTCTAGAAATCCTAACTCATTGGCACTATGGAACCCATAGGTTCATGGCCGCGCTGACATAAGCTCTCCAGACATCACTATCCTGAGCTTATGTTTTTTAATCATCCGTTATATAATCCACTTCTCTCAAATCATGGTTAATGTTATTCTCCCACATCATTCTTAATCTACAAACTGGACATTTTCCCTGATTTTCAAGATTCCCTGCCCCTCTTCCATTCTCCATTCATACCACATTCCCTGCCCATCGCAGTCTACGAGACGTAACTGTTCTTATTATATCTGGTTATACCACGAATTCAAATCCCAGGGCCGACCAGGATGATTTTCATTTTCTTTTTTCTTCAATTATATTAACCCATAAATTAGCAAAACACAAAATTCGTCTGTTAGTTATTTGAATGTGGCGGACCGCAGTGAAAACGGAATCTTGTGCAACTGTTATTATTAGGTATATTGTGTAATTAGACACACATTTAAGTGGTTCCCTTTTGTTCGTTTTCTTCTGATTTATTTAAAATGTTGATTTAATTGAACCAACTGACGTATCCAAAAAGATACATTACGATTTAAGGGTTAAAGGTCTTCTAGGCCTGTCGCGTCATGGATTTTTTGTATAAAAGAACCTCAAGCCTGAATAAACAGGCTTCTGTGCAAAATTTAACCGACTTTCCTCCATCCAGTATAGCCTTAGTTGCCTATTAGATGTCTTATTGACGCGATGTCCTGACTACATGTCAGTCACTAAGCGTAACAAAATTTGGTAGGTCAAGAAACTCCCGTTAGGCGGGGCTAATGTCTCCATGAGGGACGTTTGGGTATAAAACTAAAATATTATTTATTATCAAACGGTTCCTACTTATCTCAACTTTATAATCTCTATCCATCTAAATCTATCCATAAGCATTGGCCTACCTCTATATCTCCGCCCAGTTACTGACTGCTACGACAACCTGTAATATACCACATATTCATCAATCAAGCAGGGTGCTACAGCCTTTGCCGCATCCCGTATTAAAAACGCAATGTCTTTCTGTGGAGAGCTTATGTCCGCGCGGCCATGAACCTACGGGTTCCATAGTATCAGTGTTTTAGTTAATATAAAGTCTTGAGTGTAGTTTTTAATGTTTCCTTTATTTCGAGCATTTTTGTCTTACACTGTGGTGCGAATATCAGGTCGTTCCCACAAGTTGATTGTACAAAAGTAGTTCCTGTTTCCCAGGACGAATGCACGGTTGAAGGAATACCTCAAGTTCTTCCTGAATTTCATCTCCACGGAGCAGTAACCCTGTGCTCAACGCCCGGATCAACTCCCATTGTTAGGGGTGGGAACTCCTGCAGCTAAAACATGAATGCTGTTATTTACTCTGACTTGCTCTGCAGCCGTTCAAAAAGGTTATTACACGGACATTAAAATAAGAGTGAGAACATTAAGATTTTTTCCACAATTTTATATAAATATACTTTTGTACTAAATAGAATACGAGAAATGCAATGGACTTGAATTAATCTGACAAGGGAACTGTCAACCGTTGCATGTCGAAACCTGCCTTGAAATTTCTCTCACAGAAGTGTTGTGATACCAAGGCTAAAAATATATATGCCGTTTTTAACTGCATTGGACATTAGTCGAAGCCAGAATCAACAATTGCAACCCACTGTACGGAGTAGATGAATTCTCTGCTTGAATAAGAGAGGAGTGGAGTAAGGCGGGACACGGCGCAGAGGCAGGTAGTGAGGGTTATGCAATCTACCAAGGTGAAAGTTGTATTATTACTATCCTGTAGTTTAAATGAGAGATTTGGCTCTGGATTTTAGTGCCTTGCAGTTAAAAATATATATATTTTTTAAACGGTCTTGATACATCACAACGCTTCTTAGGAAGAAATTTTAAGGTAAATTTTGGCATGCAATGGTTCACAGTTCCTTTGTGAGTGTTGTATGGGGCATGTTCCCAGCAACAAATTAAATTCAGGTGGCATAATAAAACTAACATCCTCCTTTCAAACAGTAGTAACAACACGTAGGCCTATATCGGTTAAGTAATAGCGATAATATAGTTTTATTATTACATTCCAGAACACAGTTATTACACACACACACACACACACACACACATATATATATATATATATATATATATATACATATATATGAATTGGAGGAGAAAATGTTCAAGCATGGGAATTCCTATTTCAAACAACAAAACTTTATACAACTTACATTTTGCAGATGATCAATTATTAATTGCACAAGATTATGAAGATTTAGAATATATGACTAGACAATTAATAGAAGAATATGAAAAATGGGGATTAAATTTGAACATGAAAAAAACAAAATATTTATCAATTGGTGAACCAGAACGAAATTTAATTTTGGAGACTGGAGAATCAATAAAATCTTGTAGTGAGATCACATATTTAGGAATTAAAATAAATAAAAATGGGAGTTATGAAGAGGAAATCAGAAATAGAAGTAATAAAGGAAAATTTGCAATTGCTTGCCTCAATGGAATATTGTGGGATAAAAATATAAGTAATAAAAATAAAATGAATATATATCATACAATTGTTAAAAGCATCATTACTTATGGAGCAGAACTTTGGCCATTAACAACAAAAACAAATAAGTACCTTTTGGCAACGGAAATGGATTTTATACGAAGGGCCGCAAGAATTTCAAGAAGAGAAAAAAATAGGAAGTCAGTTATAAGGGAGAAAATGAAGATTGAAGACACTATTTTATATTATATTAAAACTCCGCAATTAAGATGGTACGGACATGTCCAGCGAATGGAAGAGGATCGACTACCAAAATCTGTTTTGGAATGGAAACCTGAGGGAAGACGAAGCATAGGAAGATCTAAAACCTCCTGGAGTCAGGGAATATGTTTATACATGAAGGAGAAACATCTACAACCAGGAGATTGGATGGACCGACAAAACTGGCTATTAGGAATCGGACGATGTCAAAGACATTAATGAATCGATGGTCCATCTATCTATCATTCAACCTTCGTTATTTGAATTTCTATTTTTAGAACATGAAGTTTATGTTTGCTTAGATTCTATATATACCTATTCTGACCCAAGGTCCAGTTTTAATGTAACCAGATGTATGACTGCATTTTCATTGGTCGAATGACGGTTTTACTTTAAGCATGTAAGAAATTATAGTTTGCTGCCTAACACTCAAAATAAAGGAAATAAAAATAATAAATATATATTTACCTAGCACAAGTCTATATGAATTATATGGGAGAATCTTAAAATATATAATTACAATTTTAATAGATTGATAACCATTGTTTTATTCTTACGCATCCACAATGTAGAATAGGTTGGAACTTCAGTTGTTTCAAATTGTCGCTTCTCTACGTTTTCTTAAAGAATGGGAAGGAAACTATTTGAAAAGCGGAGAGAAACAATTATTTTGCATGTTTTCAAACAGTTTAGTGAAAAATCTTACGTTACGTTAGCCATTCAGGGTGTGATGAAAATAACAACAGAATTTACAGGTATGCGAGTGAGCATAAATTCTGCTCGTAATTGTAAATAAAGGATATCTATAGACGTCATGGAAAAAGCGTAAACATCTGATTAGTTAGCTCTATATATTTTTGTCATAAATAAATAGTAAATGGAGGAAGTTCCTAATTATTGTTACCATCTTACCTTATATTCGGTCTTATTTCCTGTTAAATATGATGTTGTCTAAGAACAATGTTTCTATCGATGACAGTTCCACACACAATTCAGTCATATGGCCGGTAAAAGTAGCATCACGGTTCTTCCAATAAACGGTGTAATACCTCATGCAAGTTTGTTTATAATACAACTGGAACTTAGGTCGGAATTGGTATGGTGTTGTTAACTGTAATATTTTTCTTAAGGGTGTTATCCCGGATTTAAAATTCCAGTTACTCATAAAATCTAACAATAAACAACATATTAACTTTTACACAATGACATAACAGCACAATGTTGAGCCTTAGCTTATCCTTTGTTAGGAGTTACCAGACCAAGTTAATTTAGTTACCTTATTTGCCCACAAATGTAATGAATTATGCGGCGAATATACCGACATCTAGCAGGCAACTATAATATTACTAGGATAATTAGGTTAGTAAATTTTATTTTCTTACTTTTTATTCAGGCTTAAGGATCTTTTACGAGCCTGAAAATCTTCAGACTCGGGACCCACGGCTTAAAGTCTCTCCCGGAAAATTTGCTCCTTGTTTTTTTCTATCTTAAAAATCTATCGACCCCGGCCTGATTTGAAACCGCGACCTTCAGGACCAGAGGCAAGAAGCATAACCACAAATCTACAGCTAACTAACTAACTCACTGGCACTATCGAACCCATAGGTTCATTGCCGCACGGTCATAAGCTCACCATACATTCCTATCCTGAGCTAATGTTTTCCAATCATCTCCTGTATAAATCTATTTCCCTTAAATCATGGCTAACGATATTCTCCCATCTCATTATTGGCCTACCAACTGGGCATTTTCCTTCTGGTTTTCCTACAAGAAGCTTCCATACACCTCTTTCATTCCCCATTCGTGCCACATGTCCTGCTCAGCGTAGTCTACGAGATTTAGCTGTTTTTATTATATCTGACATCCTATAAATACCAAGTAGCTCACGGTTTTGGATAGTCTTCTGCATTCACTGTCCACCGCGGCCGACAAATATTAAGTAACAAAGATAAAATAGAACAGCAAACGAAATTAGATGATAACTAAAATTAAGTTAAAGATATCTACAAAGGCCGTGGTTTGCTTGGATTCAAGGATATATGCTTATACGTACTTGTAGATTTTAGCTAATGACGGGAGGAAGCGGTATTCCCAACTTTACTACCAAGTTCATGGTATTCATTTTATTGGAGGTTTAGTTGGCCCCAGGGCCACGGTCGGTCTGAGAAGAGTGAGGGAAGAAATCTATACGCTATGAATTGAGTGGTTACGTAAATCCAACTACAGACAGAGAACATCCTTCCAGGGACCTGTTTCAAGAAAGCACAAGTTAACGTGCAATTTGTAAAAGTTGTAAATTTAGACATGATTAAATTCTAAACCCTTCTCAAGTACATATATAGATAAGTTCGGATAATGTGGACCCTATTAATATATTTTTTAATTGGTGCTGCCATCGAGCAGAACATATTTTAACATCTTCCCCTCATCAATTGACGGGTTCAAGGCTTGTTTATTTTATTCTTGAAGGGTTTATTTGTGATATTTATGAAAATTACCACTTTAAAAGTCTTTCAAGCTAAGAATCGATTCTTAATTTCTGCTATTGAATACTACAAATGTTGAAAAAAAAAACTCCTAAATATATTATATTATGTAGATGCTGTTTTAATATAAGTTACTGACGGGTTTGGTTTGATATTATGTGACATGGTGGCTGTATAAAATAATTAAACATCCATCCATCCATAGTAATTCTGCCCGAAGGCAGGTCATTCATTGCAATCATGCTATGCTTGCAGCTTTAGCAGAGAATTGTGTAGGTGCGGTAGCTTCCCGTTGCTTTCCACACCGGTGAAGGATGATGGTGATGATGATGATAATGATAAGGTTGATGATGGCCATATGATTTCCGGGACCGTTTGGGCCTTAAAGTTTTCCTGACATTTGTTTTACAGGTGTGGAAAAACCCCGATAAAAACCTCACCAGAAAAACTGCCCCGACCGGGGATCGAACCCGGCCCGCTGCATGACAAGGCAGCACCCTATCTCGAGACCACAGCGGTGGACTAATTAAACATAACAAATGAATTCGGTTAATGTGGACCCTCCACGAGGTTCTGGGTTCACTTAACAGCAATACGTATATTTTATCAATGAGGATGCTCTCTGTAAAAACCATGCACTTAATTAATTTTGTTTAGTGTCCTTGTAATTTCACTAAACCCTAAGACCGTCGCTTCTTGCAATTGAATGACGTGTGAATGTTATACTCAACAATAATTTTTCAACACAATAAATATCAACGCTTTTTAATTATGATCAGTCATAGATATTTTCAGATTAATCTGTGCCTGTCTGTATAAATTAATAGAGTAAATAAACTTAAAAATATACTAAAAGCTAAGGTGGACTCTGGGGTCCACTTGATCCGAATATGGAGGTTAAAGTGGACCTTTCTTGTAATGTAAAAAAGTTTATAAATTATGAAGATGTTTCCATATTTGAATAAAATAACAATGCTATTTCATAGTTACAACACTAATGATAATCATAAGTAATGCCAGAGTGGCATTTGTTAGGACTATTTAACGAATAAAATTAAGCTGTTTACTCACAAATCATTATTTAACTATAGTTATTTTAAAATATTTATTTATATATTTAATGTAAACGGCGATGTTTGAAAACAAATGAGAAACGATATGTACGCTTCATCTGCTTATTTTGTTTATCACTGCAAACAGATCATACTATTTATTGCCAAAGGAACGCAATATTGTAAGAATGCTCTCTAGTGGAGAAAAAATGAAACACATCAAACTCTATATTAATTCATTTCTGATGTCGTATGATGTAAATATGACAATTATATTTTTCTGGATTGTTACCTGAGAAAAAATACATTTAAGAAAGTGCAAACAGTGGTTTCTTTATTTGGTGGTATGATCAATTGCTACAAATGTTTTTATATTAACTCCCGCATGCGGCATGTGTTGACATTCATGCACTATATATACAATCTGGTAGCCGTATTTCTCACAGGCTCAGTCACTGCAAAATAATGGTCAGACCTGTTCAGAATATAATAAGGAGGAGCTTTCTTTAATATGGTAATTATAACACTGATAAATATTTCGTGAAACACGACTGTGATTGGTTGTAAAACAGAAATCATTGAAACGTGATTAGTCATTGAGTCCCATTTGGGGCATGAGTTAAATAGTCACTGTAATTAAACACAATTCAAATCCCTTAATTAAAAGGTGAAAAAAAAACAAATTCAAAACAGGGGTCCAAATTACTCTAAGTTCCTCTATTAAGAAGGCACAGACCTACTATTGAATTATCAATTATTTGTCCGCGGCTGAAATCTTATCGGAAACCCCAGCCTACAGAGCTACCTACCTTCTCCCATTGCTTCATCATTTTAACAAAACACATCTACATTAATACACATTATCATCATCCAGGCAAGTATTAGGCCATGTGGCCTGTTACAGTCTCAAAGAGGAATGTTCCATCCAGCGCTTTTTTTTTGACATCCCAACGATCTTTTGCCTTGATGATAGTAACGAAGCATAGCTTTTGGAATTCTGTGAGATGGCATTCGTTGAAAATGGGCTTTCCAGTTCCTCTAGCAGTTTTGTATATGATGTAGAATGGGTTCTGTATTTCTTGGGTGTAATTAAGTTAAACTTAATAAATTTAACTGGCTGTAGAGGAGTTGTAGCAAGACGTTAGAAGTAGGGATTCCAACTTCTCAAATAAAAAAAATCTGAGTTATAAGTAGTTAAGGTTGTTGATGATCTTAATTCAGCATTAAAATGAAATAAGCACTTTTACTTTCGTATAAACGTTACAAACTACAAAGGAAATAGATTATTAAAGCGATTTAAAGGCATCTTGTCGAATCATGGAGTTGTTGTTTTACTAACATCGATGTTATTTCTGCGAATTATGGTGAAAAGTTAGATTTGAAACGAAATAAAGGCCTACTAATTTTACGAAAAGTACAAAATAACGATATTCATAGAAAATAATAAATTTTTAAATGTATGTCCAGTTATAATAATAATAATAATAATAATAATAATAATAATAATAATAATAATAATAATAATAATAATACTTTATTTATTCTAGCAGAGTTTAGGTCATAAGGCCCTCTCTTCCACTCAACCAGCACACATACAAATAAATATTTGACAAATATAGATATACCGATTGAGGGTCTTTCCACTTTTCAGCGGTTGCCCTTTTACCAGCCGGCTGCTGGCCCTTCACATCCACATGTGTCAATCACAGAGGTAGATGATCAACAGCCAGTGTAGGGGTGACATGTGGTTAGCATGTCGAGTCCCCCAGCCGTTATAGCTGGTTCCTCAACCTGGAGCCGCTACTTATTGTAGCGGCACAGTTGCCTCACGATGCTGGGTGGGCACCGGTCCCATACTGGCCGAAATACCATGGGAAAATTTCTTCCCCCATGGAGACTCGAACCAGCGCAAGTCCCGTAGCTCTGCACCAAGGCTTCCTACCTTAACCGCTCGGCTACGGCACGGGACATATAGATATACACTATACTAATTATAAACAGTTAAAGATACAATAATGTAGCAATGTAAATTTCATGTACAAACAACATTTTATAGGGTAATAACAATAATGATACGATTAATAATAATAATAATAATAATAATAATAATAATAATAATAATAATAATAATATAAATATGATACATTATACTGTGTGCGAAGAGAAAATCTCAGCTTGACAAAATGTAAACAAATCAGTATGCATAACATAGAATACTTAAACATAATTTTGTATGTGGGCACAACGTAAACAAAAGACTGTATTTCTGGTCGTGTTGTAGACGTGTTGTTTTTGTAATTGTGGCAACTAATTCCTTCTTCGAAATTAAAATGTACTAAAATTTATTTAAACTGAAAAATCGAATGTAAATTTAACATAATTTAAATGCTGAACACTGTGATTGTCTATGGTCGAAAATCGTAAATAATTTTAAGTATAAATTTAATAAAAAAAACTCAAAAATACCAGTAAACAAACAATACTATTTTACTCCATGGCGCTACAGGCCTAAATGGCCCTTGGGCTATTAGCTGGCTCCTGGCCTCACATCCACATTTGTTAATCACAGAGGTAGTTGATCATCCAGCCAGTATAGGGATGACATGTTGTCAGCATGTCGGGTCCCCCAGCCGTTATAGCTGGTCCCATACTGGGACATGATCAAGTTTCTTCCCCCATGAAGTCTAGAATCAGCGGAAGTCCCGTAGCTCTGCGCCAAGTCATCTTCGGCTTTATTTCAAGTGAAGCTATTAATATTTTACGAGATTCTGTAAATAAGAAAGCAAGTTAGATAATAATAAAAAATACAAAAATAAATGTCTATAAATAGAGGTTTATGTGTATGAAGTTAAGCAAGCTTATCAAAAATAAAATTACTACATTAGTTTAGTTTGTAGTTTGAGAGAGGAAGAAAATGTGACAGGTAGTATCCGAGGAGTTCCTGGAACAAAATCCAGAAATAGAGTTCTATTTTAACTTGTGTCATGCTGTCTTTCAAGGTAAAGTGTAAAAAAGCGATTATTTAATTAACTGATCAATTAACTACCAATAAAATTAATAATACATTAATACAATTGTAAGATTAGCGATTATTTATTTATTTATTCAGATTCCTAGAAACTTTAACACACACAATTAACTGGCAATTCTAACGATATTCTTCCCGAAACGCTGGAATAGGATTAAAACGAAATTAAAGCGATAGTGCTGGTAGTATTTTGCGAAGAAGAAAAGAAAAATAATTTCTTTTCCGCGAATTCGGAAAAAAAAATGCTAAAAAAATTCCCTCTACAAATACGATGAAGTGAAACGACTACAAACATTCATGGGAATTGAATGAAACCGAATTATTAACATCTAATAGACCATAGAGGGGGCACGCCGTAGCGTAGTGGTTAAGGCACTGAGCTACAAGCCGGAGGGTCGAGGGTTCAAGTCCCGTTGGGGTCAGGATTTTTAAACTGACCCAAACCCTCTGGCGGCATTATGGCCCTGGGGTCGACTCAGCCTCTAACGTAAATGAGTACCAGACGCTTGTTCTGGGGGGTAAAGGCGGCCGTCACGCAGGGCTGACAACCCGGCTGACATAAAGTGTCGATTGTCTAGAAAAAGTGGGAGCCTTAACCTCCTACTACCCCAAGGGCCTCCGGGTCTGTTGTGGGATCACTTTACTTTAATAGACCATAGTTTTAAAATATGTAATTTAAAGAATTAGATGTAGGTTACTTATTTTTGCCGACCAATTTACAGGTAAAAGTTTGTAATACGTTGATTAGCTCTTATTACATGGGTTTCATGCAATAGTTATTAAAGTTCAAGCCATGTAATATCATTCCATATTCCTATTTAATTTGAGTTTCAAATATAAACAAACTCAACAACTGGTAACTCTGATTATCTGTCGTCCGAGACTTTAGTTTACCTGGACCAAACTGTTTGTCTGAGACCTTTCTGTAATCGAGTAAATTTACTTAGTTTAAATAATTTATACCCTGAATAGACCTACCGTACTACTCAATCTACATAAATCATTTCTCATAAGTAATGCCACGAGTGATTTCCAAATTATCGATAAATTCACGACTCACGAAGTGAGGAGTGAATTTATCTAGAGAATTTGGAAATCAAGAGTGGCATTTGTTAGGACTATTTAACGAATAAAATTAAGCTGTTTACTCACAAATCATTATTTAACTATAGTTATTTTAAAATATTTATATATTTAATGTAAACGGCGATGTTTGAAAACAAATGAGAAACGATAGGTACGCTTCTACTGCTTCTTTTGTTTATCACTGCAACCAGATCATACTATTTATTGCCAAAGGAACGCAATATTGTAAGGAGGAGCTTTCTTTAATATGGTAATTATAACACTGATAAATATTTGGTGAAACACGACTCTGATTGGTTGTAAAACAGAAATCATTGAAACGTGATTGGTCATTGACTCCCATTTGGGGCATGAGTTAAATAGTCTGCACGATTCACGTACACATAATCCTTTGTATGGTGGTCTGCCCGAGTGATCCTTAAATAGAAATAGACTACATCAACACCATTTAAAAAATGCGCGTAAATTTCAGTAGATCGACATCACACACCACACACACACACACACACACACACACACACACACACACACACACACACACACACACACACACACACACACACACACACACACACACACACACATATATATATATATATATATCGGCGTCCGGCGCCCTAGCCGAATGGTTAAAGCAAGAAGCCTTGGCACAGAGCTAACGGAATTGCGCTGGTTCGAGTCTCCATGGGGGAAGAAATTTTTCTCATGGAATTTCGACCAGTATGGGACCGGTGCCCACCCAGCATCTTGAGGAATTTGGGTAGCTACATTAAGTAGTGACTCCAGGTTGAGAATACCAGCTATAACGGCTGGGGATCCGATATGCTGACCACATGTCACCCCTGCACTGGCTAGATGATCGTCTACCTCTGTGATTAACATATGTGGATGTGAGGACAGCAGCCGGCTGGTCAGCCAAGGGCCTTCTACGTCTGTCGCGCTAGGAGTTACATACTACCGGACCCGGTAGACGTTGTCCTGCCCGAACGTTAAATTCTCGTGTCATGACCGGACGACAAAAATATTAGTTACTTTTTTACCATAAAATTCACTAGTTAATAAGTTGACATGAAAACTCCTCACTGCCATCTTTTAAGCGTGCATTATGACGTCACATTGTTGTCACGCGGAATATGTTGATAATGCAAATGACTGCACATCTGACATAAAAAAAATCCTATTAACCCGATCCAGCGCCACTACCAGTCCAATTGTGAATCTAAACCATCCAAGGACCCACTCAAACACACACAAAAAAAATTTAGTCCAGTAGTTTAGACAGTTTTTAATTTAGGACTTCAAGTATACTTTCACATCTAATTGTCGGATTTGGCTGATTATTGGAAAAATCTACTTCGGTTTATTTTAATAAGATATACTGAGTTTCGTTGTGAAATATCGAAAAATATGACTATTAGAGCGATTTTTCAATTTCCACTTCAGGTGAACTACACCTAATGTTTTTAGAGGGTCCAATTGTGAATCTAAATAATCGAGGGACCCAATCAAACACATACACACATAAAAATTAATCAAAACTGGAACAGTCGTTTAGGAGGAGTTCAGCGACAAAGACACGTACAGAAGAATCATATAGACAATATAAAGATGGTCCACCGCTGGTAGCGTGCTGCCTTGTCACCCAGCGGGCGCGGGTTCGATTCCCGGTCGGGACAGGCTCCTGGGTGAGGTTTTTTCGGGGTTTTTCCTCGCCTGTAAGACAAATGTCAGGAAGCTTAGGGCCCGAAGGTCCCCGAAAATCATCCGGCCATCATCATCATTCTTATCATTATCATCATCATCCTTCACCGGTGTTGAAAGCAGCGGGAAGCTACCACACCTAACATTCCCTAGTAAAGCTGCAAAGCACAGCGTGAAAATGCTATGATTGCAGTGAAAGGCCTGCCCTCGGGCAGAATTACTTTGGATGGATGGATATAAAGATATACAAAGACACTAATGGAATTGGAGCAGCTAGCAGCATGGGCTTCGTTCTCATTAAGCAGCGCTCTTTTTAAATGATTGCAGCGATTTGTACTGATAGCATGTTTTTGTCACATTCGGTCTGTATTCATTAATGATATCACACACAATATGGCACTAACACAAACTAAGTTGTATGGTGAGAAGTTTCGCACAGCTCAATTTATTAACCTCTGATAAATATGTTATCAGTATCGCGTTGATCTACCTTTTGCTGCTATCACTTCTGTGTTTATTCTCAGAAATATATCTTTGTATACGGTATTTTGGTACGTTGCCACTGGAATTGACTTATATTCTTAAATTGAAGAATCTTTTGCAGGTCGCGACCAAATCTTGGACGATATGGCCTTGCTCCGAGTTGAGAATAAAACCGATTGAGGGTCTTTCCACTTTTTCAGCGGTTGCCCTTTTACCAGCCGGCTGCTGGCCCTTCACATCCACATGTGTCAATCACAGAGGTAGATGATCACAGCCAGTGTAGGGGTGACATGTGGTTAGCATGTCGAGTCCCCCAGCCGTTATAGCTGGTTCCTCAACCTGGAGCCGCTACTTATTGTAGCTACCCAATTGCCTCACGATGCTGGGTGGGCACCGGTCCCATACTAGCCGAAATACCATGAGAAAATTTCTTCACCCATGGAGACTCGAACCAGCGCAAGTCCCGTAGCTCTGCGCCAAGGCTTCCTATCTTAACCGCTCGGCTACGGCGCGGGACTTGGTTCCGAATAGGTCAATCCAATTCTTCAAATCATTCTTGTATAGACTGTGCTTTATATACTGTGTTAAAGAGAAATAAACCCTCTCCAAAGGTTGCCAACCTTCAGAATTGTATAGAATAACGTACATGTGCATTATCCATATGCAGATCTGTTCGTTTGAAATTAGCCTTCTGCAAACTGTTGTTAGCCTTTAGAATTGATTGGGACCGGTGCCCACCCAGCATCGTGAGGTATTTGGATAGCTACAATAAGTAGCGGCTCCAGGTTGAGGAAACCAGCTATAACGGCTGGGGGACTCGACATGCTGACCACATGTCACCCCAACACTGACTGATGATCATCTACCTCTGTGATTGACACATGCGGATGTGAGGCCAGCAGCCGGCTGGAAGGCTAAGGGCCCTCTAGGTCTGTCGCGCCAGGAGTTATGCTTTTTAAACTGTTGTTAACCTTTAGAATTGATTAGAATATTGTTCATGTACAATATCCATATTCAGACTTGTTCGTTAAAAATCAGCCCTCTCCAAACTGTTGTTAATAGGCCCTATGCATGTTCTATATGTGTGGACCTCTTTGGTAGAATGCTAGCTAATGAAGCACAGTTCGTCATTCCCTAGAATTTGTCATCTTTGCTCAGGAGTCCATTAGGGCAGTTCTTGACTTAAATTTATATTTCTTGTAACTCGACATTTTGCTTCAGAGAATACTGACTGCTTCCCTCTATAATCAATTAAATCTGAGTCATGCCATTCATTTACATCGTAAATATATAAAATTCCGAAAATAGGACTGATAGAGAGAGCGCATTTCAATTGCCAGAATTAAAATTGGTCATATATTTTTTACAAAAACAGGCTTTCATTTTGTATGCTTTATATGCGTCATAATGTCTACATGAGCTTATGTTAAGCCAGTTTATAATTTAAACTACTGTGCAAATATAATGCAATGTCTATTTTCAGCTGATATTGTTTATAACATGTTACGGCTTTACTAAGTACATTGCTTAGTCTCCTTGCCATGCACAGCACATTAACATACATTAAACATAGAGTTTTCACGAATGGGAAAAGAAATGAGTAACCAGGGCTGATGTTTGGGGGAGCTGTGTACAATGATCGATACAGCCACCTTGTTAATTAAAGTATCTGTACAACTACATGATTTGACTGGACACTTCACTCGGTTTCCAATTAATCCCCACTCTTCCACAGACATTTCAACTCAGTGACAAAATAAAACATAATAAAAACTTCAAAGTACAGTTAAAGCGGTTAAATCAGAAACCCTCATGTCCAAAATTATAAATTGTTCAGGAAGGAGAAAAAAAGTGATTATTGTAAAGATAATTGTTAAAAAATAAGACAAATATTAGTAAAGGTTATGTAATTCCAGACCAAATATTCCAAGTGTATTTATTACAGAAACCACGGTGCTCCTTGCCTCTGGTCCCGAAGATCGCGGGTTCAAACTCGGCCGGGGTCGATGGATTTTTTAGGACGGAAAAATCCAAGAAGCAAGTGCTCCGGGAGGAACTTTAAGCCGAGTCTGAACATTTTTAGACTCGTAAAAGATCCTTAAGCCTGGATAAAAAGGCCTCTAAGAAAAATTTTCCGAATATTCCGTCCTAGTACTACCTTGGTTTTCTAGATGTCAGTATGAGGCGTGTCAGCCATAATGATTTTAATGAATATTCTAAGAAAAAACAAAGTCGTGTTCCAACGCAGTATGTACTAATTAACTGTACATGTGTACTTCAGAATTTCAGAACTTACTATTTATTTTTGGGCGTTGCATTCTTTTACAGGTAAGAGTGCTTAAATTCCGTTATGTTAGCTTTTAGGTTGGTCTTTCACAGGTTAGATTACTTAAATTGCGTTAGATTGGATTTTAGGTTCGTTAAATATCGTGTAGGTCTATGGGTTGCAAGGGATAGTGACGTGCATTTCATCACGTCTCCTATCCAAATCTCATCCTCAACCTGCTCGTGGTGCAACCTGCTATTACAAATGAGACTCTGAGGACCGAGTACTGGCGGTATAACCACATCACCTTAATGTAGAGGAAATGCTATGTTAGTGGGAACCCCACAGTAATACCCCTCTGAGCCAGCAACCCATTGGGCGAAAAAAAAAATACATTTGCTTTCAAGTCTCAAACCAAGCCTCGGATGAATGAGACAGATCAACCTGTACTGGACCGAAATTAATAGGGGCGTAAGACAAGGATGTGGCCTCTCGCCCTGGCTCTTTTTCATATACATGGATAGAATGCTCCAAGATTGGCGACAGATGAGACAGGTTCTATCCAAATTAATAGAAACCATAAAATATACTCCTTGCTTTTTGCAGATGATTTGGTATTAAAAGCTCCAACAGAAACAGATTTACAGTATTCTATACACAATTTTAATATAATTGCAAAAATGTACAATATGAAAATCAATACAAAGAAAACTAAAGTGATGGCCTTTTGTGGGAAATACCCTATACCTAGCAAAATTGTTTTTGATGATGGAATTTTAGAACGAGTAAACGAATTTAATTATTTGGGTTATAATTTAACATTTCAAGATGAAGTTGATATATCGAAGAAATCACAAATTTTACAAAAACAACGGGGATAATTAACAGTATAATGAAACCATCTTTAGTAAAGAAGAACACAAGATTACGGCTTTATAAGGTTCTTGCAAGACCAGTATTAAGATATGGTGGTGAAGCATGGACAATACGAAGAAGAGATGAAAGCCGAATAACAGCAAATGAGATGCGATTTATCCGTCGTACAGCACGCTACACAAAGTGGGACCATAAAAGAAATGAGGAAATTATGGATGTAGAACCCATTCTTCACCATATACAAAACTACCAGAACAACTGGAAAGCCCATCTTCAACGAATGCCGTTTCATAGAATTCCAAAAGTCATGCTTCGTTACTGCCCCCAAGGCAAAAGTTCGCTGGGACGTCCAAAAAAACACTGGATGGAAAATCCCTCTTTGAGACCGTAACAGGCCACATGGCCTAATACTTGCATGGATGATGATGATGATGATGATGATGGTGAAATATCGTGTATATCCCATGATTCCATAGTGTAAACCGCTTCGCGTTTTTTGGCGCATGCGCATGGTGTTTGATTGGAACTTGGGGGGGGGAATCGCGTCACATGTATGTTTCTGTAACTGTTGGACATGAGATGTTTCTACTCTAAATAGTGTACATGAAGGGTTTTTGAAATAAATGACTGGTTTTATTACAAACTTTTTTATGTGTCAATTAATTTATTACTTAAAATATGTACTAGTTCACAATTATATCCAGGCTGTGCTTTTCTATGAGTGTGAAGTATAAACATTTCAGTTTTCCCTTGTAGTTTATGTACTTTGTATTTCTCACTTTTGCATTCTTAACCCTTAATGCATTCTATAAGGTACATTGGTTTAATTAAATTAATATTGTTTATAAAGCAATAGAAAAACAAAGGAGTGGAAATTACTTACACTTACGTTAAATTACACAATAATTTACAATAATAATTAATAATTTTTCATTATATTGTTTTCATTGCGGTCTGAAACATTTAAATAACTGACATAAGCAATTAATACTCTGCCAATTTAAGGGTTAATAAAATCACGTTTTGATTTGTTGCGAACGCCTGCCTTCCTCTTTTTAGGTGGTTCTGAGTTTAGATATTATTAAGTGCTATTATAGAGTCCCGCGCCGTAGCCGAGCGGTTAAGGTAGGAAGCCTTGGCGCAGAGCTACGGGACTTGCGCTGGTTCGAGTCTCCATGGGTGAAGAAATTTTCTCATGGTATTTCGGCCAGTATGGGACCGGTGCCCACCCAGCATCGTGAGGCAATTGGGTAGCTACAATAAGTAGCGGCTCCAGGTTCAGGAACCAGCTATAACGGCTGGGGGACTCGACATGCTAACCACATGTCACCCCTACACTGGCTGTTGATCATCTACCTCTGTGATTGACACATGTGGATGTGAAGGGCCAGCAGCCGGCTGGTAAAAGGGCAACCGCTGAAAAGTGGAAAGACCTTCAATCGGATATTATAGAAATGATAATTTGAATGTAATTTCGAATAATTAATATTTAACCAGACCACAATTATATGTTTACGCAGATTATTGAGTGTCAAATGTTCAGTAGTCAGGGAGACAACCTTTTAATATAAAATACTTAACCAGGGAGCAAACATTTCGTTATCTTTATACATATAATTCTTCTGCACCTGTTTTTGCCACTCAACTCCTCCTAAACGACTGGACCGATTTTGATGAAATATTGTATGTGTGTGTTTGATTGGGTCCCTCGATGGTTTAGATTCACAATTGGACGTTCTACTTGAAGTGAAAATTTAAAAATCGCTCTAGCGGTCACAACTTTTGATATTTCACAAACAAAATCAGTACATGCTATTAAAATAAAACGAGATAGCTACTGACAAAAAATGAGCGAAATACAATTAGAAGTGGAGGTTTACCTGAAATTAGACATTAAAAACTGCCTAAACGACTGGACGTATTTTGACGATTTTTTGTGTGTGTTTGAGTGGATCCCTGGATGTTTCAAATTCACAATTGGATCCTCTAAAACCATTAGTTGTAGTTTATCTGAAATGAAAATTTAAAAATCGCCCTAGCTGTCACAATTTTATATTTTTCATAACGAAACTCAGTATATTCTATTAAAATAAACAGAGGTAGGCACTGTACAAAAATGAGCGAAATCCGACAATTATAAGTGGAGGTTGACCAAAAATCCGAAATTAAAAACTGCCTGAACAACTGGGCCGATTTTGTTCAAATTTTGTATGTGTTTGAGTGGGTCCCTGGATGTTTTAGATACACAAGTGGACCCTTTATAACCATTAGATGTAGGAGTTCACCTGATGTGAAAATGTAAAAATCGATCTAGCGGTCACAATTTTCGACGTTTCACAACGAAACGCAGTACATCATATTAAAATAAACCGAGGTAGATATTATCAAAAAATGAGCGAAATCAGACAATTAGGGTTTACCTGAAATCCGAAATTGAAATGTGACTAGCAACCTTTTATTTTCAGTGCTTATTTGTGTCAATGATTCTATAAAAATCATGGAGTGTTGAACGGCTCATCGAAAATATGTAACATTCGGACAGGACAACGTCAATCGGGTCTGCTAGTAATAAATATTTTTTCCAGCAATTAAGAGTAGAAACATCTCATGGCACTGGACATGAGGAGTTTCCGAACAGAATGTTAAAATACCAGCCCTGTGTAGCCGTGGACATGACTTATTTGAGTCACATAGACATAATCCACCATTAATTCATATAAGCAAAATCGTGGACATAAGGGGTTTCTGATTTAACCGATCCGTTAGAAAAAATATATTCTGTGATAAAAATTCAACTCTTAAGAGGCTACTTTGGAATTTCGCACATTAAAACATTATTCTGTAACGAGCATCAAAATTCAGGTAAACTAATTCATTTCCACCGAAATTCATCAAGTTTTAATGTGTCTTTCTAACTCCATGACACGACACGTCCAGAAGACCCTTGTCTTAACAGCTACCTGTTGACTTCACATCTACATACGGCATTCACAAACGTGGACGATTATCTACCCAGTAGATGAGTGGTAGTAGATTATCATAAGTAATGCCACGAGTGATTTCCAAATTATCTATAAATTCACGACTCACGAAGCGAAGAGTGAATTTATCTAGACTATTTAACTCATGCCCCAAATGGGAGTCAATGACCAATCACGTTTCAATGATTTCTGTTTTACAACCAATCACAGTCGTGTTTCACGAAATTTTTATCAATGATAAATTTACCATATTAAAGAAAGCTCCTCCTTTTTAATATTCTGAACAGGTCTGACCATTATTTTGCAGTGACTGATCCCGTAAGAAATACGGCTACCAGATTGTATATATAGTGCATAGATGTCAACACATAGCGCTTGCAGGAGTTAATATAAAAACATTTGTAGCAATTGATTATAGCACCAAAAAAGAAATCACTGTTTGCCCTTTCTTAAATGTATTTTTTCCCAGGCAATAATCCAGAAAAAATATAATTGTCCTATTTACATCATACGACATCAAAAATGAATTAATATACAGCTTGATGTGTTTCATTTTTTCTCCACTAGAGAGCATTCTTACAATATTACGTTACTTTGGCAATAAATAGTATGATCTGGTTGCAGTGATAAACAAAAGAAGCAGATGAAGCGTACCAATCGTTTCTCATTTGTTATCAAACATCGCCGTTTACATTAAATATATAAATATTTTAAAATAACTATAGTTAAATAATGATATGTTTGTAAACAGCTTAATTTTATTCGTTAAATAGTCCTAACAAATGCCACTCTTGATTATTTGGAAATCACTCCTGGCATTACTTATGAGAATTTGGAAATCAAGAGTGACATTTGTTAGGACTATTTAACGAATAAAATTAAACTGATCACTCACAAATAATTATTTAAATACAGTTATTTTAAAATATTTAATGTAATGACGATGTTTGAAAACAAATGAGATATGTTTGTTGTTTCATTTGTTCATGACTGTAACCAGATCATATTATTTATTGCCAAAGGATCGCAATATTGTAAGAATGCACCCTTAGTGGGGAAAAAAAAAAAATGAAACACATCAAACTGTTTATAACCAAAATTATGAGTTACAGCAAAAAAATACTCTGACCTATTCAGAATATTAAAAGGAGGAGCTTGATTTTATTCTGATAAAATTAAATTGATAAAATCCAGGTGAAAAACGTCTGTAATTGATTGTAAATCAAGATTCATTGCAACGCGATTGGTCATTCACTCCCATTTGGGGCATGAGTTAAATAATCAATCTAAAACATCTACTTATCGTAACTCCCCAAATTCCTCAGGAGGGTGGGCACTATAAGGTTTATCATGTCTAGAAATTAGTATTGATCTTATGGGAACGCTGTTGCCACTTGACGCCGCAGACTAAGTGAAATGAAAATACTGTATATAATAATTACCTTGAAGTTTCGTTAAAAGAGGATGGTTCAATGGCATCTCCACTAGCTGCTGTTCCGGTAATTGAATTCACCCCCCCTACTTACTTACTTACTCACTGGCACTATCGAACCCGTAGGTTCATGGCCGCGTGGACACAAGCTCTCCATACATCCCTATCCTGAGCTAATATTTTCCAATCATTCGCTGTATAATCTACTTCCCTCAAATAATAGTTAATGTTGTTCTCCCACCTCATTCTTGGTCTACCAACTGGGCGTTATCCTTCTGGCTTTCCTACAAGAAGTTTCCATGCACGTCTTTCATTCCCCATACGCGCAACATGTCTTGCCCATCGCAGTCTACGAGACTTAACTGTTCTTATTATATCTGGCTTCCCATAAAGACCATGTAGTTCATTGTTATGTAGTCTTCTCCATTCACCTGTCTGTTCATCTCTCTTTGGTCCAAACATTTTCCTAAGAACTTTATTCTCAAATACTCGTAATCTCCTTTCCTCCCTTAAAGTAAGAGTCCATGTTTCGCACCCATATAATATAACTGGTAGAATAATAGTTTTATATATTTTCAGCTTAACATTTTTTGAAAGGAGTTGGGACATCAAAAGTCTCTGCAATGCATAATAGCACGCATTTCCAGAATTGAGCCTATGTTTAATTTCTTTGTGCATCTCATTCCTATTTGTGATTATTGTTCCTAGGTATTTGAATTCAGCCACTTTCTCAAAATTTCCCTCATTTGTCATTAGCTGTCCATTTCCATTATATACTGAATTTCTACGTGTGACCATATATTTAGTTTTATTGATATTTACTTCCAGTCCTAATTTCTTAGTGTTACTCAATAGTGTGTGCGTGTTTGCCTTTAGCATCTCCTCGCTATCGGCCAGTAGTACTACATCATCAGCATAAACTAACAGCTTATTAATACCATTCAGTTGTAAGCCTTCCTCATTCTCTAAAGATTTAATGGCATGCTCTAGTACAGAATTAAATAGTAGAGGAGATAGTGCATCTCCTTGCTTCAACCCATTCTGGATTTCAAAAGTGTCTGAAAACCCCCCCTAACGTTATTAAATAATTTTGTGATAATTCCACGTTCCATAACGGTATTTGTTTTTATAAATCGCACACTCGCCTACTTGGCAAAGTTGTAGGTGAGACTATTTAACTAAATTATTTATTTAAAATTAATTAACTAATAAATCAATCTGACGTAAAAATATACGTTTACTAGCAAGAATTACTCCATAAGAGCAGTGCTATTTTCTAGACGTGAAAACCTCTTAGACCCATAGATTTACAGATCTCACATGGTGACTAGAACAAGCGCGCGTCCCATAAGCTCTGCATCAAAGCAAGATGCCTTAGTCCACTCCTCCGCCGACCGATACAAGATTGTGTTTCAAAGTTTTTATAAGAAAAATAAGTCCCTACATTGTCTGGGATGCTACGGCATTCCGAAAACGAACGTGACGTCATTAGCCTTACATAATGTATTTTTTGTCCAATGCCACCCGGTTGTCTTTTATGACATTTCTGGCTTTCTTCCCTGTCATTGGCAAAATTGTAATCAATTTCTTAGGTTGGGGCACCTGGAAGGCGGAGATACATTGCCCCGATTATATCATGGGTGATAAATGATAATGAAGTGCCAGGAGACACAAGAAAAATCCTCTTTAAGGAAACATTTCTACGGTCTGACCTAGAATCGAATCCTTGACCTCATGAACTGTAGTCAGAAAAGCTGATCTGTAGCCCGTGAGGCTGGACACATAATGCAATATAGATTATATTAGATTTAGATTTATTTATTTAGCCTGGTGGAGTTAAGGCCATGTGGCCTTCTCTTCCACTCACCAGGACAAACATATACGAGTATTACATCAGAATATAACAATTTTAATTAACTCTAATGTTAAATACTAAATAAAAATTTGATCAAAAAAATAATATCTATTATATTACGATCTATAATACAACCAGTTAATGTTAGTTAAAATTAAGACTAAAACTAATAATAAAATGTATACAAGGAAGACATATTAAATTGTCCCTGTATAATGTATATAAAAACAAAGAAAAATAATGTGATATTGGACGCCCATTTACTAGATGGGAGAATTCATTAAATCTCACTTGATGTGAAAACAGGTCAAAATGCCTAATTTCATGAAGCAGAAGAAGAAGAAGAAAAAGAAAACTAATTTTACGATTATACAATATTTAAAACAAAGCAAAAGAAAATATTTGTTAATCTGAATATTATTTTCATAAATAATTGAATTTATTAATGGTTAAAAGAACACTATCAGTGAGGTGTATAAGTTAGTTTGTTATTAAATAATTATTTAGTTTGTTTTTGAAGGATGTTATAGTTTGACAGTCTCTGACATAGGGCGGAAGGGAATTCCATGTTTTGGTAAGTGAGACCGTAAAAGATAATGAATAATATACTGTGTGATGAGGAGGGATATAAAGGACAATGTGCTGATGGGATCGAGTGTCAAGATTATGTGTGTCGTATAGTCTGATGAAGTGGCGTGATAGATAATTAGGCGATGATGTGTGAAGTATTTTATAGAAAAGGAATAGGGAATGGACAGTTCTACGATCTGTTAAACGAAGCCACGATAATAGTTCCAGGGACAGTGTAACATGATCAAATTTGCGAATACCACAAATAAAACGTGCGCAAGAATTATGAACACGTTGAAGTCTTTGAGTGAAAATAATATTTCAGTCTGTCAGTATAATAAGAGTGTAGCAATCAGGAGAAAAATAAATTACAGACTCCTTTTCTACGACATAGTAAAGAAAAAGATGCTCCTTTAACAAGCCATGAAAGCTACTGCTTGGTCTAATCATCTCTATACAAGCAAAGGCTTATAGATAGATTTTATATATAGTCCATTCGGCATACAACTTACCTCTAAAGAGAAGCACTGAATATTTTTAAACATCGTCTGATTTTGAAATTCATAGTGGAAGTAATGCAAAGGGCGTAAAATTTAGCCTATGTATGAGTTGTTTAGATAAATAATAAGTCATATTTAAACTTTAAGTCGCAAAAGTATGGTCTGAAAAAAAAGAAACTATTTTCAAACAAAAATATAAAAGTGTATTGTGTTACTTTATAATGGACTCATTTTTACACAGTAGCCTACGCAGGGAATAAGATAAGTGGACTTGTAATAGAACGCAGCTTCGTGCTTACATAAAGTTAAAAAACGAATTCACTAGCACTATCGAGCCCTTACGTTCATAAGCTCTCCATACATTCTTATTCTAATCTAATGTTTTGTAATCATTCATATACATCCTTCAAATCATGGTTAATATTATTCCCCAACCTCATTATTGGTCTTCCAACTGGGCGCTTTCCCCTGGGTTTTCTACAAGACGTTTCCATGCATTTATTTCATTCCCCATTCGTGCCACATCGCATTCTATGGAACTTAACTGTTCTTCTAACATCCGGTTTCCCATGAAGATCGTTTAGCTCGCTATTAAATAGTATTCTCAATTCACATGTGATTGCCAATCTCCCTTTGATCAAAAAAACTGTAAACGTTTTTTTTTATTAAATACTCGTAATATTTTCTCCTTCTTTATATAATTATTACATGTCCACCGCTGTGGTCTCGACGTACCGTGCTGCCTTGTCACACAGCGGGCCCGGTCGAGACAGGCTCCTGGATGAGGTTTTTTCGGGATTTTTCCTCACCTGTAAGACAAATGTCAGGAAACTTAGGGCCCTATGGTCCCCGAAAATCATCCGGCCATCATCACCATCCTTATCATCATCATCATCCTTCACCGGTGTGGAAAGCAACGGGAAGCTACCACACCTATAATTCCCTAGCAGAGCATGAAAATGATATGAATGCAGTGAAAGACCTCCCCTATATATATACATACATACATATACATTTTAACGTATTTTTGAGAGACTTTGGGGCGACAGAAGTTTCTATAATGCATAATATCATGCGTTTTCAGAGTTCAGCTTATGTTTAAAGTTATTCTGCACCTCATTATTGTTTATCGAATCTCATACGATATTTCATTTGAATGGTCTCAGCTTAAATACATAATAATGTATTATAAATAATAGTTTAATTAACTAATTCCATAGTGCGTCAAGTCTAAAAGGCCCTTAACCTACCAACCGGCTGCTGATCTCACATCCACATGTGTTAACCACTTGTAGACATCATCACCAGTGTAGGGGTGATAATTCGTCGGGATATTGGGCCCCCTAGCAGATTTTCTCCATCTGGACCAACAACGTATTGTAGCTACCCAAATGCCTCACCGGTGAGCACCGGTCCCACACTGGCCGAAATTCCACGTGAGCATTTCTTCCCCCATGAAGATCAGCGCCAAATCCCGCAGCTCTGTGCCAAGACATGTTGAATAATTATTAATATTTTTAAAACAATAAATTTATTAATATATTAGCTTCAAATTCTTCGAGAATATTTTAATCAAATATACATATATACACTTGGCTATGGCGCGAGGCAAAGTTTATTTAGGTTAGTTGAACTGTTTCACTTGTTCAGTGCACTTTTTAAATACTGCTATACTGTATTCGCGGAGGATATGTCCCGTAAATATGCCGCGAATACAGGAACCATGAATATGGAATGGTAATTTGTATTGGTGTATAGTGGATACGTTCCAAGGTTCCAATATAAAATAGAAATTATCAAAATATAATAAATTTGATGAGAGATTTTGAACAATTTCTGTTAATTATTGTCAGGCTTATGAAAGGGCTTAAATAACTTAGTAATTTTTCCTTTTTTGTCGCTTTTAAAAGGTCTTCAATTCAGATTGATACTCAGCTGTGAATTCAGGGATTGAATTCCTTATTTTGTCTTCGAATGTCTTAATGAATCGTAAAGTTGCTACATTAACACTGAAACAGCGTGATATGGATGCAAACGACTCGCCAACGCGTAAATGGTCAAGCATTTATTTTTTTTACTTTAAGCGGTAAAACTATTTTCTTCTGCTTCGGAACTAATTTTTCTTTCCTTTTACTCGACATTATAAACTGGGAGCAAAGCAAAAGAGAGTCATGTTATTGAATCAAAATTATTGCAACGAATGAAAGTTGAACAATAAAACACCGATCGTGGAGTTGGCGGCATTTATCAACGGACATAGCGTCATGTGAAATACTGCGGCGGTGGCTTTTAACAACGAACTTTAGGCTTAGTGACAATAAGGCTTGTTTTACTTTGATATTAATTTGTCCATTTGGTTTGAATCGCTTTAAAAGCCGCCTTGGCACGTGCCTGCAGTAAAAATAGTTGCCGATGCGTTAATAAAGGATACTAATCCTAATATACCGACTGGATCCGCGAATAAATACATTTTTAGTTGCGAATACAGGAACTGCGTCGCAATTTTTTAACCCACGAATAATGAAAACGCGAATTACGGAACCGTGAATAAGGAGCTTTTACTGTAAATAACAAATCTGTGATTTTGTGTAAAGTATTAAAACATTTACAGCCAATTAAAATTTTGTGTAATCTAGAGATCAAAGTTAGGCTTATAATGAAGTATGACGGAACAATAAGGGGGAAAAGCTGTTGGCGGAACTGGAACTTCTGTACTTCGCAGATCTGCTGCCTGGAGTTCGATGACACGGGTGCTATATTTAAATCTTGTTTCATTATTCGCGCCAATATAAATGCATTGGAACCTAACTGCGATATCTTAGATTCGCATTTTTTTTCTCAGGAAGTCATTTAAATATCAACAGCATGAACACATTTTTATTTCTGTATCATTTCTGAAACTTATTTTAATTTTTATTGAATGCGCATAAGTTAGAGTAATTTTCTTCTTCTTCTTCTTCTTCTTCTACGTCATGAAGTTAGGCACTAGACCTGTTTCCACATCAAGAGACCGAATCCCTCCATCTAGTTATGGACCTCCCAATATTTCTTCTTCCTTTGGGTTGGTAGTGAAGCAAAATTTGTGGGAGTCTATTGGGTGTCATTCTTTCTATGAGGTAAAGCGAGGAGAGATGACGCACTTTTCGAAAAAGTATTCTAAATCGAAAAATTGGAGATATATTTCAAAATGAATACTCATTAAATAGTCTGTATATATTTGCTTTGTTAGGAAAGTAAGCTTAAGTTAAAAACATATTTTCATTTTAATTGAATTTTAAACAACTTTTGAAAGTGTTACATTATGCTCTCTCTCTCCTGCCTGGGTAGGTAAGATGACGCACTGGAGACAGGAGAGTTGCCGCTTGAGTGTATTAGTCATAAATTGGACAGAAGATTGTCCACCCATCATATCATCGGGGTAACGTAACTCCGCGTTCCAGGTGCCCGAACTTAAGAAATGGATTACAATTCCACCAATGTCAGGCGAGAAAGCTAGAAATGTCATAAAAGACAACTTTAACTTTAGGAATAAAACATCTCCTGGCGCATAATGTATCGCCATCATCAACTGTCGTATCATAGGGGCAGCGTAATCCCAAATTCCAGGCGCTATAACCTCACTAGTTGGTTAGAATATCCTGATGCCAGCAGAGAATACCACGAACCAACTAACTAATTAATTAACTAACTCATTGGCACAATCGAACCCGGAGGTTAATAAACTCTCCGTACATCCCCATTCTGACCTAATGTTTTCTAATCATCCCCTGTATAATCTACTTCCCTCAAATAATTATTTTGTTAATTTCCTATCTCATTCTTGGTCTACGAACTGGGCGTTTTCCCTGTGGTTTTCTTACAAGAAGCTTCCATACATATTTTTCATTCCCCATTCGTGCCACATGTCCTGCTCATCGCAGCCTATGAGACATAACTGTTCTCATTATATCTGGCTTACTATAAAAACCAAGTAGTTCACTCCTATGTTGTCTTCTCCATTCACCTGTCTGTTCATCTATCCTCGGTCCAAATATTTTTCTAAGAATTTTATTCTCAAATACTCGTAATCTCCTTTCCTCCTTAAGAGTCCATGTTTCGCATCCATATAATATAACTTGTAAAATAATAGTTTTACACATATTCAGTTTAACGTTTTTTGAATTGAGTTGGGTCGTCAAGAGTCTCTTCAATGCATAATATCACACATTTACACAATTGAGCCTATATTTAATTTATTTGTGCATCTCATTCATATTTGTGATTACTGCTTCTAGATATTTGAATTCTGCCACCTCCTCAAAATTTCCCTCGTTTCTCATTAGCTGTCCATTTCCATTATATAATGTATTTCTATGTGTGACCATATACTTAGTTTTATTGATATTCACTTCCAGTCCCAATTTCTTAGTGTTACTCAATAGTGTGTGCGTGTTGTCGTTTGGTATCTCCTCGCTATCGGCCAATAGTACTACATCGTCTACATAAACTAACAATGCCATTGAATTGTAGGCCTTCTTCATCCTCTAGTGATTTGATGGCATGCTCTAGTACAAAATTAAATAGTAGAGGAGATAGTGCATCTCCTTGCTTCAACCCATTCTGGATTTCAAAAGTGTCCGAAAACTGTTTGCCTACACGCACCCTACTCTTTGTGCCATTTAGACACATTCGTATAAGTCTAAGTAACTTTTTAGGAACTCCGAATTCCAGCAGGATACTATATAACTTCTCCCTCTTAATTGAATCATATGCTTTTTTTGAAGTCTACGCATAGTTGATGTACAGTATCGTTATATTCCCATTTCTTTTCCAAAATCTGTCTTAAACTAAAAATCTGATATGTTGTAGACCTGCTTCTTCCAAATCCACATTGATGACCTCCTAGAATGTCATCAATATAAGGAGTAAGTCTGCTTACTAATATATTTGTTAGAATTTTGTACGAAGTTGAAAGTAATGAGATGCCCCTGCAGTTGTTACAATCACTTTTATCTCCTTTCTTATAGATTGGTACGATAATTGATTCCTTCCATTCATCTGGAAGATATCCTTTTTCCCAAATCATACTAAGTAACCAGCGTATCTTGTCCATAAGTTTTTCTCCCCCTGATTTTAAGAGTTCTGCTGGGATCTCATCTGAACCTTATGCTTTATACATCTTCAATTTTTCAATCGCCATTTCAACCTCTAATGCACTTGGTTCTGCGACTGGCATTTCTGCTGTCTGTAAATTATCCTCTTCAATGTCCTGTTCTGTATGTACATTTAATAGCTGATTAAAGTAACTTTTCCATCTATTTAATATACTCCTGGAATCTGCAATCATATCCCCATTTTCATTCCGAATTATATTTGTTCTAGCCTGAAACCCTTTCTTCTCTATCCTAATTCCCTGATGTAATTCTCTAATGTTCCTATTTTTGGCATTAATTTCAAGATCATTAATTTTCTCTCTCAAATATTTCCTCTTTTTACTCTTTAATAATCTCGTGGTTTCCCGTCTAATATTACCCAATTGCTCTAAATTTACATCATTTGACTCGTGTAACCATTTCATTATTGCTTGCTTTCTTTTCTTTACAATGTCGGTACATTCCTCATCTAACCATTTGTTGTTTTGCCTCTTTTTTTTAAATAACCAATGCTTTCTGATTCTGACAATTTAATAGTATCTCTTATAGCCTCCCATTCTTTATTTATATCAGTTTTATCTTCGTTTGCCATATTGACATCTGAAGATTTCGATACTTCAAATCTATTAGCAATTTTAATTTGGTATTCTTGCCGCATTTCATCATTTTTCAAGTTTTTGAAATCAAAAGTTTCAGAATCATCTTTAGCGTTTGTTCCTCTCATAAGCGATAGCTGTTGTCTGATTTTCACCCTGAGCAGATGATGATATGAATTGCAGTCTGTCCCTCTAACTGATCTAATATCAATGATGCTACTGTTCCAACTTTTGTCCACAAATTCGTGGAGTATCTGGTTCCGAGTTTCTCCATCTGGGGACGTCCAGGTGTATTTATGGATATCCTTATGCTGAAATGTTATGCTCTTAACAATGAGATTCTTTGATGTGGCAAATGTGACTAATCTATCCTTATGCTGAAATGTTATGCTCTTAACAATGAGATTCTTTGATGTGGCAAATATGACTAATCTAACCCCGTTGTCGTTACTATCTTCACGAAGACTGAATTTGCCTATTGTTGGTTTGAATATATCTTCCTGCCCCACTTTTGCATTAAAATCTCCTAAGACAATTTTCATATGATATCGTGAAAGGCTATCAAATAAGCATTCTAATTCCTAATAGAAATCATCCTTGATCTTGTCACCTTTATCTTCTGTGGGGACATGTACATTTACAATTATAAAATCATGTCGTTTACCCTTTAGAATTATGTATGATACCCTATCACTAACAAACATAATATCTCGGATAGCGGATAGAATCCTCCTTCTGACTAAAAAAAACCGTTCCAAATGCAGGTCTTTCTGCACCCCCGTAGTATAATGCAAAGCTTCCTGATTCCTGACTACCTTCTCCTGGCCACCTAACTTCCTGTAAAGCGACTATATCCAAGGGAGATTTATTTAATTCCCGCGTTAATACCTCTAGAGCCCGCTATTGTATGAAGTCCTAACATTCCATGTTCCTAGGAAAATGTCCTTGTGTTTGAAGTACTCCCCCCCGGAGAACCGAATGGGCGAGTATTTGACCTCCGGAAAACGTTACCCCAGTTGAACCCATGTCAGCATTTATAGACGGTTGTATTTTTACGGTGAAAGATCGTCACTCTTTCGACCAAGGTACTTTTTTCGTCTGGCTTATCACCTTCGACCAGTCCGGCATGGATAACCCTATCGGCAGCAATGCTACCTACGACATAGCTCTTGGGATCATTTAAACACGCAAGCCACTCCACCACGACAAGGTAAAGATACCATGAAGGGTATCGAAATGATAACCTGGTGGCATTAATATATATATATATATATATATATATATATAATATATATATATATATATAGGCCTATATACACACATACAGTGTTTCAGAATAAATATTACATACTTCTAGGAGCGGTAGAGAGGACTTAGTAGATACAGTTTTGATGAGGATCCCATATCCGGAAACGTACCATTTCGATATAAAATAAGTTTGAAGATCGAAACACAATGGGCTGATATCGTATGTCTTGTGTTTCAGAATAAGTATTACAGACTTCTAGGGGTTGTACTACAAGTGTGGTTCCACGTAGTGACCCTGTTATTCGTTGCACAACGTGTACCTGCGACGCATGTTTTCATACACACTACAAGACCTGGTGTGTGCTCAATAATTTCTGCTTCCGCCCGAATTCGTGCAAGAAGATCTCTCTCCGACTCGACAGGTGTAATACAACCCCTAGAAGTCTGTAATACTTATTCTGAAACACAAGTCACACGATATTAGCCCATTGTATTTCGATCTTCAAACTTATTTTACATCGAAATGGTACGTTTCCGGACATGGATTCCTTATCAAACCTTTATCTACTAAGTTCCTTCTACAACTCCTAGAAGCCTATAATACTTATTGTAAAACACCCTGTAAATATAGTATGTAAGTTGAGTTCTTGCAGCATGCTCCTAAAGGAGATGTTACTTACGCTGAATGCACGAGTGCTGGTGTCTTCATATCAGGATTTCTAAACCCAATGTGCTGAGAATGATTGTTTTCCTGTTTCTGGAGGCTGTTATTTAATCGTGGTGTGGATGCCTCTTGTTAGGACTCCGTTACTAGTAGATGCGATGAACCTCTATGTCTCACATTAGGCCAGTCAGTTCAGAGAACTCGTATCCATATTTATTGATATCCTCACAACAATTGGTAAGGCAGAGAAGGCATAAGACGCAGAATAACAAGCACTTTGACCAATGTGCAGAACTCAACTACGTATCTGGGAGTATATGTCCCATAACAAAAAAAGTGATCCTCTCTGTATGACCTTTCGTTCTTGAACGTTTGTCAATGAGTCCTGAAACAACCCTCTACAATACTACTGTAAAGTGTTCCATGTAATTTATATTTAATCTATATATATAAAAATGAATGTTTGTCTGTCTTTCCTTTATGAACCGACTTAAAAACTACTTGACCAATTTGAATGGGGATTTTACCATCATTTAGAGAATTTTTAAAGACAATTTACGTATTTACCGTATCTACTATAGGGTCGGAGCTAAAAGATTCATTGGTGCATAATAAAAGTAGCTTTTTGAACGATTAAATGGCTTGCGCTGCCTAAACCATAACAAATACCCCAAATTAACATACACAGAATTAAATATCTAAAAAAATTCTACAAAAAAGTCCTCGACAGCATATGTCTGTATTTACGGATAACTCACAATAACCATTTTTGTCTTTCAATTGATTGATGCCAAGAAGATGGGGACAAGTAGATTCCCGAGCAACGCCGGGTAATCAGCACGCGATATCTAAAAACAAATACGATATAATTTATAATTATTTTTCTTTTTACTTATTCAACTAAACATAAAAACACATTTAACTTATTTAGGCGCAGCAGCGCAGCCGGGTATTAGCTAGTGAATGATAAAAACAGTATGTTACGCAGGAACTGCGTAAACTAACAGAATTCCTCCACAAGTCGAATTCATAGTCCCGTTTTGCTGGTTTACGGTATATATATATGGTATGATAAGAAAAATAAATGCCTGGACGGGATTCGAACCCGGATCTCTGAGTCTGTACCTCAGTGTGATATCCATTAATTATAACACACATAGGCCTATATATATATATATATATATATATTTAACAAATAGGAGAAATTCAATTACAGATACCTACTTATTTAAAAGCATAATCATGAGTTATGAATATTGTAACGGTACACCGTAGCGTAGTGGTTAAGGCACTGCGCTAGAAGCCAGAAGGTCGAGGGTTCAAGTCCCGGTGGGGTCAGGATTTTTAAACTGACCAAAACCTTCTGGCGGCACTATGACCATGGGGTCGACTCAGCCTCTAACGGAAATGAGTACCAGACGCTTGTTCTGGGGTAAAAGGCGGCCGTCACGCAGGGCTGACAACCCGGCTGACATCAAGTGCCGATTGTCCAGAAAAAGTGGGAGCCTTAACCTCCTACTACCCGAAGGGCCTCTTGAGGTCTGTAGTGGGATTACTTTACTTTAACTGTCCTTTAATTTGACATAGGCCTACATTTAAATAATACCTCTCGATTAATTTTTCCATTGCTATATTAAAAGTATGAAATAAATTAAACTAATGCACGTTATAGGATACAGCAAACTTAAGGATTCATTAAATTGTATAAACATTGCGATGAAGCAAACAGGGCAGTTGCTAGAGTCAATTTTTGGTCAATTTCAGGTTTCAAGTATTTCAATTCGAATGATCGGATTTCGCTGATTTTTGACGAATACCTTCCTTCGTTTATTTAAATAACACATACTGAGTTTCGTTGAGAAATATTGAAAATTGGGATCGCTAAAGCGATTTTTAAATGTTTGTTTCAGATTAATTCCTACAGCTAATGTTCCGAGTTAACGAACTTGATCTTACTTTTTAAATCAATGTCAAGTTTGGTTTTGATTAAACAAAAATTGCGGCCGCTAGAGCGTTACCGGATATAGGCTGTAAAATAAATACATTCTCTTTAAATGCTTGCTTGTTACAAAAGCCACGAGATGGTAGTGCGACCAATTCCCATTGCCTCTCATGTTAGAGATTTATGTATAAGGAGAAAAAATAAATGTTTGTGTAAGGATGTCTGAGAGACGCGGTTGGTAACGCGCTCAAGTATGAAGTTAGAGGTCTCGAGTTCAAATCACGGTTCAGGAGTTTATTTTTCTTTTCATATATATATATATATATATATATATATATATATATACACACAGGGTGATTCAAAATTGACTTTACAACTTTACAAGCTTATAGAAATTTATTTAGAAGACCTACAGAATTGGTTTTAATGTCATATGATAGCACAACTCATCAAGTTTTCACCGATATAGTTTTATAGTACCTAGTTCTCTCACTGCGTGCGCTAGGGCTCCGAGCAAAGCTATCCTTCACTTGTTCAACCACAGCTTCAGCCGTACGTGGACGGCCAGTATGCTTGGAATGACTAACAGAACAGTCAGTCCTAACAAATGTTTGGTGCCAAGAATAAATTGTTGGCCTGCTAGGAGGATCCTTACCATACTGGGTACGAAATCTACGCTGAACAATTGTCGCAGATTTAGTTTCTTCGAACAAAAACACACAACGAGCACGCGAGGCGCCTGTGAAAGCAGCCATTTTGATATGAACTATGTTAGCGCACGCGGTGAGAGAACTAGGTACTATAAAACTATATCGGTGAAAACTTGATGAGTTGTGCTATCATATGACATTAAAACCAATTCTGTAGGTCTTCTAAATAAATTTCTATAAGCTTATAAAGTTGTAAAGTCAATTTTGAATCACCCTGTATATATATATAATATATATATATATATATACACACACAGGATGTATCAAAATTAATAGCGCAAACTGAAACGTTTGAAAGTATATGGTAATAGAAGCAAACAAGTTCCAGTAAACTTGGGTTCGCGAACAAACCGTGTGCGAGATTTATCATAAGTAATGTCACGAGTGATTTCCAAATTATGGATAAATTCACGACTCACTTCGTGAGTCGTGAATTTATCTAGAGAATTTGGAAATCAAGAGTGGCATTTGTTAGGACTATTTAACGAATAAAATTAAGTTTACTCACAAATCATTGTTTAACTATAGTTATTTTAAAATATTTATATATTTAATGTAAACGGCGATGTTTGAAAACAAATCAGAAATGTGAGGTTATGTTTATTCACTGCTGCTTGATCATATTATTTATTGCAAATAAGATCGCAATATTGTAAGAGTGCACCCAAGTGGAGAAATAATTAAACACATCAAACTATATATCATAATCAACATTACGGGTTATTCATTTATTTGTTTAGTAAACAACTCAGTAAAATTAAGGAATCTTTTCATTATTTGCTATATTCAATATATTTGTTGGAGAAAAATAATGCTTTGACCTATTCAGAACATTTCTTTATCACAAAAGGAGGAGCTGATAAAGATAAATCGATAAAGAGTGAGGTGAAACGCAACTGTCATTGGTTGTAAAACAACATTCACTGAAACGTGATTGGTCATTGACTAGCATTTGTGGCATGAGTTAAATAGTCATTGCGAATACGTGGTTATGAGCTGCCAGTGATGTAAACATCATACCGAAACTCACTGCAGAGACTAGTAGTCCAATATTATAACCAGATGCAAGTCAAGATTTTAAAAATACATTACAAAGTATACTTCGATGGAATATAAAACTTGCGCACTGACTGTTCGGAACATTAGAAGTGAAATATAACTAATGTTGGTTGATTGGTTGGTGTCTATTGTGCTGCATCTAACACTGAAGTCATTAGCAGTCTTGCTCTCCGGTATTTCCAAGTTTTTGAAGTACAGTTGTTGAGGTATATAACTAGTGTAAAGTGGTTATTCTAAAACTGTTGCTGTAATCCAGCGATGTAAAACACGAGCTACATGAGTCGGTGCGCACCGATTTGCTCCAGGAGCGGTTCACTGGACAGGAACGCTACCTGGTGACTTGGTTAGGTTTCATTCGTCAAATCCAGTGATGAGCATGGTTATGTCCAGCTTGGAGGCCTTGCGAGAATCAAACCTTCGCATTAGTTTGGTACAGAATATCTCTCCCAATTTGAAACGGTTAAATTAGCTAATTCGACGAAGAAACAAGACAAAAACATAAAAATCGCCTTTAAAACTAATAAACTCAACAACATCGTATCAAACAAAATTGAAATAACAAATAAATACTAAAGTAAAGGCGTTTATAAACTAAAGTACAACAATATCGACAAGTTTAACATCGGTAGAACAACAAGAAATTTTAACACAAGATACACTGAATATTTTTTAAAAATATTAGTAACAAAAAAAAATCAAGTTTTGCAAAAATATATTAGAATCGGGTATTCGGTTCGTCAAAATCGATAAAACTATGTAAATATTACACAGGGAGAATAACAACAATAAGATTAGCATCCTAGAAGACATTGGAATTTTAAAAGATGCTAAGAATACAGTCTTGCTCAGCAAGAACACGCCCGCGAATCTGAACCCGTTGTACAACTTATACAACATTAGTATCAGTTGAAATGCAGAAGATGAGACATGGTTTTGAAAGTCTTTCAAAATTTTAACTACTTAAGGAAGTTTTCAAACAGAACTTTATTTTAGCTGAGGACGGCTGGTTTATCAGGTACTAATTTTATATTTTTAATATTAAATTAGTAAAATAAAAAAAATGTGTAGTGTCAAATAAGAATGCCCGAGAAGTAGCACCCTGAAAAGAGGTGGTTTATTTTCCTACAGTAGGAGCAATAAATTACCCACTTATTTTTTTCCTGTACCAAAAAATATCAAATCATGTTTGTTAAAAAGGTATAGAAATACGTGAACATGTTAAACGTTTTGTTTTGTTTGTACGTATAGGCCTGTTGGTTCTGAATGTTTTGTTCAGGCAAATATTAAATATTGCAGATTAAAATATTTTGAGGTATTTTTTACCACTGTAAACCAGTTTATAATATTCATAAATAAATAAATACTTCACTCCTGTTTGTGCGTTTTTTATATTTCGATTCCTCCTGTTATAAGCGTTCGTGAAATGGTAGACTTTCGTACACGTCCCGGCGGGGAAGTAGAAAGGGGTACAAATGCATGCTCCAGAGTTAGTACCTGCGCTCCGCACAGAACTTGGAGCTCTGAACTATGACATGGCTGCTGTAACCAAATGGCACAGAAAACTATTCTAAAACGGCCAGTTGCTAGACCAAGAATGAAATGGGAGAATAACATTAAATATGAATTGAGGGAAGTAGATCATACAGGGGATGATTACAACACATTAGCTCAGGATAGGGATGTATGGAGAGCTTATGTCAGCATGGCCATGAACTACAGGTTCGAGAGTGCTAGTGAGTTAGTTAGTTAGTTATCTAAAATAAGTTACTGGGTGAGTAGTTTAAAAATACTAACGAGCAGATGGACTGCATGGACTTTTAAATGACCGCACAGAAGGGAGGAAGCCGGTCTCGTATATGTACGTCAAACCGCGCTCAGGGGTTAAAGAAAAGTGTAAACACCATCAGTCCTATTCTATGTTTCGCAACAAACGGCTATGAAACCAGATCTTAATAAATGCTAACCTAACTTTTGTATCATACAACTAAGCGCCAAATGTTCCCGCTATTAGATTGTTGATCCATAACTGCCAAACAAGGAAAATAACTTGCAATATCGAGTATTGTTAGTTTTGGCGCTAAAATAAATAGTGAAGATTGACTTAAAACATAAACGTATTTTTCTCGAAACTTATATGACGCATAGCCGGTTAATGCACAACGCTGTCCAATTAATGTTTGCACTGGAATGCCTGGATAGCGTGGTCGGTAGCGCACTAACTATAGAGTTAGAGGTCCCGGCTATATATACATACATATACGCTGTTAAATATCAGGGTGTCCACAAAGTCCTACTACCAAAATAATGTGTCTTACCTAACTATTTGAGAGAGAGACATGCGATTTCTTGCAACATATACTACATCTCTCAAAGTTTTGTTTACAATTGTTGCAGATTTAAACAACAATGACGACACCACAGGAAAGGGCCGAATGTTTATGGTGGTATGTTGAGTATGGTAATCACAGTTCCTCCACATCCGAACGTTATGGCGGTTAACATGTCCAGACACAAAGAAAGTCGCTTCATCAGAGAGCATTACCCTCTGCAGATGCTCATTGACTTCATAAATTACGTTCAGCATGGAATCAGCAAATGCAGCACGCCGAGGGATGTCAGTTGGCAGTAACGCTTGCGTAATTTGCACTTTCTAGGCCTGAAGTGTAGCCGCTTATGGAGGACTTTATGAATGGTTGATTTTGGTAAATGCAGTTCCCGTGAAGCACGACGAACCGATTTTTGAGGTCTGAGTTGAAATGAAAGTTGTACATTGTCGACGTTTCTTGGCTCAATCCTGGTCGTCCACTCCGTGGAAGTCCATTACACTGCCAATCGCTAGAAATTTCTCGGCCTATCTAATTATGGATGATCTGGATGGAGGATCTCTTCCATATTGCGGAAATTTCGCTGAACATTTACTGGTGATTTGCCAGACTCAGCATGCCACCATACACATTGGGCCCTTTCCTGTTGTGTTGCCATCATCGTTCAAATCACAATCTGCAACAAATGTAAACAAAACTTATGAGAGATGTAGAATGTGTTGCAAAAAACCACATGTCTCTATCTCAGTTTACGAGCTAAGTTACATTGTTTTGGTAGCAGGACTTTATGGACGCCCGTCTATTACAATATAAAAAGTCAGCTTTGTTTCAGAAAAATTAATCAATAAATGTCAGGTTCATATATGACTCTTAAAATTAGCTGTGACTGTAAATTAGCAAACTGCAAAATCTAAAAAGATAACTTCGTTCTAATTAGGCATTGATATACGCAAAGGTCTAAGATTCCTAAATTATCATAAAATATAATATAAATCTGATTTTTTAAAGTTATATATTAATCTGTTTGAAAATGTAAGTACCTTTAATTATGAATTTGTATATTCCCATAAATCGGCCGCGGTGGTCTAGTGGCTATGCTCCTTGCCTCTGGTTCCGAGGTTTTTTTTAGGACGGAAAAATCCAAGGAGCAAGTCCTCGGGGGGGGGGGCTTTAAGCCGTGGGTCCCGAGTCTGAAGATTTTGAGGCTCGTAAAAGATCCTTAACCCTGAATAAAAAGGTCTCTAAGCAAAATTTACCGAATTTTAGTACTACTTTGGTTTCCTAGATGTCATAATGAACCGGAACGTTGACCACAGATCACTCCAATGGCATCTATACGAAAACAAGTGTAACTAAATTAATATGGTTCAATTTCTTCCCTGTAGGGGGAGAGTGCATATATCTCATTGAGGAAAACAAGGGCTTACAAGATACAACAAGAGATTCCCATATGTACACCACGCTAAATATAAGAGGATCCGGAATTATAGTCAATATTTAATACTGCTCAAGAACTTCACTTTCCTCAGGATTAACTGGATGGAATTACTTCATATTTACAGGCAATATTTAATAAATCATTTGCGCCATTTATAAAATAAGTTCTTTAAAATATTATTAATTTGTGATTTACATCATCATCATCATCATCATCATCATCATCATCATTCCCTTTTTCTCCTATCTGGAGCATAGGGCCTTAATTAAATGTCTCCATTTAGCTCTATAATCTGCCAACCTCTTCTCCTCCAATCAAGTTTTCGCATTTCACGTATTTCTCCTTCAACACTCCTCTTCCAAGTAATTTTTGGTGTTTGTATCCTCCTTGAACCTTGAGGATTCCAGTCCAGTCCGCATCTTTTTATTATAGTTTGAAGTTAGGCAGAGTATGTCCAATCCAACGCCACTTTCTTTCCTTTATTTGCTTTTCAATAGGTGCTTGATGAGTTTTGCGCCATACATCTTGGTTTGAGATTATATTAGGTCATCTCGCATTTAATATCCGACGTAAACACCTATTCACAAACACCTGGAGCAAGTTACTTATTTCTTTTGTCATCTTCCATGTTTCACATTCGTAAAATAAAACTGATTTTACATTTGTGTTAAATATTTGGATCTTAGTTTTGATTGAGACGTTTTTATTCTTCCACACTGTGTGCAGATGGACAAATACTCCGTTTGCTTTTGTAATATGAATTCTGGACATCTTCAAATGCACCTCTATCTAATGTAATTTACATAGGCCTATACTATTATTTCGAAAAATAATTGAGATACAATTTAATATATTACCATAATTTACTACATTATATAATTATATTCCACCGCTGCGGTCTCTAGGTAGCGTGCTTCCTTGTCACTCAGCGGGCCCGGGTTCGATCCCCGGTCGGGGCAGTTATTCTGGGTGAGGTTTTTATCGGAGTTTTTCCTCACCTGTAAGACAAATGTCAGGAAAACTTTAAGGCCCAAACGGTCCCCGAAATCATATGGCCATCATCATCATCCGTATCATTATCATAATCCATTATCATCCTTCACCGGTGTGGAAAGCAACGGAAAGCTACCACACCTACAATTCTCTAGTAAAGCTGTAAGCGTAGCATGAAAATGCTATGATTGCAGTGAAGGACCTGCCTTCGGGCAGAATTACTATGGATGGATATAATTATATTACATTATGTTATTATATATTATATTATATTATATGATATTATATTACTTTATATTATATTATATTATATTACATTACATTACATTACATTACATTACATTACATTACATTACATTACATTACTTACATTACATTACATTACATTACATTACATTATATACATACATTATATTATATTATATTATAATTATATTATATTATATTATATTATATTTATTATATTATATTATATTATATTATATTATATTATATTATATTATATTATATTATATTATATTATATTATATTAATATATATTATATTATATTATATTATATTGTTATGTTATATTATGTTATATTATATTATGTTTATATTATATTATTTTATATTATGTTATATTATATTATGTTATATTATATTATGTTATATTATATTATGTTACTAATTTATATTACATTATGTTATATTATATTATGTTCTATTATGTTATTTATATTATTGTTATACTTCTGTTCCTATTATATTCCTAACTTCTATTATGTTTCTATTACTTTCTCTTCTGTTCTCTTCTTTTCTCTTCTCTTCCTTTTCTCTTCTCTTCTTTTCTCTTCTTTTCTTTTCTCTTCTTTTTCTTTTCTCTTCTTTTCTCTCTTCTTTTCTCTTCTCTTCTTTTCTCTTCTGTTCCTGTCTCGTTCTCTTTCTTCTTCTTTCTGTTCTCTTTTCTTCTTCTTTCTCTTCTCTTCTTTTCTCTTCTCTTCTTTTCTCTTCTCTTTTTTTTCTCTTCTCTTCTTTTCTCTTCTCTTCTTTTCTCTTCTTCTTCTCTTCTCTTCTCTTCTCTTCTTTTCTCTTCTTCTTCTCTTCTCTTCTTCTGTCTCTTCTCTTCTCTTCTCTTCTCTTCCTCTTCTCTTCTCTTCTCTTCTCTTCTCATTCTCTTCTCTTCTCTTCTCTTCTCTTCTCTTCTTCTTCTCTTCTCTTCTCTTCTCTTCTCCTTCTCTTCTCTTCTCTTCTCTTCTTCTTCTCTTTCTCTTCTCTTCTCTTCTCTTCTAGTCTCTTCTCTTCTCTTCTCTTCTCTTCCCTTCTCTTCCCTTCCCTTCTCCTCTTCTCTTCTCTTCTCTTCTCTTCTCTTCTCTTCTCCCTCTCTTCTCCTTCCTTCTCTTCTCTTCTCTTCTCTCTCCTTCTCTTCTCTTCTCTTCTCTTTCTCTTCTCTTCTCTTCTCTTCTCTCTCTTCTCTTCTCTTCTCTTCTCTTCTCTTCTCTTCTCTTCTCTTCTCTTCTCTTCTCTTCTCTTCTCTTCTCTTCTCTTCTCTTCTCTTCTCTTCTCTTCTCTTCTCTTCTCCTTCTCTTCTCCTTCTCTTCTCTTCTCTTCTCTTCTCTTCTCTTCTCTTCCCCTTCCCTTCCCTTCCATTACATTACATTACATTACATTACATTACATTACATTCATTACACTACATTACATTACATTACATTATATTACATTATAGTATATTGTATTATATTATATTATATTACATTATATTGGATTGTATTGTATTATATTACATTATATTACAATATATTATATTATATTATATTATATTATATTATATTATTTATATTATATTATATTATATTATATTATATTATATTATATTATATTATATTATATTATATTATATTATATTATATTATATTATATTATATTATATTATATTATTATATTATGATGTGAAAGCAACAGGAAGCTACCACACCTACAATTCCCTAGTAAAGCTGCAAAGCGTAGCATGAGAATGCTATGATTGCAGTGAAAGACCTGCCCTTGGGCAGAATTACTATGGATGGATCATATTATATAATTATAAAGTAATGGCAGTTACGTTACTATTATATGTTAATAAGGTTTGGGTTTTAACTAAAATAGAAGAGAAGCTGCTTGAAGTGAGATGTTTAAGACGTGTAGCTGCTGCAAACTTCTAGATAAAACAAGAAACGAAGAAATTAGAAATGAGAAATATTTTAAAACTTTTAGATAAAATAAAACAGTCTAGAAAAAAAACTGGAAAGAACGTGTCCAACGAATGAAAGATGAATGCATACCAAAAATTATACTTAATTACAAACCAAAAGGAAACATGAATGTTGGTAGACCGAAAAAAAAGGATTCAACTTTTTGAATGAGGATCTATGAGACCGGAACAAGCCACATGGGCTTAATCTGTGAATGTTGAAGTCGATGATGATGGTTTAATTACCAGATAAATTAGTACATTACGATGCGAGATTGGGAAGTGGTTTTTGCAGAATCGAGGATAATGTTTAAAACCCTTGATATCGCTCTGTTTTTAATTTCCAAGATTCTATAAAACACTTCACAAACGTGGGTTGTACATTATTTTTTGCGCGATGGTATTTTCAAAAGAATAAATAATAGTAAAATAACATATTTGTTGGAAATACTTGCGTTCATTATAAACAATTGACTAACGTAACAGTGACGGCAAAGTTTATTAGTTGAGACCACAGGAGTCTGTGAGATAAATTAGTGTTAAAAGTATTTATTGTTTCAAATAAAGTTCAGTCCATTTAAAATGCAGTGGTTTGTACCGTATAATGTATATTAACACTATATTTTGGATATTTTTTTCTATATACATTGTATGTAGTATACATAGAGGGCAGTGGTTTTACTTCCCACACGCTTTTTGTAATATGTAATATTACTTACTTACTTACTTACTGGCACTATCGAACCCATAGGTTCATGGCCGCACGGACATAAGCTCTCCATATATCCCTATCCTGAGCTAATGCTTTCCAATCATTCCCTGTATAATCTACTTCCCTCAAATCATAGTTAATGTTATTCTCCCACCTCATTCTTGGTCTACCATCTGGGCGTTTTCCCTCCGGCTTTCCTACAAGAAGCTTCCATGCAAGTCTTTCATTCCCCATACGTGCAACATGTCCTGCCCAACGCAGTCTACGAGACTTAACTGTTCTTATTATATCTTGTTTCCTATAAAGACCACGTAGTTCATTGTTATGTAGTCTTCTCCATTCACCCGTTTGTTCATCTCTCCTTGGTCCAAACATTCTCCTAACTACCTTATTCTCAAATTCTCGCAATCTCCTTTCCTCCCTTAAAGTAAGAGTCCATGTTTCGCACCCATATAATATAACTGGTAGAATAATAGTTTTATATATTTTCAGTTTAACGTTTTTTGAAAGGAGTTAGGACATCAAGAGTCTCTGCAATGCATAATAGCACGCATTTCCAGAATTGAGCTTATGTTTAATTTCTTTGTGCATCTCATTCCTATTTGTGATTATTGTTCCTAGGTATTTGAATTCAGTCACTTCCTCAAAATTTCCCTCTTTTGTCATTAGCTGTCCATTTCCATTATATAATGAATTTCTGCAGTATAGTTATTTTATTACAGTATAGTTATTTAGGTTGGCAACTCCGAAATGTAGGAAGTTGAATTTTGAATCATTATCGCCATTGCTGTAAGTACGACCAAACGAACTATCTCGCAAAAATCATATTTACATACAGGTAATAAAATAGGCGACCAAAATCCATGGTTAAATTATATTTAAATGCCCCGCAAAACTTTAATTTCTCTCCTATAAATAATTCTTGAGAAAGCAATAATACATTTAAAATTAGCGTCGCACAGCATTGTTAATCCTCTTAAAGGTTTAGTTGATTGTAACATGTTGAGTTTGCAAAGCAAACATTCTATTTATGTTCACAGACCGAAGATGAACGTTACGTATCTGAACAGTTGAGGGAGCCAGAACAACGTGTTAACTGCCCCCATCACAACGCATCTAGATTGCGAAAACGGGGTCACGGGCAAACCTCCAGAGACAACAGGGGATGTGACAATAGGGTACGGGATTACTGCTGTGTCGAGGTCAAGCTACTTTAATTTGATTTTGTTTAATCTCATTGGTAAATTACACTTGCCGCTCTCTTTGAAATGCAACACTCTTCTGTCACCATTATGACTATTTAACTCATGCCCCAAATGGGACTCAATGGCCAATCACGAATCAATGATTTTTTATTTACAACCAATCACAGTCGTGTTTCGCATAAAATTTATCAACTAAAATTTATCATAATAAAGAAAGCACCTCCTTTTTAACATTCTGAATAGGTCATAGCATTATTTTGCAGTGACTGACTCACTAAGAAATACGGCTGCCAGATTGTATATATTGTGCATGAATGTCAACACATATCCCATGCGGTAGTTAATATAAAAACATTTGTAGCAATTGATTATACCAAAAAAAAAAAAACACTGTTTGCACTTTCTTAAATGTATTTTATCCCAGAAAAATATAATTGCCATATTTACATCATAGGATATCAGATATGAATTAATATACAGTTTGATGTGTTTCATTTCTTCTCCACTAGAGTGCATTCTTACAACATTGCGTTCCTTTGGCAATAAATAATATGATCTGGTTGCAGTGATGAACAAAAGAAGTAAATGAAGCGTACCAATCGTTTCTCATTTGTTTTCAAACATCGCCGTTTACATTAAATATATACATATTTTAAAATAACTATATTTAAAGAAGTCCACCGCTGTGGTCTCGAGGTAGCGTGCTGCCTTGTCACGCAGCGGGCCCGGGTTCGATCCCCGGTCGGGGCAGTTTTTCTGGGTGAGGTTTTTATCGGGGTTTTTCCTCACCTGTAAGACAAATGTCAGGAAAACTTTAAGGCCCAAACGGTCCCCGAAATCATATGGTCATCATCCTTATCATTATCATCCTTACCATTATCATTATCATCATCATCCTTCACCGGTGTGGAAAGCAACGGGAAGCTACCACACCTACACAATTCCCTAGTAAAGCTGTAAGCATAGCATGAAAATGCTATGATTGCAGTGAAGGACCTGCCTTCGGGCAGAATTACTATGGATGGATATTTAAATAATGATTTATTAGTAAACAGCTTAATTTTATTCGTTAAATAGTCGTAACGAATGCCACTCTTGATTTCCAAATTCTCTAGATAAATTCACTTCGTGAGTCGTGAATTTATCGATAATTTGGAAATCACTCGTGGCATTACTTATGATAATCCATATGTCAGTCTATCATGAGTGTTTGTTCCAAGTGTTCAAGTATCCAACAACTGAAGTTCATTATAGGGAATTGAGATGGAATGTTAAATATAATTTCATATACTATAAAATGCATTGTTTAAAACCGTTGAGGTGGATAGTCATAAAATAAATAAACATAAAATATGTACCTTCTTAGGTCAGTGCCGTCGTCCTCAACTTTTAGAAGCATACATATTTATGTAAACATTAAGGGCGACAGCACTAACCTAAGAAGATACATATTTTAACTTTATTTTGTTTTATAAATATACTTTATAATCAAGAATTTTAACACTACCTAAAATAATTTTACAGGCCAATATTTAAAAAAGCTTTTAACGTTAATAATACATTATATTTATTTTTGTGCTGAATCCGTGTGTTTTCCTTGTTTTGTTCTGTTTGGTTTGTCATAGACAACGGTCCTGGCATACTACAGTTCCACCATGCTGCTAACCACAGAACCAGACACGTCCACGATCTATATTGTCTAATGTTGGTCTAATATGTAGATTCTACTCCTTGCCTACAAGTGACCGGACTGGACATTGGCTTTTAAGTTCCATGGGATAAGTCCTGAAAACGAGTTAGAATAAGAAGAATAAATAATCAAAATGCATATCAGACTTCGGATTCTTACTATGTAAAGAATTCGACTCCGGCCGGATTTGAACCTGGGAACTTGGAATCCAGAGGCGAGCAAGATACCACTGGTCCAGGGGACCGATCGTGTATTTAGGTTTCGAAGAGAAGATGGAGGATGGAAGGGAGTTGAACATTTGAAAAATTCGGCTCAATTCTTTAAAAACTTAATAAAATTAATTTTTGATTCTATTCTTCTTTATTAGGAATTTCTCTACAATACAGTAGTTGCCCTACTCCTCCATAAATCCCTATTCTCTGCATCACTCTCTGTTAATCCTCTCAACACCATACTCCTATGCACTCCATGAACCCACTGTTATCTTGGTCTCTCCTTTCTTCCGTTGCCCATCGCTTCAAAATATAGTATCATCTTATGTATCCTGCCATCTGACATCCTCTTTACGTGGCCAAACCATTTCAGACTTCTTTCTTCAATAACTAGTAGAACATCTTTATGAACATCCAGTATTTATCTGATTTTAGTAATCCTAATTTTGTTTCTTCCTGAATTTCTAGAAGCCATCCTGTCATCAGTGGAGCCCGGATTTGTATGCGAAATGCATGTTTTTTATGCATTAAAATATGCGGGAATGATTTACGTGTCAAGTGCCCCTTCACAACAATTTGAGCGGTATTTGATAATGCACAGAAATGCATATTTCGGGAGAAAAATGCTTATTTTAGATATTTAATGCATAAATGCATATTTTACTCCTAAATGTGATATTAAATTATAATTTTCCTTTCAGCTAATTACTAGTAATTAATTAATTATTAATTAATATTTTTTAAATTAATAAAGTCTCTGCAACCAATTTGATATAACCATAACGTGTATATTTACATCAGTGTAACCCGTTGACCTTGAGGAATAATATTACGATATTACTAAAATCGCATTTGATAAGCTTAGTGAAGTATTAAATAAAAATCCTGGCTACAATAGAATTTGTCAAATTAGCAAAATGCAGTCTGATTACAGTGAAAAAACTGTACCGAAGAGGAATTCACTGAAGAAGAACTGTGGTGTTTTTCACGTGCACCTGTGACATAATGTAATGTAGAGAGGACAGTTTCATTGTACAAAACCTTCCTCGCTGAGAGAAGAAGGAGCTTCACACAAAAAACCTCATGAAAACCTTCCTTATCTACTGTAACAGTCAGGAATAAGCTAATAAAGCATCAAAGAAAACTATTTATTTTTTATTACAATATATTTTTGCATATTTAGGGTGCATATTTTCTACATTTTTCATGCATATTTAGTACTTTACTTTGCATACAAATCCGGGCTCTAGTCATGAGTAGTTATGTGCTTGCTCTGTACTTAATGTTTACGTTTGCGCACCGTTGGAACATAATATAATGGGCTTAATGGGGGGTTATTAGTCATTCAAAATATCTCTGCAGGCGGAAGAATTACGAAGCTCGAGTTTGTTGCTACACGTGACGTCATGTAAGGCAGTGTATACTGTCAGCGTCCCACGTCCCATTCCCCTCAGCACTCATAGATAGCAGTGTCACGTGGTCTATTCCTGCATAAACACAACTGCAGTGCCCTCCGTCAACAACTGCGCTTACTCCTTAAACGGGTAATATATATGGTATATAAGGGTAATGGAAGGTTTATGTATAGGGTAGATGGTGAAGACGGGATTTAGTGGGCGTCAGGATTTAGAAATGATTCCTCTTTTAGTCGAGGACCTCGGGTAGCTCAGTGGGTTGCGGTAGGATGAGATGCTCTTGGTCCTGGGATACACAAGGGTTGTGCGGACACGATTATATCTCGACGACAAGTTGAAGATGCAATAAAAATTAATTTTACGTTGAACACAATAAAATATATCAAATTACGTAGCGATTGGCGAGATTATATGGTTACACTTTATGCTGAGGATGCTTAATTAGACGGTTGAATTCTTAATGGCACCGCGCCTATATTGTTATATTTTATTTCTAAGTCCATTTAGCAAGGGACTCCACTGCAAATTTTATATAAGTATTTACTTCCGATGGTCGATAGACTACGAGGATATGTGCTCGCATTAGCACTTTAAGTCACGATGAATATGTTATTGCTGCTATTAAATGAACTACTCGCGCCAGTGGCACAACGAGAAGAGAGTTTTAGTCTGTAATTCTCGTTATAAGGTTTACTCTTATTCCCACTCAATATAATTTGCGATCATATGATAACGCCCACCTTAACATACGATACATATACCCATTGGTGCATTTGTCTATAATTTTGGGTAGTAGGGATCTGGACCCTTTGGTTCGTTGTAACGCCACCAAATGTTTTAGGATACTCCTACTTTTGAGATTGGATAAAATTGGGACATACGTTTTTTTTTTGCAAGAAACCCAGGAATCCCAACTAATTTTGTAAAAGGGCTTGTTGGCTTCTAATATTTGACTCTAGAATGTTCTGGTGGCTTCGTTCGCCTTTAATTAGTTTGAATCATCCTCTGTAAAAATGCCCGTTTACTCGGTTTCCAAAATCCCTAGCAACATATTCCTATTGAATTCAGCTGTCCAGCGTACAAGGCTTAGGCATTTTCAGTTCTAACCGGCTGAATAAAATGCATCTAATCCTCTGGACTGAAAATAATTCTTTAGATCTTTAACTTGTTGAACGAATGTCTCGAGCCCATCAAAATACAATAATAATAATATAAAGGAGCACTCAGAAGAGCATTAGTTTCGAAAGTTTTACGTTCTTTTCCACTGATTACTTGTATTCACTCTTTGCTGTATTCATTAATTGATTTTGTTCTGTTTTTACACTCTGTGATATGATAAAGTTTACACTTATCACCGCACAGTGCACATCTGCAGTCTTCAGTTGGCTGGTGGAATTTTTTATTTTCGCAGACCTTGTGATGAAAGCCATGTATCGCTAGTCTGGTTACAACGTGTCTCAGTGTCTGAAATTCTCTTGTCCAGTTTCTGTCTGTCATGGCACTGGAGGTGTAAAATTCCTCATTTATTTCCTTCCGTTTCTGTTCCCTCACTTTTACTGCTTCTTGATATGGTTCTGTAGATGGTAGGAGGTATGTTATCCTGATGTCTTCTATGAAATATGTTTCTCGCATAAATTCATAAATTAATCTGGATGGTGCTGTTTTTCCAGTTCCAGTGATTCTCTTCATGAAGCTTGCTTTCACTTTTTTTATTTTGTTGAGGTCACTGACTGTTAATTTCGGCCATATGATCTCGATTCCGTAAGTAACTGTGGGGGCTATCGTTGTGTGGAAAAGTGTCATTGCAGTGTCTGTTGTTAGTTTTGTAAGGTTCTTGATATTGTAGATCGCTTTTATTGCTGCTGCTGTTCTGTCTTGGACGTGTATGCTGAAGGATGTCGCTGTGGTCTGCATGGTGATACCTAGATATTTGTACCTGTTGACTGTCTTTAGAGGACTTCCTACCAGTGTGATGGTATCTTCTGCTGCTCTCCTTCCCCCTTTTCTGAACGTCATATGAAATGTCTTGTCCTCATTTACTGCAAGTTGATTTTCGTGTGCCCATTCTTCTAATTTATTCACTGTTTTCTGCAGTTCTACTTTATTTTGGGATCCAATCACCATGTCATCTGCATACATTATTATAGTTCTTTGATCACCAGTTATTATATTTTGGCAGTCTGCTGTGAGGATGTTGAATAGTGTAGGGCTGATGGGGTCCCCTTGTAATAACCCATTTGTTTGCTTGATGATTTCTCCGGTTTCGACGTCATTTTTTATTCTTATGTAGTTATATTTCATGATGTTCTCTATTGTTTTTATCAGTGGATGTGTTTTTCCAATCATCATCTTCAGTTTCTCTATTAGAGTTTTTCTGTTCACCAGGTCGAAGGCTTTCTGAAAATCTACGAATATCGTGTAAAATTTTCCTTTCGGGTGCCTTAGCGCTTCATCTATTTGTTCACATAAGCATGCTACAGCTTGTAGTGTTCCTCTTCCTTTCCGAAAACCGAACTGGCATTCGGGTATCAGATGATCGACTTCAGTCTGTAGTCTGTTGTTGAGGATTTTGGTGAATATTTTAAAGATCGTGTTTTCTAATACGATTCCTCTATACGAGTCTGGATTTTCTTTTCCCCCTTTTCCCTTATACAAAATTTTCATTGAGGTTTCCCTCCAATTTTCCGGCATCTGTTCGATTTCTAAGCATTTATTCATTAAATCCGTCCAGAGGTCTTGCAAGATTTCTACGGATTCTTTTACATGCTATATATATATATTGTCTGGGCCCGCAGCTTTCCTATTTTCCCCCGAAAGGATGACATTTCTTAATTCTGAGGTACTTATGCAAATTGGGCATTTTGGGACTTCATATTCGACTGTTGCGTTGAATGCTTCTTCCTCTACATTCAAGATTCTTTCGAAGTGTGCTTCCCATGTCTTCATAGTGATTGTCCCAGTTGTTGGTGCGGTTTTCTTTCGTAGTGCTGCGAAGGGATCTTTTTTTGCATCTTCTGCTAGTTTGTTGGCTTCTTTGTTCAGGTGGATTTTCTGCCTCTTCGCTTCTAACAGTTGTTTGTATGTTTTTCTTCTCTTTGCGTATGTAGCTAGATCTTATGTTTTCCTGCTGTTGTTTAGCTATATTTAGTGCTTGTAGGGTTTTCTTCTTCTTTCACCATAACATTCACTGTCGAACGACATTTGTGCATGCCGTTGTTTCCTTTTCAAGGTGGCCAGGTTGATCAGCGATGTATAACAGTTTGAGGCTTCTGTCAGTTTCCCGTCGTTCACGAGTTATCTTGTCCTATCAATTTCTTCTTTGTTTTCCATTAGCATTTGCAGGTTCATTTTTCTGGAGTGTGAGACTTGTTTCTTTTCTTGGGCTCCTTTTTCGTATCTGTTTCTATGGTTGTTATGATAGGGATATGTTTTCTTATGGGCGTTGCCGTGGAGTTCACAACCCTTCTTGTTGTATTACGTTTATACCTTTTCCTCTATAAAGGACTAGGTCTATCGCACTAGTTCCATTGGAGGCGATGTATGTTGCGAGAGTTTTCTTATTTATCAATGTGAATCCTTCTTCCATTATGGCCTCCATTATGATTTCTGTTTTGAGGTTCTGTTTGTCTATTCTGCAGTTGAGGTCCCCTGCAATGATGACGTTTCTGTCCTCTCTTGTCTGGGAAGTGGCTTCTATAATAATTTCCATTGCGTCTTCTATTGTCATTTGTGGAATCATATAGGTTCCTATGATCGTTAGCAAATCTGTCTTCACAATAACTGTATTGTAGTATTTCTTTATTACTTTCAGTTTACCGATCCCTGGCTTGAAGAAGATGGATACCCCTCCAGCTGGTCTTCCCGAGGGTGATGGTTGCAAGTGAGTGTGCGCTGTAGAATCCTTGTAGATCTGTAGGTTCTGTTAGAAATGTTTCGGTTGCGATGATGGCTTCTATATCATTTATTGTATCCGAGTTGATGTATGATATTGCATTTTTAAAGCCCTCCGTGTTCCATAGAAGGATTTTGTTCGAGTGATACTCCTTGGTTGTATTGCCTACGAAATCGATATCTTTGTACGTTGACTCATTTCGGCCAGAAATTTGGGTCCTCTATTAGATTCACGTAGTCAAAGTCGACTCCGACTCTAAATGCCTTGTATCTGCCCCGCACTTTTATTTCGTCGCAGATTATAGGCCCTCTTATTTGCTTCTTCTTCTTCTTTAGATAGTTTTGTACTGCTGTGTCCGTTGTGTTTTCCTGCAGCCGTCCTACGAATATCCATGCATTTTTTGCTACTGCCTGTAGTTCTCCTCTTTCTTCCTTCTTCCCTTCATCAGCTGTTTCCTGTTGTGTGTGTTGTGCTGTTTCTTGTTCTTTCGTTTTCATTTCCCCTTCGTTATTTTCCTGTTCTTTTCCCTTTTTTGTATTACGTGCTGTTGCATTGGAATATGTTTTATTTGGGTCCCTGTCTTTTGTTCCTGACCCAGAATATCTGTGGTCATGCATTCTGTCTCACAAATTACTGTTGGTCTATATGCGTGTGATGTTGATGTTTGGATCAAAATACAACAGAGTGCGTTACAGTCATCAGCCTTTTCCCAAAATCACTCATAACTAAACGTTCTTATTTCATCACATTGGTTCCACGGAATCATTTAATTTGCAATAATATTTCATCATATTCATTCCAAGGAGTCGTTTAATTTACAATAATATTTCATCATATTCATTCCAAGGAGTCGTTAATTTACAATAATAATTCTATAATTGTATTGTACGTATTTTTCTGATTAGTTTGAATATAAATGAAGTGTATGTCCGATCAAATATTCACTTATTTAATTAATTAGTTATTTATACATTTATTTTCTCTCACCCGATTATTAATTCTTGGGCTGCTCATTTAGGGAGGGGGCTGAGTGAATGTCGCGCCTCACCGCACATAGTATACTTTCCACCAATGAATTATAAATATATATATTTTTTTTAGTTTTGTTCAGAATGTTTCTACTCCACAACACCGAATTTAACATCCAATTGTTTTCATCTTTGACTCACTCTTTCGTTTATTTCAGAATTACTTTTTGTTTTATTACATGTTTGTAAACACCATTCAAATAAACGAACTCATTACACAACTAAACAAAAACATTTCTTACTAAATAAAACTATAATATTTTCATAAATATTTATTTAATTAACATTCGGTAACAACTGTATCTCCTTCAGACGTCTGATGAAATTGCAGTGTATTCAAGCAGCTGTTACCAATGTCAAATAAAATAAATATTTATGAAAATATTATAAAACTTAATATTTTTTTAATAAATAAACATCATGGATTTTCATCAAGTAAACACCAAATCAAGTGGTTACTAGAGTAAAAAGTTTAATTTTTCTATTCAAGTATTTTATGTACAACCAATAGACAGCAGGTTTTGTACCACTAATTTCCATATAAACTAGTTTCATGCTATTTGATCAGATCCAATAAAAATCCTGCTATAATGACTTATTTTAAACATTTTAGCTTCAATATCAGCAAAATCAAATCGATTTAATTAAATTAATCAGGATATTCAATAGATGTTGAAATAATTCGTTTTGTCTCAAAAGGCTGCGATATCTTTCTGAACGCTCTATTTCCTCTGCTTAGCGAAGCAGAAATAAAAATCAATCGCCCTCAGAATTAAACTGCTACTCGAGTGCAACGGGAAAAATTTCATCTGCATTACGTTTCTAAAATGTGGAAACAAATTACCTATCTTATATTCTACTCAAAAATACGAATGAATTTAATTTCTAAATACCTTCTTAAAACTAAAAGAAATAAGTGAGTCTCAAAGAGGAAACAAGTATATTTTATTATATATATATGAAACAGAGTTCCCTCTAGGAAATTAATGTATCTTATTCTATCAGCAGTTATGGACTTATTGATGCTGTAAGAAAGATAAAGGAGATTGAAAAGAAGGAGAGAAAGGCGAACAGAGAAGAATCAGAGAGAAATGGAAATAAAACAGATAAGCATGATGAGGAAAATAGCTCTGCTAATTCAAAACTCATAGAAATGACAGTGAATAAAATATTTTCTGGGTTTAAAAAATAAGTTTCAGTTATTTTAATAAGAATGGAGGAGATAATACAAATAAATGTTAGTTACTGTTATTAGTAATCAATATCTTTAGGCCAACATATTTTTTGTCCATTTATTTCTTTATTTTATAACCGAGAACAGACAGGCGAACGGAGAAGACTGCATAACAGTGAAGTACATGGTCTTTATAGGAAACAAGATGTAATAAGAACTGTTAAGTCTCGTAGACTGCAATAGGCAGAACATATGACACGAATGGACAATAAAAGAGAGGCATGGAAGCTTCTTGTAGGAAAACCAGAGGGAAAACGCCCAGATGGTAGACCAAGATTAAGATGGGAAAATAACATTAACCATGATTTGAGGGAAGTGGGTTATAGAGGGGATAATTGGAAAACATAAGCTTAAGATAGGGATGTGTGGAGAGCTTATGTCCGCGCGGCCATGAATCTATGGGTTCGATAGTGCCAGTGAGTTAGTTTAGTTTAATTAGTTAACACGGCAGCCTTGGTACTCATTAAATATTAGCATGGTTTTATCAGGGTAATAAATTAAATTGGTCGACGTTATGCATCAACCCAGTAAGTGCCATTAAAATAGAGATTTTGATGTCATCTATTGCACTGGCTCACGAAGTAAGTGTACACACACTTTCAGCGCCAAATCTTTAAATATAATCTTATTATTACAGAAAAATGTAAACAACATCAGTCCCATCAGAGATTCTATGTTTTGCAAAAACCGGTTAAGAAACCAGATCTTCATAAATGCTAATCTAAACCTTGCATCATGGAGGTAAGTGCCAAATGTTCCCACTCTTAGATTTTTGATGCATAACTTTCAAAAAAGGAAAATTACTTGCAATATTGTTAGCTTTGGTGCTACAATAAATACTAAAAATTTACTTAAACCATAAACACATTTTTCTCGAAACTTACATAATGGCGAATGGCTGGTTGATGTATACCGCCGTCCAATTATATCTCCAAGGTATCCGCAAATTCATAAATAAATAAAAAAATAGGGGAAACTCTGCATTCTTGATATTATGCTAACTAGAACGAGGTACGAGCGGGGAAATCCAAACATGCTCATAAATAAAGGAACAGTCATACGTCACACATCAGTGCCGTTTATTTCAGTTGTATTCTACTGATGATTATGCTTCATATTTGGAACTAGCACACCCACTGAGAGACTGAAAGGTCCAGATAGTACAATTCCTCATGACGTGATTGTTTTCTTCTGAGCTGCGGTCTGTACCTGTACCGTAATATTTCACTTTGAACCTCTCCTCCGACAGAAGTCACGTAATCTATTTTTCCTTCTCCCAAATATTTAACGAACTTGGTTGTCGCCGAGTCTCCTAATCTTAAAATTAAAATGATAATACAAAATTATAAAATTGTCACCCAATAGGTTCGTCTCCTCAACTTTGTGAACTATTGATTATCTGTAGGCCTTTCGGAACTACTCCAATCATCAGGAGAAGGAGCAGGAGATATTATTCAGTGTCAGCAGATAAAGATCTATCTCTTGCTCCTACTGCTGATGATGGGACTAGTCCCAAAAGGCCTATAGAGAATCTATAGTTTACAAAGTTGAGGAGACGGACCTATTAGGTAACAATTTTATATTATAATTTTAATTGTATGATTAATACCTCGACGGAGTCCACCGCTGTGGTCTAGAGGTAGCGTGCTGACTTGTCACGCAACGGGCCCGGGTTCGATTCTCGGTCGGGACAGGCTTCTGGGTGAGGTTTTTCTCGGGTTTTTTTCCTCACCTGTAAGACAAATGTCAGAAAGCGTAGGGCCCAACGGTCCCCGAAAATCATCCGGCCATCATCACCATCCTTATCATTATCATCCTTCACCGGTGTGGAAAGCAACGAGAAACTACCACATCTACAATTCCCTAGTAAAGCATGAAAATGCTATGATTGCAGTGAAAGACATGCCCTCGGGCAGAATTACTATGGATGGTTGGATGGACCTCAACGGAATTTTAATGTCTCCTAATATTGGGATCCGTGGTGTGCGTTACCAACTTATCGTAAGAACCAGGAGTTCCCTACGGCCACATAACAAAACATTCAGTAAGACTCGTGAACGGTTGGTTTCGTTTGCTCTCTGTTCAAAATATGTCTTGTATTTAAGAATGTTTTCGTAAGTAATGCCACGAATGATTTCCAAATTATCTAGAGAATTTGGAAATCAAGAGTGGCATTTGTTAGGACTATTTAACGAATAAAATTAAGCTCTTTACTCACAAATCATTATTTAACTATAGTTATTTTAAAATATTTATATATTTAATGTAAACGGCGATGTTTGAAAACAAATGAGAAGCGATAGGTACGCTTCATCTGCTTCTTTTGTTTATCACTGCAACTAGATCATACTATTTATTGCCAAAGGAACGCAATATTGTAAGAATGCTCTCTATTGGAGAAAAAATGAAACACACCAAACTGTATATTAATTCATTTCTGATGTCGAATGATGTAAATATGACAATTATATTTTTTCTGGATTGTTACCTGGGAAAAAATACATTTAAGAAAGTGCAAACAGTGGTTTCTTTTTTTGGTGGTATAATCAATTGCTACAAATGTTTTTATATAAACTCCCGCATGCGGCATGTGTTGACATTCATGCACTATATATACAATCTGGTAGCCGTATTTCTCACAGGCTCAGTCACTGCAAAATAATGGTCAGACCTGTTCAGAATATTAAAAAGGAGGAGCCTTCTTTAATATGGTAATTATAACACTGATAAATATTTCGTGAAACACGACTCTGATTGATTGTAAAACAGAAATAATTGAAACGTGATTGGCCATTGAGTCCCATTTGGGGCATGAGTTAAATAGTCTGTAAAAATAATGACTCTGGACAATTTAACTCTAAGTGATCTCTATTTCATGTCAAATATTTGTAGTTCTTGTATCTTTGAAATTATCTGATCAGAAAATGTTCGAAGTGTTGTAACAGAGAGCTATTAATAGCTTAAAAGTTTGAACACGAGAAATGGGGGTTTTCATAAATCAATACGTTACATATTTTTGTTCGTTGTACTTGTCCAGAGTTCTGCAACCACTATCACGTTATTTAAACTATATTATCGTATGTGTATATAGAGATAGCACACAATGCATTTTGAACTTCCAAACACAACACTAACCGTCTTATCTCAAGGAAAATAATGAGCACAAGGTTTTCCAGGTTAGCTTCTAGGTTGTACCTGCGGTGGACTAGTGGTTATGTTCTTGCCGATGGTCCGAGAGTCCCGCGTTCGAACCTGGCCGGGGTCGATAGGCTTTTGTTTTCTTTACGATGTAAAAATCCAAGGAGCAAGTCCTCCGGGAGAGACCTAAAGCCATGGGTCCCGAGACTGAAGATTTTCAAGCTCGTAAAAGAACCACAAGCCTGAATAAAAATGCCTTTTTGCAAAATTTACTGACCTCCTTTATCCTAGTAATAGGCTACCTTAGTTGCCTACTATTACCCATCCAAGTGTTTTGTGCAGGCGGAAAATATGTTAACTAACAAACTCTTTCTCTTTCTATTCTTTACTATGTTGCCACTTCCTCTCCTTTGTATTATGTTGCTTGATTGGCAGGTAGAGAGCTGACAAATACTATGTATTTTAATGATACGTCGTTCTGCGCGGTCGGTGGCAGAATTACTAACTTGACAACCCTGTTACTTTTGGGGTTAAGTCTAGGAATGAGCTGTCCCTTCCTGCTCTTCTCATTACATGTTGCCACTTGTGATTTATTGTGAGGCTGGTAACAGAGAGACGACAAATACTGTGATTTTAAATGATCCGACCGCTTGAGCGTTCCGTGCTTAAATGACTAATTTGACAATCATGTTAAGATCTTTCACACGTGTTTAGAGATTCTCCCCCCACATTTGAAGTTGAAAAATTTCAATACGTGATCGGATGTACATTTTCACCTACATCCCTTCCACAGATTCAGTAGATCGGCGACACTAGTGCTAAAAACTCTTCCCTCCGCCCGTGAACAGTTAACTTGGATGTGTAATAGATGTCTCATTGTGTTGGTATGTTGACCGCATACCACTCATGACATCTCTAGGAAAATGAGGGTAACTAAATCAACTCGGTCTAGTAACTCCTATCAAAGAAGAGGCTAAAGGCCTAACATTGGGCTGTTACGTCATTGTAGATGAATACACATCTACCTGAGACACAGCGTTCATTTAAATGACTGTAGATTGTTTATTATTAAAATGCAGCAAATTATTGTGTTATCTACAAAAAATGTAGTTATGACGTAACTCACTGCCACTATCGAACTCATAGGCTCATGGCCGTGAACATTAACTCTCCATACATCCTATCCAGAGATAATGCTTTCAAATTATCCCATTTATAATTTACTTCCCTCAAACCATGGTTAATGTTATTCTCCGTTCTCATTCTTGGCCTATCTACTGGGCGTTTTCCTGCCGGTTTTCCAACATGGATGGGCGCTTTCCAGTCCGGTTTTCCTACAAGGAGTTTCCATGCCTCTCTTTCATTACCTATTCATGCCAAGTGTCTTCCCTATCGCAGTCTACGAGACTTATATTTCTTAATATTTGTAGTTTTCCATAAAGATCGTGTAGGTTATATCAGTTTTATGTAGCCTGTTCCTCTCTCTTTTCTCCAAAAATGTTTTCTAACAACTTTAATCTCAATACTCGTGATATTTTTCTCTTTCCTTAAAGTAAGAATCCATGTTCCGTATCTATATGAAATAGCTAGAAGAATAAAAGTTTTATATATTTTCAAATTAACTCTTTTTTTGTAGATAAGCTGGGATGACAAGAGTCCCTGAAATGTATAGTAGCATGCATTTCCAGCATTGAGCCTGTGTTTAAGTTGTTCTGCTCCTCATTCCTGTTTGTAATTATTGTTCCTCGGGATTTGATATCGGCCACTTCTTCAAAATTCCCCTCAATTGTCATTAACTTATCATTTATATTATATAATGCATTTATATGTGTGGCCACATTGTAGATATGACATACTGATATTATTTACACATTGAATTTTTTTAAAATAGATTCCTTGTATTTAATTCCCATGATGATATACTTACTTACTTACTTACTCACTGGCACTATCGAACCCGTAGGTTCATGGCCGCACGGACATAAGCTCTCCATACATCCCTATCCTGAGCTAATGCTTTCCAATCATTCCCTGTATAATCTACTTCCCTTAAATCATAGTTAATGTTATTCTCCCACCTCATTCTTGGTCTACCAACTGGGCGTTTTCCCTCTGGCTTTCCTACAAGAAGCTTCCATGCAAGTCTTTGGCATGGGTTCCCTGAAGTAGTCTCCGCCCGGAGAACCGAATGGGGGACTATTTGACCTCCGGAAAATTTTACCCCAGTTGAACCCATGTCCGCATTTCTTGACGGTTCTATTTTACGGTGAAAGATCGCCACTCTTTCGACCAAGGTACTTTTTCGTCTGGCTTATCACCTTCGACCATTCCGGCATGGGTAACCCTATCGGCAGCAATGCTACCGCCGGCATAGCTCTCAGGATCATTTAAGCACGCAAGCCACTCCACCACGACAAGGTAAAGATACCATGGAGGGCCCATGATGATATTCTAAATATTTTACTTCATAGTAAATAATCCACGAAAAATACTGAGGACTTACATTATCTGATATCACGAATGTTCTGTTTACATCTTTTCTGGTTTTGTTTTGAAGAAGTAGGCTACTGGTACAGCTCTTTAGAAGACATGCTACTGAACATTCAGTACATTTGTTTGCAACTACAGTACATACTTTTTACTTGGTTACAAAAATCTCTCTCTCTCTTCTCTCTCTCTCTCTCTCTCTCTATCTCCCTATCTCTCTATCTCCTCTATCTCTCTTCTCTCCTCTCTCTCTCTCTCTCTCTCTCTCTCTATATATATATATATATTTTTTAATTTAGCAATGACTATCAATTATGACATGAACAGAAAATAAATACCTGACCTGAGTCGGGTCTTGAACCCGACATCTCTAACGTTATACGTTAGTGCTCTAACCAACTGAGCTAAGAAGGAATCCTAACACAAACATGTATTTTTACACGCTTTATATTAGCTTGTCGACCGCTGTGGTCTCGAGGTAGCATGCTGCCTTGTCACGCAGCGGGCCCGGGTTCGATCCCCGGTCGGGGCAGTTATTCTGGGTGAGGTTTTTATCGGGTTTTTCCTCACCGTAGAGACAAATGTCAGGAACACTTTAAGGCCCAAACGGTCCCCGAAATCATATGGTCATCATCATCATCCTTATCATTAACATCAGCATCATCCTTCACCGGTGTGGAAAGCAACGGGAAGCTACCACACCTTCAATTCCCTAGTAAAGCTGCAAGCATAGCATGAAAATGCTACGATTGCAGTGAAGGACCTGCCTTCCGGCAGAATTACTATAGATGGATGAATATTAGCTTGACCTGTATCTGTCTATGTAATGGAATCTTTCAACACGATTTTCACCCACTTAAAAACATTGGAGATCGACTTGAAATTTTGTATAATTGTAAAGGAACGACGACAATACAATAATTTCATAATTTTTCTAAGGTCCTGACCACGATCATCAGGACATCAAAAAATAAAGACCGGTATAATAGGTTGAGGACGTATCGACTTTTTAGTTCATCGTTGTAAGAAATTAATATTATATCCTCCGGTAGCTCAGTTCGTAGAGCGGTGGACTGTAGTGGTATATCATTTCAGTAATCCATAGGTCGCTGGTTCAAATCCGGCCCAGAGGACTTTTTTAAGAGTATTACTTTTAGCTCATACTACAATAGTATCGAATTTAAAGATATTTACTTTTTTATCTTATTCTGTAAAATATTAAAACTAAAAAAATAAAACACACGCTTTATTAGAAAACCGAACTAAAATTAAAATAATTTATTTTCCAACACGCTTGGGATAAAATTAAAGTGGTCAACAAAAAAATCATCTCCAACACATCTAGAGTAAAACTATAGTTATCTACAAAAAAAAATAATAATCCTACCATCAAAAGCGTGGGGTGCATTTTATGGCGTTTACGTTTTCTTCTTAGAGACTTTACTTTCACCAATATCTGTTTATTATCATATATATTAATTGATAAAGTGTAAAGTACCCCACACTCTCGATGGTAAAATTGTTTTTTTATGATAACTCTAGTTTTATTCTAAATGTTTTGGAGATGATTTTTTGTTGACCACTTAATTTTATCCCAAGCGTGTTGAAAATTAAAATTATTTTTAATTTTTTAGTTCGGTTTTCTAATAAAGCGTGTTGTTTTAGTTTTTAAAACTATTAATTATTATTTAATATGTATTATTCTCAATTTAGACTTGAGGCAGCGGGATATTGTTCCAACTGCCATGTAGTGGCTACTATAACAAGTAAGCATAAATTAAAGATAATTTTATTTTATAGCAGTAACGCTTGTGTATATATAGATGTTATAACTATATTTTTGACATTTAGCAATGAAGGCTAATTGTGACATGAAAAGAAAAGTAAATACCTTAGTCGGGATATGTGTTAGGATTCCTGAGTAGCTCAGTTTATTAGAGCGTTAACGTATATAGTTAGAGATCTCTGGTTCAAAATCCCGTCTCAGGAATTTATTTTTCTTTTCGTGTCATATATATATATATATATTTTTTATAAAACATTGGCAGTACCAGTACTGCTCTATGGATCAGAAGCCTGGATACATAAAAAACAAGATCTAAGTAGAATAACGGCGGCAGAAATGAAATTTTTGAGATCTGTTAAAGAGTGCACTAAGGAAGACAGAATCAAGAACTTGAAATATTTGCAATAACTGATAAAATAGATACATATAGACAAAAATGGAAGCAACACATAGACAGAATGAATGAAGATAGATATCCAAAACAAATAACAAAATACAAACCTAAAGGCCCCCGAGATGTGGGCAGACCTAGAAAGAGATGGGCTGAAGTCGGAACGGGTCAACAGACCTAATCCATGAATGCAGATGATGATGATATATTTTTTATTTATTTTATTGATTAGGGTCATTTTCTGTGGATCGTTTCCAAAAATATTTGCAGCAGAATAATCTCAGTAGTTTCATTTTTCTATCTATCTATCTTCGGGTTTTTACAGCTGCTGCCGTCTTCCCGTGCCAAACCTCCAAAGCCTACGGTCTTGGGCATCTTCGATGCTTAGCCCTCTAGCTTGCATTACTGTCTTCATGTTTTCCTTCCATGTTAACCTTGGTCTTCCTCTTTTCTTCCTTCTGTTTCTTCACGTTAAAAATGGTTGAGCGATGTAATCGAACGACATGCCCTTACTTAGCTGCGTGAAAATTAAGTAATTAACTCCATGATTGAATATAATATAGAAGCTACTTACTGAGCGATATTTCAGAGCTTGTGTGTTATGGTTTGCAAGTAGCACGCTGTGTTATTTGCTTGTGTGTTATGGTTTGCAAGTAGCACGCTGTGGTATTTGCTATATTTAGTCTCGTGTCCTATATTCGCAACATTTACTAAATGGAGCTCGCAAATTGTAAAGAGTTGGTCAGATCAATATAATATTGCCCACTGAAAAGTAGCGCGACATTAAACAATGAGGCAATAAGAATGCATTCTACGAACAGGTGAAATTCGAGCAGTAGAATTCAATCCTCTAAACACATTTTATTTCCTACATGTACACTAATGATAACAATTCTACATCAGTTAGGAAAAACCGGGTAAGTCAACTTTTGCTCGAAAATGAGTTATTAACATCTCCCGATAGCTTTTGATCCAATGCACGTTCGGTAAAAACGGGTAAGTAGTCAAGCGAATAGTGACGGTGTTATTAAACATTGAATTTTCGATGTATGCACTCTTTGATGTAAGTCATTGAACTAGTTTTTGCTCTCCTGTAAAAAATCACTTTGAAGACTTACCTGGTTTTTCCTAACTGATGTAGAATTATACCAATAGATTCAGTATTAAATTTTCTACACATCCGCATCTCTCCTCTACTCCTGGTGCGACAGGCCCCACCTTCCAGCCGGCTGCTAGCCTCACATTCACATGTGTCAATCACAGAGGTAGATGATCATCCAGCCAGTGTAGGGGTGACATGTGGTCACCATGTCGAGTCCCCCAGCCGTTATAGCTGGTTTTCTCAACCTGGATCCGCTATTTATTGTACCTACCCAAATGGCTCATGATGCTGGGTGGGCGCCGATCCCACACACTGGCCGAAATACCATGAGAAAATTTCTTCCCTCATAGAGACTCGAACAAGCGCAAGTCCTGTAGCTCTGCGCCAAGGCTTCGTGCCTTAACCACTCGGCTACGGCGCATGAAGTAAAAACATTGTAAAAAAGAAAAGAGAAAGCATTGCCTCACATTTTCTTAGATACTCCTATTAAGGTACTTGAGGGTGTTATGGCCCATTGTTTAATGTGAACGTATTACACGAAGCAGCCAGTAGATGGAAGTGGTCGGCACTTCAGGACGTTCTGAAAAATCGATTAGGATGAATGTTAGTCCAAGTAGTCTTGATCGGAAGCCGCCATTTGCTACATGAACGCGAAGTAAGAATCTGGGTTGTCATATTTGATCCTGGTATGTGATATATATTTTCATAGCTAATCACCAATTAAATTGATTTGATTGTTGATATTGTATCACTTAATAACGTACAATCTAACAATGGAGTAACTTGTTGTGTAAAGTAAAAATGGCGGTGGTTATTACGTATTGTTTATAAAACTACTCAGTTCGTTGTTATGGCCCAGGCATTGCCTGGTGGGCCATATCACCAACACATTTATAATAGATCAAAATAACTGCAATATTATACAGTTTTGTTCTTTTTGATATTCAATAATGAGAAAGAAAATACATCTGACGACAGACAGTTGAACAAAAGGGGTAAATGGACAAAGGGGTCATTACCCAAGGTAATCCAAGAGGTAAAAGAAAACACGGTTTCCGTACGTCAGACAAGTGAAAAATGTTCAGTATCTAGGTGCAATTTCCGCCGATATCTGCTTCACGTTTCTTCAGTAAAATGCAAGTTGGGTGGTAAATCGATCCTCACAAATGAACAAGAGAAAGATCTATGTGCTCGTTTTTTCAGAATGAGTGATGTTGGAGGAGACGGCTTGGGAGGTGGTGGTTGAACGGATTTTTGAAGAGAAATCCGGAAGTGGCAAAACGAAAAGCGTAAAGGCTAAACCCTGCTCGGGCACAAAAATTAAACAAATTTATTGTGGACGACCATTTTAAAAACTCAGAAAAAATTATGATAAATACAATTTGTTTAATTGCCCCCAACACATTTATAACGCAGACGAAAAAGGGCGCAGCTTGCACCTCCATAAAAAGCCCATACTTCTGTCAAAAAAGGGGCTAAGCGTGTCCACATTATTATTGAAGAACACTGAGAAAGTGCTCCTATAGTTGCTTGTGGTAACGCTATTGGATCAATCATCCCCCATTGATCTTATTTAAGGGCCAAAGGAAAACAACTGAGTGTAAAAAAATTGCCTCCAGGAAGTACCATTAAAATGCTTCAGAAGAGGAGTATGGACGATAAAAGTGTTTTTCGAAGTTTTGAAATTTTTGGGATGACCAGGCAATGGTGTATTTTGATACAAACAAAGAGTTAACCTATATTCCCAAAATGAATTTCGCAGACGTGTTCACCCCTATGTGGGCAAAATCGATGACCCAGGCCAATATAAAAAGTGGTTTCAGAGCCACTGGCATATACCCCTTCAACCCTTTAGCCATTCCAGAAGAGGCATATGTGCCCAGCCTACCAACCAACGAATCAACCTTATGACCAAGGAATTCTTCAAAATAATGAAGGTTTTAATAACCCACAGGCGGGAGTTTCAGGGCTTTCAAGCACATCTCAGAAATCGACTGCAACAAAAAAGCCTTCTAAACGTCGTCGGCGAAATTACTCATCTTCATCGAACTCCGGAAGCACCTACGACTTTTCATTTGAAATTGATCATTCAGATGTCCTCGATTCAGTACCTACCAATGTGTATGCTGAAAATGAACCCTCAACGCCTCTAAATCTAAACATAAGTCGCCGGGAAATGGATCAAGAAATTCATCAGGGCAGAGCTCATTTAGTGACTTCTTCCCCACACCTAAGAGGCTGAAGAATACAATCACTAACAGAAAACCAGATATCAACTCGCATGGGTCACATTTGAGGAAACAATTGTTTTCAGAGAGCAACACCAAGAAAACAACAGCTAAACTCACCAACATCAGCAAGAAGAATAAATCCCAAAGAACTAAAATAACGGTGGCTAAAGGAAATCCCAAAAATCTACCAATCCAATATCTCAGATGGTACTGCACAGTTTACAAAGAAGACAAGGTTAAGGACATGAGCCCTGTGTATAGCGTGTAATAATTATGTTCATGAGGAATGCGTGGGACTGTCCAAAGAAGATCAACGAACCTTTCGTTTACACCACTTGGTAATGAATCTTTGTTTTCCATAATTTGACATAAATAATTTTGAGTTAATTATTTGTAAACTGACTTCATTGACATGTTGTAAACTGTTGTTATTCATACTGCACATTACATCGTTTCCATTGCATATTAATTACATTGCTGAGTAAAATTTAACCAGTGTTTTAAATGGGGAAATAAGTGGGCCATACCACATACATATGTTGGTGTTATGGCCCAAAGGTAAGCTTTTGGGAAACGACCAGTTTAACAAATTTAACATGCAAGTACAATAATGACTTTTTTTTTGTAAAAAGTAAATATATTCAAGAATATAATACAAAGAAAACCAAACAAATTAGGGCCAAAATGGCGGCTGTAAATATTCTCAAATGTTAAGTGGGCCATAACACCCTCAGTTACCTTAGGTTCTAACCATGTTTGACATTCGAATAACCTCTGGACAGTAATGTGTAAATAACATTAACGTATGCTATTAATTATTGTATTTATATTTTTATAAGTAACTAGCTAATACCCGGCGTGCGCTGCTACGCCTAAATAATTATAATGTGTTTTTCCGTTTAGTTGAATAAGTGAAATGAATAATAATTATAAATATATATAATTATTATTTTAGATACCCCGTGTTGATTACCCGGCATTGCCCGGGAATCTACGTATCTCGATGTATTTGGCATTAATGAGCTGAAAGACAAAATTCGTTATTTCGAGATAACCGTGCTGGTGCTCTGCTTGCCCAAGAATCTACTTATCCCGATCATCTTGGCATCAATGAAAAACAAAAATGGCTATTGTGAGTTATCCATAAAAGATAAACATATGCTGTCGCGGTTTTTTTGTAGAGGTTTATGAGATATTTAATTCTGTGTAAATTAATTTTGTGTATTTGTTATGGGTTAGGCATCGTAAGCCATTTAAACGTAAACAAATATTTTTTTCACGGTTTTCACTACAAACAGTGATTTTTAAGGGTGTAGGAGTTGAGTATCACAACTCTCTTATAGCCTATGTTCATCCCGAGAATCTCCTGAATATTTTGCAAAAAACCCATCACAATCGGATCAACGGTATGGCCGTGCATAAAGTACGAACAAGCAAACAAACAAACATTCATTTTTACACGCTTTATATTAGCTTGAGCTGTATCTGTCCATCTATGTAACGGAATCTTTCAACACGATTTTCACGCACTTAAAAACATTGGGTCCCGCGCCGTAGCCGAGCGGTTAAGGCAGGAAGCCTTGGCGCAGAGCTACGGGACTTGCGCTGGTTCGAGTCTCCGTGGGGGAAGAAATTTTCTCATGGTATTTCGGCCAGTATGGGACCGGTGCCCACCCAGCATCGTGATGCATTTGGGTAGCTACAATAAGTAGCGGCTCCAGGTTGAGAAAACCAGCTATAACGGCTGGGGGACTCGACATGCTGACCACATGTCACCCCTACACTGGCTGATTATCATCTACCTCTGTGATTGGCACATGTGGATGTGAGGCCAGCAGCCGGGTGGTAGGCTAAGGGCCTTGTAGGCCTGTCGCGCCAGGAGTTTTTTTAAACATTGGATCGACTTGAAACTTTGTATACTTGTAAGGGACCCATGACAATACAATAATTTCATTTTTTTCTAAAATCCTGGCCAGAATCATCAGCAAATAAAACATAAATAAAAACCGGTGTAATAGATTGCGGACTTATCGACTTTTTAGTCAATCGTTGTAAGAGCTCAGTTGGCAGAGCGGTGGACTGTAGTGGTATATAATAATTTCAGTAATCCATGGGTCGCTGGTTCAAATCCGACCCGGAGGATTTTTTTAGAAGAGTATTAAAGAAATTAAATTTTCATGGGATTCCGGTTAATGACAATCAATTAAACTAAAAATTATAAAACATAAATAATAGTTTTAAAAAACTAAAACAACACGCTTTATTATAAAATCAAAATAAAAAATAAAAAATAAATAATAATTTAAAAAACTAAAACAACACGCTTTATCAGAAAACCGAACTAAAAAATGAAAAATAATTTTAATTTCCAACACGCTTAGGATAAAATTGAAGTGGTTAAACAAAAAAAATCATCTCCAACACACCTAGAATAAAACTAGAGTTATCTACAAAAAAAATACCATCAAGAGTGTAGGGTACTTTTTATGGTTTTTACGTTTTCTTCTTAGAGACTTTACTTTTAACAATATCTCTTTATTATCAAATATATTCAATTCCAGATGAGCTCCTATACCTGATGATCCATTTTTGCTGCTTAACTCATCTTCGTATAAATAAATAAATAAAGCCTGATATGTCCCTTTAGGGCAAAGACCTCCCTGTACAGGGGTTAAGCTCTATTTGAGAGTGTCACCCGTGAGCTACTCCGTGGTGAGAAGTTGACTTGGATGTAGCACTTGGTTTGTATACACTGTCTGTTCTGTGATTAGTTAATACACAGTTGTCTCTCCATCGTTCTCCAGCTTTTCCTGCATCTGGCGACTCTGGACCATTGCGCCCCTGCTCGTTCTTTGAAGATGTCAGCCCATCGTCGTCTTGGTCTTCCGCGCTGTCTCTTGCCTGTGTACGGGTCCCACATGGTTGTTTTTATTGTCCACCTGTCGTCCTGTATTCTTGCGACGTGGCCTCCCCACTTCCATTTTTTCCTGATAGCTTGTTGTGCGGGATCAGTTGTTGAGGATATCGCTTGAAGTGTTGTATTCGAGATTCTGTCCTTCAGAGTTATGCCTAAGATTTTCCTCTCCATTTTCCTTTGGCATACTTGGAGTGTGTACTTCAGTTTGGCAGTAAGATTCCAAGTTTGGCAGCCATATAACAGTGTTTATCTTCGTATAACTTCGTATAATTTAAAATTGTTGTTGCAATCAACATGCAAGACCCTGTTTCACAAAGTGCAATGCAACACCGGCAAGCACAACAAAGAAACCGTGGCAACGTAGGATTGTGGATCCCCGTAATAGTACGACACACATGGCATGTGAGAGGTCAAACTAATTCGAGACCCTTCAAGCACACGGTCGCCCAGACGCATCAATCATTTCCAACACGTAAGATCTCGCGCACTTATTTTTACTAGCGTTATAGCATAGTACTCTAGTGACTCACTTAATAACATACATATTGAAGAATCGCACAATGAGGAATTATTTAAATGCCATTAATAAAAATATAATTTTCTTTCACACACGAAACTTGTGAATTTTTCGCACTGATTGTTCATTTGAAATTTGTGTATATTCTATAACATGCGGCTTCAACACTTTCACATGGTGAACTCCATGAGTTGCGGAATAGCTGCAATATGTTGGAATCGCTTTTCTAAAAATTTCTTCCCTTCTTCTACCTCATTTTGTGTAACCTTCTGAACTATTATTTGTCTAGTTTTACTACTATGTGCCATGTGTCACATAATCTGACACTAGAATATCGTATTTCTTCTGTACTTCTCTGTCACCTTCCATCTAAACTAGGCAACAGCAGTTAATATTGAGATATGCTTTTCCAATGAACTGCCTTGACCTAATAATTAGATTATTCTGTTTTTTGTAGGTATAATTTTCTGAGAAATTAACAAATATGGCTGCTTCATTTACTTCAACCATTTCCCGAATGTATTTAAATGCTTCCGCTGACTGCCTTTTAGCTCAAATTGACACAGAAGAAGGGCTAGTAATTATTTTATGGTTCAGCTGAGCCAAACAGTCTACCAGATTTCCTAAACCATATTTATGTTAATCCTCAGCGGAGTGCAGCAAGCAACTGACTGCGTCTTGCGTATTAGCAATATATAAGAGAGGACAAAAAGTCAGTCAGTCATGCGACACTAGCGGGAAAAATAATTACGTTACAAAAAAAAAATGTCATCAAGATTTTTTGTTAGTTGTGTCCCGATAACATAGAATCCAAGAGAAAATTTTAATCCATCAATTATTATGTTGTGTAAATAATTTTTATACTGTTCTGGCTGTAGCATTATTACCGCATATACTAATTAATTATTGCACTGTAGCCAATAGCATAGAATCCATATATATATATATATATATATATATATATATATATATATATATTAAAGTATTGAATTAACAATCAGAATGTATTTATATTATATTATGAAGGGAAATTGCGTACTGGATACTCTAATATATAATAATAATTACATGTGGATATTCAAGTTGAAACAGGCAGGGGCGTTGAATTTGGATAATATTACTCACCATCTCCCAGTCTAATACAGGGGCGTCGAGTCAAGATAAGATTATTCTCCATCCCCTAGTTGAATACCGTAAGATAACATGGCTGGTAAATTCCAGTCTTCATACGTAACTTTAGAAGAGATATGTCCTTATTTGGAAATGAGGGTGATACATTCCAACTCAGCGTCCATGCCACGCCCGCTTATCAGAGGGTTTATACGGCTGATGCCCTTGGCATCAGGGCTTATTCTTCATGGTTCCGACCTCGTCTCTATGACAGTTAGAGACACAATATTGTAACTTTTTAATCATCGTCTTTAATAAATGTATTAAATCAAGTTCTGCATTCACTGGAGTTCTTGGACTCACAACGAATCCTACCTTCAAATTGTCTGATCTACCCGAGGGCAATACTTTTCCGTGACTGACTGTCCATAACTTACAGTTAACGATTATAGGACATTTTAAGGTATATAGAACATTCGAAGGCATTTAATATTATTGCATTTACGACTACGGGGGCCAAAGTATGGTTTACAAAAAGAATTTATGAAATAAAATAAATTAATATGACCAAATCATTAAACAACAAATTGTTAAAATTTTAGGTCTTTTTATAGGTTTGGAATATGACAAGTTCTACCACTAATATCAGTTTAAAATAATACACATTTGAATTATTATCTTATAGAATTTGGAAATTTGATCTTTAAAGATATATATTACGTCAACAAAATTATTCCTGTGACAATTAAAGAATGTTCACCTCGGTATGACATTTTCATGGAATCGCTCTATAATGACATTATTTTTTTTATAATTCACAGACAGAATCTTGACCCCGACAGTGATTTCGCAACAAATGAGTGAGTGAGAGGGAAAGAGATGGTAGATGTAGGAACTACGCAGTGAACAGCTGAGAGCGAAGGCCACAAGATAACAGTATAAATATGTCACAGTTTTACGTATACACAGTTATCATTACGCAGTAACTCTCTCTCCACATGTTTTATCGACTTGATGAAAAACCAAACACTTCCTCGCACCCAAATGTATTCGCCCTCAAATTCTGGAAATCACTGGGTGTCTCAAATAATGTATACTACTCTTGGAAACACTACATCTCAGCAATAATATCCGACAGATTTTGCGGTTTATCATAAGTAATACCACGAGTGATTTCCAAATTCTCGATAAAGTAATGACTCACGAAGTGAGGAGTGAATTTATCTAGAGAATTTGGAAATCAAGAGTGGCATTTTAGGACTATTTAACGAATAAAATTAAGCTGTTTACTCACAAATCATTATTTAACTATAGTTATTTTAAAATATTTATATATTTAATGTAAACGGCGATGTTTGAAAACAAATGAGAAACGATAGGTACGCTTCATTCTGCTTCTTTTGTTTATCACTGCAACCAGATCATACTATTTATTGCCAAAGGAACGCAATATTATAAGAATGCTCTCTAGTGGAGAAAAAAATGAAACACATCAAACTGTATATTAATTCATTTCCGATGTCGTATGATGTAAATATGACAATTATATTTTTCTGGATTGTTACCTGGGAAAAAATACATTTAAAGAAAGTGCTAACAGTGGTTTCTTTTTTTGGTGGTATAATAAATTGCTACAAATGTTTTTTATATTAACTCCTGCAAGCGCTATGTGTTGACATCTATGCACTATATATACAATCTGGTAGCCGTATTTCTTATAGGCTCAGTCACTGCAAAATAATGGTCAGACCTGTTCAGAATATTAAAAAGGAGGAGCTTTCTTTAATATGGTAATTATAACACTGACAAATATTTCGTGAAACACGACTCTGATTGGTTGTAAAACAGAAATCATTGAAACTTGATTGGCCATTGAGTCCCATTTGGGGCATGAGTTAAATAGTCATAGAAATACTTTTGTTTGTTAAAGGCATGACACAACCCCCAATTTCAATCTTCTTCTTCTTCTTCTTCCCTTGGATCTACGGTCCTCTAAGAACCTTGGTCTCCTTTATAACATCTGCCAATTCTCTATTCCTAGCTTCCTGTCTCCATCTTTCAACCGTCAGTTATCTGAAGTCCGGCATTTGCGTTGAGGTTTCTGTTTTATTTTTTACAGGATATGGTTAACCATATGCCCAATCACCTAGCAATCTTTAGGGGACGATGTTTTCTGTTGGGGCTTTCTCCCCTAGACGACGGCTCACAATTTAAGCGTTGGGGATTTGCTTAATCGCACATTTTGCTTTACCTAACGATCACATGCATAGAACTTTGTAGGAATACAGGACACTTCTCGATCTTTTAGATGGAGTGTAACTGTCAGCAAGTTATACCCCTCGAAGACCATATACTACACCCCTTTGGTCCCCTCAATTTGAATCCATGTGGATTAATTTTTTTCCAAACATACAATACCTCAGGCATGGATAGGAAGTGCTATGTATATAGACATACAATACCTCAGGCATGGATAGGAAGTGCTATGTATATAGACATACAATACCTCAGGCATGGATAGTAATGGCTATGATAGTTATACATACAATACCTCATGCAGGGATAGGAAGTGCTATGTATAATAGACATCACAATCCTTGATGCATGGATAGGAAGTGGCTAGGTATATAGACATTTAACTCTTCTTTAGGAGAACTTAAGAAATAAAGAGAAAATTGCCTTGCACGAGGATATATTGAACGTTTTTAATCGTATTCCCTTAGTCGCTCTATAATCTGCCATTGTTTGGATGACATTGCATTGTTGTGGAAGATGCTCATTTTGAACAAGTACGGGCTTTAAAAAAACAAACCACTGTATTATTGTTGTTGTATAATTAACTTTCTTGTTCAAACAGTGAAATTCTTTTCATTTAAAAAATTATGTATATTCTAAATCACAGGAAAAGTGCGCTTAAATTGAGCAGGGGTTTTGAGTTTAGTTTTTGCCGTAGTCTGCTAGCGATTTTGTGCTATTTCCTCACGTTACACACTATTCTCTGACTTTTCTACGATCTTTCTCTGCATAGCAGATATTTACAATCTTCCGTTGGCTCGTGGAATTTCTTGTTAGCACAAATTTTATGGTGAAAACCGTGCATTGCGAGTCTTGTTATGACGTGACACTCTCTGGTTCAACTATGGCTGGTGTGGTGTAGAACTCTAGGTCTATCTCTCTCTTCTTGTGTGCCTTGATGTTAATTAGTTCCTGATAGGGTACTGTAGATGGTAGCCAGTGTTGTAATCTGATCTCCTCCATAAAATAGGACTCTCTCATGAGCACGCAAATCATATTGTCTATTTATTTTTAGAAAATTCCGAAAGAAAGAATATATTCTGTTTGTTCTCATGAAAATATTTTGAAATATTTTTACAAATCTTCACCGAGAATGACCATGACAATATATATATATATATATATATATATATTATATATATATATATATTATATATATATATATATATATATATAATTTTATTATAGCAGATTTCACATTGTTTCACAACATCTTCCTGCGCCCAATTAATCTACTGACATTCTCCTGCTCGTATCTCTACATCATTCCAATCTCCATCGTCCAATCCTTTTTCCCTTATGCTGCTCAAAACAACATCAATCTATGTTATTTTTGGCCGTCCTTTTCTTCTTCTATCAAGTGGCACCCATTATAGTATTCTTCTTGTGCGTGTGTGTGCGTGTGTGCGTGCGTATGTGTGCGTGTGCGTGTGCGTGATTGTGTGTGTGTGTGTATGTGTGTGTGTGCGCGAGTGTGTGTGCGCGCGTGTGAGTGAATGTGTGTAGGCGCGCGTGTGCGTGTGTGCGCGCGCGCGCGTGTGTATAGTGCGTGTATGTGCGCGTGTGTGTTTGTGTGAGTGTTTGTGCGTGTGTGTGTGTGTACGCGTGTGTGTATGTGCGTGTGTGTGTGTTTACTATGTGTCCGTTAGCGCCCCCAATTTTTGCTTCATCGAAACTAAACTTAGCATACATAAATTAAATTAAAAAGTAAGGTCTAGTTCGTTAACCAGCAAAATCTGGCCATTAGGAGTAGTATATGTTATTAAAATAAACCGAGGAAGGCACTATCCAAAAGTTATCGAAATCCAACTTACTTGAAACCAGAGATTAAATATTTGCTCTAGCACCATCATCTTTAGTTCGATGTAAGTAATACTATTCAATTTTATTGACTGTTAAGTTGACAATGTGACCTACAAGATGCATTAGTATAATTTATTTAATACGTACTAGCTAATACCCGGCGTGCGCTGCTGCGCCTAAAAAAATGAAAATTAATGTGTCTTTATGTTTAGTTGAATAAGTGAATGGAAAAATAATTATAAATTTATATTTTTAGATATACCGTGCTGATTACCCGGCATTGCCCGGGAATATACTTATCACGATCTTCTTGACATAAATGAGCTGAAATACGAAAATTAATTGTTTTACGATTAGTTAAATGAGTAAAAGGAAACATTTATATCGTAATTATTTTTAGATACCCCGTGCTGTTTACCCGGCGTTGTCCGGGAATCTACTCATCCCGATCTTCTTCGCATAAATGAGCTGAAAGACAAAAATTAATGTACTTCTTATGATTAGTTGAATAAGTAATATGAGAAATAATTATAAATGTAATCGTAATTATTTTAAGATATCCCGTGCTCATTACCCGGTGTTGCCCGGGAACGTACTTATCTCGATCTTCTTGGCATAAATGAGCTAAAAGAGAACATTTGTTATTATGAGTTATCCGTTAAAAGAATACCCGCCATGTGCTGCTATGCCTGCACCAGGAATCTACGTACTTGTCTCGATCTTCTTGGCATCAATGAAAGACAAAAATGGTTATTGTGAGTTATCTGTAAGAGATAAACATATGCTGTCAGGGACTTTTTTGTAGAGATTTTTGAGATATTCAATTCTGTGCACATTAATTTTATGTACTTATTATGGTTTAGGCAGCGTAAGCCATTTAAGCGGTCAAAGAGCTACCTTTTTCATATATTCCACAACAAAGGGCGATTTTTAAGGGTGTAGGAGTTGAGTATCTCAACTCTCTTATAGCCTATGTTCATTCCGGGAATCTCTTGAAATTTTTGCAAAATGCCTATCACAATCGGATCAACGGTATGACCGCGCATAAAGTAGGAACAAGGAAACAAACAAACAAACAAACATTTTTATATAGTCTAGATATTAGATTTTTGATAAATTAAAGGAAAAATGAATGAGTAGATATTATTTAAATTGTCCACCGCTGTGGTCTCGGGGTAGCGTGCTGCCTTGTCACGCAGCGGGCCCGGGTTCGATCCCCGGTCGGGACAGTTTTTTCCTCACATGTAAGAAAAATGTCAGGAAAACTTTAAGGCCCAAACGGTCCCCGAAATCATATGGCCATCGCAATCATCATCATTCATATTCATCTTAGGATTAGGGACTCTCCTGGCGCACCATTATCATCATCATCACCCATCATATCATCGGGGCAACGTAACCCCGCCTTCCAGGCGCCCCAACCTCAGAAGTGGGTTACTAGTACGCCATGCCAGGAGAGAAACCAGGAATGTCGAAAGACAAACCTGTGAAAAAAAAAATATATATATATTATTTAAATTGGCGTCAAATTATACAACAATATGCAAATAGGTAATAACTTAGAGTGAAGTAAAGGATAGTTTTCTCTACTGTCCGACACATTTAAATAAGCTGGCATTAGAAATTCAGTTTTTCAAATGTAACAAAAGAAATATATATCCATAAACAAGGACAATAGGACTATAAAATCAACTTGCTGAGGAATTCGCTTAATTTACCAGTTCTTACGGGACTCACTTGAATTTTTACTTTTTTAAATTTAGTCTAAATCAACACTTTTTATATTGTAGGCCATTATTTATTTTTAATTAAACTTATAAGGAAATTGTCAATCATTGCACGTCGAAACCTATGTACCTTAAAATTTCTTCCAGTGAAGCGTTGTGACATACCGTTCAAATAATTATCTGCCTTTTTAACTGCAAAGCACGAAAATACAGTACAAAACCTCTCATTTAAACTATAATGAAGTAATACAACTCGTGAAATGGTAGCTTGAATTAACTCTCATTATCTGCTGTCCGCACCGCATTCCGCCTCACTCCACTCTTACTAAAGCAGGGCGTCCATCTGCTCCGTACAGCGGGTTGCTATTGCTGGATTTCTGGCTTCGATTTCTGTGCCTTTCATTAAATATAACAGATAATTTTTGAACACGGCAATGCTACATCACAATGCTTCTCTGGGAGAAATTTCAAGATAGGTTTCGACATGCAAAGGATGACATTTTTCCTTTTTAGCTATAAAACTGAGTATTGTAAATTTCATCATCCTGGTTCAGTGCTAGATACGGTATTAAATCTTAAATCTGTCTCTTGTAAAATAAAGCTATAAATAATAATAATAATAATAAATAATATAATAATAATAAAATAATAATAATAATAATAATAATAATAATAATAATAATAATGAAACAATAAACCAGAAATTATTATGTTTTGAAAGAAACATTTTAAGAAGAATATTTTGACCAAATAGAGGAACCTGATAACTGTTGGAGAATCAAAACTAATAACTAACTAAAGAAATTAACCAAAAATCAGAATATAGTGAACCATATCAGATCTCTCAGAATTAGTTGGATTGGACATTTCATAAGAATGGATGATCAGAGACTGGTCAAGAAGCTCTATAAATGGAAACCCATAGGAGGCAGAGCAGTTGGAAGACCGAAGATGACACAATGAACGATCTAAAGAAAATGAAAGTGACTAATTTGAATATGGCAAGAAACAGATTGGCATGGAGGAGGAATGTTGAGAAGGCCAAAACTTTCACTTCTGAAGTTGTCGCGCCTTAAGATGATGATGATGATAATAATAGCATTCTTATACACAATGAATGGAAATACTATATATACGGTTTTCTCATAAATAAATTCTGTTTTTAATGTAACGTTGTGTGATTCACTGAGAGTTTATTCCAATCGGTCATGCATACGATATGGATCTTTATTCCCACCAGCTGGAACGAATTCCTGAAATTAGGAGGCTCTCAGGTTCATACCCGACCGGACTCCATACTGCAGGAATCACTGTGACAAAAAATCATGAATTCGGAGAAATCGAACTGGTGCAATACCCGGGATATAGCTCTGATTGTCATCTGTTTCGATCCATGACCCATTTATTGCGTGAAATTTCGAAAATATCGAAAACATTGAAGCTGTGGAAGTGGGTCTCAACGAATGCTTCGCATCAAAAACCAGAGTCTGGTACCGCCACGGGCTAATGAACGTACCTGAAAGACGACTCAAAACCATAGATTCTGAGAGTCTCTATTTTGAAGAGTAGTTCAATTTCTTGTGAAAATAAAATTTTGTTTAAAAAAGACATTACTTGTGAGACAGTGTATGTTATAATTAAGGGCTTCTTCACATTGACTTTATACTATCGAGGTAACGGACCATCATCATCATCATCCATGCAAGTATTATGCTGTGTGGCCTGTTACAGTCTCAAAGAGGAATTTTCCATCCAGCGCTTTTTTGGACGTCTCAGCGATCTTTTGCCGTGGGCGCAGTAGCGAAGTATGACTTTTGAAATTCTATGATTTGAAGATTTCTATTTAATGTATCTTCTCCATGTCCTCCTACATAGCACTGCATTTTTCTGTTCCCTATCCTGCCATTAAAATCTCCCATGATTAAGAGCATATCTGATTTATTTACATGATTGACAATTGTTTGTAGTTTTGAATAGAATGTGTCATTTTCTTCTTCCTCACCTTCTATTGGAGCATAAATTCCTGTTATTGTTAAGTGTCCTCTTGAATGATTCTTTCATTGTGGAATGTGTAATCATCTATTGATGATTTAAATTTCTTACGTATCATCAACATTACTCCAGCTCTTGCTCTTGTATTGTGATTTACTCCGCTATAAAACTGTAAATAATTTTATGTTTCTTTCGAACCTTTTAATTTCTTTTTGGTTTCAATTCCCTTCCTTGCCAGAATGTCGTCTGATTGGTCCTCTTTATGGGAAATTCCCTGTATATTCCAGGTTGCAAATTTTAAAATATTTTCCTTCTTCCATGTCGTATCCTTATTCTCGCAAAGGTCGTCAACAGGTTGATCTGTCTGATTCATCCGAGGCTTGGTTTGAGACTTGAAAGCAAATGTAAATGTTTTCGCCCAATGGGTTGCTGGCCCAGAGGGGCATTATTGTGGGGTTCCGACTAATGTAGCATTTCCTCTACATTAAGGTGATGTGGTTATACCGTCAGTACACGGTCCTCAGAGCCTCATTTGTAATAGCAGGTTGCACCACGAGCAGGTTGAGGATAGGAGAGGTGATGAAATGCACGTGACTATCCCTTGCAACACGTTAACGGACCGATATTATTATTATTATTACTATTATTATTATTATTATTATTATTATTATTATTATTATTATTATTATTATTATTATTATTATTTAATAAGTTTCTTGAGAGTTTAATCTGGAAACCCATTTGGCTTTTATAGATTACGAGAAGGCTACTGACCGGGTACAAAGAAACATACTTCAGAATATAATGACAAAAGAGGCTACCCTTACCACTTAAAGTTTATGCCAAAACTATGTGGATCAGAAACTTGGATCATGACACGAAATTATATTAACAAATTACACGCTACAGAAATGAAGTTTTGAGATCAGTTAAAGGTTGTACTAGGTTAGATAGATTTAAAAATAAAGATGTTACAATGCGAGCTTGGGAAGTGGTTTTTACAGAAGCGAGGATATGATTAAAAATCGAGAGATAGCGAGATTTTTAATTTCCAAGATTCTGTAAAACACTTCACAAACGTACGTTGCACATTATTTTTTTGCGCGATAGTGTTTTCGAAATAATAAATAATGGTACCGGTAATAATATCTTTGTTGGAAGTATTTGCGTTCATTATAAACAACTGACTAACGTTAACAGTGTGACCAATGTTTATACGGTAAATGCCGAAAATAATTTAGTTGAGACTAAAAAAGGCCGTAACACCAAATAGGCATAAAATGGCGGCAAGTACGAATTTATTGTTTTATATTGTTTCAGATAAAGTTAATTTAAGATTCAGTGATTTTTTCGTATAATTTATATTACCTCTACTTTTTGGATATATTTTTGTATATACATTGTATGTAGTATACATAGAGGGCAGTGGGTTTACTTCTCCTCACGAGGTAGGTAATATGTATTATTACAGTATAGTTACTTAGATTGGCAACCCCGACATTTAGGAAATTGAACTTCCAATCATGGTCATCATTGCTGTAAGTCCGGCAGAGCGCACTATTGCGCAACAATAATAATATGATAATCAATTGAGTTGGTGTTTACTTGATGAAAATCCATATTTATTAATTAAATAAAAATAAAACGTAGTTTTATTTGATTTTCATATTTATTATATAATTCAGTGACAGCTGTTTCGGTACACTGTACCTTCTTCAGACACGTTAACAAAAAAAAAAACATGTTAACATGTCTGAAGAAGATACAGTGTACCGAAACAGCTGTCACTGAATTATATAATAAATATGAAAATCAAATAAAACTACGTTTTATTTTTATTTAATTAATAATAATTATATGTAATATCATTACAGGAAATGATTCATCATTATAGAGATCAGTGGATTGAACACCTAGAAAGAATGAGCTACAGTCGTATTCCTAGAAGAATTCTTGATTATAAACCTGAAGGAAGGAGAGATTTGGGAAAACTACCATTATAGAGATCAATGGATTGAACACCTAGAAAGAATAAGCTACAGTCGTATTCCTAGAAGAATTCTTGATTATAAACCTGAAGGAAGGAGAGATTTGGGAAAACTACCATTATAGAGATCAATCATGGATTGAACACCTAGAAAGAATGAGCTACAGTCGTATTCCTAGAAGAATTCTTGATTATAAACCTGAAGGAAGGAGAGATTTGGGAAAACTACCATTATAGAGATCAATGGATTGAACACCTAGAAAGAATGAGCTACAGTCGTATTCCTAGAAGAATTCTTGATTATAAACCTGAAGGAAGGAGAGATTTGGGAAAACTACCATTATAGAGATCAATGGATTGAACACCTAGAAAGAATGAGCTACAGTCGTATTCCTAGAAGAATTCTTGATTATAAACCTGAAGGAAGGAGAGATTTGGGAAAACTACGGGAAGGTTCGTTGGAGAATATGTAAAGCCGGAACAGGCTTAAGAGCCTAATCCCTGATTGAGGAAGAAGAAGATGAAGAAGATTCATGAGTTTTACTCCTTAAGGTTGGTAATGTCTATGGGTTTTTTGACTAGAGTGGGTTCTCAAAGGGAACAGGGATGGTTACTGGGCTTTTATGCATTTTTAATGTGAGTTTACTAATTCGGATCCACCAAAATTTAGATTAGTAATCTAGCCTGGTCACTGTGGGATAAGTGTACCCTAGACTATCTTTTAATATACTGTACGTCGATTAGAACTAACTCACTGGCTCTATAGAACCCGTACATTCATAACAGCGCGGACATAAGCTCTCCATACACCCCAATCCTGAGTTAATGTTTTCCAATCATCCCCTGTATAACTAATCTATATCCCTCAAATCATAGTTAATGCTATTCTCTCACCTTATTGGTTTACCGACTGGGCGTTTTCCCTCTTGTTTTCCTACAAGAATCTTCCATGCACCTCTTTCATTCCCCATTCGTGCCACATGTCCTGCCCATCACAGTCTACGAGACTTAACTACTCTTATGATATCTGACTTCCTTAAAAAACCATGTAGCTCACTGTTATATAGTCTTCTCCATTCACCTGCCTGTTCATCTCTCTTTCGTCCAAAATTTTTCTAAGAACTTTATTCTCAAATACTCGTAATCTTCTTTCCTCCCTTAAAGTAAGAGTCCATGTTTCGCATCCATATAATACAACTGGAAGAATAACAGTTTTACATATTTTTCAGTTTAACGTTTTTTGATAAGAGTTGGGACGACAAGAGTCCCTTACTTACTTACTTACTCACTGGCACTATCGAGCCCGTAGGTTCATGGCCGCGCGGACATAAGCTCTCCATACATCCCTACCCTGAGCTAATGCTTTCCAATCATTCCCTGTATAATCTACTTCTCTCAAATCATAGTTAATGTCGTCCTCCCACCTCATTCTTGGTCTACCAACTGGGCGTTTTCCTTCTGGCTTTCCTACAAGAAGTTTCCATGCACGTCTTTCATTGCCCATACGCGCAACATGTCCTGCCCATCGCAGTCTACGAGACTTAACTGTTCTTATTATATCTGGCTTCCTATAAAGACCATGTAGTTCACTGTTATGTAGTTTTCTCCATTCACCTGTCTGTTCATCTCTCTTTGGTCCAAAAATTTTCCTAAGTACTTTATTCTCAAATACTCGTAATCTCCTTTCCTCCCTTAAAGTAAGAGTCCATGTTTCGCACTCATATAATATAACTGGTAGAATAATAGTTTTATATATTTTCAGCTTAACGTTTTTTGAAAGGAGTTGGGACATCAAAAGTCTCTGCAATGCATAATAGCATGCATTTCCAGAATTGAGCCTATGTTTAATTTCTTTGTGCATCTCATTCCTATTTGTGATTATTGTTCCTAGGTATTTGAATTTAGCCACTTCCTCAAAATTTCCGTCATTTGTCATTAGCTGTTCCATTTCCATTATATACTGAATTTCTACGTGTGACCATATATTTAGTTTTACTGATATTTACTTCCAGTCCTAATTTCTTAGTGTTACTCAATAGTGTGTGCGTGTTGTCCTTTAATATCTCCTCGCTATCGCCCAATAATACTACATCATCAGCATAAAACTAACAGCTTATTAATTATACTGCATAATAGCACGCATTTCCAGAATTGACCCTATGTTTGATTTCTTTGTACATCTCTTTCAGATTTTAGGCTCAATAATATTCAGAGACTTTCTGTACATACAATAAACCAATCCTAATCCACATCTATGTATTACATAAATTCTCAGTGTTAACGTCTTGAAGTAAACACAATCTGCGAGAGAGTCACGAAGTACAAATTACGATACTTTTGCAACCAACGTTACAATGCAATAAATGCAGTGAATTAGAAAAGTGGGTGACTTGAACTCAGGACTTGATAATATAGTGGACACTCCCCTTTATGTTCATTTACTTTCACTCGAGATATACAGCTTTCTACACTGCGAGCCATGGTTCAAATCCTGCTTCAATTATCGCAATATGTAACTAGCTAATGCCCGTACGCTGCGATGCCTAAATAAATTAACTATGATTTTTAAATTTTCGTTTCTGGTTAACTCCTACACTTAATTTTTAGAGCATAAATAGCAGCTAAACACTGGCTGTACCTGAATATTACATTACGACGTCCAAACATGGCCGTTTGCTAGTCAATTATTTTCTGATGTTTTCAGGTTAAACCCCTACTTACTTTTAATGGTCACACCTACCTCGTTTTATTTTAATAGCATATGCTGAGTTTCATTGCGAAATAACGAAATATGTGACCGCTAGAGCGACTTTTTAATTTTCGTTTCAGGTGAACTCCTACACACCTAATGGCTTTAGAGCATAATACGGAGATAGTGGCTGATCACTCGGCCGTACTGGAAAACATGTAGACTATATACAAATTTTCATGAAGTTCAGTTGAGGGGTTTAGAAGTCTCAAACGTACGCAGGCTGAATTTTTATATAGGCCTATAAAGATATTGTATATTACAATACTATGTTTGTAATCAGTAATGGGAAAATGCTAAAAATCCTTTATCACAACTAGCTATCAACTTTTATAAGATTCATGATGTGTTCCGTTGAGGTATTATTCAAAATTAATATAAAATTATGGAATATTCACCTGAAAGGTCCGTCTCCTCAACTTAATTAATAATTTAACTGTAGCGCTTTCGGGATTTGTCCCATCATCGGCAGTTTTGAATCCTGCCGATGATGGGACAAGTCCCGAAAGCGCTACAGTTAAATGATTAATCAAGTTGAGGAGACGGACGTTTCAGGTGAATATTCCATAATTTTGAACTAGCTATCAGAAGGACAAGTCGTATGTCTACTTTTGTTACTTGATATTAAATATAATTTTTGCGCGATAGTGCGTTTTATCGTACTTACAGCAATGACGACCATGATTGAAAGTTCAATTTCCTACATTTCGGGGTTACCAACCTAAATAATATACTGTAATATTACGTATTATCTACCTCGTGTGCGAAGTAAAACCACTGCCCTTTATGTATACTACGTACATTGTATATACAAAAATATATCCAAAAGGTAGTGTAAATATACATTATATGAAACAAATCACTGCATTTTAAAAGAAGTAACTTTAATTGAAACAATATAAAACAATACATTCGTATTTGCCGCCATTTTATGGCTGATTGGTGTCACGGCCTGCTGCTGTATTTCAACTAAATTATTTTCGTCATTTACCATATAAACATTGTCCACACTGTTAACGTTAGTCAGTTGTTTATAATGAACGCAAACATTTCCAACAAAGATGTTATTATTTTACTATTATTTATTATTTTCAAAAAACCATCGCGCAGAAAATAATGTACAACACACGTTTGTGAAATGTTTTACAGCATCGGAAATTGAAAATATCGCTATCGCTCGGATTTTAACCATATCCTCGCTTCTGTAAAAACCACTTCCCAACCTTGCATTGTAATATGCTATAACATTATGTATTGATAGTCAATTAATTACATGTTTTTAATTGCTTTCCCCATTACATTCGATGAACGCAGTTTAACCTCTCAACTTCGAGGTACTTTTACGTGCCACAGACCACCCGGCCCTTACAGTGACAAGACTTGTCGGGAGAGGGACTCTAACTATGAATCACTTATCATACTTTTTTGACCACACAAGGACATGGAATGAGGGATCAGCTGAATGTCAGGTACTCCTGCGAGACAATACAACATTAAGGCGAGATACACACACATTCATATTGTCTGTCCAATGGATCTGTGCCCCCGTAAGACATGCTAACTAAAGTCTACTTCCTTTTCTGCCTCGGCAAATCATTTCCCTCCCTGCATTCCTATCTCTCTCTCTCTCTTACACTTGCACTCCAGTGTTGTCAAATCGACTCCAACATTGCATTATTCAGTATTCAAGAGCCATGACACTGGGGGAAGTTTGGCAACATCCCTATTCGATAAGTTACTATGGCTGCTGTTTGACATGGTTGGAGGGGAGTGGGGTGAAGTGGTGTGAGTATTGACTTGTACTTTTCTAAGAACGTTTCCAGCGCTATAGGGGCACAGATCCGTTGGTTCGTTTGCTCAGTTAAGAGAATCTTCCCGTGCAAATATTTGAAGGGATTAGGCCAGCATCAGGTATAGGAAGGGTCGGAAATTCTTTCTTTCTTTCGAAGGTATTGCACACTTTTGTATTGCATTTAGTGGTGAGTTGACGTATGAATTGTGCTACGTGAAGTATTTTTTTCAACGACGAGTTTTAACATATTTTAGAAACTTGGGCTAGTTGCTCGCACTCTCCGACTGGCCGTGCAGCAACCGTTTGAAAATATACGCGGGAAGATTCTCTTAATGAGCAAACGGACTATACACATGGCTATTATGATAATGATGATTATGATGGTCAGATGAAGTTCGCGGACTGTGGTTTGTTTTAAAGTTTTAAAGTCTTACACGTGAAGAAAAACCCCGTAAAATCCATCATCCAGACAACACGTCCCGACCGGGAATCGAACCCGGGCCCGCTGTCGACGAGTCAGCGACGCTACCTCGACATCATAGCTAGTTGCTTTTACAAAATAAAATAAATGTGGTTACATTACTTGCCTCTAGTTCCGGGGGACACGGCTTCAACCCCGTCGGGGTCGATGGGTTTTTAGGATGGAAAAATCGATAGGAATGTCCTCCAGGAGGAACTTTAAGCCGTGGATCTCGAGTCTGAAGATTTTAGGCTCGAAAAAAAAAAGTCAAGTCTAAATAAAAAAGCTCTGAGCAAATCTTAACAGATTGTCTTCCAACCTTGGTTTCCTACCAGATGTCTTCTCCAGGAGATGTACTAACCACATGTTACTCGCTGACATATAGAGGAAAATAACCGAACTAAATCAGTCTCGTTAAGTATCTTCCCACTAGGAAGCAACTATATCCGCAACGGGATGAACGGGGATCAATGAAATAAAATAAATAGTTGATAAGACCAACAGAAATGGTTCACTTAACCAGTATACATAATTAATTAAAAGTACAAGATCATATGGACATTCCTTTATTCTAAAATCTCTAAAACTGTATCTAATTTAACCCTATCAACATCCTTCTTAAAATCCACAAAACAAATTAAATTTGGTTAATTGCAATTAAGAGGCTTTTTAAAAAGTCTGTCTCAAAATAAAAATATCTGTGTTCTAAAACATTGTTGTTAGAGACGAAATACCTGCAAGCTTCTCTGCTATGATTTTAAAAGTTACTTTCAGAAGTTTGATAGCAAGTCAAAGCTTCTTAAGGTTTTCAGGTTTTAATCTATCTCCCTTTTTTTAAAACAAGTACTACAATACCCATTTTCCAATTCTCGCGAATCTGCGATTTATTAAATATTTGTTTTATGAACTTTATATTTATATTTTAATAGATTTCCGCCATATTTAAACATTTCATTGGTTATTCCATTCCCCTCCCCGGGAGATTTTGTGTTTTTCAATAAACTAAAGTGTCTATTATTTCTTCATCAGTAGTTATTGTTGTTATTATTATTATTATTATTATATTATTATTAATTATCATTATTATCAGTCATTTACATTGTCATTGTCATCGTCATCGCCATTATTATTATTATTATTATTATTATTTATTATTATTATTATTATTATCATCATCATCCTGGAGTCAGGAAATATGTTTATATATGAAGGAGAAACATCTACAACCAGGAGATTGGATGGACCGACAAAACTGGCTATTATGAATCGGATGATGTCAAAGACATTAATCAACCGATGATCTACGTATCTATCTATTATTATTAGGCTATGAAATTGTCTTTCTTGTATACATTTGTTAAATATTCCATCCTTATTATTTTATAATTTTAGTTATGATAATTTAATGTTTGTAAAATGTAATGTGATCCTACTACACGCCTTAAAAGACCCTTGGGGTAGTAAGAGGTTAAGGCTCCCACTTTTTCTAAACAATCGGCATTTGATGACAGTCGGGTTGTCAGTCCTGCGTGATGGCCGCCTTTACCCCCATAACAAGCGTTTCGTACTCATTTTCATTAGAGGCTGTGTCGACCAGGGCCATAGTGCCACCAGAGGTTTTGTGTCAGTTTAAAAATTCTGACCCCACCGGGACTCGAACCCTCGACCTTCAGGCTTGTAGCGTATTACATTAACTACTATGCTACGGCGTGTCCCAGTTTAATGATTATATTATTTTTTTTGTTTTAAATTATTCTCCATATTTGTTTTTGACGATCATAGAAATTCCTCTTAACATGATTTTTTTTTCATATATGCTCCCAATGATCTTTGATTTCACTTATTTTGGAATTTACTTTCTAATTTATTTGTAATATATATCGTATATCGTATATTAGCCGCAGGCGGCTCCGTGGCGCAAGCGGTTAGACGCTCACCTCTTACTGCTGGAGTCCCGAGATGGAATCTCGTTCACTCCATATGAGTTTCGTGGTGGACGAAACGGAGCTTGAGCAGGGTTTTCTCGGAGTTTCTCCCGTTTTACCCTGCCCAATTCCATTCCACCATTTTCTCCATACTCATCTCATCCATTTCATTCCATTTCATTCATCTGCCCCTGTAATGGCGCGTCAGGGGTGGTCGGCCGGCACCCTTGTCATTCACAGACCTCTAAATATATGGGGATCATCTCATCTCATCCCTCGACCCGACCCTAAGTTGGATACGAGTTGAGAATTTTTATTTATTTATTTATTTTATTTTTTATTTTACTGATGGAGTTAAGACCGTAAGGTCTTCTCTTCCACTTAACCATTATACATAAAATAATGATTATGGTTAATGATACATAATAGATATAGACTACACAATATAAAGCTGACAAGGGAAAGAAATAATAATAATAATAATAATAATAATCAAATAAACATTTTAAAATAAATAATAAACTGTTGGATACAATATTATTTGCTGATGATCAAGTAGTGATTTCCAGTTCAGAAGATGATCTACAAAGAGCTATTTTTAATTTGGAAAAAATAAGTGCCAATTACAATTTAAAAATTTCAAAGACTAAAACTAAAATTTTAGCATTTAAAGGACATGATACCTCAAGAGCAAAAATAGTAATTGATAATAACATTTTAGAGCAGGTGAACAGTTTTAAATATCTAGGTTTCAATTTATCATATGTTAAAATTGAAGATATTAATGACAAAATAAATACATTTAATCTAATGTGTGCACTATTAAAGATCCCTTAAAAACACAAGAAAAAGAAACAAAAATTACATTTTATAAAGTAATGGCTGTTCCTGTATTGATGTATGGATCAGAATGTTGGACGATCACTAAAAGACAAGAACAAAGATTGGAAGCAGCTGAGAAGCGATTTTTAAGAAATATAGCAGGATATACTCTGCTGGATAAGAAAAGAAATGAAGATATAAGAAAGGAACTAAATATTTTCAAACTTACAGACCGAATAATTAAATATAGGAACGACTGAAAAGAACATATTGATAGAATGCCAGAAGGAAGATTTCCAAAATTATTGCTAAAATATAAACCGTGCGAAAGGAGAAATGTTGGTCGCCCACACAGAAGATGGTCTGAACAATTTTAACAATTCTAGCTTTCATGAAACCGGAACGAGCCAACAGGCTTAATCCCTGGATGATTATAGTAGATAGGTTTTATTCCCTTTATAATAATTCGTAAACGCACAATTAAAAATAATTAATTTTATTCACATTCATAAGAGCATATGCTTTTCAATTAGGTTTAATTTTCATCCAAATGAAAGTAGAACTCATACATAACGATAGAAAATTACATCAACAACGCTTATATTATTATTTTGAATGGCAAACTGGTTATTTTTAAGAAGAGAATCGAAGTAAGGAAATTTATGGTTTGGGTGCTCATTGCCTGCAGGGAATCAGTCAAATACATTGGTTTGTTAATATCAAGAGGGAGGTGTAAGTCGTACAATAGGGAGGGAGAATAAAACAATAGATAGAACATGTGATCATTCTTGGTAGCAGACAAAGACGTAACTGCCAACAGCGGACACGACTGCAATCATGTACAACAGATGAATATCTGGAAATAACATGTAATCCTCACATTAAATGGAAACGCTGTAAATGCAACATGCGCTGTTACATGTAACAGCAAACCACTAATCTGTCTCTATAATGTACACTAATCACACTTCATGTCCATCTGTACTACAAAAAATTGGTCTTCTTTCCATTTATTCATTTATTTCCTTCATCTCTCTTCAGTTCTACTCAATTATTCCTACATCTACTTCATGGCGCCTCGTAGGTCCTTGGTCTGCCAGTCTGCTGCAAGTCCCATAGAGGAGGACGATCATTCAGTCAATATAGGGGTGACATGTGGTCAGCATATCGAATCATTCAGCTATTATAGCTGGTTTTCTCAACCTGCTATTTAATTACAATACAATATTACAACTTACTTACTTACTCACTGGCACTATCGAACCCGTAGGTTCATGGCCGTGCGGACATAAGCTCTCCATACATCCCTATCCTGAGCTAATGTTTTCCAATCATTCCCTGTATAATCTACTTCCCTCAAATCATAGTTAATGTTATTCTCCCACCTCATTCTTGGTCTACCAATAGGGCGTTTACCCTTTGGCTTTCCTACAAGAAGCCTCAATGCAAGTCTTTCATTCCCCATACATGCAACATGTCCTGCCCATCGCAGTCTACGAGACTTGACTGTTCTTATTATATCTGGCTTCCTATAAAGACCATGTAGTTCACTGTTATGTAGTCTTCTCCATTCACCTGTCTGTTCATCTCTCTTTGCTCCAAAAAAGTTCCTAAGAACTTTATTCTCAAATACTTGAATGGAGAAGACTACGTAACAGTGAACTACATGGTCTTTATAGGAAGCCAGATATAATAAGAACAGTCAAGTCTCGTAGACTGCGATGGGCAGGACATGTTGCATGTATGGGGAATGAAAGACTTGCATTGAGGCTTCTTGTAGGAAAGCCAAAGGGTAAACGCCCTATTGGTAGACCAAGAATGAGGTGGGAGAATAACATTAACTATGATTTGAGGGAAGTAGATTATACAGGGAATGATTGGAAAACATTAGCTCAGGATAGGGATGTATGGAGAGCTTATGTCCGCGCGGCCATTAACCTATATTCAAACAAAATCACAAATTTCACAAAAAAAGCCGGGATAATTAACAGTATAATGAAACCAACTTTAGTACAGAAGAACACAAGATTACGGCTTAATAAGGTTCTCGCAAGAGCAGTATTAAGATATGGTAGTGAAACATGGACAATATGAAGAAGAGATAAAAGCCGAATAACAGCAAATGAGATGTGATTTATGAGACGTACAGCAGGCTATACAAAGTGGGACTATAAAAGAAATGAGGAAATCATGGAAGAGTTGGATGTAGAACCCATTCTCCACCATATACAAAACTCTCAGAGCATCTGGAAAGCCCATCTTCAACGAATGCCGTCTCATAGAATTCCAAAAGCCAGGCTTCGTTACTGCCCCCAAATCAAAAGATCGCTGGGACGTCCAAAAAAGCGCTGGATCGAAAACTCCTCTTTGAGACCGTAACTGGCCACACGGCCTAATACTTGCATGGATGATGATGATGATGATGACAATAATAATGATAATAATTACAAAAGGATGTAAATGCAAAAATGCAAAAAATGCCAAATTTTTATAGGATTTTAGGGTTAATAAATTCTATCTTCAAGCCACAGTTAGTCCAAGAACATTCAAGACTAAAAGTGTATAAAACACTGGCTCTGCCAACTCTTTTGTATGGCAATGAAGTATGGACTTTGAAATAGAAGAATATACAGGGACTTAGATCTGCTGAAATGAGATACCTTCGGAGGACTAGATCACAAAAAAGTGAAGACATCTTAGAAGAATTACACATGGAACATTTAGAAAACAAAATTTCTGATAATAAGTCAAGATGGGTGCAACATGTTCTTCGAATGGAAGATCACAGGATACCCAAACAAATGTTTAAGCTATCAACCTGCAGGAAGAAGAAGACCAGGACGTCCACTCAAAAGTCTTTTAGATGGTGTTTCTCTTGAGGTCGAAACATAAATGGCATAAATTCGTGAATATACTAAGATGATGATGATGATAATTACAATGGTACGCTTATAGTTGGGGATTCTATGCCACCATGCCACGTACATAAATTCAAATATAAAACGAAAACATACAATTTATTGTTGCAGTATGTGAATAATTACCCGAGAGAATTATATATGTTGATTTTTTTCCCAAAAAAATATGAGAAATCCCTTAAAATAAAGTGAGAAGTTGAGCACAAAGTGATCTAAAATACAACTATTTGCAATGTAAAATATGTATTAGTCAAAATTAAAATATACAATTATGGAATATTCACCTGAAAGGTCCGTCTCCTCAACATAATTAATTATTTAACTGTAGCGTTTTCGGGATTTGTCCCATCATCGGCAGGATTCAAAACTGGTGTTTCACTGAAGATCTGGTAGAGGGGGTTACATGTATTGGGTTCGTTTTCGTTTATCAGATTGTCGTAGTTGTGAGCTGCTTTCATGATTTCCATCTCTTCGAGTACGTTTATTTTCGCTGGATTATTTTCTCTGTACATTACTGCTAGGGTGTCTTCAATATTTAACATGCGATGTCCTTCATGGATAACGTGTTTTGCATAGCTTGATTTTCCTTCTGCGTGGATAAAGTCTCGAAAATGTTCTTTAAATCTGATGTTAAAACTTCTGTTTGTTCTTCCTATACAAAATTTGTTCCAGTCCTTACATGTCACTTTATATACTCCTTTGTTGTTGAAAATGTTATTTTATTCAATGTTATTGTTTATTATGTTGTTTAATTTGTTATTAGTTCTGTATGCTATTTTTACGTTTTTATCGGCTTTCTTTAGTGTATTGGCTAATTTTGTCTTTCTTTTCCTGTGTATGTAAGTGTTATCCATTTTTTCTTGTTGTTATCAGATTCTTTTTCTAGTTTAGTTATGTTGGTTATATATTGTTCTTTATTTTTTGTTTATTTACGAGTTTATCTATGATTTATTCATTATAGCCATTGGTTTTTGCCATATATTTAATGTAGCTGAGTTCTTGAATATAATTGTCTTTGCTTAATGGAAGTTTTAAAATTCTATTGATTAAGCTGTTAAATGTACTTATTTTTTGTTGAAAAGACTCTGTAGATTTTTTGTTTATGGCCAGAGCATTGTTTGAAGGTTTCCGGTAGATGCCGATTTCTAGTTTATTGTTCTGTAGATTTTTGGTTATAGACAAATCTAAGTAGTCATTGCTCAGACAGTAGCCAACTTACCATGAAAACCAGCTAACAAACAAGTGAACGCTTAACTAATCTAGTTTATTAATTCGCTCTTTTTCTTAACCCAACATGCCCAAACTAACACTGACTTGCCCATCTAACACAACTTGTTTAATGCCCTTAGTGTAGGTGTATTCCTGGAAAAGAATCCCCGCAAACATGTTGACAACTGGAACATGTGTTGTCACATTGGCCAACATGACGCTAGCAGTCACTTGTTTCCCGAAGGAATATTCATAGGTGGTACGGTGGCATAGAATAGCCTTACATTTTATTGGAAATTGAAGTTCGAGTTAGAAAACTTATATATATATAAAGTGAAAGTAAAGTAAAGTGATCCCACAACAGACCCGGAGGCCCTTGGGGTAGTAGGAGGTTAGGGCTCCCACTTTTTCTAGACAATCGGTACTTTATGTCAGCCGGGTTGTCAGCCCTGCGTGACGGCCGCCTTTACCCCCAGAACAACCGTCTGGTACTCATTTCCGTTAGAGGCTGAGTCGACCCCAGGGCCATAGTGCCGCCAGAGGGTTTGGGTCAGTTTAAAAATCCTGACCCCAACGGGACTTGAACCCTCGATCCTCCGGCTTGTAGCTCAGTGCCTTAACCACTACGCTACGGCGTGCCCCAACTTATATATATATATATATATATATATTCATCAACAGTAATTCTGCCCGAGGGCAAGTCTTTCACTGCAATCATAGCATTTCCATGCTATGTTTTGCAGCTTTACTAGGGAATTATAGGTGTGGCAGCTTTCCGTTGCTTTCCACACCGGTGAAGGATGATGATGATAATGATGATGGCCGGATGATTTTCGGGGACCGTTGGGCCTTAAGCTTCCTGATATTTGTCTTACAGGTGAAGAAAAACCCCGAAAAATCTCACCCAGAACCTCACCTGCTGCGTGAAAAGGCAGCACGCTACCTCGAGACCACAGCGGTGGACAGTATACCCATTCCAGTATAAATAACTATAATTTTAAAAGTTTTATTTAAAATGTGTGTATATTTGTTCAATAATAAATATTTAAAAATTAATTAATTTCAGTTACATTAATAATAAACTGTTTATAATAATAATAATAATAATAATAATAATAATAATAATAATAATAATAATAATAATAATAATAATAATAATAATAATAATAATAATAATAAAATCTCAAAGGAATGTTAGTTGGATTCATTCTAGTGGTGTAATGAAAGCTAATGCCGGTAATGAAATAAGTAATATCAAATAATAATAATAATAATAATAATGATAATAATAATAATAATAATAATAATAATAATAATAATAATAATAATAATAATAATTAAATCTCAAAGGAATGTTAGTTGGATTCATTCTAGTGGTGTAATGAAAGCTAATGACGGTAATGAAATAAGTAATATCAAATAAAAATAATAATAATAATAATAATAATAATAATAATAATAATTAATTTGCATTATCGAATCCGGAGGTTCATGGCCTTTGCGGACTTCAGCTCTCTAAACATCCGTGTCCTGAGGTAATATTTTCTAATCATTGCCTGTGTAATTTATCTCCTTAAAATCAAGGTCACCACATCTGTTGTTAAGGGGATTGAAAATCAAACGCTTAAATGGTATGGCCATGTACAAAGAATGGAAAATTAAAGATGGCCAAAAAATATATACCAATGGTCACCCCCTGGAAGAAATAAACGTGGTAGACCAAGATGGAAATGGAAAACCTACGTCAGAACAATAGTGGAGGATAGGAATTTGGAAGAGGGAGATTGGAATGATAGAGATAAATGGAAACTGAAGACGGCAAACCTGTAAGTGGGGGAAAGCCGAAGAAGAAGAAGAAGAAAATCAAGTTAATATTGTTTTTCCACCCATTCTTGAGTCATGTGCTGGACGATTTCCCTCTACCTTTCCTACAAAAAAGTTTCATATACCATTTTCATTACCAATTCGTATCACATGCCCTACCCATTATAGACTATAATATTTAGCTGTTCTTATTACATCCGGTCTTCCAAAAATTTCCTGTAGCTCACTGTTATTTAGTTTTCTCCATTCACCTGTCTGTTCATCTCTCGTAGATCCAAATTTTTTCCTAAGGACTTTATTCTAATATATATACAAACCTTGGTTATGAGTAAATATATACAAACAAAATTGAACTTAAAATTAATTTGATTACGAAAAGAATAGAAACCATTTTTTTTCCAGCTGCTCACAGCTGAAAAGTACATATTAAATACATTTTAATTTCATTTAAAGAAGCTAATATTTTTACTACAAATAAAATTATTATTGACTAAATTGAAGATTACTTATACTTCCACAGTAAATCCCTGTGTTCTAATAAATAACGAATTTTAAGTTCATGGGTTCAAACCCGGTCCTGACCGGTTGATTTTTCAGGGTATTTGTTTTATACATACGCATGATTAATTGTATAATAAATGGAAAGTTTGGCCAAATTCTGCTGTTCTATATTTTATAACGTATTAAACAAATGAATATCTAAAAATAAATAAGCATTTTACTATTTTGTCATTCTGAATTTAATAATCTATTTGAAGACTTTATCTTGGAAGGACTGCAAGATACACACTACTAGATTATAAAAAAATGAAGACACCTTACACATGGAACTTTTAGAAAACAAAATTTCTGATTACACTAGTCAGCATGATATCAGATGTATTAGTTCACTTTTTTATGCTGATTCCAGAACTACTCCGTATTCTTAGTTTTCTTCTATCACATACAGTTTTTTAACAATGGACCTAATCTGTTTTCATATACTATTTATTGGTGAGAGCATAATATGTGCCAGATGGTTAAGCGTATTGTTGGATAAAAATTTGTCAATTCAAGCTTCTAAGCCTTTAGGATGACACAACTGCTGCTGAGGATGTTATTGGGTGACCTTTGAAGTATTGTTCATATCAGAAACTTGCATTATGAATTCTGTTCTCATTTTATCTCTCTAGCGTGACTGCAAGTATGGCAATGTCTACAGGCAAGTGTGTGAACAATCCTAACGTTTTCTGCTATATTTGTGGAAATTATACAATGCTTAAGCAAAGAACGGATATCACAGACTTCGAGAAAAAAGCTTACTCTGCTTATTTTAAAGTGAATCTTGGTGACCAGGATAAGGCGTGGGCGCCAAAAAAGTTTGCCACTATTGCGTTGAGAGGTAAAGATTGTGGACAAAAGGGAAGAAAACATGCATGCCGTTTGCGATTCCTATGGTGTTGAAGGAGCCTAAAGACCACCTTAATGACTATTACTCATTTTGCTTAATGTTCAGGGGTGTAATTAAAAAAATAAGAACCAAATTGTCTATCCAATCATCCTTTCAGCCATTAGGCCAGTTCCACCCGAAGAAGAGCTGCCTGTTCCTCTTCCTCCAACTGTTTTAGAGAACCTGACAGAATATAATGTTGAAAGTGAACTTTATGCAATTACTGAAGACGATACTGATTATATATATCAGCCTGAAAATGGCTTTACTCCAACGGTTCTCTCAAAGTGACTTAATGATCTAGTTCGTGATCTGAATTTGCCAAAGGAATCTGCAGAACTACTTGGCTCACGGTTTAAAAGTAAGAATCTTCTGGAACCAGGAACACATTACTCATGGTTCAGACACAGAGAAAAATAACTAGTTCCTTTATTCTCACAGAATGATTGCTAGGTTTACTGCAATAACATAAACGAGTTAATGCACTTCTATGATTCTACTCAGTGGAGACTTTCTATAGACCATCTAAGAGGAGTCTCAAAGATGTGTTACTGCATAATGCGAATGTGTATGGATCCATTTCTATTGCCCATTTAGTTCAGATGAAGGAGACATTCGAGAACGTGAAGTTGCTATTAACAAATATCCATTATGAGGAATACAGGTGGCTAATCTGCGGTGACTTCAATGTTATAGGGATACTGTTAGCGCAACAAGCTGGTTTCATAAAAATGTCATGCTATCTATGCGAATGGGACTGTCTGGCAAAGCAAAAACATTGGGGTGTGAAAGTTTGGCCAGAACGGAGAAATGTTGTGCCTGGAACTAAAAACACCCTACATGAACCACTTATAGACCCTCAAAAAGTCCTGCTTCCACAACTACACATCACATTGGGCTTGATGAAGCAGTTTTGTAAGGGCTCTACCAAAGGATGGGCCTTGCTTCAAGTACCTTTGTAAGAAATTTCCGTCCATCATACAAGAAAAATTGAAAGCTGGAATTTGTGTTGGTCCGCGAATAAATAAACTGATGAAGGATGAATATTTTGAATAAAACAACTAATGAGAAAGGAAAATAAGCCTGGACCGCTTTCTGATCTTTTACTGAAGACATTCTAAGCAATAACAAAGATCCTAATTACAAAGCAATTGTGGAAAAATGTTGGAAATTTTCAAAAAGTTGAATTGTAACCTGAGTGTGAAAGTTCACTTTCTATATTCCCCTATCGACTATTTCCCCGAAAATCTGGGACATTATAGTGAAGAGCAAGGGGAACATTTTCACCAGGATATTAAAGAGATGGAGAGGAAGTACCAGGGAACATGGAATGAAACTACTGTTGGATGTTGGTGAGGGAGACTCAAAGTGGAGGAACTTCAAGGAAGTCAAAGAAAAGAAGATTTCAAAATTATTGGAACACCATTTTCTTTCTGTTTTGTTACAAGGTAGTCAAGAAATTATTAGGACAGTTCTTTAAAGTATTTTTAACAAAAATGTTTCTTGTGTGAAATGAAGTTTGAATATATTTGAGCTTGTAGTAGCTAAAACGTGGAAATACAAATTCTTATTTCGTGCAAAAACCTGACGTGTTAGATAAAAAATGGAAATAATTTCTGGTATCAGTATAAAAAATGTATTTAAAAACACCTATTTTAAATAAATCATCTGAGAAAAAGTTTCCAAATGCAGACTTGTTTTATTATAAGTCAAGATGGTTGCAACATGTTAATCGAACGGAGGATCACAGGAAACCCAAGCAGATGTTAAGTTATCAACCTGCAGGAAGAAGAAGACCAGGACGTCCACTCAAAAGAATTTGGATTGTACGTTATTTCTATTGAGGCCGAAACAGGTCAACAAATTTACTGAATTCGTGAACGGATATGATGATGATTTGATGTCTTATACTTTCATTCTCTTCTGTAAGCACTACAACCCTATATTAGAATGTTTTGGTCTTCTCAACAAGATATCTCCAGCGTGTACGATCTTGTAGTTGGTTATCTTTGAGAAAACATTCCACTGAATTTATAATAATGATAGTTTAGTAATCATTCTTTCTAAAAAATATACGTATGACAGTTTATACTAATATATCATAGCTCCTCTAAATTAATGTAATTTATTTCTGTAATACGAGAATACTTTGTTTAAACCGAAAAAAAATTATGAATTCTTAAATCATAATATATTACAACTAAATATGCATAATTTATATGATCTAATCAAATTTAATATTTCAATAACTAATAATGTCCACCGTTGTGGTCTCGGGGTAGCGTCGCTGCCTCGTATACAGCGGGCCCGGTTCGATTCCCGGTCGGGACAAGATTCTTGGGTGATGTATTTTTCGGAGGGTTTCTTCAACTTTAAGACAAATGTGAGGAAACTTTAAGGCTCAAACAGTCCCCGAACATCATCTGGCTATCATAATCATCATTATCATAGTCCTCATGTTTAGTATAAATGTGTGTGTGTGTGTGTGTGAATGCTGTTTTTCCATAATGTTGTGTTGTCTCTGAGGGGGCCTTAATATATCGTTGTTCTAATATATTACTAGGTTATTAAGTTCAGGTCCCGCACCTTAGCCGAGCGGTTAAGATAGGAAGCCTTGGCGCAGAGCTACGGGACTTGCGCTGGTTCGAGTCTCCATGGGGGAAGACATTTTCTCATGGTATTTCGGCCAGTATGGGACCGGTGCCCACCCAGCACCGTGAGGCAATTGGGTAGCTACAATAAGTAGCGGCTCCAGGTTGAGGAACCAGCTATAACGGCTGGGGGACTCGACATGCTAACCACATGTCACTCCTACACTGGCTGTTGATCATCTGCCTCTGTGATTGACACATGTGGATGTGAAGGGCCAGCAGCCGGCTGGTAAAAGGGCAACCGCTGAAAAGTGGAAATACCCTCAATAAAAATCAATTAAGTTCAGCAGATCGAGATGGGCACATGATGGGTGACAATAGGAATACTTCCAACTTGTTTGTAAATTCTTGAGGAAAATTACCATTAGGCCTATGAAGACTTAAGCATAGGTGGGAGGATAATATTCAGTTGGATCTTAAGGAACTGGATATTGTTGGATCTATTTATTAGAATGGCATATTGTGACGTATTTTGAACAGGTCTTGGCGTGTTTAATTAACGCATAAAAATACAAAGTGTCATTGAAGAAAACAAAATCAGTGTTCTAATCTCATGAATAAATAACGCTACAAAGTTCACCAACCATCAGTATTAATTTCCCCCTCATAATTGGAGAACTTTTATATAAAACAATTTTTCATTTTGTTCTTACGTACAAAGATATCTCGGATGGTCAAAATAAATGGGATATTCTGCATATTCGAAAATTATATCAAATTTATATAATAAGCTCACATCGTACAATTTCGCTGACTATTTAACTCATGCCCTAAATGGGAGTCAATGACCAATCACGTTTCAATGATTTCTGTTTTACAACCAATCAGAGTCGTGTTTCACGAAATATTTATCAGTGTTATATTTACCATATTAAAGAAAGCTCCTCCTTTTTAATATTCTGAACAGGTCTGACCATTATTTTGCAGTGACTGAGTTAACAGTAAAGCCGCCATATTTGAATGTTCAAAATGGTAGAAACAAGATTCAAATGAAGTTATAGACGAAATACAAATTTGACAATTGTGCGTTCAATAATTGTGTTTTTAAATAATGATTTTACCGAGTTGTTTACTAAAAAATAAATTAATAACCTATAATTTTGGTTATAATATACAGTTTGATGTGTTTAATTTTTTCTCCGCTAGGATGCATTCTTATAATATTGCGATGATGTTTCAAGTTTCCCACGCCAGATGGCAATATGTAACATTATATGATCTTGTTGCAGTGGATGGAGAAACGAAACATAACGTTTCTCATTTGTTTTCAAACATCGCCGTTTACATTAAATAAATAAATATTTTAAAGTAACTATATTTAAATAATGATTTGTGAGTAAATAGCCTTATTTTATTCGTTATTGATTTCCAAATTCTCTAGATAAATTCACTCCTCACTTCGTGAGTCGTGAAATTATCGATAATTTGGAAATCACTCGTGGCATTACTTATGAAAATAATCGTTCATACAAAATTAATGTTTAATAACAGTGATTGAAAAATCTTTCAAAACTTAAACATTCTTTACTCCTAAAGACAAAACACATACAACAAGTGAACTACTATTGACAAATCCACCAGACAGAGAACATTTCCATTTTTCACATCTTACAGAAAATTATATAAAGAAAGCTCTCAAACGAATAAAAACAAAAGCAGAAGGTACTGGCCGTATAAATATCACTCTACTTAACAAAATAATCGACGTTATACTACCTACCATAACTCATGTTTTCAACTCCTCACTACAAACATCTATATATCCCACATTATGGAAGCAAGCAATTGTACGCCCACTCCCGAAAGTAAAAACTCCCTTAACTCCTAACGATTTTCGACCCATTAGTATTTTACCTACCCTTTCAAAAGCTTTGGAACGATTAGTCCACAAACAACTGACTGACTACCTAACTGAACACGACCTTTTAGATCAATACCAATCAGGCTTTAGGACAGGACACAATACAAATACTGCTCTACTAAATATATGTGAAGACATACGCGAAGCATCCGATAATCGAAAACTTACTATTCTTACACTACTTGACTTTAGTAAAGCATTTGACACGGTAGACTTGGACTTATTGTTGCTTAAACTAAAAAACCTCTCACTTTCTGACAGTGTCACGCAATGGTTCAACTCCTACCTTCGTGAGCGCCAGCAATATGTTGTAGGAAATTCTACATTACGCTCTTCTTGGACCTACCGTAAAGCTGGAGTTCCACAGGGCTCGGTGCTCGGCCCATTGCTTTTTCAATCTATATAAACGACATATCTGACTCCCTAAAACATTGCAAACATCATTTATTTGCGGACGACATGCAGATCTACCTTCACTCAGACAAATATTCTTTAAATGACGCGGTAACCAAAATTAACGAGGACCTTGACTCGCTAACGGCGTGGACAGAGAAATATGGACTTGAATTAAATCCTAGAAAGACAAAAGCAATCATTATGGGCCATCAGAGACTATTATCCTCAATTAACACAAATGCAGTCTTACATGTGTCACTTAATGGGGTTCAGATCCCTTATAGTGAGACAGTAAAAAATCTAGGAGTGTTTATGGATAAACATTTAATTTGGAATAAACAAATAAATAACATTTGCAAAACTATCTTCTCAATAATACACTCATTAAATCGTATAAGAAATTGTTTACCGTTTTCTCTAAGAAAAATGCTAGTAGAAACACTCGCAATGCCCCATTTTGATTATTGTGATACTCTTTTTACTGACCTAAATACTGTTCTTACCCAAAGACTTCAACGTGTTCACAATTCTTGCATACGTTTTATTTGTGGTATACGTAGATTTGATCACGTTACACCATCCCTGGAACAATTGTCATGGCTTCGTCTTCAAGATCGTAGAACCATCCATTCCCTATGCCTACTCTATAACATATTACACACATCTTTACCTTATTATTTATCACACCGCTTCACTCTGATACACATAACTTAGATACCCGATCCCTTGAGCACAGTGTCCTTTATATCCCTCCTCATCATACTACCTATTATTCGAAATCTTTTACAGTTTCTCTTGCTAGAACATGGAATTCACTTCCACCCTATGTCAGAGACTGCCAAACTTTACCATCTTTCAGAAATAAATTGAAAATAAAATCACTAACAGAAACAACTCACTAATACTACTTTTTAAGAATTAATAATGCGTTTTTGCATTATTTAATAAAAATAGACTTAGGATTTGTTAATATATTTACCTAATGCCTTGTATAAAAAGCGTAGATTAATTCATTGTAGTGTTTTTTTTTCTCTTCTTTTTATGCATAGTAGATTCGAGCTGTTATTCCTTTTTTATTCATTGTATTATTAATTTAATTTTAATTGTATTTAGTTTCATTCTATTATTAGACATTAATTTCATTATTATTCAATATGACAGATAATGAATTGTTCAATAACTATTATTGTAACTTTTTTTGTATTCATATGTAACATGTTTGTCCTGTCTAATATGACTACTATTGTAATTTTTTGTATTCATGTGTAACATATGTTTGTCCTGTTTTATATGACTATTATTGTATTTTTTTTGTATTCATATGTAACATATGCTTGTTCTGGTGAGTGGAAGAGAAGGCCACATGGCCTTAACTCCACCAGGCTAAATAAATAAATCTAAAATCTAAATCTAAATCTAAAGTCGTTGCAAATATTCTCCCTTACACTAAACAGAAGGCCAACAACTTCAATGTCTCCGCCGATAAATATTTATTGAAAATTATCGATCCTGATGGATTAATTATTATCATACTCGAGTCTAAAAAATACAGATATGAAAATAAATGTAGAAAAAACAAAATAAATGAGATCGAAAAGTAAGAAAACATAGACTTTTGATAAATGATAAACACATTGATACTATAATATTATAATGATATTGTGAAAAGAAAAAATGTCTGAACCAGGAATCGAACCGTGGACCTCTAGTTCTCCAGACTAGTGAGCAGCCCACTACACCATTAGAGAATTATAGATTTGTATATGTGGAAAAAAATTGTTGATGTTTGTGCCAAGTCTCGAATGGTGCAGAGAGCTGCACGCTAGTCTGGAGAACTAGAGGTCCACGGTTCGATTCCTGGTTCAGACATTAATTTTTATTTTCACAATATCATTATAATACGATCCATTATTGGAACTGTTTAAAATAACAGTATTGGAAAATGTTAAATAACATTGATACTATTGAAGAACGGAACAGGCAACTCTTGCCTAAACCAGGAAGTGAAGAAGAAGACTATTGAAGAATTTATATATCTAGGAAGTGTTCGTGCTACAAATGATAGTGCCCTTGAGGATGTCAAAAATAAATTTTAAGAAAGCAAACAGTGCACTTGTCCAGTTATATCCAGTATTGAAATAAAGCTTTACCTCTAGACACACAACATTGAAAATATTTAATAGTAACGTTAAATCTGTGCTATTATTATGTGCTTGTGAAACCTGGGAAACTGTTAAAATCATAGAAAAATATTGCAAGTATTTACAAATAGATGCCTAAAGAAAACATTAAGAATAAAATGGCCAGAAACAATATTAAAAAAGAATCATAAAAACAACTGACCAGAAAGAAATTAAAAAATAAATAAAAAAAAAAACGAAATTGGAACTGGATAGGACACATATTAAGAAAATACCTTGATTCGATTAAAATAATTGCATTGGATTGGAACCCCCAAGGACATAGAGGAAGAAACAGAACGAAACAGACATGGAAGAGAACCTTGAAGAAATTGCAATGGAGGGGAAGACCTGGAGAGAAGTGAAGAAGTTGGCTCAGAATAGGATCCGTTGGCGACGCTTTGTGGATGCCCTATGCTCCTGATAGGAGATAAAGGAGATGATGATGATGATTAGGGAAAGGATTTTGAGGTGCGACACCTTTCCAAAAAAATATAGCTGTGTTCATACCAATAGTTCAATGTATGTATTTGGGCGGGATAAAATGAAGCGAAATGAATACAATTTGTTGCACCTTTTCGTGAGATTACTACATTTCGCCCCCTTTCCCCTCCTTGTTTATTCTTCAGCACCTTTTCTTCCATTCTTCTCTGCGTATTTAAAATATAGGACAGGAAAATGTATATTTTTTCTTCTTGAACAGGTTTTTAAAATCTCAATCAGAAGTCAACAATATTAAATATATATTAAAATCTAATTTATGTAATTTATACCCCAGAAACAATGGCCAATCTGCAGTGTGAAGCCAACAGTATTAAATAATAAATATTAAAATATAATTTATGTAAAGCACCAGTAATTTATATCCCAGCAACAATCTGCAGCTGTGAAGTTAAATTTAAATTTCAACAGTGCTTTTGTAACAGTTTAAAGTAAGTTCAGTTAGTTCTGGCAATAATTAACAGTTTTCTATCTACCGACTTGTCTGTGTTTTATTAGTCTGAACCACAGCGTATTTTTATTAGTATTACAACTGGGTTTTCACAACAATGACATGGCGAATGTTAAGAATGATAAGTTGTATGCATTTTCAGAAGAATTCAAAAAGAAATTTATCGAAACTGATGGCATCATTCTTCGATGTTCCATCTGCGAAGTAAATATTGCAATAAACTAAAGAACTATGAATGACCTCTTATGAACTCTATAAAGAAGAAAATTCTGTGTAAAATGATATGCATGTTATATAAACTGTGTTCATGTAGCTGGTTTAAACCTTAATTCAGTTGTTTCAGCAGCACCTATTTTTTTAACCTTCCCCCCCCCTTTTACGACCAAAATTTGCACCTTAAAATCCTCTTCCTAATGATACTCAGGCCTAGTTCCGAGGATCGCGGGTTCAAACTCGGCCGGAGTCCATTGAGTTTTCAGGTCTTAAAAATTCTGACCATGAGTTCCTTCGGAAGGTAACTAAAGCTGTTAGGTCCTGTGTCGTATACTTACGGCACATAAAAACCTCAACCCTGAAAACAGAGGCATATGAGTTAAATGTGTCGGCACTTTCACTCCCATATTTAAATTGTGATGCTAATGACCTGAGCTGTTAAAGAGCGTCATTACAGAAAATATTAACTTTTATTCTATTCAATGGCGCAGGTTGTCATTCGACATTTCTGGTGTTCTCTCCTGGCAATGGCGTAATTGCAATCCACATCTGTAGTTGGGGCGCCTAGAAGCGGGATTACGCTGCCCCGATGATATGATGGGTGATGACGATAGTGGTGCACCAGAAGAGTCCTTAATCCGAATATGAATGGCGATGATTATATTTCTTCTTCTTCTTCACTTCACGGACTAGACAAACTGCTTGTTCCGCCTCACAGTTGTTCTGACCATCTTTTCACTGCCTACCTAGATTCTTTTAACCTCTTGGCTTGTAGTTAATTGCTGCTTTTGGTAATTCCTGTTACATTCATTCTTTGTATATGTGTAAACCATTTAACTGTGTATTCTTTGATTTTTCTGCTTCGTAATTTTTTTTGGTCATTGCCCAAGTTTCGTTCCCATAAAGTAATGCAGGAACAGCCAATGTTTTATAAAACTTCAATATAATATCTATTCTTGTTTTATTCTTTAAATTATGATAATGATGGGCATAAGTTCGGGAACTGTTTGGGCCTTAGAGTTTCTGGCATTTGTCTTACAGGTGAGGAAAAACCGCGAAAAAACCTCACCCAGGAACTTATCCCGAACGGGACTCGTACTCGAGCCCGCTGAGTGACAAGGCATCACGCTACCTATAGATCACATTGGTGGACCATAAAATATTAGCTAAATTTATTCTTCTTTTTCACTAATTTTTCTACAATACAGTAGTTTTCCTACAACCCATTGTAATTTTTACTTTTCCATACATCCCTATTTTCTTCATCAGTCTGTTGATCCTTTCGACATCATACACCTGTGCACTCTTGATTCCCGTGTTATTTTGGTCTCCTCTTTCTTCTGTTGGCTTCCGCTTCAAAATTTAATATCATCTTATGTATCCTGTCATCTGACATCCTCTTTAAGTGGCCAAACCATTTCAGTCTTCTTTCTTCAATAACATGTAGAACATCTTTTTGAACATCCATTATTTCGCTGAACTAATTTTATTGAATATTTAACTCATGCCCCAAATGGGAGTCAATGACCTAACACGTTTCAATTAATTTTGTTTTACAACCAATGGCAGTCGTGTTTCACCTCGCTATTTATCGAATTCGGTTTACAAAAATAAAGAAAGCTCCTTCTTTTTAATATTCTGAACAGGCCAGAGCATTATTTTGCAGTGACTGACTCTCCAACAAATATATTTGCTGAATATAGCAAATAATGAACAGATTCCTTCGAACTACACATTTTATAATTGTGTGTTGAATAATTGTGTTTTTAAATAATGATTTTACTGAGTTGTTTCCTAAAAAATAATTAATAACCTATAACGTTGGTTATAATATATAGTTTGATGTGTTTCATTTGTTTACACTAGAGTGCATTCTTACAATACTGCGATCTTAGTTGTTTATCGCTGATTGCGATCATATTTGGCAATAAATAATACGATCAGGTTGCAGTGAATAAACATAACCACACATTTTTTATTTATTTTCAGTCATCACCGTTTATATTAGATATAGACATATTTTAAGATACCCATAAATATATTTAAATAGTGATTTTTGAGTAAACAGCTTAATTGTAATCGATAATTGTCCTAACAAATGTCACTCTTGATTTACAAATGCTCTAGATAAATTGGAAATAACTCGTGGCATTACTTATGACTATTTAACTCATGCCCCAAATGGGAGTCAATGACCAATCACGTTTCAATGATTTCTGTATTACAACCAATCAGAGACGTGTTTCACGAAATAATTATCAACGTTAGGATTATCATATATTAAGCAAAGCTCCTCCTTTTTAATATTCTGAACAGGTCTGACCGTTATTTTGCAGTGACTGAGCCTATAACAAATACGGCTACCAGATTGTATATAATAGTGCTTACATGTCAACATTTGTAGCAATTGATTATACCACCAAAAAAAGAAACCACTGTTTGCACTTTCTTAAATGTATACGACATCAAAAATGAATTAATATACAGATTGATGTGTTTCATTTTTTCTCCACTAGAGAGCATTCTTACAATATTGCGTTCCTTTGGCAATAAATAGTATGATCTGGTTGCAGTGATAAACAAAAGAAGCAGTAGAAGCGTAGGCTACCTATCGTTTCTCATTAGTTTTCAAACATCACCGTTTACTTTAAATATAAAAATATTTTAAATAACTGTAGTTAAATAATGATTTGTGAGTAAACAGCTTTATTTTATTCGTTAAATAGTCCTAACAAATGCCACTCTTGATTTCCAAATTCTCTAGATAAATTCACTCCTCACTTCGTGAGTCGTGAATTTATCGATAATTTGGAAATCACTCGTGGCATTACTTATGAATATTTTTTTATTGAATCACAAATTATAAACCCTCACTATTATTTAAATGTTATCTTATCAGATAAAATGCGATCAGACAGTGAATTATCTTGTTTTCAAATTTGTGTTGAAAGAAGACACTAATAATACAATTACAATTCTTACTGTAAACTAATGGATAACGGGACCATGTGGGGAAAGACCCACTGACTCCACCTACGTCATCATCCCGGACACTGACCTCACTTCAATTTGCGCATTCAGTTATTTTCCCACCCTGACTAACCTCTTCAGGTTCAATCTTGTACCGTCAGGAAATTAGACTGTCTACAATCTTAGACTATTCCATTTTCTCCGTCATTAACACAATCATGTGATACGGTAATTACAGCATGTTCAAAATATTTCTCACTAAAGGAATTCATTCCTTATGAAATACAATAATAATAATAATAATAATAATAATAATAATAATAATAATAACGAAGAAGAAACTGATATAAATAAAGAATGGGAGGCTGTAAGAGATACTATTAAATTGTCAGCATCAGAAAGCATTGGTTGTTTAAAAAAGAGGCAAAACAAGAAATGGTTTGATGAGGAATGTGCCGACATTGTAAAGGAAAGAAAGCTAGCAACAATGAAATGGTTACACGAGCCAAATGAGGTAAATTTAGAGCAATTGGACAGTATTAGACGGGAAACCACCAAGCTACTAAAGAGTAAAAAGAGGGAATATTTGAGAGAGAAGATTAATGATCTTGAAATGAATGAAAAAAATAGGAACATTAGAGAATTATATCAGGGAATTAGTATAGAGAAGAAAGGGTTCAGGCTAGAACAAACATAATTCGGAATGAAAATGGGGATATGATTGCAGATTCCAGGAGTATATTAAATAGATGGAAAAAGTTACTTTAATCAGCTATTAAATGTACATACAGAACAGGACATTAAGGAGGATAATTTACAGACAGCAGAAATGCTAGTCGCAGAGCCAAGTGCATTAGAGGTTGAAATGGCGATTGAAAAATTGAAGATGTATAAAGCATCAGGTTCAGATGAGATCCCAGCAGAACTGATAAAATCAGGGGAAGAAAAATTGATGAACAAGATACGCTGGTTGCTTAGTATAATTTGGGAAAAAGAAGCTCTTCCAGATGAATGGAAGGAATCAATTATAGTACCAATTTATAAGAAAGGAGATAAAACTGATTGCAACAACTACAGGGGCATCTCATTACTTTCAACTTCGTACAAAATTCTAACAAATATATTAGTAAGCAGACTTACTCCCCTATATTGATGACATTCTAGGAGATCATCAATGTGCATTTAGAAGAAGCAGGTCTACAACAGATCAGATTTTTAGTATAAGACAGATTTTATAAAAGAAATGGGAATATAATGGTACTGTACATCAACTGTATGTAGACTTCAAAAAAGCATATGATTCAATTAAGAGGGCGATGTTATATGATATTCTGCTGGAGTTCGGAATTCCTAAAAAGTTAGACTTATACGAATATGTCGAAATGGCACAAAAGAGTAGGGTGCGTGTAGGCAAACAGTTTTCGGACACTTTTGAAATCCAGAATGGGTTGAAGCAAGGAGATGCACTATCTCCTCTACTATTTAATTTTGTACTAGAGCATGCCATTAAATCTTTAGAGAATGAGGAAGGCTTACAACTGAATGGTATTAATAAGCTGTTAGTTTATGCTGATGATGTAGTATTGCTGGCCGATAGCGAGGAGATACTAAAGGACAACACGCACACACTATTGAGTAACACTAAGGAATTAAGACTGGAAGTAAATATCAATAAAACTAAATATATGGTCACACGTAGAAATTAATTAAATAATGGAAATGGACAGCTAATGACAAATGAGGGAAATTTTGAGGAAGTGGCTGGATTCAAATACCTAGGAACACTAATCACAAATAGGAATGAGATGCACAAATAAATTAAACATAGGCTCAATTCTGGAAATGCATGCTATTATGCGTTGCAGAGACTCTTGATGTCCCAACTCCTTTCAAAAAATGTTAAACTGAAAATATATAAAACTATTATTCTACCAGTTATATTGTATGGGTGCGAAACATGGACTCTTACTTTAAGAGAGGAAAGGAGATTACAAGTATTTGAGAATAAAGTACTTAGGGAAATTTTTGGACCAAAGAGAGATGGACAGGTGAATGGAGAAGACTACATAACAATGAACTACATGGCCTTTATAGGAAGCCAGATACAATAAGAACAGTTAAGTCTCGTAGACTGCGATGGGCAGGACATGTTGCACGTATGGGGAATGAAAGACTTGCATGCAAGCTTCTTGTAGGAAAGCCAGAGGGAAAACGCCCAGTTGGTAGACCAAGAATGAGGTGGGAGAATAACATTAACTATGATTTGAGGGAAGTAGATTATACAGGGAATGATTGGGAAGCATTAGCTCAGAATAGGGATGTATGGAGAGCTCATGTCCGTGCGGCCATGAACCTACGGGTTCGATAGTGCCAGTGAGTGAGTAAGTAAGTAAGTAAGTAAGTAAGTAAGTAAGTAAGTAAGTAATACTACTACTACTACTACTACTACTACTACTACTACTATACTAATAATAATAATAATAATAATAATAATAATAATAATAATAATAATAATAATAATAATAATAATAATAATACTTAATACAGGCTTTCCACTTTACAGCAGTTCGCCCTTAATTCCTGCTTTCCAGAGATTCCTATCTTCCCATTGCCCTTCTTCCATACTCCTCTTCATCATGGCATCATATATTCCCTCATACAACGTTTTTCTACTTCTCCCTTCCTCCTTCTGCCTGGTACCATCCAATCCAACACATGCTTATGTCGCTGCTCATCCGACATCCGTTGTACCACTGTAGAGCTCTCTTTGTTATTATATCGTTAACAGTTTCTTGTGCATCCATTTCTTGTCTGATGTATGTATTTATAATATGTTATAGCGTGGATATTCTCATACTAATAATAATAATCTTCTTTATTAGAAATCTCTCTACAATACAGTAGTTTTCCTACCAACCCATTGTAAATTTTACTCCTCCATAAATCGCTATTGTCTGGATGACTCCTCTGGACACCATACTCACATGCACTGCTTGAATCCACTGTTCTTATCTTATGGTCTTCCTTTTCTTCTGTTTCCCTCCGCTTCAAAATTTAATATCATCTTAGGTACCAGTATTCTGTCATCTGATACCCTCTTTACGTGCCAAACCATTTCAGTCTTCTTTCTTCATTAGCTTATAGAACATCGTAATAATAATAATAATAATAATAATAATAATAATAATAATAATAATAATAATAATAATAATAATAATAATAATAATAATAATAATAATAATAATAATAATAATAATAATAATAATAATAATAATTATATCATCACCACAGTACGTTCACGAATTTAGGCCATTTGTTGACCTGTTTCGGCCTCAAGAGAAACACCATCCAAAAGTCTTTTGGGTGGATATCCTGGTCTTATTTTTCCTGCAGCTTGATAGCTTAACATTTGTTTGGGTATCTTGTGATCTTCCATTCGATGAACATGTTGCATCTATCTTGACTTATAAGCAGACATTTTGTTTTCTAAAGGTATGTCATTTCAGCAGATCTAAGTCTCTGTATATCCTTCTGTTTCAACGTCCATACTTCGCTATCATACAAAAGAGTTGGAAGAGCCAGTGTTTTATACACTTTTAGTCTTGAATGTTTTTGGACTATCTGTGGCTTGAAGATAGAATTGATTAATCCTAAAATTCTTAAATATTTTGATATTTTTGCATTTACATCCTTTTCTTCTTCATATGAGATATTGCATCCTAGATTTGTAAAATTATTCTCCTCCTCCAAAATCTTATTGTCAAGTACAATTTTACTTCTGACAGGATCTACACCTTGAAATGCCATAATTTTTGTTTTCTCTGCAGATATCTTCAATCCATATTGTTCTGTAATTTTGTTAAGTTCATACAGACCTTTCTGCAGATTATCTTCTGAATTTGCAATCATTATTTGGTCATCTGCAAACAATATGGTGTTTAATTTTATATGTTCTGATATTCTTATTCCAAGTTTATATTTCTTGTTCCTAATAATAATAATAATAATAATAATAATAATATAATAATAATAATAATAATAATAATAATAATAATAATAATAATGAGGAAGGCCATGGCTGATGTCAATGGGTGGATTATATGCTCCTGTATTTCTTCATTCTATTTATAGTTTCTTGTGATATTACTGTGTAAATTATTGGTGTTTGTGAAGTGTTTAATATTTAACTATATACGAATATTAGTAGTTCTTCAAATTTGATAATATTTCATAGTAAGTTCAGTTTTAAATATATTCGTTGGACTTGTTTATTTTGCTTAGCAACCATATAACGTTCTTTTGTTTCTCAATTTGTTTATATACAATCAAGATTGTAAAACATTAATCTACAAATTGTATCGTTATGGAGGGCGATCAAGGGGGCTCTTTCGAGCAGTGCCTTGAGACCCTACAAACAGTAACGGAGGAAAGTGGAAAGATGAGAAAAGACCTAAAAGAGAAAATACTAGATACTGTGACTAAGCTAAGGGAGATTTTCAATTCTATGGCAAAGGAGACTTTAGTACAAGAAAAGAAAATTGCTGATTTAAACAAAAAATTAATAGAAGTACAAAACAACGCTACTGCGACATCTTCCGAGGGAAAAAAGAAGTATTCCGAAATTGTGATGAACATTCCCCAAAAGCATAAGCAAACGAGAACTTTCAAAGTAATTGTAAAGTCTAAGAAGAATGACAGTACAGATAATATGAAAACTCTAATAAAACAGAAAGTTAACCCAACTGAGATTAAGGCTGGTGTATGCACCTTTAAATCCCTTACAAATGGAAATATATTAATGGAGTCTAACACCAAATCTGACGCAGAAAAGATATGCTCCAGCATCAATGAAAAATGTGGCGCAGAAATAGAAGCTAATGAAATGAAATTGAGAAACCCTAAAATGATAATATATAATGTTCCACAGGAAATGGAAATGAATCAAATGAAGCAAGCAATATGTGATCAAAACACAGAATTGAATATAAAGGAAGACGACTTTCAGCCAAAATTTGTCTTTAAAGATAGAAAAGGCAACATAAACTTGGTCATAGAAATAAAGTCAGTAGTAAGGAAGACAATACTAGGTACAAAGATCAAATTGGGTTGGAACATGTGCAACTTAGATGATTACATTAAAATAAGCAGATGTTTTAAGTGCAGTAAGTATAACCATCGCGCCCAAGAGTGTAGAGGCGATCAAACATGTCCACTCTGCACAGGTAATCATCACATTAGAGAATGTACAGTAAGAAAAGAAGAATATAAATGTATTAATTGTGTTAATCACAATAAATACAATAAAACGGCACTGGTAAATGAGAATCACTCTTCACTTGATAAAGAAAGTAATATTTATAAGGCAATGTTAAATAAGTATATTCTTAACACAGATTATTAATATGGCTACAAGTCATAATATAGGTGCGAATAATAACCAGTCTCATACATTAAGATGTCTCCAACTTAACATGCAACATTCTAGGAATGCAACCAACAATTTAGTGCAAATTATAAGCGAACAAAACACAGACTTAATATTTATGCAGGAACCGTATATTATTAATAATCAACTGGCAGGTCTCCCCAAGACGTTTGTAACATTTACAGCGGGAACTGGGAGAAAACGTACTGCAATAATAACTAATAATAACAAAATGGATACAATAGCTATTAACCAGCTAAGTAACACGGACTGTGTTGTAGTAGAAATCATTACCAGCAACAAAAAAATTTACGCAGCGAGTTTATACTTCGATATCGAAAGAGACATAGAAAGAGATATACAACATATTGAAACTATAATACATCACGCAAAGGACTTTGGAGTATTAATCGCAGTTGACACAAATGCTAGGAGCATCACCTGGTTCGACAATAAAACGAACCAACGAGGTAAAAAACTTGAAGAATTTATAACTACCAGGAACTTAATAATAATTAACGAAGATAATGGAATCCCAACATTTGAGACTAGTAGAGCTAGCAGTCGAGTTGACTTAACAATCTCCACTTCTAATCTCTTTCAATCTGTTATTGAGTGGACCAGCGGAGAGGAGGAAAGTTGCTCTGACCACAAACTCATCTCTTTCAAAATAGCACATAATAATGAATACAGAACACCTGGACAGAATAATTATCCACGATACATAATAAAAGAAGAAAACTTCCACAAATTTGATGAAAGCCTGATGGAGACGATCAGAGCCACGTTTAGTTGTACAACAAAAGGATACTATAATTGTTGAAAAAAGAACTAACAGAGAAACTTAAGAAAACAAACCACACTGATGAGGTCATAGAAGATTTCTTTCCTGCATTCAAATAGCAAGTAGATTGGCATTCCGACCAAAGAATATATGTAAAAAAAGGAAAGGTAGATCTGTCCCTTGGTGGACAAATGAATTAACGATTCTACGTAAAAAGACAAACGCAATGAGGCGAAGATACCAAAGAACGCAGAACAATTCAAAACTAAGAGAAGAGAGAAAGAACCTCTACCAAGAAGGCAGACGGGTGTATCAAGCTAAGATCCAAGAGGAAAAAACAAAGTCATGGAGAAATGCTTGTACAGTTACACCTGGATCCAATCCATGGAACGTAGTTTACAAAAGCCTATCTGGAAAAACTAGAAATAAGACTTCCTTGACTACACTTAGGATGCCAGAAGGGCTATATACCAAGGACATGGAAAGTACAGTAAAACATATCATGGATTATTTTGTACCTGAGGACAATGAAGAAAATGATAATAAATATCATTCAGAAATTAGAAAACTTATAATAGACCCACCAGAAGAAGCAGATGACAGAGAATTCACAAAGGAGGAAATCCTCGCTGTGCTCAAGAAATTTGATCCTAAAAAAACACCTGGGGAAGATGGCATATCATGTGACATACTAATACGAGTATTCAAACTTATCCCTAACTTATTTACAGAACTGTACAATACATGCTTGCAAAAAGGTTGCTTCCCAAAAATGTGGAAAAAATCAATAATAGTTCCAATCACTAAATCAGGCAAGGAGCATACTAATGAAGTGTCAAAATACAGACCAATAAGCCTCCTCAATGTAGCGGGAAAAGTACTGGAGAAGCTACTCATCGATAGAATTCTACATCACATGTACAAGAATAAATTACTTAATAACAACCAATTTGGATTCACCCCACAAGTAGGAACAATAGAAGCAGTAATGGAGGTTACAAAAACCATTAAACAGAGCCTGAATATAAAACAAAGTGTAGTTCTGGTAAGTCTAGATGTTAAAGGTGCATTCGACGCGGCATGGTGGCCGAGCATACTATACAATCTAAAACAACTTAAATGTCCAAAAAATCTATACATTTTAGCACAGAATTATTTCAGAGACAGATCAGCAATGTTCAAAGTGAATACGCTTAGAGTTACAAAGGAAGTAACCAAAGGATGCCCACAAGGATCCTGTAGCGGACCTGGCTTTTGGACTATCATGTACAACTCACTGTTGAACCTTAACTTCTCAAATCACTCTAATGTTATCGCTTTCGCTGACGACCTAATACTTCTCTCAACAGGAAGTAACGACAATGAGGCAGAAAATTACGCAAATACTGACATAAGAAAAATAGAATTATGGGCTAACAATAACAAAATCACATTCAATGAATCCAAGTCCACAGCAATGTTAATATCAAGAAAAAGGACCTCCATTAATAAAAATATCAGTGTATACGTCAACCATGAACGCATCAAGCAAGTTCAAGAAATGAAATATCTAGGAATCCACTTTAATTGCAAACTAAGCTTTGATAAACACATTGAGATAACAACGAACAAGGCTATGATCCTAATGAACATGTTAAGAAGGGCAGCTAGAATTCAGTGGGGACTAGGACATAAAGCATTAAAGGCTATATACAATGGAGCAATCTTGCCTATGTTAACATATGGGGCCCCAATATGGGAGGAAGAATTAAGAAAACAAAACCAATTTAAAAAAGCTGAAGAGGGTTCAAAGAATTATAAATGTCACCATAGCCAAAGCCTATAAAACATTACCATATGAAGTATCTTGTATCATAGCTGGAATTAAACCCATAACTATCAGTATACAAGAAACAGCCCAGTTATATAGAGCCATACACGATGACCACACAAACATTGACGCACCACTCAAAAAGGAGGAGTGGCCACATCCGGCAGAAAGAATTAATGTGGGCGACATTGAAGAATCGAACAACTACAAAATAAAAAATATACACTGATGGCAGTAAATTCCAAGGAATGGTAAGGGCTGCTGCAGTTATCTTGAAAAACGGAAAATTAGAGCATACAATAAAAGCCAAACTGTCCAATCGTTGCTCAAATAATCAAGCTGAACAGATAGGAATTCTTAAAGCTCTAGAAGCAATACCATCAATTGACCAAAACAGCTCTGAAAAAAAGTCTTGTTGCAGTTTATACAGATAGTCAAGTTACTCTCGACCTAATTAAAAACAACTTCAAACAGGGATACATCATATCAAAAATAAGACAAACAATAGCAAAACTCAGGGGAACAAAATTGGATAGTACATTTCGGCTGGATAAAATCACATGTTGGAATTTATGGGAATGAAATGGCAGATCAATTGGCAAAAACAAGCTGCAACAGAAACCAGCGTAACCGTAGAATATACAAAAATACCTAAATCATCAATAGTTGCCCAAATAAAAGAAGAAGGAACCATTAAATGGCAGAACGAATGGGACAACGCCAGATAAAGGAGCCACATGTAAGAAGTTCTTCCCATCAGTCAGAGACAGATTAAAACTTAAATGTGAAATAACTCCAGAATTTTCTGAAATGGTAACTGGTCATGGAAAAAATAAATCACATCTTTATCGTATTGGAATATTAAACAACGCAACCTGTCCATGTAGAAAAGCAATTCAAAATGTAGAACATCTCCTTTATAATTGTGAATTGCAGCAGCATTCTAGAAATAAGTTGAAAGAAGAAATCAGCAAAGAAGGAGGAACATGGCCTGTGACGGAGAAAGACCTAATACACAAATATGTTAAGACATTTCAAAAATATATAAAAACAATAGTGTACGAAAATGAGTGATTAACAAGGGACGAAGATAAAAAAAACATGGTAAACAAAAACCAAATATGTGATGTTATGTAATGTTATGTTATCTGATTTTATGTTTGTTATGTTATGCATGTAATATTACTACGGTAATGGGGCATGCTGAAAAAAAATGAAAAAAATAATATTAATAATAATTAATAATAATAATAATAATAATAATAATAAATAATATAAATAATATAATAATAAAAATAACAACAAAAACAACAAGAACAACAACAACAATAGCAACAACATAGGAAAACCACAACAAGAACAACGATAGAATAGAACAACAAACAAGAAGAAGAAGAACAACCAACAAGAAGAAGAACAAACAACACACAAGAACAACAAATAAAAGCAATAAGAATAATAAACAACAACAGAACAAAAAAAACACAATAATAATAACAACAACAATAATAATAACAACAAACAATAATAATAACACAACAATAATAACAACAACAACAATAACAACAACAAACAACAACAATAACAACAACACAATAACAAACAACAACAATAACAACAACAATGACAACAACAACAATAATAATAACAACAACAATAATAACAACAACACAACAATAATAACAACAACAACAATAATAACAACAACAATAATAATAACAAGCATAATAACAACAACAATAATAATAACAAGAACAACAAGAATAATAACAACAATAATAATAACAATAATAATAACAATAATAATAATAATAATAATAATAATAACAATAATAATAACAACAACAATAACAACAACAACAATAACAACAACAATAACAACAACAACAATAACAACAACAACAACAATAACAACAACAATAACAACAACAATAACAACAACAACAATAACAACAGCAACAACAACAACTAATAATAATAATAACAAATAATAATAATAAATAATAATAATAATAATTTTATTTTTTATTTAGCAATATTCCATAATACAGTTTTCTCTTTCAACCCAAGTGATTTGTCGCCAGAGGTTCCCGTGTGAAGCATCTTCTTCCCTCAAATCTCCAGCTTCCATATTTATCTTCACTCCATCCATCCATCCATCGTTTTCTAGACCTGCCTCTTCCACTTCTTCCATTAGCTTTCCAATTAAGGGTCTTCTTTGGTATTCTCTCTTCTTCCATTCTTATCAGGTGTCCATGCCATTTCAAACGTTTTTTTCTATTTTTCCTAATATTTTTTTTTTCAACTTCATTAATTTCCCTTGTTGTGTTGTTTATGACCTTATCCCTTCTTGAATTTCTTGTCCATCGCCTCTGTTTCTTGGTATATTATGCCGATGCACAAAACATACCTTGCTTGGTGCACTCAATTGCCGAGACGCAGTTGGTAGTTTCTAATCAAGTTAGATTTCGGCCGTCCAAGCTCTTAAACGGACCTGAAGCTAGTGGACTGTATAAATAACTAAGAATTTTTCGGATAACACTGATTTTATTAATAGTACTTACAATTTCATTACATGTGGTGAATATGAGCTGGTAGACGAACTTCTTATGCACACGATGTAGATTGGGACCATAAGGACCATGGAACCATTGCTATTACTGCTCTACTTTTATTTGTTCTGTCCTTAATATCACTTTCTTGTTTATCTTCTTTATATAATTTACTCCCAGATACTCAAATTCGTCACATCCTCTGATATACTCCTTTTGATCTTCTAATATTAAATCTTCGGTTTCGGCTCCACATCTCATATTTTTTATTTATTTTCAAACCCCAGTTATCGTATTTGTCCAATAATTTTCTGAACATAAACTCCATGTCTTCATATTCCTGAGCAATTATTATGTGGTCTTCTGCAAATAACAGTGTATATATTGTATCTGTTGATCCATCTCTAATTTGTACTCCTATTCTTGAACATTTTTTGCTCCACTTTGACAGTGCTCTATGAATAAATATATTAAATAATGTTGGTGATATGCTACAACCTTGACGAAAGCCTTTTTGTCACTTTAATTTCTTCTGATACACAATTTCCAATTTTAATTTCAGATACTGCATACTGTATTTATACAAATGTTTTATTGCATTAATAATATTGTATCGTTTATGGCCATATCTAAGATGTATAAAGCATCAGGTTCAGATGAGATCCCAGCAGAACTGATAAAATCAGGGGGAGAAAAATTGATGGACAAGATACGCTGGTTGCTTAGTATGATTTGGGAAAAAGAAGCTCTTCCAGATGAATGGAAGGAATCCATTATCTTACCAATTTATAAGAAAGGAGATAAAACTGATTGCCAACAACTACAGGGGCATCTCATTACTTTCAACTTCGTACAAAATTCTAACAAATATATTAGTAAGCAGACTTACTCCCTATATTGATGACATTCTAGGAGATCATCAATGTGCATTTAGAAGAAACAGGTCTACAACAGATCAGATTTTCAGTATAAGACAGATTTTAGAGAAGAAATGGGAATATAATGGTACTGTACATCAACTATATGTAGACTTCAAAAAAGCATATGATTCAATTAAGAGGGAGAAGTTATATAGTATCCTCCTGGAGTTCGGAATTCCTAAAAAGTTGGTTAGACTTATACGAATGTGTCTAAATGGCTCAAAGAGTAGGGTGCGTGTAGGCAAACAGTTTTCAGACACTTTTGAAATCCAGAATGGGTTGAAGCAAGGAGATGCACTATCTCCTCTACTATTTAATTTTGTACTAGAGCATGCCATTAAATCTTTAGAGAATGAGGAAGGCTTACAACTCAATGGTATTAATAAGCTGTTAGTTTATGCTGATGATGTAGTACTACTGGCCGATAGCGAGGAGATACTAAAGGCCAACACGCACACACTATTGAGTAACACTAAGAAATTAGGACTGGAAGTAAATATCAGTAAAACTAAATATATGGTCACACGTAGAAATTCAGTATATAATGGAAATGGACAGCTAATGACAAATGAGGGAAATTTTGAGGAAGTGGCTGAATTCAAATACCTAGGAACAATAATCACAAATAGGAATGAGATGCACAAAGAAATTAAACATAGGCTCAATTCTGGAAATGCTTGCTATTATGCATTGCAGAGACCTTTGATGTCCCAACTCCTTTCAAAAAACGTAAAGCTGAAAATATATAAAACTATTATTCTACCAGTTATATTATATGGGTGCGAAACATGGACTCTTACTTTAAGGGAGGAAAGGAGATTACGAGTATTTGAGAATAAAGTTCTTAGGAAAATTTTTGGACCAAAGAGAGATGAACAGACAGATGAATGGAGAAGACTACATAACAATGAACTACATGGTCTTTATAGGAAGCCAGATATAATAAGAACAGTTAAGTCTCGTAGACTGCGATGGGCAGGACATGTTGCACGTATGGGGAATGAAAGACGTGCATGGAAGCTTCTTGTAGGAAAGCCAGAGGGAAAGCGCCCAGTTGGTAGACCAAGAATGAGGTGGGAGAACAACATTAACTATGATTTGAGGGAAGTAGATTATACAGGGAATGATTGGAAAGCATTAGCTCAGGATAGGGATGTATGGAGAGCTTATGTCCGCGCGGCCATGAACCTTCGGGTTCGATAGTGCCAGTGAGTAAGTAAGTAAGTTATGGCCATATCTTCTAATGCTTCCCACAACGTTTGTAAAGGTACATTGAAATATGCCTTTTCTAAATCCACAAATGTGAAATGAACTTGCTGGTAGTTATTAAGAGTCTTTTCAATTAATTGTTTTACCACAAATATGTGATCAATTGTTTATCTCTCAAACCTAAATCCTGCTTGTACTTCATTCTCCTTATGTTTATAATTTTATTCCAAATAGTATTTGATTATTTTTCCATATATATGGCCAAAAACATTCATTATGGTGATTCCTCCATAATTATTTCACTCATCTTTTCTTTCTTTCTTATGAATGACTGATATCAACCAATTTTCCATTTTATTGGCACATCATCTCCGTTTAGGCATCTCTCAAAAAGGCTCCTTAACAATTCAAAATAATTTCCTTATGCCATATTTAATTAATTTTGGTGTACTCCTTCTTTCCCACAAGCCGTTCCATTTTTTAAACGTTCAATTGCTATCTCTACTGTCTCAATATCTAAATGTATACTCGTTCTGTTTTGATCATAACATCATAAGTTCATCTACAATTCCACTTAAAAATTCAAAACGATCTTCTGTCTATAGCTTTCTAAAATATAATTTCTATTCATTTAAAGAAATTCCCTGAATATTGATTTAATTGTGTCCTGACTTCCTTGAACTTTTCAAAGTTCTCCATGCCTCTGAATACCTTTTTCCTCCAATATAACTCTGAATTCTTCGACACGTTCTTTCCCAATATTTATTCTTATCTTCTGTCATCTTCTTTCTTACCTTTGCTTGTGCTTGTTTATACTCCATTTTGTCCGTCAATTTTTTTATGCTTAACCATTACGTCATTCTTAATCCCGTTAATCCAAAAATAATTTTTCTTATTCTCCATTTCCTTTTCTCCCAAACCTTCCCTAGCAGTCATGTGTATCTTTTCGACAATATACTGATATTGTTTCTCAGAGTATCAAATGTATTTTCGATTAATTCTTCATCCAGCCTCTTACGGTAAAGGTATAAAATACTATCATCCTTTAACAGCAGAGTATTATATAGAGATGTGTACATAATTTCTGATGTTTCCAATTTATTTTTCTTATCGTCACTCTTATTAAAATATGGAAAAAATATTTTTGCATTTACCAAATAATGATCACTGCCACAGGTTGGGCCTCTATACATTCTAACATCTTGCATTTTCATATACGTATTTTGTCTAACAATTATATAATTTATTATTGGTTTCTGCTGTAAAGTCTCTTGATATCTTGTATATTTATGAATGTCTTTGTGTTGATAAAATCCGTTTGTATTTTTTAACGAGTACTGCTCACATATTTCTATAAGCCTTTCGCTGTTATCATTAATTTTCTCCTCTCCAAAAAGACGCACCACTTCACTTCCAGTCCTGGTATCAGTTCTACCATTAAAATCTCCCATCATAATTTTTCTCGAGTTCCCAACTTCGTTTATTGCGTTTTTCAGGTTTCCACAAAACTCAACTTTCTTCGTAGGTGATTCACCTTGGCTTATTCCATACTCTCATAGAATTGTAATTTTTTTCCAAATATATTTATATTTATTTTATTAATGTTTATATTTATGGCCTCCCAACTAGTTATACATTTCTTGAATTTCTTCTTAATTATTATTGAGATTTCTCTCTGTGCTCGTTTATGTTTCTCGACTCCTCTGAAAAAATGTATGTATGCATCTGTAACTTCTGAACCTCTTCCTTTCTTTTTTACACACTTTATATTAGCTTGACCTGTATCTGTCTATGTAACGGAATCTTTCAACACGATTTTCACCCACTTAAAAACATTGGATCGACTTGAAACTTTGTATACTTGTAAAGGACCAATGCCAATACAATAATTTCATAATTTTTTTCTAAGATCCTGGCTAGGATCATCAGGACATCAAAATAATAAAGATCGGTATAATAGGTTGCGGACGTATCGACTTTTTAGTCCATCGTTGTAAGAATGTAACGTTATATCCTCTGATAGCTCAGTTGATAGAGCGGTGGACTGTAGTGGTATATGATTTCAGTAATCCATAGGTCGCTGGTTCAAATCCGGCCCGGAGGATTTTTTAGAAGAGTATTACTACAATGGTATCGCATTGAAATATATCTATATTTTTATCTTATTCTGTAAAATATTAAGGACAATTTTGTAAACTTACCACATTATGATTTATCCAAAAAAAATATGAGAAGGATACGATTAACTGTAACTATTTATCTGTATTAAAATATTCAAAATATTATAATAATGTTAGATAATAATAATTTTAAAAATATAATTATATTCGTGCCCAGATAATAAAAATATTAACTAGTTGTATTATAGATCGTAATATATTAGATATTATCTTTTGATCAAATTTTTACTTAGTGTTTAATATTAGAGTTAATTAAGATTGTTATATTCTGATGTAATATATGTTTGTCCTGGTGAGTGGAAGAGAAGGCCACAAGGCCTTAACTCCACCAGGCTAAATAAATATAAATCTAAATCTAAAAATATCGTATGCAATTACATTTTAATGGGATTCCGGTTTATGACAATAAAAGTATAAAATAAAACATGAATAAAAGTTTAAAAAACTAAAACAACACGCTTTATTAGAAAACCGAACTAAAAAAAGAAGAATAATTTTAATTTCCAACGCGCTTCGTATAATATTAAAGTGGTCAACAAAACAAATCATCTCCAACACATCTAGAATAAAACTAGAGTTATCTAAAAAAAATAATTTTACCATCAAAAGCGTGGGGTGATCAATATCAATTAATATATCTGATAATAAACAGATATTGGTAAAAGTAAAGTCTCTAAGAAGAAAACGTAAAAAGCATAAAAAGCACCCCACGCGTTTGATGGTAAAATAATATTTTTTTTGTAGATAACTCTAGTTTTATTCTAGATGAGTTGGAGATGATTTTTTTTGTTGGCCACTTTAATTTTATCCCAAGCGCGTTGGAAATTAAAATTATTTTTCATTTTTTAGTTCGGTTTTCTAATAAAGTTTTAGTTTTTTTAAAACTAGTATTTATTTTATTTCTGTTAACACAATTATGTCTTGGTTAAGCGTTTTAATTTATTCTATGATGTCAACCTCGAATATTCCATGTTCCAACAAGAAATGTCCTTTTCCTTTGCTTTTGTCGTCTTGGTTTATTTCCGTCCGGCTTTAAATCTTTAGACTTTTTAGCATTGTTATGATTTTTGTGACGAACAGGGGGCTGGCCTGATGCATCAATCCCCAACCTGGAGGACCAGGTGATATTTGGTGATGGTTTTCTTCCTCTAGCCTTCATCAAACCAATGACGAACTGCAAGGCAGCAGTATCTGTACCCTAGATAAGGGGCCCTCACAGGATACTATCAGCCGGGCGTACTGAACCCTGGTATTTTAACGAGGTTGTTACTCCTCCCCCTCACCCTTTTCTAACCTGGCTTAGGACCGTTATAATAATAATAATAATAATAATAATAATAATAATATAATAATAATAATAATAATAATATAATAATAATAATAATAATAATAATAATAATAATAATAATAATAATAATAATAATAATAATAATAATAATAATAATAATAATAATAATAACAATAATAATAATAACAATAATAATAATAATAGTAATAATAATAATAATAATAATAATAACATAAACAGGTTTTACAGTGTGATATGCATCTTCCTGTGTTTAAAATTGTTTTAATTCCATTTTCTTCTTCCACTCCTTTCTATCCAATCGAACTCTTGCAGCCTTTTTTTTTCATGGCTTCAACATTTCTTTTTCTCGGCCTTTCCTTTTTTTCTTCCTTCCGGTTCGGTAATTTTTCCCCGTGAAATTGTTTTCAAGTGTCTAAACCATTGTAATTATTTATAAATAATAAAATCTAATATAGGATATTCTAAACTGTCATTTATATGTAATATTTATTTTCTATTTTTTTTTTAATTTGGAATATGTTGTGGATATCCACCGCTGTGGTCTCGAGGTGGTGTGCTGCCTTATCACGCAACGGGCCCGGGTTTGATTCCCGGTCGGGACAGGCTCCTGGGTGAGATTTTTTTGGGGGTTTTTCCTCACCTGTAAGACAAATGTCAGGAAGCTTAGGCCCCAAGGGTCCTCGAAAATCATCCGGCCCATCATCATCATCATCCTTATCATTATCATCATCATCATCCTTCACGGTGTGGAAAGTAACGGGAAGCTACCACACCTACAATTCCCTAGTAAAGCTGCAAAGCACAGCGTGAAAATGCTGTGATTGCAGTGAAAGACTTGTCCTCGGGCAGAATTACTATGGATGGATAGATGTTGTAGATCTCCTTAAAAATTCCATTTCAAATAATAATAATAAAAATAATGATAATAATAATAATGATAATAATAATAATGATAATAATAATAATAATGATAATAATAATAATAATAATAATAATAATAATAATAATAATAATAATAATAATAATAATAATACAATCTCATTATATTTGACTACTGAAAACATATTGAAAATTACGTGGGCAGGTTATTCTTAATTTTAAATATTTGTAATTTTATTTCGTAACATACGGTATGCTATGTTTCCCATTGTAACGTATAGAAGGTGGTTATAGTGACTATTTAACTCATGCCCCAAATGGGAGTCAATGACCAATCACGTTTCAATGATTTCTGTTTACAACCAATCAGAGTCGTGTTTCACGAAATATTTATCAGTGTTAAATTTACCATATTAAAGAAAGCTCCTCCTTTTTAATATTCTGAACAGGGTCTGACCATTATTTTGCAGTGACTGAGCCTGTGAGAAATACGGCTACCAGATTGTATATATAGTGCATGAATGTCAACACGTTAATATAAAACATTTGTAGCTATTTATTATACCACCAAAAAAGAAACCACTGTTTGCACTTTCTTAAATGTATTTTTTCCCAGGTAATAATCCAGAAAAATATAATTGTCATATTTACATCATACGACATCAGAAATGAATTAATATACAGTTTGATGTGTTTCATTTTTTCTCCACTAGAGAGCATTCTTACAATATTGCGTTCCTTTGGCAATAAATAGTATGATCTGGTTGCAGTGAATAAACAAAATAAGCAGATGAAGCGTACCTATCGTGTCTCATTTGTTTTTCAAACATCGCCGTTTTACATTAAATATATAAATATTTTAAAAATAACTATAGTTAAATAATGATTTGTGAATAAACAGCTTAATTTTATTCGTTAAATAGTCCTAACAAATGCCACTCTTGATTTCCAAATTCTCTGGATATAATTCACTCCTCACTTCGTGAGTCGTGAATTTATCGATCATTTGGAAAATCACTCGTGGCATTACTTATGAAAAGACAAATCTTGACATATGCATATGTAATGTAGAGAAGTATACTTTTTTATGACGATAGATCTGATTCGGATCATGAAGGCCAAGAGTTCGTGAGTCTTGAAATTTAAAATAGAGCTTTAAGTATATACTGAATATATGAAGAGCCTTAGTGCATTCTTCAACTCTTGTTACAGCAGGTGTATATTTGTTCGTCTTTTGGGGATACTGTACGTGTTTAAAAAAGAAGATTTCGATTCATTGAGGAAGTAAAAGTCTGACAATATTTTTCACTTACGTGATAACGAAATGTTTGTTTTTGTTCTAAGTGCAATTCTTATCTATGGCACAGTAAGAAAGTTCCCGGAAACATTAACACAATACTATTTTGAATACAGATTGTCTTAAAACTACGTTATTTAACACGCCACGTGTGTCATTATATAGATACTTTACACGCAACATAAATAGTAAGTAATATACTGCATACATCAAATCTTTATTGAGAATTTATTGTATTTCATCCGTCAATACAATCATCACGAAGAGGTAAAGAGAAAGTCCTTGAAAATTTAGGAACGTTTTAAAAATATATTAGCCATTTGTTTATTAGCACACATCACTAAACATCAATAAAATTACATATATTTTCACATAAAAAATACATTATATAATGTAATTTGGACAACTAATGACTGATGAAAGAAATTTTGAAGAAGTGACTAATTTCAAATACGAAGAAACAATAATTATAAATAGGAATGACTTGCGCAAAGAAATTAATTCAGGAAATCCATGCTATTATGCATTACAGGGACTCTTGTCCCAATTTCTCTCAAAAAATGTTAAATTAAATATATATATAATATATATATATATGATATGATAAGAAAAATAAATGCCTGGACGGGATTCGAACCCGGATTTCTGAGTCTGTACCTCAGCGTGATATCCATTACACTACCAGGCGAATCCAATACAAACACTTATTTTTCTTATATATGTATTATACTCTCCATTATTACTAGATGTCGCGAGAACACTGTCTTCACTGCCATCTAGTAGCTGACTATATCAAGTAAGCAAATTAAAGAGAATATTTATTTTACTTTATAGCAGTGACGCTTTATCGATGTTATAATTAAATGTTTAACATTGAGCAATGCAAGCTTAATATGGTATGATAAGAAAAATAAATGCCTGGACGGGATATATATATATATATATATATATATATATATATATATATATATATATATATGCGCACATCACTAAACATCAATAAAACTAAATATATTTTCACATAAAAAATACATTATATAATGTAATTTAGACAACTAATGACAGATGAAAGAAATTTTGAAGAAGTGACTAATTTCAAATACGAAGAAACATAAATTATAAATAGGAATGACTTGCACAAAGAAATTAAATTCAGGAAATCCATGCTATTATGCATTACAGGGACTCTTGTCCCAATTTCTCTCAAAAAATGTTAAATTAAATATATATATATATATATATATATATATATATATATATATGTGTGTGTGTGTGTGTGTGTGTGTTATTTTCTGATTCTATTATGTGGAAGTGAAACATAGACTCTTATTTTAAGGGAGGAGAAAATATTACGAGTATTTGAGAATAAAGTTCTGAGGACAATTTTGGACCAAAGAGAGATGAAAAGACAGGTGAATGGAGAAGATTAAATAACAGTGAGCTACATGATCTTTATGGGAAATCAGATAGGCCTATAATAAGAACAGTTACGTCTTGTAGACTGCGATGGGCAAGACATGTGTGGCACGAATGGAGAATGAAAGAAGGGCATGGAAGTTTCTTGTAGGAATACGAGAGGGAAAACTTCCAGTTGATAGACCAAGAATGAGGTGGTGAAGAAGAACATTAACCATGGTTTAGAGACGTAGATTATACAAGGGATGATATGAAAACATTAGTTTAGGATAGGGGTGTGTAGAGAACTTATGTCCGTGCGGCTATGAAAGTACGGGTTCCATAGTGCCAGTGAGTTAGTTAGATAATATATGAGGAATGTGTGTTTATATTTTTTTACTGTTAGCGGTTTTAAACAAATTTGCTTTCAATTTGCTAGTTCGTTCTATCATACTTGAAAGACTAATGAAATAATTAAATTCAATTAACGCAGTTTAACCTCTCACCTCATTGCCACGGCCACCCGGGCACGACCTGTCGGGACAGGGATTCTAACTATGTATCAACACAAATAGTATCTCACTACACAAGGGCCTGAAGAACCTCTCCGAATGAGCGATCAGTTCAATGTCAGAGCCTCCTCCGAGACAACACAACCTTACGACAACTCTACATCGAAACATCTTACTATTCCTCATCCTTCCTTGTTTCAGCCAACCGATCTGGAATTCCATCCCCTCGCATATCAAGGACTGCCCGACTCAAAAACAGTTAAAAAAACTCACTACATATTTCCTTAGACAATATAATATATAACCGTGGTCCATGTGTTTCTCGTATAATTTATCATATTTATATTATTATTATTATTATTATTATTATTATTATTATTATTGTCCCGCGCCGTAGCTGAGTGGTTAAGGCAGGAAGCCTTGGCGCAGAGCTACGGGACTCGCGCTGGTTCGAGTCTCCATGGGAGAAGAAATTTTCTCATGGTATTTCGGCCAGTATGGGACCAGTGCCCACCCAGCATCGTGATGCATTTGGGTAGCTACAATAAGTAGCGGCTCCAGGTTGAGAAAACCAGCTATAACGGCTGGGGGACTCGACTTGCTTACCACATGTCACCCCTACACTGACTGATTATCACCTACCTCTGTCATTGACACATGTGGATGTGAGGCCAGCAGCTGGCTGGTAGGCTAAGGGCCTTGTAGGCCTGTCGCGCCAGGAGTTTTATTATTATTATTATTATTTATTATTATTATTATTATTATTATTATTATTATTATTATTATTATTATTATTATTATTATTATTATTATTAATATATCGTAAGTATTATTATTATTATTATTATTATTATTATTATTATTATTATTATTATCGTATAAAATATTGTTTGTACATGAAATTTACATTGCCTACATTTAATGTATCTTTAACTGTTTATAATTAGTATAGTGTATATCTATATTTGTCAAATATTTATTTGTATTTGTGCTGGTTGAGTAGAAGAGAAGGCGTTATGGCCTTAACTCTGCCAGAATAAATAAATTATTATAATTATTATAATACTTAAATTATTAATTTATTTTTTAAACTTCCTTTACCAAGCCATTTACATTAATCAAATTATAGGTAATTATTATGATTGTTATTATTATTATTATTATTATTACTATAATTGCAATTTTTATTTCTTTCCATTGTCAACTTTATATTGTGTAAAAGTAAGTAAAGTGTTCCCACTACAGGCCTCGGGAGGCCCTTGGGGTAGTAGGAGGTTAAGACTCCCACTTTTTCTAGACAATCGACACTTGATGTCAGCCGGGTTGTCAGCCCTGCGTGACGGCCGCCTTTACACCAGAACAAGCATCTGGTACTCATTTCAGTTAGAGGCTGAGTCGACCCCAGGACCATGGTCCCATCAGTTTAAAAATCCTGACCCCACCGGGACTTGAACCCTCGACCTTCCGGTTTGTAGCGCACTGCCTTAACCACTACGCTACGGCGTGTCGCCTTTATATTGTGTAGCCTGCCTATATTATGTATCATTAAACATGTAGATAATTCATAATTGTTATTACATGTATCATTTAGTCCTGGAGAAGTGGTAGAGAAAACCTTACCATCTTAACTCCATCAGATAAAATAAATAAATAAAATAAAAAAACATAATTCACATACACACTCATAAATTATGATTATAATGGCCAGATGAAGTTCGGGGACCGTTTGGGCGTTAAAGATTTCTGACATTTGCCTAACAAATGAGGAAAAACCCTAAAAAATCACCCAGGAAACGTGTCCCGACCGGGTATCGAACCCAGGCCTGCTGCGTGCGAGACTACAGCGGTTGACAAGCGGATAATTATACACAGAACATTTTTTATCGTATGACTATTTAACTCTCGCCCCAAATGGGAGTCAATGACCAATCACATTTCAATGATTTTTTATTTACAACCAATCACAGTTGTGTTTCGCCTAGAATTTACCAATTAAAGTTTATCATAATAAAGAAAGCACATCCTTTTTAACATTCTGAATAGGTCATAGCATTATTTTGCAGTGATTGACTCTCTAAGAAATACGGCTACCAGATAGACCAATGGATGGGAGAAGAACAAGAGGAAGCCCAGCCAAGAGATGGATAGACAGTGAATGCACATTCAATACGTCTTCCTCCGAGGAGTGATTTTGGAAATAAACAGGATGACAATCCTACAAATTAAGTTTAAGAAGAAGAAGAAGAAGAGGAAGAAGATGAAGAAGATTGTATATATAGTGCATGAATGTCAACAGAAAGCATATGCGAGAGATAATATAAAAACATTTGTAACAACTGATTATACCACAAAAAAAAAAAAAAAAAAACACTGTTTGCACTTTCTTAAACGAATTATTTCCAGGAAATGACGTTGCAGAAAAATATAATTGACATATTTACATCATAGGACATCAGAAATTAATTAATACCTATAACGTTGGTTATAAATTTCCCCACTAGGGTGCATTCTTACAACATTGCTTTCGGCAATAAGTAATATGATCTGGTTGCAATGGTGAACAAAAGAAGCAAATGAAGCCTACCAATCGTTTCTCATTCGTTTTCAAACATTAAATATATAAATATTTTAAAATAACTATAGTTAAATAATGATTTGTGAGTAAACAGCTTAATTTTATTCATTAAATAGTCCTAACAAATGCCACTCTTGATTTCCAAATTCTCTAGATACATTGGAAATCACTCGTGGCGTTACGTATGATAGTTAATTTGAACTGGCTTACTCTTTGTATATTTTTAATTAGAATAATTATATTCAATATATTTTCTCTTGATGAAAAATAAAACTTTGAGGAGCACACAATTAAAATTTTATAAAATTATGGCAGTGCCTGTCTTAACATATAAGTTATAAGTGAAAACTGGACTCTTACCGTTCAAACAGAAGATGGATAGAAACTGCAGAAATAAAGTTCTTACGTTCAGTAACAGGTGTTGTAACAATTTTGGACAGAAAAGAAATGAAGATATTAGGAAAGAATTAAATAATTTTAATTTAACAAATATAATTGACAGTATGAGAAACAACTGGTATTTTCTTCAAAATGTATCCAAAAAGATACATAGTTTTTTTAAAGTTTGTTTTCATAAGTGAAATGTATCAAATATGCATCTCTTCATAATGTGTACATTTGTGCACATCTAAACTGCTGTCTGCATAGTGCTGCCATCAAACTAGTGATATATGTACTTGATGAAATGAAGAAAAACACATGTTGGTGAGCAAGATGGCTGCACACATGAAGAATTCATTTCACATGAGGTAAATATTATATTTTTTCTTATTCTAGTGGTTTTTGAGCTTCATTTGAATGTTGTAAAATGAAAACTGAATACTTATAAAATACTTTGACATATAATTTAAGTGTGCTATTTATTCACAATTATATATACATCAGCATGATAATCAGTGTATCCAAAAGTACACATTTTCCACAACTGTATATACATGAGCATGATAATAGGTGTATCCAAAAGTACACATTTTTCTAGACTGCATGCTTACTAAATTTAACTTCAACTTTTATATTTATTTGGTTTCTAGTCTCTAAGAGAACTACTTCAATAATATTGAGTTTACAGATATATTTTGACATATTAATAATAATAATAATAATAATAATATAAAAATAATAATAAATAGTAATATAAAATTCAGAAATTTAGATTTTCCTTCTTACAATATTTGAATATTATTGCAGTCAGAGCTGACTTTTTTTTAATTTAATGAAATGTTTATGAAATTTGCAGAAAAAATATTATGGATCGAGAGGAGAAAAAATGTTAGCCATTCTAACTATGGTTCCAAATCCTGGAGCAGATTCTGAACCAGAAGATGATGATGAAGATAATGAAGTATCTGGAATTCCACCAGTAATTTCAGAAGAAAGGTGTGAATTCTATGAATAGGCCTACACAAAATTTTATTTTCATGGATGGTGTGTCGAGAATGGATGGCAACACCAGTGAAGCAGATGAACAGGATGAAGAAGAAAATGATAATGGTGTAGATAATTCCGCACATGCAGGGCCAGCAGCTGCCCCTCCTAGGATCCAACGCTCTACAAGGAAACCAACACGTAACATTGATTTCAGGTAATTATATTATTTTAGTACTTTATATTCCTTTTTTTTCTTTATCAATCTATAAATTGAAAGACATTTATTTTAGTTTTCTTCTTGTTACTAGGTGGCAAGAGGACTCCTTCAGCTATAAAGTAGACATTGAAGATGATGATTTCACAACTCCCAGGGAGCTGAAAGGGCCACTAGAATATTTCAAAACTTTTTTTTGTAATGATATAATCTCAAGTATAGTAGATAATACCAACTTGTATTCTACACAGCAGACTGCAAAGAGCGTGAATACAATTGTTTCTGAAGTTTGTGATTTTTTAGCTATAGAATTGTACATGGGCATAATTCAATTACCGGCATATAGAGACTATTGGTCGCCAAGTACACGAATTGAGCAGGTCGCTTCAGTAATGGGTCTCAGACGCTATGAAACACTCAGGCGTTACCTTCATTTTGCTAACAATGAATTGTTAGATGATGATAGTTATTACAAAGTAAGGCCTGTGTTGGATAGAGTTAGACTGAACTGTCTGAAAGTAGAACAGGAAAGAAAATGCTCGATTGATGAAATGATGATACCATATAAAGGGACAAGAGCAGGATCGCGGCGGCAATACATGAAGGGGAAGCCGAAGAAATGGGGATTTAAAATGTTGGTGCGATGTGGAAATTCAGGCATTGTATATGACTTTTTCCTTATTGCGGAGGAAAAACATTTCGGGGGATAGCATTTACGGAGGAAGAAGAAAGTTTTGGTTTTGGAGCGAAAGTTGTTTTTGCATTATGTAAATCACTACAAAATCCTCCATGTTCAGCTGTCTATTTTGACAACTTCTTCTCTTCCCTTGAATTGATATCATTCCTTCGCCTAGAATATGGTATCCTTAGTTTAGGCACATTGCGCAACAATCGTCTGAGAGGTTGCATAATGAAGGATGATCTGAAGAAAGAAGGTAGAGGAAGTTTCCACCAAGTAGTCGACGACGATAATAAAGTAGCCCTTGTAAAGTGGTATCATAATAAATTGGTAATTCTTGGGAGTAGCTATACCGATGCTCATCCTGTATCTACAATAAGAAGATACAGTAAAGATGTAAAGCAAAAAGTTAACGTTAGCTGCCCACAAATAGTAAAACACTGCAATGGGTGGTGTCGATTTGTCTGACATGCTTGTTGCATTGTATAGAACCAATATGAGAACACACCGGTGGTATATGACACTATTTTCACAGGTATTAGATATTTGTGTTGCTAATGGCTGGCTTCTGTACCGTAGGGAAATGTCACTTATGGACAAAGAAAATGGTACCAAGACCAAAGGGATGTGCTTGAAAACATTTAGGATAGATGTAGCTAAAAGCCTCCTATATAAAGGAAAAAAAACGTGGAAGGCCATCTACAGAAGAAAAAAGGACATCTCCCCCTAAGATACATAAGCCTGTTGCGGCTAGACCAACAGAAGAAGTGCGCCATGATGATGTTGGTCACTTACCTGCACATGAGACAAAGGGTAGATGTAGATACTGTCAGACAACGTTGAAATGTATTAAATGTGGAGTGCGATTGTGTCTGACAGACAAAAGGAACTGTTTTCTTCTGTTTCACACCCAATGATTTTTTTTCTTTTTATGTATAATGTACAATTTAATTCATGTTGTCTTTTTAAGGCAATACATTTTTTCATACTATTTTTTGAAGGTAAACTTGTTAAAATTTAATACTGGAATATATGGCGAAGGTATGGTGCACTAATGCAAAATGTATCCATTTAGATACAACTGAATAAACAATGATAAAACATAAAATATGTGTATTTCTCATTAAAACCTCTTTTTCTAAGGTCTTTTAGTGCTAATTTCAGCGAAATAAAAATTTTCAAAAATGAAATAGAAGTTTGCGAAGAAAAGGGTTAAAAGAAAGCCTACATATAGAATCCCTCAGCTGTTACTGAAGTACAAACCAATAGGACATATAAGTGTTGGACGCCCATTTACTAGATGGAAAGATTCATCAAATCCCACTTGATGTGAAAACAGGTCAAAAGGCCTAATTTCATGAATTAGAAGAAAAATATATTTTCTCTTATAATTATATTCAATATATTTTCAATTAGAATCCAACTATTAGGCTATTTGTATTACCTATTCAAGTTCAAAGTTCTGCTATCTGGATTTTGAAAGCATATAATTTCTTTGATCTCGATTTCGTGAAGACAATCGAAAGGAAAAATATACGGGAATTGTTTGACTGTACTGCGTGTAGATTAATGAGTCAACTGTTACCGTAAACAAGTCTTAACGATGAGTGAGTGGGCTAAGTGAAGCAAGTCAAAGAACGTTGTGTCACGTTCAAATGCATGTGCTCCTTTGTACTTTTGAATGAAAACATTGCTACACACAATAAACAAAAGTTCTGCAATATCATCGTTTACTTCTGTTGGATACGAGCGAATCCATATATACTCATGCAAATACTAGAAGTAGGCTATTTCCAAATGTACTCGTCACCTTCGAACATAATGTTAGGTCTATTCCAGAATATTTCCACTCTATATAAATTATGTCCACCGATGTGGTCTCGATGTAGTGTGCTGCCTTGTCACGCAGCGGGCCCGGGTTCGATTCCCGGGCGGGACAGGCTCCTGGGCGAGGTTTTTTCGGGGATTTTCCTCACCTGTAAGACAAATGTCAGGAAGCTTAGAGCCCAACGGTCTCCAAAAATCATCCGGCCATCATCATTATTATCCAGTGTAAGGTATATATATTAATTGGTGTTTCTCGTATAATGTATCATATTTATATAATAATAATAATAATAATAAATAATAATAATAATAATAATAAATAATAATAATAAATAATAATAATAATAAATAATAATAATAATTATTATTATTATCGTATCAGTATTGTTATTACCCTATAAAATGTTGTTTGTACATGACATTTACATTGCTACATTATTGTATCTTTAACTGTTTATGATTAGTATAGTGTATATCTATATTTGTCAAATATTTATTTGTATTTGCGCTGGTTGAGTGGAAGAGAGGGCCTTATGGCCTTAACTCTGCCAGAATAAATAAAGTATTATTATTATTATTATTATTATTATTATTAATATTATTATTATTATCATCATCATCCTTCACCGGTGTGGAAGGCAACGGGAAGCTACCACACCTATAATTCCCTAGTAAAGCTGTAAAGCATAGCATGAAATGATATGATTGCGTGAAAGACCTGCCCTTGGAGAGAATTGCTATGGATGGTTGGATATAAATTATTTGAACAATATACTGTATTTACTTACGGTTGGATACAAATTTGAGTTTAAAGTTTATGTCTACTGAAATGAATTATTTCAGACGCTCAACTAGACATTCTACATATGAAAAAAAATCTGAAATACAATCATCAGACAACAAATGAAAGTCAACAATTCAATATTAGATTTTGTGAGAAACAGACAAGCAAAATGGTATGGTCATGTACGTAGAATGCGAGAAACAAGATTACCTAGACTATTTAACTCATGCCCCAAATGGGAGTCAATGACCAATCACGTTTCAATGATTTCTGTTTTACAACCAATCAGAGTCGTGTTTCACCAAATATTTATCAGTGTTATAATTACCATATTAAAGAAAGCTCCTCCTTACAATATTGCGTTCCTTTGGCAATAAATAGTATGATCTGGTTGCAGTGATAAACAAAAGAAGCGGTAGAAGCGTACCTATCGTTTCTATTTGTTTTCAAACATCGCCGTTTACATTAAATATATAAACATTTTAAAATAACTATCGTTAAATAATGATTTGTGAGTAAACAGCTTAATTTTATTCGTTAAATAGTCCTAACAAATGCCACTCTTGATTTCCAAATTCTCTAGATAAATTCACTCCTCACTTCGTGAGTCGTGAATTTATCGATAATTTGGAAATCACTCGTGGCATTACTTATGACAAGCGTTGGAATGGATCCCACCTGGGAAAGGAAAGAGAGGTCGACCTAGATTTTAATGGATGGATGATATAAGAAGAGGTATGAGGGAGCTAGGTCTGGAAGAATTGGAATGGGAAGATAGAGGAGAATGGAGAAAGAAGTTAAAAATTTAAAAAAGCTTTAAGCACAGGAAGATGTCTTATTACATTGTAAACCTGTTTATAAATAAAAAAAATATTTATTCAATGCTACCAGGTTGTCATTACGACATTTCTGGTATTCTCTATTGGCATCGGTGTTATTATATTCTGAGGTTAGGGCGCCTGGAAGGCGTAGTTATGCTGCCCATATGATTTGAAAGATTGGCATGTACAAGTTAATGGTAACAATAGAAAAATGAATAAATGTGGGTAAATTTCTGGAGAAAATGCGGAAAATAAGAACAACATTCATTCGTAAATAAATAAATATGTAAACAATGTGTAATATCATTAACTAACTAACTCACTGGCATTATCGAACCCGTAACTTCATGGCCGCGCGGACATGAGCTCTCCATACATCCCTATCTTGAGCTAATGTTTTCCAGTCTTCCCCTGTATAATCTACTTCCCACCTCATTCTTGGTCTACCAACTGGGCGTTTTCTCTTTGATTTTCCTATCAGAAGCTTCCATGCACCTCTTTCATCCCCCATACGTGGTACATATCATTAATGCTTGTATTTGTTTTACGTAACCTAATCAATGTATAATGTAATTGTTTTGATATCTATTGTGTTTTTTTCTTAGTTTAAGTTGTTATTAGACAATATTTTACTGATACGGCGTGTCAACAGCAGGTAGGCATACGCCCGTGCGACCCATGTAACATGTAAATGTGTCTTACTTTTAGTCTAATAAAGTGCTACTACCACTTACATGAATGGTGGTCGGTCGCGGTGGACTAGTGGTTATGCTCCTAGCCTCTGGTCCCGAGGGTCGCGGGTTCAAACTCGGTCGAGATCGATGGGGTTTTTAGGACGGAAAAATCCAAGGAGCAAGTTCTCCGGGAGAGACTTTAAGCCGTGGGTCCCGAGTCTGAAGATTTTCAAGCTTGTAAAAGATCCTTAAGCCTGAATAAAAAGGTCTCTAAGCAAAATTTACCGATCTCCACATCCTAGTAATACCTTAGTTGTCCGTTAGATGTCTCAATGGGTCGGTATGTTGACCGCATGTCACTCATGACATATACGGGCAAATAAAGTAAATAAAATTAACTTGATCTAGGAACTCCTCTAACAAAGGAGAGGCCTTAATCCTAAACTTAATGTAATAAGGCGAATATATTAATGTTGACTATTTAATTCATGCCACAACTGGTAGTCAGTGACCAATCTCATTTCAATGAATTTTGTTTTACAACCAATCACAGTCGTGTTTCACCTCGATAATTATCGAATTTTGATTACCAAAATAAAGAAAGTTCCTCCTTGTTACATTTTTTCTCCACTAGGGTGCATTCTTACAATATTGCGTTCCTATTTGGCAATAAATAGTATGATCAAGTTGCAGTGATGAACAAATGAGACATAACCAAACATTTCTCATTTTTTTCCAAACATCGCCGTTTACATTAAATAGGCCTACATCAATATTTTAAAATAACTATATTTAAATAATGGTTTGTGAGTAAACAGCTCAATTTTATTCGTTAAATAGTCCTAACAAATGCCACTCTTGATTTCCATATCCTCTAGATAATTTGGAAATCACTCGTGGCATTACTTATGATAAAGATGACCAGATGATATTTGGGGACTGTTTGGGCCTTAAACTTTTCTGACACGTGTCTGAAAAGTTGAGGAAAAATCCCAAAAACTACCTCATTCAAAAAACTTATTCCGACCGAGGATCGAACTCGGGCCCGCTAAGTGACTAGGCAGCACGCTACCTAGAGACAACAGCGTTGGACACAATATTATTTGAACAGTCTTGTTCTTCTTCTTCTTCTTCTTCTTCTTCCGAATGCAGTATTGGGTGATGATGCCCGTTCTGCGACTACAAAAACTGATCTTTCCATCGGTTGAAGGGTCTTCCGAGGTATCTTTTGCCTTTAGGGTTGAGGTGATAAATCATCTTTGGTAAACGGGAATTTGACATTGTCTGGACGTGTTGGAACCATTTAATCTGATAATTTTGTATATGTTCAACCATTTCCCTACTATTCCACTGCATCCTTATCTCATCACTTTTCATTCTATCCCTTAATGTTACTCCAGTTAGTGATCGGAGGAACTCCGCCATTGCCGGTCCCAAGCCCGGATGAGAAAGAAAGAGGGGGAGGAGTAACTCCTCGTAAAAAAAAACCTTGGTTCAGCTGGCCCGGCTGATAGTACCAAGTGAGGGCCCCTTACCAGGGAACGGTGAAGATCTCAACGGCAATGAAGGCGGAGAGGGATACCCTTAATACGGCAGATTTGGTGGAAGAGGCACCCTACCCTCACTCAGGGAAAGAGAGAGGAACCGCTGCCTTGCGGAGAAGGAGAAACTTCAAAGGCTAAGGGAGCATCCCCTACAGAAAAGCATGCCTGTCCAAGAGGCATTGAGGTGGCAACCCCACCACTAGACTTACCCAACAATAGGCTCGTAACCTATAATGGGGACAACTATAAATACTCGAAAGACTAAAAGAAATAAGCAGGCGGATAATAAAACTATTTGAACAGTATTTTATTAAATTCTACAGAGCCGTCTCGGTGGACGTGTGGCTACCCCGACTGGAATCTCAGGTTCGAATCCTGGCGGTCCGGAGAGGTATTGACGGTGGGCCATTTTCAGCTATGACTGGAATTAGGAAAAATTAATAGCAATGGAGTAGGTCCAGTTTATTCTCGGGGTTCTCTCGTTCCCGAATATCTTCCCACCAACACTTTCCACTCCTCTTCCTCGTACTTAACTAACTAACACACTGGCACTATCGAACCCGGAGGCTCATTGCCGCACGGGCTTCCCTATCCTGAGATAATGTTTTACAATTATTCCCTCTATAATCCACTTCCCTCATACCATGGTTAATGTTATTCTCCCACCACATTCATGGGTCTACCAACTGGGTGTTTTCCTTCTCGTTTTCCTACAATAAACTTCTATGCACGCCCTTCAGTCCCCATTCATTCCACATGTCCTGCCCATCGCAGTCTACGAGACTTAACTGTTCTTATTGTATCTGGCTTCCTATAAAGACGATGTAGGACACTGTTATGAAGTCTTCTCCATTCACCTCTCTGTTCATCTCTCTTTGGTCCAAACATTTTTCTCCGATTGAGGGTCTCTCCACTTTTCAGCGGTTGCCCTTCTACCAGCCGGCTGCTGGCCCTTCACATCCACATGTGTCAATCAGAGAGGTAGACGATCAACAGCCGGTGTAGGGGTGACATGTGGTTAGCATGTCGAGTCCCCCAGCCGTTATAGCTGGTTCCTCAACCTGGAGCCGCTACTTATTGTAGCTACCCATTTGCCTCACGATGCTGGGTGGGCACCGGTCCCATACTGGCCGAAATACCATGAGAAAATGTCTTCCCCCATGGAGACTCGAACCAGCGCAAGTCCCGTAGCTCTGCGCCAAGGCTTCCTACCTTAACCGCCCGGCTACGGCGCGGGACATTTTTCTAAGAACTTTATTCTCAAATACTCGTAGTCTCCTTTCCTTCCTTAAAGTAGGTGTCCATGTTTCGCATCCATATAATGTAACTGGTAGAATAACAGTTTTATATATTTTGAGTTTAACGTTATTTGAAAGGAGATGGGACGTCAAGAGTCTCTGCAATGCTTAATAGCACGCATTTTCAGAATTGAGCCTATGTTTAATTTCTTTGTCCATTCAATCCTATTTGTGATTATTGTTCCTAGGTATTTGAATTCAGTCACTTCCTCAAAATTTCCCTCATTTGTCATTAGCTGTCCATTTCCATTATTGTGCATTTCTATCTGTGACCACATATTTAGTTTTATTGATATATACTTCCAGTCCCAATTTCGTAGTGTTACTCAATGGTGTGTGTATGTTGGCCTTTAGTATCTCCTCGCTATCGGCCAATAGTACTACATCATCAGCATAAACTAACAGCTTATTAATACCATTGAGTTGTTGGCCTCCTTCATCCTCTAAAATGAGGCATGTTCTAACACAAAATTAAATAGTAGAGGAGATAGTGCATCTTCTTGCTTCAACCCATTGTGGATTTCAAAAGTGTCCGAAAACTGTTTGCCTACACGCACTCTACTCTTTGTGCCATTTAGACACATTCGTATAAGTCTACATCCCTCACCCTTTCATCGTTTAATTTCATTTCATTAATTTCATTTTACTTTTCACATCGTTTCATGTTAGATAAACATAGTATAGTTTAGCAAACCATAGGTGTGGTTGTGGTGATGTAATAGTGGCACACTAATTTACTTCCTCTTGGTTCCAGCCTAAATAAATGGCAGTTAAATCTCGTGTGTGAATGCTTCATGACTGTGGAACCAGGAACACCATAACAATCTACACATCACTGCAGTGTAGATTTCATCTCAATCATTCCATAAAGTTAAGATGGGTGAATACAATGAACCTAAAATAAAATTGTCGTGTAAGTGTCTTAAAACCTGAACCCATCTCTACTAATCTAATCTAATTATTATATATATATATATATATATATATATATATATATATATATATATTCCATGGCGCGACAGACCTAGCAGACCCTTGGCCTATCAACCGACTGTTGGCCTCACATCCATATGTGGTAGATGATCATTCAGCCAGTGAAAGGGTGACATGCTGTCAACCTTTTTTTTTTTTTTTTTCAACCTGGACTTATTGTAAAAAAAAGTAAAGTAAAGTGATCCCACTACAGGCCTCAGGAGGCCCTTGGGGTAGTAGGAGGTTAAGGCTCCCACATTTTCTGGACAATCGGCACTTGATGCCAGCCGGATTTTCAGCCCTGCGTGACGGCCGCCTTTACCCCCAGAACAGGTGTCTGGTACTCGTTTCCGTTAGAGGCTGAGTCGGCCCCAGGGCCAAATTGCCGCCAGAAGGTTTGGGCCAGTTTAAAAATCCTGACCCCACCGGGACTAGAACCCTCGACCTTCCAGCTTGTAGCGCAGTGCCTTAACCACTACGCTACGGCGTGCCCCCTGGACTTATTGTAACTATCCAAATTCCTCATGATGTCGGGTAGACACTGGACCCATACTGACGGATATTCCACGAGAAAATTGATTCCCCTTTGGAGACCCGAAACACCGAATTCTTTTTACATTAATTTACCATTTTTACATATCACCAACACCTAAACCTACCGTATCTTATATTTCGGCTAAAAGCCACATAAAATGAAATAAAAATTGACAGTAACAACGACAGACTTCTATCATCCACAAAATACAAGAAATGGGAAAGCTTCCTTCACAACATCAGCACCATAACAGAACTTTCACGGAAGACAGCAGTTGCATAATTCATATTAACTACAGGTCACAATTGCCTTGCTAAACACTTGCACAAGATCAATATATTGTCTATACCAAGATGCATTCTAAGCAACCACTCAGAGGAAGAAATGGATGACTAATAGGGACGAAACGGATATCCGGCTACTATCCGGTATCTAGCCTATCCGGTCGTATACCGGATAATAAGCTAGTATCCGGCCGGATACAGGATTTAAAAAATATGAGGAATAAAATTTAGGTACTTTATTTAATCCACAGAAGTCTGTTATTTGAAATTTTGATGAAAGATCAGATCCCAAAGCAGATCATATATAATATTTATAACATTTATAAGTCAACTCTCATTGCAATAAAAATAAAAGAAAAAATAACTCAGTGGAAAGAAATAAACTCAGGAGTCAGACAAGGTTGTGGCCTCTCCCCTCTACTTTTTAACATATATATATGAATGCCATTGTAAAAGACTTTAGAGAAACAAAACATGGAAGTATCACTATCAATAGAAATTTAAAATGAGATATAATAATGTTTGCAGACGATCTTGTTTTACTAGCAACATCTGAAGATGATTTACAATGGTCAGTACATAATTTAAATTTGATAGCCAAGAAATATTCAATGGAAATATCTACCAATAAAACTAAAATAATGGCATTTTGTTGAAAATCCCCAATACCAAGCAAAATTTGTTTAAATAACGAAATTTTAGAGAGAGAGAATGAGTTTACTTATTTAGGATATAAACTCTCTTTTGCTGAAAATTTGGATTTACCAGAGAAAATTGTGAAATTCAACAAATCAATGGGAATCATTAATAGAGTTTTAAAACCTTCATTAGTGCAAAAATCAACTCGTACTCGTCTTTATCAAATAATGGCTCGACCAGTCCTATGTTATGGGAGTGAAGAGTGGACTATAAAGACGAGAGATGAAAGCAGACTAACAGCTTGTGAGATGAAATTTATGCGCCGAACAGCTGGCTACACCAAATGGGATCGAAAGAAAAATGTAGAAATCCTTCAAGAACTTAATGTGTCACCAATACTGAACTATATCTCCAGATATCAGCTAAACTGGAAGGAACATGTCTCAAGAATGGATAGATCCAGGATTCCCAGGGCAATAATGAACTACTGTCCAAATGGGAAACGGTCACTTGGTCGACCTATGAAAAGATGGCACGGAAACCGCTTTCTCAGGCCGTAACAGTTCTTCTAGGACTAATACCTGGCAGGATGATGATTATGATGATTTAATCCACATAGCAAATATAATCGCCATATTTTCATTTTACAACTAAAAAAAAATATACTCGTACTGCACCAAGGGCAAATTATGGTAAACGAACACCAATTTCTCTGCAAGGTGAGTCAGAAGTTTATTAAAAAACTATGTTTTATATAAAATCATATAAAATTTACACCAATAACATTAAGAAGTCCACCGCTGTGGTCTCGAGGTAGCGTGCTGCCTTGTCACGCAGCGGGTCCGGATTCGATCCCCGGTCGGGGTAGTTTTTCTGGGTGAGGTTTTTATCGGGGTTTTTCCTCGCCTGTAAGACAAATGTCAAGAAAAAGGCCCAAACGGTCCCCGAAATCATATGGCCATCATCATCAGCCGTATCATCCTTCACCGGTGTGGAAAGCAACGGGAAGCGACCACACCTACAATTACCTAGTAAAGCTGCAAGCATAGCATGAAAATGCTATTATTGCAGTGAAGGACCTGCCTTCGGACAGAATTACTATGGATGGATGGAGCATTAAGAAATTATTCTTGAATCATATTTTTTTCATACTATGTAGGTACCTGCCAAGATGTTAACATGTACAACGTATGCCAGAAACATTAATGACCAGAACAATATACAAATACGATCTTCGCGGAAGAAGAAGAAACCCAGGAAGGCCTACAAAAAGATGGCTAGACCAGTTTTGATTGGATCTGGAACGGACCTTACGACCCATACCGTAATGCAGATGATGATATTTTCAGTATTTACTTGCTTTAAAGATATATGAGGCGGTTAGAAGCAAAGTTTTCAGTATTGAGGGAGAAAAAATAGATTTAAAGTTTGAAGCTGTTGCCCATAAGAAAATAATAGGTGATTGAAAGTTATAACAAGCATTCCCTATCGACCCCCACTTTGAGGGCCTATCCCTTTGCCACTTAATACAATTATGCTTCATGAATGTAATTGTGCATCAAACTCTTTTTGTTTTTCGAAAAAAAAACACTTATTGAATGTAGCGTGCTGCCTTGTCACGCAGCGGGCCCGGGTTCGGTTGCCGGTCGGGACAGGCTCCTGGGTGACTTTCTTTCGGGGTTTTTCCTCACCTGTGCTGTAAGACAGATGCCAGAAAGTTTAGGGCCCAACGGTCCCCGAAAATCATTTTGGCATCATCCTTATTATCATTAACATCTTCATCATTTCATCGGCGTGGAAAACATCGGGAAGCTACCACACCTATAATTCCCTAGCAAAGCTGCAAAGCATAGCATGAAAATACTATGATTGCGGTGAAAGACCTGCTCCCGGGCAGAATTACTATGTAGCATAATAGAATATCCCTTTGCTTCTAACCGCCACATATGATATCCTAATTTGACAAGGGAACTGTCAACCATTGCATGCCGAAATTTACTTTGAAATTTCTCCCAGAGAAGATTGTGATGTACCAAGGTACGTCCAATAAATTATCTGCCGTTTTAAAATATAAGAGACAGAAATTGAAGTCCGAATCCAGCAATGACAACTCACTGTACGGAGCAGATGTACATCCCTGCATGAGTTAAGAGCGGTGTGAAGTGACGCGTGACGCGGCGCTGATGGCTGGTTATGAGGGATATTCAGTTAATCATTACAGAAACTTCCTTATAATTTAAATGAGACATTTGGCGCTGGATTTTAGTGCCTTGCAGTTAAAAACGGCAGGTAATTTTTTGGACATGGCCTTGGTATATCACAACGCTTCTCTGAGAGAAGTTTCAAAGTAGGCTTCGGGATGCAATGGATGACAGTTCACTTGTGAGAACCAAGACGTTCAATAAGATGGATGAACCCCACAGAGTATACAAAGGAGAAAGTGGGCAAGTTTTGCATACATGCCACAAGCGGCGCCAGTGTAGAATTAACTACTGACATCTAAAATTTTTCGATGGTACTAATATCACAGAGTATATTACAGATGTGTCCACCGCTGTCGTCTCGAGGTGGCGTGCTGCCTTGTCACGCAGCGGGTCCGGGTTCGATCCCCGGTCGGGGCAGTTTTTCTGGGTGAGGTTTTTATCGAGGTTTTTCCTCACCTGTAAGACAAATGTCAGGAAAACTTTAAGGCTCAAACGGTCCCCGAAATCATATGGCCATCATCATCATCAACACCCTTATCATTATCATCCTCATCCTTCACAGGTGTGGAAAACAACGGGAAGCTACCACACCTACACAATTCCCTAGTAAAGCTGCAAGCATAGCATGAAAATGCTATGATTGCAGTGAAGGACCTGCCTTCGGGCAGAATTACTATGGATGGATTACAGATGTGTACTCCGTGACTAATATCACAGAGTATTATAACATGTACTGTGTGACTAATATGAAATTCAGCACAGTCAGGTGGTAAAATTATGAATTACAATTACACAACACCATCTGGTGAATAACTCGATTTTTTAAAATTTGAACAGAAGGGAAGAATGGAAATAAATAAAACATGTTAATTTACTTTCGTTTATTTAAATTAAAAACGTGTATTATGAGCTCTTTTATATACAATTGACCTATCCCTTTACTCACACATACATGTTTTATACAGTATATATTATGTTGTATATTTACTTACTCACTGGCACTATCGAACCCGTAGGTTCATGGCCGCGCGGATATAAGCTCTCCATACATCCTTATCCTGAGCTAATGCTTTCCAATCATTCCCTGTATAATCTACTTTCTCAAATCATACTTAATGTTATTCTCCCACCTCATTCTTGGTTTACCAACTGGGCGTTTTCCCTCTGGCTTTCCTGCAAGAAGCTTCCGTGCAAGTCTTTCATTCCCCATACGTGCAACATGTCCTGCCCATCGCAGTCTACGAGAGTTAACCGTTCTTATTATATCTGGCTTCCTATAAAGACCATGTAGTTCATTGTTATGTAGTCTTCTCCATTCACTTATCTGTCCATCTCTCTTATCTCGTATAGCGGATATGATCCTCCTCCTGACTAAAACGCCCATTCCAAATGCAGGTCTTTCTGCACCCCCGTAGTATAATGCAAAGCTTCCTGATTCCTGACTACCTTCTCCTGGCCACCTAACTTCCTGTAAAGCGACTAAATCCAAGTGCGATTTATCTAATTCCCGCGTTAATATCTCTAGTGCCCCGCTATTATACAAAGTCCTAACATTCCGTGTTCCTAGGAATATGTCCCTGTGTTTGAGCCTTTGGCATGTGTTCCCTGAAGTAGTCCCCGCTCGGAGAACCAAATGGGGGACTATTAGATCTCCGGAAAATTTTACCCCAGTTGAACCCATGTCCGCATTTCTTGACGGTTGTATTTTTACGGTGAAAGATCGTCACTCTTTCGACCAAGGTACTTTTTTCGTCTGGCTTATCACCTTCGACCAGTCCGGCATGGGTAACCCTATCGGCAGCAATGCTACCGCCGGCATAGCTCTCAGGATCATTTAAGAACGCAAGCCACTCCACCACGACAAGGTAAAGATACCATGGAGGGATTATGTTGTATACAATATTTATTACAGAACCTTAGCCATGTCGTACATCTGAAATTCTTTATAAAGTCACTCACATTTTTTGAATGTTTATTAGAAATGGATATACACTAACCTCACTCTTCCTACCTAACACATCTTACAATTTTATCACTTCTAGTAAGTTTATCTTTGAGAATAGATTCAAATTAAAAACGTAAACGAGTTTGAATTTACTTACGAATTAGAATAAAATAAAATGTAAGTAATGATTTTTAAATATATAATTTTTACAGTACCGTCTACATAGAACAAAAGTATGACAGTTGAAAATTTCAATTTCAAAATGGCAAATTTCCCACAATCCCGAGTGAACACCTCATAGTATTTATAATATATACTCTGTGGTGAACATTGCATTTGTTTCATTTAGTTACATATTCTGTTACTACGAAATAAAAGCGCCACCACTCCTTCGTTCGTTGTAGTTTGTTCATTGTAGTTCATCGCACATTTTTAGATGTCACTGTACACCAGTTTCTCCTCTGTATACAATACTCTGTGGATGAACCCTACATAGAGTGACCTCGGTGTATTGCGGTTAAGCAAATCAAGCAAACTCCTGGCACTTGTCAGCTATTGAAGATGCGCAGAGTGGATTGAATTATAAATACAGTTTGTAGGGAGTATGTTACTGTTATACTGTATAAATATTTAATGAAGAGAGACATTTGCATACGTATGACATTCTGTCAAGGACAATCTAGGTTGATGACCAACTTCTAAATACAGACACATGCTGTTGGTGATTGGAGTTGCGAGTAATTTGAGTGAACTGATTAATCCGGTGTTGCGGCGCCATCACTGTCTGGTGCCCCTTAATACGGCTTCACAATCTCTTCAGCCATTACTTTCAATTTCCTAGTAACGGAAGACCTTCAATTGCCTGTTCTCTTATCAACGTATAAGTAACCCGTATTACTGCTCCCTCTATTAATAAGCTGTTAGTTTATGCTGATGATGTGGTACTACTGGCCGATAGCGAGGAGATACTAAAGGCCAACACGCACACACTATTGAGTAACACTAAGAAATTAGGACTGGAAGTAAATATCAGTAAAACTAAATATATGGTCACACGTAGAAATACATTATATAATGGAAATGGACAGCTAATGACAAATGAGGGAAATTTTGAGGAATTGGCTGAATTCAAATACCTAGGAACAATGATCACAAATAGGAATGAGATGCACAAAGAAATTAAACATAGGCTCAATTCTGGAAATGCGTGCTATTATGCATTGCAGAGACTTTTGATGTCCCAACTCCTTTCAAAAAACGTTAAGCTGAAAATATATAAAACTTATTCTACCAGTTATATTATATGGGTGCGAAACATGGACTCTTACTTTAAGGGAGGAAAGGAGATTACGAGTATTTGAGAATAAAGTTCTTAGGAAAATTTTTGGACCAAAGAGAGATGAACAGACAGGTGAATGGAGAAGACTACATAACAATGAACTACATGGTCTTTATAGGAAGCCAGATATAATAAGAACAGTTAAGTCCCGTAGACTGCGATGGGCAGGACATGTTGCGCGTATGGGGAATGAAAGACGTGCATGGAAACTTCTTGTAGGAAAGCCAGAAGGAAAACGCCCAGTTGGTAGACCAAGAATGAGGTGGGAGAACAACATTAACTATGATTTGAGGGAGGTGGATTATACAGGAAATGATTGGAAGGCATTGGCTCGGGATAGGGATGTATGGAGAGCTTATGTCCGCGCGGCCATGAACCTACGGGTTCGATAGTGCCAGTGAGTAAGTAAGTAAGTATTACTGTTCCCTCATCTACTACTTATTACTTCTATTAATACGATCAGTTCACCGCTGTGGTCTCGAGGTAGCGTGCTGCCTTGTCGCGCAACGGGCCCGGCTTCGATCCCCGGAGGGGAAGTTTTTTCGGGGTTTTTCCTCACCTGTAAGACGCATGCCAGGAAACATCAAGGCCCAAACGGTCCCCGAATATCATATGGCAATCGTAATCATCATATGAATATACGAATTAGATTAAGTTTAGGACCATAAATAGAACATTGAATAATAAAGCTCATAAACAAACAAAATTAAAATTTTATAAAACAATGGCTGTCCCTGTCCTTTTGTATGGGAGTGAATCTTGGATTACCACTACCAAACAAGAAAGTAAAATCCAAGCAGCCGAGATGAAATTTTTAAGAAGAGTAAAAGGCTGCACTAGAACGGACCAGATAAGAAACGAGGATATCCGTGAAGAACTGCAGATCTACTCCATAAAAGAAAATATATTTAACAACAAGATACAGTGGAAAGAACATGTAGAAAGAATGGAAGAAAGTAGATTACCAAATAAAATCTTCCATTATTTTCCAAGAGGAAGAAGAGATGTCGGACGTCCTCGGAAGAGATGGTCTTAGATCTATTAGTGAAGACGGAACAGGCAACTCTTGCCTAAACCAGGAAGTGAAGAAGAAGATTAAGTTTAGGATTAAGGACTCTCCTGGCTCACCACTATCATCATAATCATTATAACCATCATATCATCGGAGTAGCGTAACCCTACCTTCGAGGTGCCCCAACATCAGAATTGGGTTACAATTACAATGACAGGAGAAGGTGCCAGAAATGTTGAAATAACAACTTGAGACATTGAATTGAAAATTACGGCCAGATGATCTTTGGACCTTACAATTTCCTGACATTTGTCTTACAGGTGAAAAAAATCGCCCAAGAATCTTGTTCCAAGCGGGGATCGAACCCGGGTTCGCTGAGTACGATGCAGGGACGCTACTCCGAGACCATAGCGGTGGACTAATAACAATAATAATAATAATAATAATAATAATAATAATAATAATAATAATAATAATAATAATAATAATAATAATAATAATAATAATAATAATAATAATAATAATAATAATAATAATAATATATAATAATAATAATAATAATAATAATAATAATAATAATAATAATAATAATAATAATAATAATAATAATAATAATAATAAAATACTACTACTACTACTACTAATAATAATAATAATAATAATAAGCAACTTTTATGTTAAGAAAATTAGAGATGAATACAACAAATGGGGATTACAGATGAATTATATTAAAACTAAATAGATTTCATTGGATACAACAGATGAGTTAATATGTAATTCAGGAAGAATAGTAAAGTAAAAGTAAAGTGATCCCACAACAGACCCGGAGGCCCTTGGGGTAGTAGGAGGTTAAGGCTCCCACTTTTTTTCTAGACAATCGGCACTTTATGTCAGCCGGGTTGTCAGCCCTGCGTGACGGTCGCCTTTACCCGCAGAACAAGCGTCTGGTACTCATTTCCGTTAGAGGCTGAGTCGACCACAGGGCCATAGTACCGCCAGAGGGTTTGGGTCAGTTTAAAAATCCTGACCCCAACGGGACTTGAACCCTCCGGCTTGTAGCTGAGTGCCTTAACCACTACGCTACGGCGTGCCCCAATTCAGGAAGAATACACAATTTTATTATTTTTTTAATGTTTAGAATCTGTTTTAGATAAATATGAGAACTTAACTACAGAAATTGAAAGAAGAGTAACCGATGGAAGAAGAACCATTGGTATGTTCAACTCAGTGCTTTGGAATAGAATTGTAATATACAGAACGAAGAAATATATATTTCAAGACCTTTTACAAAGCATTTTATTATATTGGTCCTTAACCTGGACAATAAGTAGGCAATAAGCCAACAAGCTGTCAGCTGTAGAAATGGTGGTCCTTAACCTGGACAATAAGTAGGCAATAAGCCAACAAGCTGTCAGCTGTAGAAATGGTGGTCCTTAACCTGGACAATAAGTAGGCAATAAGCCAACAAGCTGTCAGCTGTAGAAATGGTGGTCCTTAACCTGGACAATAAGTAGGCAATAAGCCAACAAGCTGTCAGCTGTAGAAATGGTGGGTCCTTAACCTGGACAATAAGTAGGCAATAAGCCAACAAGCTGTCAGCTGTAGAAATGGTGGTCCTTAACCTGGACAATAAGTAGGCAATAAGCCAACAAGCTGTCAGCTGTAGAAATGGTGGTCCTTAACCTGGACAATAAGTAGGCAATAAGCCAACAAGCTGTCAGCTGTAGAAATGGTGGTCCTTAACCTGGACAATAAGTAGGCAATAAGCCAACAAGCTGTCAGCTGTAGAAATGGTGGTCCTTAACCTGGACAATAAGTAGGCAATAAGCCAACAAGCTGTCAGCTGTAGAAATGGTGGTCCTTAACCTGGACAATAAGTAGGCAATAAGCCAACAAGCTGTCAGCTGTAGAAATGGATTTTTGGACACGATCGACAGGAATTTCAAGATAAAGTCAGAAACAGGACAATGAGGGAAATCATGTAAGTTAAAAAATATTAGAAAAAATAGAAGAAAAACTTTTGAAATGGTATGTGCACCTCATAAGAATGGAAGAAGATAGAATACTAGAGAAGATCCTTGATTGGAAAGCTAATGGAAGAAGTGTAAGAGGCAGACCTAGAGAACATTGGATAGACGGAGTGAGGAGAAGTATGGAAGCTAGAGATTTCAGGGAATAAGATGCTTTAGACAGAAACCTCTGACGACAAATCACTTTGGGTTGAAAGAGAACCACTGTAGTGTCGAATATTCCTATTAAAATAATACTAATAATAATTTTGGTATAGTTACATGTTCATCTAAAAACCGCTAATTTAATCCGCTTGACCGTCAATTTTGCTGGTAATTTTTAAAATTGTGACCGTGAATGGTATTAGCGAGGCAATATTAATTCAGTGTGTACATTAAAGAATATAGTAGTTTCAAGTAATAATATTATCACTCAGATGAGGCGTAGAAAGTTGTGTGTAGACGGAAATGAAACAGGAAAGAAGATAGATTTAGTTGTGTGAGTGAGTGAGTGAATAGTCCGTCGCCGTGGCGTAGTTAGTAGAGTTCCTGCCTTCCACTCCGTCGACCCGGGTTCGATTCCTGGCGGGGTAGGGGATTTTAAATCTCCACCCTGGGTCTGGGTGTGTGTGTCCTGCCCTTGTGTCTATGTGAGGATAAAATAAAGTTAACAAAAACAGGTAAAACAAAAAGGAAAAAACAGTATAAACGAAAAAAAAAAAAAGGTTTCTTATGTTATTGTTTCTATGGCAACAATAATAACAAAGATGGCAACTCCGTAACAGAAAGAGTTTTGTGTTTTGCAGTTTGAGAGTTGTAAATCAGTTGTCACAGTTCAACGTACGTTTCGTAGGCAGTTTAATCGTGATCCCCCCAATGTCAACAACATCTGTCGATGGCGTAATCAGTTCGTTACGACCGGTTGTCTGTGTAAAAGCAAAGTAGTAGTTTGAGGAGAATGTAGCTGCTGCAACATATCAAGCGCAAAGTCAGCGTAATCAGTAGGCTGTACAGCTTGTAATAATGGTAAACGGTAGGGACGCATATATAAGCGTTTTCGTAAGACCTTCCACACTGTCATTACTGGATTGGTCGTCGTGGTCCAGAAGACAGGGCTTATCTCCAGTGGCCTCCTAAATCACCGAATCTCACGCTTTGCGATTTTTTCCTTTGGGGTTTTGTAATGGACAGAGTTTACGAGCCTCCATTGCCTGCTAACCTGCTCTGGTTGAGAGACAGGATTCGAGAAGCTGTTGTTGCTATCAATCCAGACATGCTTATTAATGTATGGGAAGAATTAACCTAAAGGTTGGATGTGTGTCATGTAACAAATGGGGCTCATGTTGAATACCTATGAACTTATAATGCAAACTGGAGAAGTTACTCTTTTATTTAACACGAGTTTAGTTTTTGTCATCCTAGCATAGTGGTTAAGGCACTGCGCTACAAGCCGGAAGGTCGGGGGTTCAAGTTCCGGTGGGGTCAGGATATTTAAACTGACCCAAACCTTTCGGCGGCACTATGACCCTGGGGTCGACTCAGCCTCTAATGGAAATGAGTACCATACATTGTTCTGGGGGTAAAGGCGGCCGTCACGCAGGGCTGACAACACGGCTGACATCACGTGCCGATTGTCCAGAAAAAGTGGGAGCCTTAAGCTCCTACTAGCCCAGGCCTCCTGGGGCCGGGTAGTGGGATTACTTTACTTTACTTTGATTAAAGTATAATTCAACACCTTTAAAATCGCTATATTCTTTTTCGTACACCCGGCATAATAAATTAAACAGGAAACACCAATTAATACTTTACATTACATTACAGGTGAAAGTAATGTTAAAGCAAGTATACATTTAGATTTCTTTTAAATGAATCTAATATCCGGCAGCCCCAATTTCCTTCGTAAGAGAATTCCAATTGCGAGAAACAGAGATAATATATGATGTGGAGTCATTGGACGTCCTATGTTGTGATATATTAAGCAAAATGTTATGTTGTTATGTTATGGTGTTATGGAATGTTTAAATTATGATTGGGGAATCGATACTGGAAGCTAAAGGCTAAACAATTTGTAGTCCAGGTATGTGTGAAGGCTTACAACTCAATGGTATTAATAAGCTGTTAGTTTATGCTGATGATGTAGTATTATTAGCCGATAGCGAGGAGATACTAAAGGACAATACGCACACACTATTGAGTAACACTAAGAAATTAGGGCTGGAAGTAAATATCAATAAAACTAAATGTATGGTCACACGTAGAAATACATTATATAATGGAAATGGACAGCTAATGACAAATGAGGGAAATTTTGAGGAAGTGGCTGAATTCAAATACCTAGGAACAATAATCAGAAATAGGAATGAGATGCACAAAGAAATTAAACATAGGCTCAATTCTGGAAATGCGTGCTATTATGCATTACAGAGACTCTTGATGTCCCAACTCCTTTCAAAAAACGTTAAATTGAAAATATATAACTATTATTCTAACAGTTATATTATATGGGTGCGAAACATGGACTCTTACTTTAAGAGAGGAAAGGAGATTACAAGTATTTGAGAATAAAGTACTTAGGAAAATTTTTGGACCAAAGAGAGATGAACAGACAGGTGAATGGAGAAGACTACATAACAACGAACTACATGGTCTTTATAGGAAGCCAGATATAATAAGAACAGTTAAGTCTCGTAGACTGCGATGGGCAGGACATGTTGCACGTATGGGGAATGAAAGACTTGCATGGAAGCTTCTTGTAGGAAAGCCAGAGGGAAAACGCCCAGTTGGTAGACCAAGAATGAGGTGGGAGAATAATATTAACTATGATTTGAGGGAAGTAGATTATACAGGGAATGATTGGAAAGCATTAGCTCAGGATAGGGATGTATGGAGAGCTTATGTCCGCGCGGCCATGAATCTACGGGTTCGATAGTGCCAGTGAGCAAGTAAGTAAGTCCAGGTATGTAGAATCTAATATATGAGAACTAGACAGTGTCATTTTCTTCTATCTTTGAGCCGGAGCCATGATAATTAGTGGAACAATTGTAGCGGGAAAATTAGCGGTAGCTAGCGGTTCTTATCTCAGGGAATGGATTTCCGTCGTGGGATGGCGAGGTGCGGACCAAGGACTATAAGTACAGTTAGGAGGCTTTCCAAGATATACAATGTTATCAGTATTAAATATTTATTGACATAATGCAGCACACAGGCAATCAATTTATTACAGTAGTTTCACACACTGTACGTAGTTCGGATACATGCCTTCAAAATATAAAGTTCCGGAATTGGCTCTTCGGAATAAAATTTATAATTGTCGCAGTAAGCACTCGACTTCTTTGAATAATAATAATAATTTATTTATTTATATACAGAATTTTAATGTTTACACGTCTTTCTATGCCTAAAGTTTTATTTTTCTTCTCCACTCGTCTCTCTCCGTCCAATCCATGTCCTCCAGTCCTCTTGTTCTCATTCCAGTTCTTATTTCCTGCATCCACGAGTTTCGAGGTTTTCCTCTACTCCTTCTTCCAGGTGGACACCATTCCAATGTTTTCCTGGGTAATCTTTCTTCTTGCATTCGTCGTACGTGCCCATACCAATTTAATTGCTTATACCGTATATAATCTACTATTGAATAACCAATATTCATTTTTTCTCTTATGACGGTATTTTTTATTTTGTCTAATTTTGAACATCTTGCTGCTCTTCTCAAGAAATCCATTTCCATTGACATAAGTTTTTGTTCGAAGTTTTTGTTGAATTTCCAAACTTCAGCTCCATATGTGACAGTACTTCTCACTATTGAATTATATATTTGTAACTTATTTTTCCTGGTTATGTCTGTTCCATAACACTCCATTCATCATTGCTGTTATAATAATAACACTGGCCAACAAAATTTGAACTTTTTTATGTTACAAGGGAGAAAATGTGTGTTTCTAACTTACTTTTTTGTGCTGATTTCAAATCTTTTTACGGAACTTTTCCATCACCCAGGGTTTTCGAGTAATCACATGAAAAACATTTTTCGTGTCTATACATTACAATTTATTATATCTTAGCTGAAATTATATTTGCTCACCCAAAATGTATGTGAATTGGATTTTCGGCTGTACTTCGCTTTAGGAATATCCCTCTTCAGTGTCCAGCAGTAGTCTGCTAACATATTTGGACACCATTTACCCTGATAGCGCCTTTCCATTTCCGCGATGTCCTGGTGGAAGCGCTCCCCGTGTTCGTCGCTCACAGCCCCTAGATTTTCAGGGAAGAAATCAAGATGGGAGTGCAGAAAGTGAATTTTCAAAGACATATTACATCCCATTATCTTGTAGTTCTCAATCATCTCATTGACAAGTTCTCTGTAGTTATCAGACCTGAAGTTCCCCAGAAAATTTGAGACAACATTTTTGAAAGATTGCCATGCAGCTGCTTCTTGCATATTTAACTTGTTCTGAAACTGCGTATCTTTCATCAGTTCCTTTATTTGAGGGCCAACAAATATCCCTTCTTTCAATTTAGCTTCACTGATCCTTGGAAATTTATTTTTGAGGAAGAGAAATGCACTGCCATCACGATCCATTGCTTTCACAAAATTTTTAATCAAGCCTAGTTTAATATGTAGTGGAGGCAATAAGATTTTTTTCAGAACGTACAAGTGGTTGGTGAAGAACATTTTCTTGTCCTGGATTAAGTGACTCTCTCTTTGGCCAGTTCTTTTTAATATAATGATTACTTCTATCTCTGCTATTCCACTTGCACAAGAAGCAGCAAAATTTAGTATAGCCAAGCTGTAACCCAAGTAAGATGGCTATAACTTTCAAATCCCCACATATCTGCCAAGAAAAATTGTCATACTTTATAGCGGATAGTAAGAGCTTCATATTCTCGTAATTTTCCTTCATACCAACTGCATGGGCTAAAGGAATGGATGGATATATGTTTCCATTATGTAGTAACACTCCTTTCAAACTTGTTTTCGAGGAGTCTATGAATAAACGCCAATCCTCAGATTTATGCTCAACACCCAGTGACTGGAACAAATTCTCAACATCATTGCAGAAAACTAGGTCCTTCTCTTTAGAAAAGAAATCCTCAAATTCCTTTTGGCGATTGCGGAAAAAAGTTACTTTGGTGTCATCCTGCAGTAGCTTCCATCCTTTCAATCTTGAAGCAAGTAATTCTGCCTTGCTTTTACTTAAACCAAGATCCCGAACCAAATCATTTAAATCCTCCTGTGTTAGAAAGTGAGTTTCATTTATAGCATCATCTTCCGCAAAATCTGAATCATTCTGTAAATCCTGAACATCAGAAAGTTCTTCAATCATTGTTATGTGATCTGGTGGAATTGGTATGGGTAAACCTGGCCCATGAAGTACCGGTCGAATTGCTGAATCTAACATTGGATATTTAACGGTGTGTCTTGACTTGGAAGTTATTCCAGATATATTTGTCAAGCAGAAGTAGCAGTCTGTCAAATGATCCTTAGGTTCGCGCCATATCATTGGGACTGCGAAAGGCATATGACGGGATCCTTTCAACCAGCCAGTTAATAGTGTTACACATTTGGTACAACAGATTTCCGGGGCCCATATCTTGTTCTGGTCTATTTTGTTGTTAAAATAACAGTGATAAGCTCTTCTTATTAGAGGAGTAAACTTTCGCTTCTGCGCTTTGAAAGTGAGCTCACCACACACGAAACAGAAGTTGTTTCTATCGTTAACACACTTTCGAGACATATTTCTTATACAAATACAATTTTACTCTTCTCTTTACAATACACTACAATACAATACACTACTTAGTCTTTACAATACACTTCTATCACAATTCACTTGACTACGGAAGTGAGCACAGAATTAGCTTATTTCTTTTAAGAAAGCTTCTATTCAACTGCGAACTTAAAACATACAATCACAGTTTTGTAGGAGAATGTCATTGTTGTAAGTTATGAATTCAAGGCAACAATCGCAAAACATTATAAGTCAATTGTTGGCACAATGAAATTAAACGTAAATGTAAAATAATCCTTCTAATCATCATGTTATATACCAAAAATGCTAATAAATAGGAAAATAATTATTTTCAAAATTACAAAAAATGGTGGGCGATGGAAAATTTCTGACTTCATTTTTGGAATCAGCAGATGAAAATACACAAGAATCACCCAAAATCTTTTATGTAACAAAATCACTGTTAACCAGTGTAATAATAGGCAAATTTATTATGCAATCAGCCACGTTAAGGCTAGTAAACGTATTTATTTATTATAACTTCTGTTTGGCCGAGACTTCCGGCCTGATCACTATTTATGCGGCCAATATCACTCTGGCCGATTGACGAACGAACTCGGGAGAGGTTAACACAACGATCCCCCGCACGGGAGTGAGTCCTGCGTTATCCCTCGTTTCTCACCATATATCCACCAAACTGGATCGTACAAAATAATTTTCCCAAAACCAATATTCTGATTGGATAAACACTCATACTACATATTTAAAAAGGCGTGTCTTAACATTGCAACACCCTTAACAATGTTACTAGAAATAATTATTAAATCTAATTGGAAAGTAGAGATTTCATAATACCATAACCAAACCTGCTCTACTGTACGGAAGTGAATGCTGAACACTTCGAGCAAAAGATAAATCCCGCATTAATAGTTCACAAATGACATTCCTCCGATCACTAACAGGAGTAACTTTAAGGGATAGAATGAAGAGTGATGAGATAAGGATGCAGTGGAATAGTAGGGAAATGGTGGAACATATACAAAACTATCAGATTAAATGGTTCCAACACGTCCAGAGAATGTCAAATTCCCGTTTACCAAAGATGATTTACCACTTCAACCCTAAAGGCAAAAGAGACCTCGGAAGACCCTTCAACCGATGGAAAGATCAGTTTTTTGTAGTCGCAGAACGGGCATCATCACCCAATACTGCATACGGAAGAAGAAGAAGAAGAAGAAGGAAAGTAGCTTCCCCCTCTACTTAAACTAGATTTTGGAGACACCATTGGTCTGGTACTTCCTAAGTGGGGTTTTTAACACATGGTTCAAGGGTAACTAATTGAATTGCATTAGTTAGGTCCAACTTACAATACTTTACTAATGAGACCGGACGTCGGTCAATAATTTAAACAACACAGATGGGCATCGACTCTGTGACTGTCCATCTCCATGGTGGTGATCCTCGATACCGAAGACTGACCGCAATTAATCTCAGTACGAGACAGTTGAGACCGTTCTCATAATTTAAGGAAAGAATATTTTTCTAAAGCCAGACAATGTCACTTCCTAGTCTGGCTAGTAGGACCTTTATACAAAAGGGACCATTAGATCCGGTTATAAAACAATTTAAGCCTACACATGTTGTTTTTAACTTGAGACAGAAAATATCTTGACATTTACTCAAGTGTGTCGAATTAAGTAAAGGTTCTGTAGGCATCCCCGAGACCTCCTGGACAGTGTAACTTAACTTTTTGTTGAGCCCGTTTACATGAGTTTATTAAGAAAAGATAATAGGCAATATTAATTTTGACTCAAAATGGAGAAATATGATCATATTTTCCGAAAATATGAATTTGATACACATAGTGGGCGAAGCATAAACACTTGCTGGTTTTTAAAATAATTTTATCACTACTTGGTTGGTCAAAGATACATTTGAGTAATAATTTTGAAATACGTATATACCATTTTGTGGACTTTTATATAACATTGTTCATTGACTTTTTAATGTTTGTTTTAGAAATTAATAACACAGTTGACAGTAGTGGATATCATCTGACAATGCAGTGTGATCGAGTATTGGTCTGTACTGGAACGAATTCAGGCAGTAGGAACAAACTCCATTACATCCATTCAGCATGATTTCCACAGTTGCAATGCTCCTTTTAGGAACAATGTGTTAATGTGGGTTGAAAATGTCACGAAGAAGAATATGTCTGTCGCACTTCTCAAAGCCTGCATAACTATAAAATTCAGTTTGTTCAAGAAATGAAGTAGCCAGATTTATTTTTATAATCTTGGTCAATCGCTATCGTAATATCCTTAATTTTTTAAAAGTCATGTGAAAGTATTTTTTATCTTAAAATATATGTTATGCATAATGTCATATCAAACTTCATGAAATGTTATATATTTCAAGATGACTCAAATATATCTGGATTTTGAGAATCATGGTATTAGCACTATCAGTATTATGCCGCATTCTGTATTATGAACACCCTGCAGTTTGTCCGACAGTCCATCGTCAAAGTCGATTAGTAGAACTTCGCAATAATCGAAATGCGGTAATGCTATGGTTTGGACTAAAATTCTTTTAAAAGCTGAATGAAGAAAGTTCTTGAGCCGCTTTAGGGAATCTATATAGAGGATATTTTAACGTGTTTTATTTGAGTATTCCATATTAGATTTGAATCTAGATAAAATTCCAAATTTTTAACAATGTTGGGGTGTGGAATTTGTTTATCATCATGATAGTCGGCATGTTGCTTCTGTTTATGGAGCATAATGCAGTGAGATCAGTATAGCATTGGGCAACAGACAGGCCTGCATGTGTAAAGCGTTCGTCATCGCACAGCACAAACCCCGCGTTTGCTGGTCTGCTGTCCAATCCTCTACTGATCGCACTGTAGTTCTGGTCGTCCAATAAAATCGATTTCTAAAATAGGTTTATCTCCAGTGTTTTTAGCATCTTCTGTATTTTCTTCCTTAAGATAAATTTATTTTTAGATGTATTATTCTCAAACAGAGATACATACGATTTAGAAAATACTCCATAGCAACACCGGGCAGTTATATATTAATGGTTAATAGTTATTTGGACGACTAGTTACAAAAGCAGAAGTTTAGTAACACGACCGAAGGGAATGTTTTAAGAGCAGCGAGTTATTAAACCTAATTTTTGTGGCTGAATTATCTGTGGTAATTAGCTTTTCTTAATTGACACATATAAACGGGCCCAACTAAAATCTAGTTACACTGTCCGAGAGGTCTCTTGAGAACCTTTTACTTCATTTGTTACGCTTGAGTAAATATCAAAGAAGACATTTCTGTCTCTGTATCTCAAGTTTAAAACCAACACTTGCGTAGCTTAAATTGTCTTACAGCCGGAGCGAATTGGTCATTTTGTAAAAAGGCCTCACTGCTAGAGACTAGGAAATGTCTCTTGACTTGCTATAGAAATTATCCTTCCCTTAAGATAAAGGACGGTCAGTCTTCGGTGCTGAGGATAACCACCCCCCTATTGAGATGGGAGACAGTAGCAAAATCTATGTCCATCTGTTTTGGTTTAAATTAATGACCGACTTCCGGCCTCGTTAGCTGAATATTGTAAGTTGGGCCTAACTACTCATGAGCCGTGTGAAAAACCCACCCTGGAAATGCGGGACCAATGATTTCCCCGATATTCATATTTAAGTAGAGTGGGGACTCTAATATCCAATTAGATTTCACAATTAAATGTTAAGGGCGTTATTCTGTGAGTAAGGCGTTTTTTATATATGTTGATTGTATGTTCCAGCCAATCAGAATATTGGTTTTGGAAATGGTGTCCTTAAGAAGGAGTATGGATATATTCCAAGTAATGAGAGAGTACTCTGGGTAAGACTCCCGAGTGGAGTGGAGTGTTGTTGAGCGAGTCCCGCGCCATTGCGGGCACATATATCGCCGGTCGCAGACGAGCGACCTATTAGCCGCTTTGGAAAGTGATAGCCGGAAAGTAACGGCAAATTTAAGTTGATCTAAAAGCATCAGTGTGCTGATATTCGTAATATTCGTGTGTTATATCCACAGAATATATTTCAATAGGTCCAGTGAAGACCAGTTATTCTTTAATAGTTTAAAACGCAATATATTCGCCATTATATTAATAAAATCGATCCGGTGTTGACCGCTATTAGCACCTGTAATTTCCGAAGTAATAATACCGGAATGCCATTAATTTAGAAAATATCCATACGAGAGATAGTGTATGTGAACAGTGTAACAATTGATCGCCCATGTGCTTCGCTTAATCAATAAATATATTATATTGGCATCAGTGTATATCTTGGAAAGCCTCCTTAATTGTACTCAGAGTCCTTGGTTCGCTCCTCGCTTTATTCCCACGACGGAAATCCACAACCCTGAGAGATAAGACTCCATACCCGCCTTGTTCCCGTTACATTTTATAACGTGTTGTCTACAATATATTATCTACGTTCACAGCATTTTAGTATATCATCGGTTTGGAAGAAGACTGTCACAACTCAAAATAATTCATTTTTGTTTTCACAATGAAACGACTGCAATTTGTCTATATTTTTATGAGAGTTAGAAGTTGTAATTTTTACTGCGCCTGCTAGATGACGCAAGTGACGGTATATGTTTTTTGACAAGTCGACAACGATATTCTGAGCAAGAAAGTCACATGTCAGTTGTGTCTCTACTGTTGTCGTGTAAGCATCGCACTTTCTGTGGATTAGCGTCTCATTTAACACATTCGCTTCAGGTTTAAATGTTCAGTGCACTTCCCCAGAAACCGGATTTAAGTTTCCGTAAATTATATGGTATATTTTCAGACATTCAAAACAAACAAAAGATAACAGTACTCGAGATCTCAATACGGACGAAGGCCAAAACACATTCATTCCTCTACTATTCATAAATATTAACAAAAGATTACTCTGCCTAGGGATGTACAAAATATTGCAAAACATATAACAGCAGAGTTAAGCGAGCGTACCTCGTCTTCTGAGTTGAAGGGCATTTAACTGCCGGCGAGTCTAGCTCGTCTTTTGAGATGAATGGGTTAAACAGGTGCCTTACTATGAGTTCGTTTCTTTTGTTAATTACAGTCACATTTTGAGTTAGAACAGTTTTCTTCAAAAGGTAAGGATAAAGTATTTAACTATTTTATCGTTTTAATACATTAATCTGAGATGATACACTATTCTTTAAAACAATGTTCTAATGGTACCTCTTGTCTGGTTTTATTTCGAGATATGACTGTATTGTCCAAAAAAATATTGAATTAACCTGAATTTATTGTTTAATGACAACTCCTTTTAATTGAATAAATTAAATAGTAGTTACAATCAAATCGGGATATTTTTTATATATCTATATGTTTCAGACGTTCAATGCATTTTATAAGGTAAAGCGAGGAGAGATGACGCACTTTTCAAAAAGTATTCTAAATCGAAAAATTGGAGATATATTTCAAAATGAGTACTCATTAATTAATCTGTATATATTTACTTTGTTAGGAAAGTAAGCTTAAGTTAAAAATATTTTCATTTTAATTGAATTTTAAACAACTTTTGAAAGTGTTACATTATGCTCTCTCTCCTCCATGGGTAGGTAAGATGGCGCACTGGGGATAGGAGAGTTGCTGCTTGAGTGTATTAGTCATAAATTGGAAAGAACATTGTCCTTATTGTTCAGAATTATTTATTAATATTATTACATACATTTCTTAACTGTATGATATTAAAATAATAATTGTTACAGTCTTTAACTCCTTATGTTACCTGAACGAAAATAAATTATTTATTTATAAATGTGTAAAATTACAACATAATTAAAAGATAAATGTAGACACATGAGTTCACTTTTTGCTGTTCTGTAATTTCCTCTGACTCTTGTTATGATTTCTTCCACATATTGTCATGAATAGGACAGCTTTCATGCAACCACATTTGTACACAACACACTGAAACCAGTCTGACTTAGAATGAGTTTCAGTTCAGAGTTCCAAACATTCTACACATTCATCTTCATTACACTCATCGGATTCATCATCAAGGAAAAGAACCAATTCTTCATCGACGATCCTCATCCGTAAAGTTTTTTTTTTCTGGAATATTAAATTGTTTGCTTGCTCCTCGGAAGGACAGAATATTGTTTAATACAGCATTGCTTGCATTTTTTAAATCATCTCCAGGAAGCGCGATTACTTTTCCTAATGTAAGTATTGGACATCGTTCCCGAACCTATAAATACAATGTATGTGATTTAGAGTCATTATACGTGTCTATTATAAGATATTTAATTATAAAGTATAACAATAAGCATGCGTCATCTCTCATATTATACAAGTGCGGCAACTCTACTAAATTTGTAGGAGAGAGGACGCACCTAGACTCACAGATGTATAAATGACTGACTAGTTTTTAATGTAGTAAAAGCCATAGCTACTAACCCACCTATCATTAGAATCCATCGGTTTTTTATTAATTCATATACAAAAGTACCAGATAAAAATATTGCATTACCTGAACGAAATTTCAAACACTCACCTTGGATAGACTGTCAATAAATGTCTTCTTAAAAACCACAAGTATGTTCGAAACGTTTAAAGAATTCAACTGCACGTCAGTCACAAGCCACAGTTCACCCATAAGTTAAACTGATTCTGTAACTTTGTAGCAGACATGAGAACGAAGACCGCGTCATCTCTCCTACCTGCGTCAACTTTACCTTATGTGAAAAATGAGTAGCCGATCACCTCTAATAGTGAAACTTGCCACAGAGATGTATCCAAGTGATAATGGTGCTATTTCATCAGAGGAAAATGACAAATTTACTGCCAGCTGTAAGTTTATAGCTCCTAATCGTTACACTCCGTAGATGCTCTAGATGTTGCAAATGTCAATAGCAAGTTCATGACTGTGAACAAGGTTTGTGTCAAAAATAAGTTTTTGTTTAATTATATGGACCAGACCTAATGATTGCAAAACATTCGCTCAGGATAGGGATATATGGAGAGCTTATGTCCGCACAGCCATGAACCTACGGGTTCGATAGTACCAGTGAGTTAGGTTTATAGTTAGTTAGTTATACCTATACCAGTATATATATATATATATATATATTTTTTTTTTCTAATTCAAACTACTACGTTTACAGGAACTGTGGCACGTGCTATAACGTTACCTGATGAAAGTGCGTTTCCTGAGGCAAGTGCAAACAATGGCGAATCAAGTCTTAGTCATGCAAGCGATTGTGAACCTTTTGATTCCGATGACTTACAAGCAGATCCAAAATTTACAAGTGGGTCATCGTCATCTTCAGTCTCCGATTACGATGACAATTCTGCTATTTCTGCAGACAATAATGCCAAGACGATTCGAGTTGTTAAGCACCATTCGCAGACAGAAAAAAGTCAGAAAAAGAAGATAATCTTATAAATCTTTGAAAACTGTCAGAAATGAAGATAGAACAACAAAGTGTTTCTTGGTTGTATGTGAGGCCAAGAAAATATTACTCTCATGTAATAATAAATGTCGTCTGAAATGCTATCAAAACTTTACAGAAGTGGATCGTCAGAAACTATTTATGGAGTATTGGCAAATGGGCGAGCTTCAAAGACAACGTGATTTTATATCAACTTGTATGGAGACAGTAAAACCTAAATATAGATATCAAAATGCTCAAAGTTCTCGCTCTTTAAAGAGAGCATTTTATTTGAACCTACGAGATAAAAAAAAAACGTAACTGCAAAGTATTTTTGATGACCACATTGGGAATCAATTCTAGGATCATACGAACAGTTCTAGAAAAGCAAGAGTCAGTTGCAAAGGGGATATTGCAACCAGACATGATAGGAAAGCATAACAAGCATGTGACTGTACCAGAAGAAGTAAAGAATGGTATAAGGATTCATATAAACAAGATACCATGAATAGAAAGTCACTACTGCAGGTCTGAAACAAGAAAAAAATAGTGTATAGAAGGCAGTAAGACTATAGCTTAGCTCTACAGACACTACAAGAGCTCATGTCAAGAGCAGAATGTTCCACACTCAAATTATCTGATGTACTATCCGATTGAGGGTCTTTCCACTTTTCAGCGGTTGCCCTTTTACCAGCCGGCTGCTGGCCCTTCACATCCACATGTGTCAATCACAGAGGTAGATGATCAACAGCCAGTGTAGGGGTGACATGTGGTTAGCATGTCGAGTCTCGCAGCCGTTATAGCTGGTTCCTCAACCTGGAGCCGCTACTTATCGTAGCTACCCAATTGCCTCACGATGCTGGGTGGGCATCGGTCCCATACTGGCCGAAATACCATGAGAAAATTTCTTCCCCCATGGAGACTCGAACCAGCGGAAGTCCCGTAGCTCTGCGCCAAGGCTTCCTACCTTAACCGCTCGGCTACGGCGCGGGACTGATATACTATACAATATTTAATACTGAATATAACATTGCTTTCTTTAATCCAAAAAAAAAGGACCATTGTGAACTTTACCTTGCTTTTCTGAATGCTAGTGCAGATGAAAAAAACGCAACTTCAGGAAAAATATGATACCCATCTCAAAAAAAAAAAAATGGAGCTTTCCCGCATGGATAAAGAAAAGGATGAAACTTGAGAGAGTATAGTTGCCGTATACGACCTCCAAGCAGTTTTGCCGCGTCCCATCCTCATATTATTATACAGCAAAATTAAATGTTTTCAATTTAACCGCACATCAGTTAACTGTTATGTTTGTCATGAGGGACAAGGGCAAAGTCTGTTTCTGCGTGTCTTTTTGTGTGTGTGTGCGTGATAGTGTGTGCATGTGTTTGTGTGTGCGCGTGTGTTTGTTTATGTGTGTGTGTATGTATGAGTGTATGAGCGTGTGTGCGTGTAGTGTGCGCGTGTGTTTGTGTGAATGCATGCGTGCGTGTGTGCGGGCATATATGTGTGTATGCATGTATGTATAATTTTTTCACTGCATCCAAAAACTTCCCTGTTTTTATGCTCGAACACCCCTAATAGATCCCAAAACGCCGTTCTACTGTCGATGACAGTAACTGTAATCTAAGCACTTGTGTCACTTTGCAAAATCACATAATATGAGTATGTTGCCAGTTTTTCCGCTCATTGTAAAGTGGACATAATTTAATGCCGTCCTCGTTCGTTAAATTATTGGTATCCATCCAGCCTAGGTCATCCATGCAATAGGCACTAGTACCATCCCCATTAAAAGTGTCAATGTATCTCTGTTCCACAGGATAATTTAACTTCTGATTCTAGGGTGAGATATATTATTTGTGTCATCGCTGCTGTTTAAATATAGCATTAAATTAGTACATAGTGATTGACTTCACAGGTTCCAGTTATCAGATTCAAGAAAATTAAGAGAATAAACACATAGACCTGCCCAGACGAAGTTACAGAAAGTATCTGTTTAACTAATAGCAATCATAAGTAAACACCCTCCACATAGGAACTGCATAACTTTGAAGTTGGTGGAAGGCGTTTGTGTACATCTGAACCCCAAAGACTAAATCTGAAGTAGATTAACTATTGTCAATCCCTCGTTGCTGGACAAGCAAGCCAGAAAATGTTAAGTAGCATCAATGCGGGTGAGGAAGTTTCACTTTCCAACGGCAGAGAGAAGAGAAATTAACAGGTAAGACAAATTGCTTTAGTGTAGAAAAAATAAACCTTCTGTGCGAGAAAACCCTAAACAAATATTTCAATTTGGGGTTGAAAGTTAGGCCGGTATCCATAACATTTCTTACAAAAGAAACTGAAATATGTATAGTAAGGAAAAGTATAGTTGATAAAGTCAGTGTTCAATCAACGTTACGTTATTATTTATATTGAACGACGCTTTTTAATAGCTGGGATTAATAGCGCAGCAAACTAAATCTATGCAAGAGACACACAGATTAATTCGCTCACTTTTTTTGAAGCTAAGGCCGAATATACAAACAGGGGACCCACGTATTTAGCTCCTTCCGAAAGAACTCGTGATCAGGATTTAAACAGCCTGTAACATCAATTGACTCCACCAGCCACTTTTAAACTAGTGAACCTTGGAACCAGAAATCTGATGGTAACTAGTAATTCAACAAGATCGACTGCAGCGCCCCCCCCAAAGAGAAGATAAAGAAGAAAATTTGTGTAATTCAATGCATATTAAATGACTGATGTGAATATATTTAAAACAAATAACTTATTGTACTTTTTTAAAGATAAAACTGTATATACTCGTATGAATAATATATTTTAAACAGGAAATTCCATGAGAATTATAGATGTGCATATTATATTTAAATCGGTATGCGGCTTTATTCATTACGTTCAATTCATGTTTTTATTACAAAAATTAATATCATAAACTTTTTTGACAAAATGTTTCTAGTTGCATAGCGATAATTACAATGATGACGTAATAACTCGCACGTTACGAAGAAACGTCAGTGAATGTGAAACTGAAAAAAAAATGTTTCTAAATTATTTTAATCAGGAATGAAAATCATTTAGAGTTCACAGGTTAGTTATTACTGTTAGTATATTATGTAATCATGAACTTTAATGGTTCAGGCCAGTAGCATCGAAATTCAAATTTGGCGCGAATGGATTGAGATTAATTTACGTGAAATAAATATGCGATAAGAGGCCAGCAACTTTATTTTGTTTCCGTAAAAAATCCTTCTCAAGATTTTTACGCCAAAAAATCCATCAACACCGGAACCAGGCACCATTAGGCCACCAGGACAATTCACAGTTTAAAGAAAGCAGATTCATACAGACCCTTTAATGTAGGGTCTATATGAATCATAATTTATATAGATTACGTTTATCAGATATCCAAGGTACAGCTCTTCTCGCAAATAATAAATAAATAAATAAATAAATAAATAAATAAATAAATAAATAAACAAATAAATATATATATATTTATTTATTTATGAGTATATATCTTCAACTTAATATAACCTCTTTTTGTATGTTCTTTTTTTCCCCACAACATTGTGGGTTCAAACCCGGCCGTGGGTGATGGATTTTTAGAATGAGGAAACCCAAGGGACAAGTACTCCGGAAGGGACTATAAGCCGTGGGATCACAGTCAAAGATTTTCAGGCTCGCAAAGAACCGAGTATTTGGGTTCCGAGTATTTGAGACTAAATACTTAGGAAAATTTTTGGTACGATGAGGCAAACAGACAGGTGAATGGAGAAAACTACATATCAGGAAGCTAGATGGTCTTTATGGTAAATCAGATATAATGGGAAAAGTTACGTATCGCATACTGTATGGGCAGAGCATATGCCACGAATGGGAGGTAGGAAACATCAAATAGGTAAATCAGAGAGAAACAGTCCAGTAGGTGGCCAACAATTATGTGAGATGATAGTATATTATAATGCGAGGTTGGGAAGTGATATTTATTGAAGCGAGGAAAATGTTTAAAACCGATCAAGAGCGAGGTTTTTAATTTGCGAGATTCTCTAAAACACATCACGAACGTGCGTTGTACATAATTTGTTGAGCGGTGGTGTTTTCAAAATAATAAGTAATAGCAATATAATACCATCTTTGTTGGAAATATTTGCATTCATTATAAACAAATGACAAGCGTTAACAGTGTGACAATGTTTATTAGGCGATAATGCAGCAGGCCGTGACATGAAACTGTTATAAAATGGCAGCAATAATTAAATTGTTGTTTTATATTGTTTCGAATAAAGTGCAGTTGACTTAAAATGTAGTGATTTGCTTCATATAATGTATATTAACACTACTTTTGGATATAGTTTTGTACATTCCTTGTACGTTGTATACATAGAGGGCAGCGGTTTTACTTCCCAGAGTTGATTTAGTATATTTTAGAATAGTTATTTACGTTGACAACCCCGAAATATAGAAGTTTAACTTTCAATCATGGTCGCCGTTGCTTTAAATACAATACACATGATTGCGCAAAAAAATAACAATAAGCACGATATGAGACAGAGAATTACAAAGGGACGATATTCAAGGTAGGGATGTATCGAGAACGTATATCCGCGCGGTTTTAAATCTCCGGGTATAGTACCAGCGAGTTAATTAGATTTAGAAATTGTTGTTGTTTTCGTCCTATCTCGAACTATAAATTATAAGTCCCTTTTAGATGACCATTAATCACTCAAATGTAGTACATAAGGTAAAATTGCCTAATTTTTAGGTATTTTATTTTGTGCAAATATAATCTTCTTCTTCTTCACTTCTTTAGGCAAGAGTTGCCTGTTCCGTCTTCACTAATAGATCTAAGACCATCTCTTCCGAGGACGTCCGACATCTCATCTTCCTCTTGGAAAATAATGGAAGATTTTACTTGGTAATCTTTCTTCCATTCTTTCTACATGTTCTTTCCACTGTATCTTGTTGTTAAATATCTTTTCTTTTATGGAGTAGATCTGCAGTTCTTCACGGATATCCTCGTTTCTTATCTGGTCCATTCTAGTGCAGCCTTTTACTCATTGCAAATATAATATTGTACTTAATTGTGACAAAACATGAATACAGTAATGTACAGTGCGATCACTATAGCAATGGACAGCAGACTCGAGGATTTCACTATACACTGCTGACGCATTGATGCCGGCGAACGGCCAGCGTAGGATCACGGAGATACAAACTCTCATATTTTGGTAAATATTTTACAAACTCACGAAATTGCCAACTTGAATGAAGCAGGTGCTGGAATTGTTCACATTCGTGTTGTCCACATATTTTAAAATGGTATTGATGGTGGTAGTGATGATACTGGTAGTGATATTGATGGTAGTGTTAGTGGAGGTGGTGCTATAAGTGGCAGGGGTAGTGAGAGTGATAGTGGAGGTAATGGTGGAGGTGGTAGTGGTGGTGGTTGTGTTAGTGGTACAGGTAGCGGTGGTGTTGGTAATGGGGTGGTATTGGCAGTGGTAGTGATAGTGGTGGTAATGGTTGTTTTGGTAGTGGTGGTGTTAGTAGTGGTGCTGGTGGATGTAGTAAGGGTTTTGGTGGTAGTAGTGGTGGTAGTAGTGTTAGTGATAATTGTGGTGGTGTTAGTGGTAGTGGTAGTAGTAGTGTGCTGGTAGTGGTAGTGGGGGTGGTGTTAGTGATAGTGGTGGTGGTAGTGATAGTGTTGGTAGTGGTGGTGGTGTTAGTGATAGTGGTGGTGGTAGTGATAGTGGTGGTAGTGATAGTGTTGGTAGGGGTGGTGGTATTGGTGGTAATGGTGTTAGTGATAGTGCTGGTGGTAGTGATAGTGTTGGTAGTGGTGGTGGAAGGGTTAGTGATAGTGGTGGTGGTAGTGATAGTGTTTGTAGTGGAGGTGCTAGTGGTAGTGGTGGTGTGTTAGTGAGAGTGGTGGTGGTAGTGAAGTGTTGATAGTAGTGGTGGTGTTAGTGATAGTGGTGGTAGTAGTCATAGTGTTGTTCGTGGTGGTGGTACTTGTGGTGATGGTGTTAGTGATAGTGGTGGTGGTAGTGATAGTGTTGGTAGTGGTGGTGGTAGTGGTGGTGGTAGTGATACTGTTGGTAGTGGTGGTGGTAGTGATACTGTTGTAGTGGTGGTGGTAGTGGTGGTGGAGGATTAGTATCGTGGTGGTGGTAGTGATAGTGTGTTTGTAGTGGTTTGT